>CM050653.1:50225950-50865617 GCA_027574665.1 Rhynochetos jubatus | reverse complement strand
TCCTGACCCTGAATATGTGGGACTCCTGAAAAGTTTGAGGAGTGTTACCTCATTAAAACAACATGTTTTTAAATGGAAATACTCCACCCCTGGGTTAATTTTTATAATTACCTATTCAGGATCAAATTTTGGATTCAGGAAAGGACCAATATTCAGTGCTTCATGTCTGTAGTTGGGATGAGGGAAACCCAGGTGTAAGACCAGGACAACCAAACAGGTTTCACAGAACAGTTTTAGTTGTTACTCCTTCATTTCTATGAAAACTCGATGTTGGAAGAAAGGACTAAATGTGTGCTGTTTATGTACTACAGATACTGTGTGTACATACTGATGGCCATGATAAAAAAGACAAGTTTTCATCTTGCTGTCTTTCAGTACGTTGTTAATGACCAACCTGAAATCTCAGTGCAACTATCTCAGCAGTTTGATCTTTGAGACAGTGGTTATGAATAGAGGCAGGGAGAGAACTGCAGCTCTCATGCCGAGAAGGAAATCTCTTCCCGATTGAAGCCTGTGACAAAACTCCCATCAACTTCAAAGGAAAAGGATTTCAAGCACAGCAACCTGAATGTGTCTGAAATCCACTGTTGGACAGTTTGGAAAGGTCAAGGTTTTTTTAAAGATTAGTAAGCAAGAGAAAAGGAATGAGAGCAAATTGTGACCAGCATAAAGAGAAGAGGAAGTTGACAGCTAAATTCACAGTTTGTTGCTAAATCTGTGTTTATTAAGGAAGCTCATTTTTTGTGAAAGCTAATGTATTCAGCTATCTTGGGTAGTTGTGTTTAAAATGAGAATGGGATTATTTGTCCTTTAGTGTTATGGAAACAAATATCTAAGATTTGACTGTCACAAGACTATGGCTGTTTACTTAACTAGCATATTCTGCAGAATTTCCCAGCAGTAGCACCTGCTAAAGCCTTTAACTTAAATATCTCGTCACACTCAGTGTTGCTTATCTGTTATATAAAAAAAATATTCTTCAGCAAAAAGTGCTTAAAATTTATTTTAAAATATTCTAAAACCTTTTGCAAAGGAGAGACTAAATGAGAAATGAAAGCTTTTGACATTAATTTAGTGCTTGCTCAGTATATACACAAGCAGTTTCATTCATAGCCTTGATATTTAAATCTAGTCTTTCAACTCCAGTGACATCTCTTACCCTGACTTAAGTGTTCAATAACACAAAAATAAACCCTCAAAATATCTGGTTTGCTCCCCTTTTCTATACAGGAGCAAAGCTAATCCCTACCAGATTCATGAAGTTAGGGAAGTTTATTTAGGGTTTGTTATGTTAAGGGAGCATAACTTCCTTCAAAAGCTACCAATGAACCCATTAAATTAATGTCTGCCTTACGAGTCTCTAGGGAGCGTACTAGCCATGTAAGGCATGCCCTCTTCCTGGAGGAGATGGGAAATGGTCCGAGGGAGAGATCCCAGGAAGGCTTTTAGGAGAGGAAAGGAAAGGCAAGTCTGCTGTGGGAGCAGGGCTCAGCTGCTCCAGAGCAGCTGGTGGTGCTCAGGTGTGGGCTTGGGTGGAGTGAGCTTCAAAGGGCTGGAGGACCCATTTATTACTCTATCAGGGCCTAATAAATTAACTCTTGGGAGAGGGATGATGGTTAAAATGGATAAACAGAAGCACTGTGCTGCTCACCCTGATCGTATTTTTGCCCACTTGCTCACAGATGACAGCAGAGTAATCATTGCAAAGCAACAGGTATACTGAGGTTGCTCTTGTGCTATTCGTGTCTTCACTGGCAAAGCAAGCACAACTGAACGTAAAAGCAAACCTCAAGTTTGTAACTCCTTGTGCAAGAGCTGACTTGCATCACTATTCTCCTTATTGCTTCCCTTTCTGTTATTTTTTCGTTTTTCGGTTTGTAAATCACTCTGGCACAGAAAGGAGTGTGTGAGATGGATGTGGCAGCACATCTTTGGCTACAGTAGGCCCAGAGTTCATAGCAAGGAATCCATCTCCATGAATTCTGTAACTCAAAGGTTACTCATAGGTTTTGATGTTTGGCAGTAAAATGCTTTGAGCCTTATGAGGGCCTGAAGTGACTGAAGTCCACATGCTGATGAAGACATTCCTCCAAAAAGATCGTTTGGGATGCTGGTGTGAAGTTTTAATTAACCTGCTTATGGCTTGGACCTGATTCAGCAAAGTCCTTTGGTTTGAGCATATGTGTAATTTGAAGTACGTCACTATTTGCCATGACACTTAAAGTTCCTACGTGCTTTCCTGAGCAGAACTCTGTGATGGCACGGTTTAAGAAACAATACAGAGAGAAGTTAGGAAATGTTTGTGTAGTGAAAGATGATGAAGGGTTTGAAATAAACGCGTGAACTGGAACAAAGTTCACAATCAGTGTTATGCATTTGCACCACAGAAATAATATCTTTCCGAAGGATATCACAGGTGCTTATTTCTAGGAAATCCTTTTAAATGCGAGCTTATAGCCTGGAAGTAAACTGGTTTTAAATGGTGTATGTTAGTGGCTATTCAACCATGGAGAGGAGGGTTTGTGCTGCTAATAGGATTTGTTTTTCTTGTTAGGAAAATATTGGGTATAGGGGATATGAAACTATGCCTGCTTCCCTCTCACCCTCCTCTCAGTCTGTTTCTATTTTGTGAAGTAAGGGAGGGAAGGAGGAGAAGAGTAATAAAAGTGATGTAAACTTCAGTGTTTCTGAAGCTGCTCAGTATCCATTTTCAGCTGAGAAGTAATGCTGTCCCCAAACATAATTTCCATCTACAGTACAATTTGACTGAGATTCAAGTACATATTTATATTGATAGAAAAAGAAAATATAAAGCTGATTTTGATTCAGATGGTCATGAGTTTGAGCACTGTGGCTTGGGTTAACTTTTTCTTCTCTCATTTAAAGAAGCTGTTTGCAGTATGTCACCAATAGCCAAGTCGCTGCTATTACTGATTTGTAATGTTATTTCTCCTGGTTCAGCTCCAGGTGTTATTGCCTATTCTAAGCAATAAGGAAATCCATATGTCCTAGCCCGGTTATGTTTCCCAAGATATGGAGCATCATGTGGAAATCATGAATAATAAAAAATTATGAAAGGACTAGCATTGGAAAGACCTCATCTTCCCATTCACACAGCTGCAGCAAAGACTGACTTGGATCAAATGTATATTGAAAATAAGTAAGGAAAGACCTATGCTACACAGCGGGCAGAGAAAAGAGAAGGAAAAAAAGGGTCCTTTTGGTAGTTTTTAGTCTCAAATATAAACTGGGAGTGAATTGCATTAACGAGATGAAATTAAATACTTAGCGTACCAAACATACCATTTTTATTCTCTATTTTTGTAAGAATTAAAATGTATTTTAAAGTATTTTCTGTGCAATTAATATCTGTTAATTACTGTAATTGTTCTTTCATATTCTATGATTCTTTATGAAAACATGGATTTCCAGGAATTTGTATTTTGGATTTATTAGTTTCCATGAATTTATATTTTGTATTTATTAATTTCAAAGGCAAACTTAAGCTGTTTGCAATGTCACCAGAATTTGGAATCACATGAAGCTATGTTCCCAGAGTACAAATTAGGGTTATTCTGTTGAATGACCTTTTCAGCATGTTCCCGATGGAGAGCACTTCTCTGTTCCCTTGAGTGTTTAATGTTTAACTGAACTCTTACCTTTTATGACATCTCATTGGTTTTGGTGAGATTAGTAATAATCTTAAAGGATGGCATCAAAAAGGAACATGACACTAATCCTTGGGATGTGCATCTATTACCTATGGACACAGCAATAACATGAATTAGGTCCCAGAGAACTCGCAATTTAAGTAAACCAAAGGTTTGTTTTCAGTTTAGGTCTGACTGTACAGACATGATTGATAATCAGTTGCTGGATAAAACAAGATTTATAATCCCATCAGCAACAAATGTTTTTGAAGGCCCTGGCCAGCGTGAGCTTCTTGCTGTATGTCATGGCAGTGAAAGAGGTGTGCCAGGTGGAATAGTGTAAACCAGGATTGAGCAAAAACTGAGGCAGAACAGATGAATTATCTTAAATGAAAGAACTGAAGGGGGAAAAAAGTGTGAAAGGGAGAATGTAAACTTCAATTAATGTTTTATTAAAATGCTTTGCTGTCTATTGTGAGTTCCTCTTTTTGTCAACACTGGCAAAGTATAACAAAAATACATTAATATTTATGTTAACTGTCAGCATTCATTCAAATACCACATTACCTTGTAACTTATTAGGAAATTTAACAGTAAAATGCACATTTTTCACATCTGGAATAATTGCAAGTACTGCTCAAAGGATCTGCTGCCAGTAATTTCTGAGAGTGTGTTTGGCCATGGGTTTGATCAATAAACACATCTGGAAGTGTGATCTGTGTCTTCATAAACAGCTTTTTTTGCTCCATCCTCCAGGTTCTTTCTTACGGTTTTCCGCTGATCAGAACTGAATTCCAAACTTCAGTGTTCTTCATCCTTAAATGTAAAGGGGAGTGGATGGAGAAGAGCTCTGTACTATCACAGTACAGTACTTGCTTTGAAATTCAGGGGCTTTTTTTTTTTATTTTGCAGACAAGATACTAATTCCAGTGCAATAATACATGCCATCGGATCAGTGGTGATTAGGGGGTCCCATCAACTTCATGGTACTGTGAATAGGGATTCTGCCAAACCTCTGCTCCATGGCCTTCATCTGGACCCTGAAACTGAGCTGAACTTCTGGGAAGCAAGAAAAGACAATCTTTATATAAAAATAAGCAAGTAGGTGATTTCAGGTATTATTGTAAACAGCAAGGAGAACTTGCTTTTGGTTTGCCTTTCCCCATGTGCTCTGAAAACTGAGACGCTAGAATGATTTTTTTTGTTGTTGTTGTTGTTGCTGTTGTTTAATTTTGCAAAGAGCTTATAGTAGTTTCCCAAAGGAATCAGACTTTGTGAAAGTTAACAAAGAAAAAGAGAGTTAAACATTAGAGAACAGTGAAAGTTAGCAATGAAAGGCTATCTAGCCGTAAGGAATTCTGTTGTTCTTGTCCATCTTTTCTAAATTTCTTCCCGTGACACTTCTCAAAGGCTGGAGAAAATGGGGTTGAGAACAAAGTTTCTATTTGGGAAATTATTGCCAGCTCTGGCTATGAAACAGGTACTGTTGTTTAACAAGCTATGATTATTATCATTACAAGTGAAACAGCTCTTTTTAAGTGAAAAAAAGATATGCAAGGTTATTTACTTTCCAAATATGAAATGTTGTTGGGAGCTGTGTTTAATCCTCTGCATCTTCCGTGATTGTAATTACTGATGTTGTGATGTCAGGTAAGTGAACATTATGAGGAGCTCACTTTGTTCCCCACTGAAAGATTTTGGGGCCTTTCCATGAGTTGCAGGCATCATGAATCAGCCTTTATCTGCCAGTAGACTTGAGATATATTTACTAATGAATTCTCTGAGTGCAATAGCAAGTTGCCTGAATTCTTGCTTCTGCTCTTCTACTCTAAGATTCGGAGTCCTGTTGCTCAAAAAATGATTAAAATCTTAAAAGCCAAAGAAAGCAGCTATTATCTGATTCTCAGGAAATTTTCAAGAAGGTAGAAGGTGGTAAGGATATAGTGAATGAGATGTATATTTTGTGTGTTTATACCTGTGTATGTTACAGGATCATCTATAATTTGTCTTGACACAGTGTAAGACATGATGGTGAGAGATGTCAGGGCTGCAGGGGTGTGCACTTGTTAAATCAAGCTTCTTTGTGTGCTGAGCTGGCTTTTTTTTTTTACTTGATACGGATCTTTTCCTATCATAAAAGTAGGTGAGAGAGAGAGCAGTAGCAAAATCAATTAGCATGTGCATTATTTTCAGCACTACTTTTGATTCTTTAGATGCGGTAAATCTGTAGATAAATCAATACTACTCCTAAAAGATATTAAACAAGGCAATTACCAATAAAAAATTTTGGCTAATGTACTACTTTGTACATAAAATTAAACCTTAATGGAATATAATAAAATGTTTAGGAACAGCATCCTGTGCCTGCAGTTTCTCAAGTGTGCCTGCTTGCATGCATCACGTACAGCCCTGACACATGAACTGACTCTTGCTGATGGTCTTGGTTCTTGACCATCAGATGGTCCCACAGAGAGCCAGCCCTCCCCTGGGTGAGCTGCTCCCTTCAAGGTGAGGGGGCAGCTGAGTGAAGTCTGTGTAGGTTGTAATCCTGAGCTGAGGGCTCTGCAGTCCACCAGGAATCTGTTTGGGCAACCTGTGACTGCTTGGCTCCACACTAGGACACACATATTGATCTTGCACTGATACGTCTGCGTATAAATCTCATGCTGTTATTCATAAATAATCTGTATTGCTAAGCAAATGATTCAGTTGTTAACTCGGTTTCTGGAAGAAAAAAAAAACAAACAAAAAATCCAAAAACAACACTGTTCAATAGCACAAATAATTTTTCATCAGTTAAAATAGTACTGAAAAAACCTGAAATATAAAAATCATAGCAGTTTGTTCAGTGACAGAGGTGAGCTATGTGTTTAACGCAACCATACGCTGTCCATTAGCTTTTCTTCCTATTAGAAAGATATGCATTTTCTAAATATATATATATTTTTTTTTTACCTTTCAGGATTTTGAAGATGATTATATTGAATTTAAACCTGAAACCCTGGATCTTGACAGATGTCTTGCCTCAGTTCTTTGTGTAGGATTTCATGCCTGTTTAGGGTTTGAATCCATGTTCAAGGTCAGTACTAAAACCCATAAAACTGTTCTTCATTTATTATTAAAGAAACAAGTTTGTGCATTGTTTAAATTATACTTTATATCTAGGTAAGCTACTTGTGAATTGAATGCTTCAGAACACTAACAGAAAATACTAATGAGTTCTTTTGAAATAAATGTAATTTTGTGATGTATTTCAGATGCGGACTCAAACTGAGTTCTTAGATTCTATTCTCGTTTTAATGATGTTCTGAATACAGGTTCTTTCCAGAAGTTAACCCATAGCTAAGGCCAGATCTAAAAGGGAATTCAAAGAAACAGAGATTCCCTGTCCACTAATGTTTTGTATTTGCACTTCACTGTGGAGGGCATGGAAAATCTCATGGGTGGCAGGTGAATCCAGGTTCTCCATACAGTGTAGCGTACAGTTAGCCTGGGTAGCATATTTCTGCAGTAGTATATATTACTCTTAAGCAGGAAATAACTAAAATGTAAAATTTATTAGACGGAGTTCTTCAGAATATGATTTAGGAGTTGTCACATGTAGAACACATGTAAGTGATGTCATCTTACTAAGAAAGAGGTAAATATGTAAGATGTTCAAATGGGTGGCTGTCCTGAAAGACAGAAGGAGAAGTCTTGCATTTTAACCACCTTTGATAAGGCCTCCAATGGAGTATTGTACCCAGGTATAAGCATTACACTACAGGACAGGTGATCTGTGGGTGCTTATAAAGGCTGAAGAAATAAAAACAGAGAACAGACATAAATCTTCAAATACATTAAAGTCTGGTGCAGACAGGAGGGAAATAGTCTGACCTCTACATCCAGAACATAATGGTCTTAGTGCAGAAGGTTCAAGTCTGGTGACTGGGAAAGCAATTTATGCCAAATGTAATGAATCACTGGAATACATTGGTAGGGGAGCTGACAACCTCTTCATTATTGAAAAATCTTTCAGGGAGGGCTAGTAAAACCTCTCTTAGAATTGGTGTTAAGTATAGCAGACCTTGACTTGGGGAAGGAAAGCAGACTAATTGCTCTTGAAGCGTCTTTTAGACATACATTTCTATGACATGATATAGATTCAAAGATTCACACAGATTCACAGAGTTTTAGGGGTTGGAAGGGATCTCTAGAGATCATCTAGTCCAACCCACATGCCAGAGTAGGGTCACCTAGAGCAGATCACACAGGAACAAGTCCAGGCGGCTTTGGAAAGTCTCCAGGGAAGGAGACTCCCCCACCTCTCTGGACAGCCTGTCCCAGGGCTCTGTCACCCTCACACGGAAGTGTTTCCTCATGTTCAGGTTGAACCTTCTGTTTTCCAGCTAATGCCCACTGCCCCTAGTCCTGTCACTGGACACCACTGAGAAGAGCCTGGCCCCCTCCTCCAGACACCCCCCCTTTAGATATTGATAAGCATTGATAAGATCCCCCTCAGCCTCCTCTTCTCCAAGCTAAACAGCCCCAGCTCTCTCAGCCTTTCCTCATACGGAAGGTGCTCCAGGCCCTTCATCATCTCAGTGGCCCTGCACTGGACCCTCTCCAGTAGCTCCTTGTCCTTCTGGAACTGAGGAGCCCAGAACTGGACACAGCACTCCAGGGGAGGCCTCACCAGCGCAGAGTAGAGGGGGAGGATAACTGCTCTCGACCTGCTGGCCACGTTCTTCTTAATGCACCCCAGGATGCCGTTGGCCTTCTTGGCTGGAGGGCACACTGTTGGCTCATGGTCATCCTGTTGTCCACTGGGACTCCGAGGTCCTTTTCCCCAGAGCTGCCCTCCAAGAGAACAGCCCCCAACCTGTACTGATCCATGGGGTTGTTCCTCCCCAGATGCAGCACTTCACACTTGCCCTTACTGAATGTCATTAGATTTCTCCCCACCCAGCTCTCCAGCCTGTCCAGGTCACGCTGGATGGCAGCACAGCCTTCTGACGTGGCACCCACTCCTCCCAGTTTGGTATCATCACCAAACTTGCTGAGAGTACATTCTAGCCCTTCATCCAGGCTAGGCTCCGCCCCATTGACCACAAGTCTCTGAGCCCTTTCCTCCAGCCAGTTCCCAGCCAGATACAAATCACTGTGTCAAAGTATTGCAAATTAGCTGTGGTAAGTGTAAGGCAGTAATAATTAATAACTACATATTTTGAGTAAATGAATTTTCCTTAGTCACATTATTATCAGTTAAATGAGTATCTTGCATGTAATACTGGCGTTCACTTTGTTTCTTTCCAAACTTTTCTCACTGAATTCAGATAATATATATATAGTATTAAATCTATTCTTTCAAAAGGTAGATAACTTGTCTTAACTTTAAACATAACAAGGAGGGTGGAAGATTACTTATCCTTGGAGAAGTCACTTCTACTTGCCTCTTGTTCAGTAATTTTTTACAGCAATACCTTTTTCCCCTCAGAGAAAAGCATTGACATACACAATGAAGGAAGAGGCTAGAGACTTATGCGAGAGGATGTATCTGGAAAAAGGGGGGAAGACATGCAGATTAGAAACATGCAGGGTAGGGTTTAGAAAGTAGTGTGGATCTGGAGTACTTGGATCTGGAGATCCTAGTTCCATACTTTCTAGATTCTCAACTAATCTGTCATTGTTTAGCATTCTAAAATTCATCAGTTTAGCACCATTTAAGAGCATATTTGGAAACATGTGAGCTGTTTATGAGCACGTGGCACATTCCGACAGTACAGCTTGGTACAGTTCTAATCCTTGTACTTCAGAAGTATTTTGAATGAGTTTTCAAGTTGAGAAGGGAGTGTTACAGAAAGAGAACTCTAATGCTTACTTTCCTCTTTGTTTTCTTCTTCTTTTGTTTTCTTTCGTAAACTTTTAGTCATATTTGAAAGCTTTAAAAAAAGGCCCAAACCTGTCATCATAGAGATATTTAGCCCAAATTACAATATTTTATTGGAAATTTTTGATGAAGAACTGGATAACTGTAGATGTATAAATGATGAACACATTCCAAAGGTACACTATAATGCAAAAATAAGGAATGATTTAGTTGTTGGTTCAAAATGGCCTAATGGTTGTTCTAATAAACAGGTGAAAGAAAGGAATGAAATAATTAACAAAAATATGCCAGTTAGCTCAGGAAACCTTAAATGGTCTAAAGAACTGAAGGAACGAGAACAGACATTTGCATCCTCCTTCTTGTCTCTGCCTCTGTAAGTGTTCATAGTCACTGACTTAATGGAAAGTTATCAGCCTTTAAGGCATCATTAATCACCGAGCAAGTGTGATCCGCCTAATATGGTCTCTTACTCAAGGAAATTTAACATCCATGTTGTGCATGTATGCAGTTCAAATTTTCTTGTGTATTCTGGAAACCTCCTGTTTCTGCATTGAAATGAACTTTTTAGTACTCTCAGAACTGATTTTTAATAACTGCAAGAGACTTGCTTGGTGATTGTTTGGATGAGTCACTAACTAGCAAACCCTGGAATTTCTCTGCTTCAGGAAAATACTAAAATATTCCATGTAAACAGTATTGTTCTACAGTGACAAAGACTTTCAGAGATACTTATGTGGGATGTAGACATCCAATTTATTTGAAAATTGTGCCCCATCTCTCCCTCCTTTCCTGATCCTTCAGTAAACATACTTTTAGGTGGCAGCATGAAGGATGGAAAAGCTCCTGTAGGAGCATTAGACACATCCAAATTGAATTATTGGGTAATAATTCCACTGGCATAGTTAGTACTAAGCAAAGGGGGCTTGTTCTCCTTTTTTTTCCCCTGCGTTTTAATTGTTCCCAGTGTTCTGACTTCTTACTTTATGCCAATTTTCCTCTCTTGTTCAAGTTGGTAAAGCTATGGATAGCTTAAAAATGGCCGGTATATGCAGAACTTCGTTTAAAATGAATAATGTGGGAAACAAAAACTCTACACCAGAATTTGTTTGTGAATTGCTATCATTAAAAGAAGAAAACTGATTAGGTGTGGGTTTTTTT
The DNA here is from genome assembly GCA_027574665.1 of Rhynochetos jubatus. Classification (NCBI taxonomy): domain Eukaryota; kingdom Metazoa; phylum Chordata; class Aves; order Eurypygiformes; family Rhynochetidae; genus Rhynochetos; species Rhynochetos jubatus. Next base: position 50,854,940 of record CM050653.1, on the reverse strand, counting down.
TCTCTTCTCCTCACAGAGTCTTAGAAAGTCCAGAAGCTGCTTTTACTTACCAGAATAAGTGGAGATGTTCAAATTCATTGACTAATATAAAGATCAGACCTACTGTGAATGAAAAGTTCAGGTGGATGAAATTTGTCAGTTTAATTTAGACCAACCTCTAATTAAGCGTAACCCCAGAAACAGCCTCCTGAGGGTGAATTTTGATCCAGAGGTATGTATGTATAATTATAATTCAATCCATCTCTGATGTTTCTCTTTGACTTCATACTCATAAAATGACAGTAATATTCTAGGGTATGAGTAAATCTTAAATATTTTGCTTTCTTTGTTTTACAGTTGGGAAATCTAGTTGCCCTCCCCCCTACCTGCTCAGGAGAGAGTTCTAACTCTGCTGTTTAAAGAAGGTTATTACACTAATTTCCCCAGAGACACATGAAGGAATAGAGTAATGACAATTAACTCTTATCCTATAAAATGTAGTGGTTCTTTAAGTTCTCAAGCTTCAAAAATCCCTTAAATCCCTACCCTTAAATTGCTGAATACTAATTAAAAGGTGTCTCCTATATACTTTCTTATAGTCCAGTCATCAAAAAGATACCCTAATATCTTTGTATCTGAGATTAAATGCAAAGTAAACAAAAATTCATTATGTTGAGGCTTTTGAAAGAATAAATATAAGAGAAGCTGTTTCTTTCCTTCTTCTACCTAGTGGATTTATTGAGAGTGGTGAAGTATCTCTTGATGGTGAACCAACTGGCATTCCAGATACTGCTTTAGCTACGTACGAGAAAAGGAGCAATTCTGCAAAGGTTTGTGATGATGGGCTACGTTAGCAAATGTGGGGGCACTGCCAGTCCTGATCTTCCAGGCTGTGGCTCCAGGAGCCTCCCTGTAGCTTACCTTCTATCTGGCAGCCTGTTCTGTTTTGTCATGTTCAAGGTCTACGTGGCTTCCTTTTTAGTGTATAGGTGTGAAAGGACCTCCCTCAACTAGCTGTTCTGCCCAGCAGAGTGCGTACTATCATGTGGGGGATATTAGAGGGATTTCATCCTGCGTGTGTCTTTCCCATAAGCCAGTGTATTGAAAATCTTGAACTTGTCGCTCAGCTGTACAACGGCCTAATGCGGACTACTCTGGGGGCAGAATACCCTCTGATTGAAAAACAGCTGAGAACTATTGATGACCAGCTAAAAGAAGCAGAAGAAATACGTATGTGTCAGGCGACGACCTGCTGGGACTGCATCAGACAAGTGAAAACGTCGGTGTGTGCTTTGGAGCAGGGAGTTCAGTAATCAGAGGACAACAGATCAATCCAGGGAATTGTGAATGCTTGGAGGTAACAAGCCCTCTCTTTCAGGAAAAGTGAAAAAGAAGCTCTGTTATACCGGGATGACAAAGGAGAAAGACTTGCTAGAGTATACAGAATGCTGCAAGAAGATAGCTACCAGATCCATCATCTTGTAGAGCTGAAGGCCAAAGGAGCTGTGTTTTGATGTGGTGGTATAGATGTTAAATATTTGACTATTAATACTTGGTCACCAGTATGCTTTGCTTCAGTTATTTACGTAATCGCACAAACTGCGCAGGAGTTCTTTAAGACTGACGTTTGAGGACAAATAGGGTGAAGAGAATAGTTTTGGCAAAATTTGTAAAGAACATTAGGGCTTTTAAAAGTTGGTAGATTGGGAATGACTGGCAAGCTGCAGTCATGATAATATCATTTTTGTTGCTCTAAGCTTTCTAGTTCCTGCGATCTCCAAGGGTAAAGTAATTTCTGAAGCTAGAGAAATTGTCCTGAAACCCTTTTTTGCACTAGATACGTTGTGAAATAATTTTGATTATTTGAACATTTGAAATGTTGTGAAATATTTTGATTTGAAATGTGAATATTTTTAATTACATATTATATATATGTAATTCAAAATATACAACAGATACTTTAACTCATCCGTTTACTTACAAATGCTATATCAAATTATAATATCCTTAAACATGTACTGCTGTGTTACGTGACCAAAAGTGATATGCCCAACAGTGACTGAGTTGAAGGACTTGATTTGAATAAGATGTGAATGCAGAAGCAGGGTTTTTTTGTCTCTTTGCCCCATTTTTGCCTACAAAGATACGAACAGGGGATTATGGAGAAAGTGGCAAATGTTACCAGCAAAGCCCTGGAGTTCAGAAGATCTCTTGTTAATTATTTGTCTCTCCGGCTAAAGGACCAACTTTAGTTTATGAACCAATTCCTTCTCCATGGTCATGGTTTAGCTTCCACAAAGATGCCTCTTACTTTTCCTCCAAGATGCATTTTACTCTCTTAAACAGGAATTGCCTGAAAAATGGGATGCCATTAAGAAGAGAGCTCTGTCAGTAAAGCACAAAGTAACTCCTCTCCAGGCATCGGAGGTTGCAGTTATCAGAAGGAAATGCACTTCTTATGTATGTTGTAATTCGGTGATCAGTCTTTTTTTATCTCCGCTTTTTTTATATGAGAACATGATCAGTGACAGGTGCCAGTACCTGTGTTTCATCAGGGGAAGGAGATAGAATTCAGAGGAAGATTTAAAATGAAGGGCCCTTTCAGTTTGATGCGGAAAACACATATGTTCATCTCGATAAGGTGACGGGGAATCTCAGAAAAACGTATTTGCTTGTAATCGCTGAGTACTAAATCTCGTGATACTTTGATGTATATACTAAAATATCTGTGGATGGTGGGCTGGGCTGGTTTTTGGTTTGTTTGTGATTTTTGTTGTTGTTGTTTGTTTGTTTTCAAGAAGCTGGTATAATTCCAGTAGTTAAATATCAAGGAGTAAACTTTAAAAATCACCACCAAATCTGTTACTTTTGTTTCTCTTCCTATGTTTCATATGCTCACTGATAAAATAACAAATCTGTGAATACTTGAACATATTATTAATTCATGTTCTCTTAAAATGTCAGCATAATGTGCTCTGGAATAGAGAAGTGTAGAGTGGAATTTTTAGTGGATCTTTTTAAAACATGGTGAGGGGACTTTGTTAGCCTTTATGTAACTTTAAAGTAATGAGAAGTGATTTATTAAGGTAAGACATTTATTACAATATATAAATTAACATATTTTTCTTTCTATGTTTCAAATCTAGAGTGATTGGAAATGCAAGTGTGACTTTTTAACCTCCTTGCAATAATTGCTCTCAGCTTTTCTTATACTGAATCATGTATACAGGATGTGTAGATTTCACTGCCAGGTTTAGGTAAACTCAGTATACCCTATAGCCGTACTTTATTGACTGCTATTTTCCTCTTCGAGGCAAATCAAAACCTTGAGATGCTGGAAAGGGAAATGTCACTAATGCAGGAATCTGCAAAACTGCAGTAGCTACTCCAGACTACAAAAAAATAAAACAATGTGGAAAAATGTGGTTGCTCAAGGAGGTTTGGGATATTAATGTTCATGTTAATTTAAGAATTTTTTAAAGAAATTATGAGGTTAGACTATGTACTGTTAATTTGATCCTAGAAGTGCTAATAATTTTGATAATATTAAAAAAAAACCTAACAATTTTTTCATATTCCTCTTTTTTTTTTTAATTACAGTTGCTAAGTTTTTTAGGATTCCCAGAGTAAAAATATCTCTGTTCTCAAGTTAACCAATTTCAAGAAAATCCCAAATCAAAGCAACATTTGTAGTCATTTTGAGCTTTTTTTAATACTGACGACTTCCTTGAATAATTAAAATAATTGAGTAAAAATTCAGAAAGACAGGAACTGAGGATTGTACATGAGTAAGCTGTAGAAGGAAAAAAACCTGAAAGTCCAGAAAAGTTTGTGTACAGACCTGCATGGGGAATCAGCCTTGTGAAATTCTGTTTACTTCAAGAAGTTGTTTTCTGTAGGCAAGGTTAAAAAATTCTATGTACTCTATTTTCTCTGCATTGTTGTTTGCCTAGCATTTGGATTGCCATGAGGGGTTGCAGGGCAGTTTCCCCCACATCTCCCAGGTGCATCTGTTTATTATCAGTGCCTATAAGGGGTGTGTGTGTGTGTAGTAGCACAAGAAATGTATGTATGTATACCTCTCAAACTGAAGCATTGAAACTGTTTAAATGCTTGGCTTTTGGGTTGAATTTTGAGAAGATGGATTATTTTGTATGCTTCCTAGGTAGTGGTAGGGTAGGGTTGGAAAAAATAAGGTCCAGGAGCTATTGCTGTGTGCTGAGTTTTCCCCTGCGTTCATTTATCTGGTATATAGCACAAGCTTGTCCTTACCAAATGTTGTTGACACTTTTATCCGTACTTTCTTTTTCAGAGCATTGTTGGTGATTGGGCTAAAAACCAGTGGAGACAGATTAATGTGGAACAGATGGAAGTGTAGCTCGGAAGGTTTGCCAAGGCAGGTTCCATAGCTGTCTCTTTCTGCAATTTATCTGTCTCGGTGCCACCCCTTCCTCACTCTTCCCACATGCTTTGATGTTCAGTGGATTTGTTGCTCACACCCAAACTGAATGTTCTGGAACATGCTTTGTTCTGGGGGCTTTCTTTTAAAACTTGATTCTTCTGGATGAGTTTCCCATCCCCATGGAGGCACATGGTCAAACCATGCTGTCATTTCCCTGAATCGAGGCAGTATGGGAAAGAATAAAGAAGGTGGGGGTTTATGCAAGAAAAAAGTTATTTTTAGAGGCAGGTGGAATCTGCAGAGATTTATTTGCTCTTCTCTTAAACATAGCTCCAGAGTATTGGGGGTTGCAGCAAAGATGCTTATTTTTAAACAGAGGGCACTTTCTTCGCTTGAAGAGTTTGCAGTTTTGTTGATAGTAGCCCTGCAGAAGACAGTTCCAATGGGACAAGGGAAGTATGAACTAAAATAGCAACAAAGGCCCCCGGACTATTTGCAGGACACTAAAGGAACAGCTGTGATTCATGGAGAGAATACTGTATTAGTATGGAAGGAAGAAAGCCTTGAACCTAATGGGTATAAAGTTTCTTCTTCATATGTTGGCTTCATTCAGGAATAAGTAGGTTTTCATTGCATTCCTGATTTGTAGTGCGTTAAGAGAAGAATCAGACTTATATCAGATGTCTTGGCTTAAACTGCTTCAAAATTATGTGACTGTACTTGGCCTGTTGTTATACTGGTGACCATATGCTGTGATAGGGGTGGTAAAAGCGAGGAGAGGGTTGAGATAACTGCATTCCTCATCTACTTTTGCGTCCCTGACTATGGCACATATGCCAGGTCATGAAATAGAGAAAATGCCCATGAGCTGATCACTTGTCATATTCATCATGTTCCAATGTGCATGAGTCTCCCGTACCCCTCTGAATGGCAGCTTTGAATATATTCAAGTTATGGATAGGTTTATCTGCAGCAAAATAATTAATAAGAAAATTAGAGTTATGATGAGCCATGTCATGGCTGCAGTAAAGTGAATGGCTCTGATCCAACTGTAATCATAAAGTCAGTGTATAAATGCAGTGTTAATACAGTTCCATTACTTGAAGGGCCATATTAGAACGTACATTTCCAGAGCCTTTGTTTTATCTGCAACATAAACCAATGACCCCAGTAAAGTCTTTCCTAAATTATTGCTAACTATAACAGTCTCACACATCCACACATCAAAGAGTAGAGTTTTCTGACAAAACTCCTACGATTTTCTTAAAGTTATAAATGAAGGAGTTGTTAATAGCAAGTAATTATGGAAATTATTTTAATCCTATTCATTAGGAAATGCGGTCTTTGGGTAAAGTTCATTCCTGGGATGTTATGTAAGGGCTTGGAGTTATTAAAGGTGAAGAATCTGTCATCGCTGAGAGCAATATTGGAGTTGCAAAATGCTGCAACCAGAGACACGCATTGGTACCAGGTCATGAATGTGACAGGAGTAAGTATTCATCCTGGCGATGATCTTTCATGCTCTACCCATAGGTGTGTAGCATGACTGTGGGTCATGGGGTAGAGCCACTGCTGCCAACAACTATCCAACATGTAAGTGGAGCAGAGCAAAGCTTCAAGTTTCAGACAGAGGCATCTCGTGGGTTGAGAAGTGAATTTGTGGTCTCTGCTCAGACAAAAGGATGCAATTCTCTGAAGGCAGACCTGGCTTGCTAAGTTAGACAGTTCTCCCATACCTGGCTGTCTCCCTGCTGAGCTTGAAAATAGCTTGAAAGGTTCTCTGTCTTGTCTGGGGCAGAAAAATACTTCTCGTTAATAATTTCTATTAAATATTTATAAGAAAACCAAGCAATGTGGCTAGAAACTTTCCTGGATAGCAAAAGAGAATGTTTCTTAATAGTGAACAGAGGAAATGATAGGCAGAGGGAAATGGAAGGTAAGGAAAGAAAGGCCACCTGAACTATCAGCCTAGTAGTAAATTTTTAAAGTATCAGTGCATAAGGAGACTATTGACCTGACAGTAGAAAGAAATAAAGGGGAAGAGATGTGTAAGTTTTACCCAACTGTTGATAATATAGCTGAAAAACCCAAGAAGTTTTATGCATATCAACAAAAAAATGTTACTTCAATTTCTGAAAGAGAATCCCAGTGGTTTTCCTTCCTAGGATGGACCAGTTGCTGGTTTTCAAAATGTTTGTAACTGTTTTGGGGGAAAAAAAACCCCCAAAAGTAAGTTCAATTTTCAATCATTATTAAAATTAAGAAAACTGGAAAGAGAGTGAGCATAACAGGATGTTTCTGTTCCAATATATCAAGCGTTTGTCACAGTTTTAATAACAGCATGTTTAAAATTATTTTTAATGCGGAATCTCAGACTTGTAGTGTGCACATGCTGTGTCTGTAGCTCGTATCAACTTCATTGGCAGCTGTGCAAATAAACTTGCCTTTTAGTGTTATGTCACAGTAAAAGACAAAAAGAGTAACAACATTACAAAATATTTAATCTAAGCTGATTAAGGTCAGAGTTTTGGTGCAAATCTGAAAGTATATCCAGTACCTAGAGTGCATGTAATAAATGGAATCCAACTAAAAACCAGTGAAGTTAGAACACTTTGCCATATGCTTATGTCTGTTTATTCTTATTTATTTATTTTACTCTCTGATGTCTGTTTTCTTTATAGGTCAGGCTTTTAGTAGCAGAAGATACTACCTTTACAGACTTTCTGTGACTCCAGTTTCATAAGGTAGAAGATGAAGTCCAAAGCAGAGTTGATAACACTGTGAAAGAGTTGGGCACTGAAAAAGAGGAGGCATCCATTTTTCCTTCTGTTTTGACAGAATAGTATGTAACAAACTGTTTGACTAAGTTCTGCTTAAATAAATCAGTGATAGAAGAGAATATTTTCATGTGACTTAGCTAGGGAGCAAAATTCACAACCTAGCCAAACCATCTTTTTGTCTGTGGTGTAGTTTACAATCACTCTGAATTAAATATAACTTAATTAAAGATCTCAACTCCAAATATGGAATGTGATATGTATAGACAGATGTTATTACAACTCTTCTTGTTCCCAAATTTTGGCAGAAATCAGCCAAATGTGGATTGCCTTGACATTTTCTTATGAAGAGCATCACAGGAACGAAGCTCCTTTAATAAAGTTAGATGAACAGCTGCTTGAAACTTTAGATAACAATCAAGTATGGATTTAATTAAAAGAAATACTATTAGTATATCAATATTATTCACTTCCTTGATATGCTTGGTTCGTTTAAACTTTTTTCCTGAGTCTTTATTGCAGAGTTACATTTTCTCCAGATGTTAGTCCTGAGAAAATTATATGTATGCTATGTAACTATATATATTTTCTAAAGAATATATTCCTATCTCCGTGTAGGAGTTAACAAAATTACAGTTTTCTAAGGTTATATTTTCCTAGGTTTTTTTAAAAATCTTTTAATAATATGGTGTCCATTTGCAGTGTTTAAATATGTCTTCTGGTATGATATACTATAATAACAAGTTACAGGATAATTTGTTAAATTTTTATTAGCCCTAGTTCCTCTGTTTGATAAATTATTCTGATCAGTGCAGTTTTCCACTATTGGGTTGGGTTTTTTTAATAAGTTCAGCTGCAAATTATTCTGAAGAGTCAATATGTGGCATATTTCATTGAACAAGTGAAAGGTTGGCAAAATAAATTAAACATAGCAGATTCTGTCATTTCCATTTGGTTGGAATTTCAGTGCACATGGTCTCATCTATTAAGTATATTCACTATCTCTGAAGATACTGGAAGCCAGCTGTCTGAAGATGCATACAGATTTGATGAAATCAACAGACACTACAAAGTTAGTAGAGTTAGTGGTTTGTCCATTTATATCTTGCATCTGAATTATTTAGAGTGGCTAATTAAATAGATATTTTTAAAACAATGCCATATTAACAGTTTGAGTGTTTCTTTAACAGGCTTCTTTCTAACTCACTGAATTAATATTATTATGAGAGTCTCAGGCCTACTTGGGAAAATATCAGAAGTGGATTTTGCATTCTTTGTTATTAAAATCAAAGTAATTGTTTGCCTTGTTTTCCTTTTGCATGGACTAGCAGCTGCTGATTGACACACTTTCACAAATCATAGTTCGTGACAAAGATCCGCAGGTCATTCATTCATGTGACCCTAATATCTTCTTTCATTTACTCTTTGTTAGCTTTTTAACCTCCTGCTTAAAAATAGAGATGTGATACTTGTGAGTTAGGGAATCCCCTTCTGCAAAACTCTGTATCATTTAGGACAGTGACAGTTGAAATACAAGTTAATGGTCTGTTATTTATTATTGGCCAAAGGTAATTACAGCAATCATCTTTAAATTTAAACTTACACAAAATATTGTGTCTTAATTGTTCATTCTGACCAATAAAATGTCACTGAACCCTCACTTAGTAAGGAGAGTAACCTGAATTTTATCAATATACCTATGATTCAATCCATGTATGCCAGGGAAAGTTTTCATTATATACATTTGTGAAAAGTTAAGATATGATAATGATCTATAGGGAGGTTCAACATTTAAAATTTCAAATAAATTTCTAATTGTTTACATCTGCAGTTTAAACAATGTGGGCAGCAAAATGTCTAAGTTTATGTCAAAAAAATCCAAATCTCTATTCCCACCTTTGTTCAAGTTGAGAACCCTATTAAGAGCAAAGAAATTATTCATGGCATTTAATGTGCATATGCTTCTTCATGGTGCATGTTGAAAAAGGCATTGGGCTTGTGCATGTAAGAATTATTATTTTACATGTTTATACTTCTGTTATGATCTGTCATTTTTGTTATGTTAGAAGAGACCTAGTATAATCAGTGATATTTACTTTCCTCCAGTGCAGTTATCTCTGTTCGTTTTAAGTTTCCTTCATGTTCAGTCTAAACACTGTCAAAACAAGTATTTGTGGATTACTTTTTTTTCCATTTAAGAAATGTCACCTGATCAGATTGCTTTAGGTTCCTTCCTCCAGCTTGTTTTCCCGGTGGTTTTGAAATCTGAGGGGATTTCCACATATTCCAATAACTTCCTTGCACGTCTGTACAGGAGTTGGTGACTGATGTAGCAAATACATAAAAATGTGATGGAAGCTACAACCCAGACAAAGATTTTTTGAAAATGTGACGCTTTGCAGCACAGGTAAAATTTCCAGCATGATTATGAATTGTTCTAAATTGTAGTTCTGGAACACTCAGGAAATGAGAGCTGTTAGGTCACCTTTGTTTTTTGTAGAGGTGTGAGATGAGCAGATGATAACATTTTTGTCATTTTTTGCTATGCGCCATACTGGACTTTCAGTACTTTTTATATCACTTAGCCATTGGTTCATTATTTATGAATTGCCTGATGTAAAGATTGTCAAATGTCTTAAAAAATATGTTTAGCCAGGATCAAATTCATTTCCATCCACAAACTGAGAGCTGGGAGTCTGTCTTTCACACTTACAGGAGGAGACAGTGGATTGTGACAAAAGTCATCCTTCAACACTCTTAAAGGTATGCCTTGAACTTCCCACTGACGCTTACTCTTCCTACCTGTAGAGGCACTGATGACTGGAGTCACAGCCTGTTTCTCCTTGCAGGAAAAAGTTGTAATAGGAAGTTAAAAGAACAAAACCCAAACCTGTTTTCTGAAATGTCACTTCTGTTAGGAGAGATACCAAGCTAATAGCTAAAGTGCATCAGTCACACACAAATAAGTGTGGTGTTTTTCCTTTCCAGATAGGCATGTAATTCAGGATTTCGATTTTTAATACTTTTTGTGTCAATACCAACTGTGTTTTCATCTTTGTCCTTCATACATAAAAGAAAATGTGTGCATCTTGAAAAACGTGATTACTTTGCTCTCCCATTAGATTTGTTCTTAACTGCTGATTTTTTTATTTTAATTTATCTTCAAATAACTGCCCTGTCAAGTAAGAAATTTTGTTCTTGTCCCTTACTTTCTAAGGCTGAGCTCTGGAAGGATGAAGGGGAGTTTACTCTTAGCCAAGCTTACCTTTTCAGGGACTTTGCTGGTGCAATTCCATTCTCTTGGGTTCTTTGGTCTGAATGAGTAAAAAGAGCATGTTCTGTTTCAGCTTCAGGAAAGGAAACCTGTAAGGTTTGCCACCCTCTGTTCCTTAGAGCTGTATTCACTGTGGTTATTTTAAATTAAAAGTGGATTGTATTGTTCTGGTTTACTATTTGGTCTAATTTCTTCCTTAACTGGGAGAGAGTTCTTGGCCTTAAAGACACGTGTTGTTAAAAATCTCTCTTGTCTTTTCGCACTTTCTCTTTGCGAAAAAGCTCTGGCTGAATATTTAGAAACCAAGTGCAAAACTTTTCCTTGCTTCTGTTTTGTTTCTTCAGCAGACTTGCTAGACACCCTTTCAAATGTAACACAGCCAAAACAGATGAATCTCCTTGCATATTATTGTACTTCATTTTGTCTACAGAAAGGCAAATTTTCCAGCTATCCATTTGAGGAGATAGTATCGTAGAACTGCACCTTTGTTTCTGAGTGTTAATTTTCTTTACAAATATAAACACTTTGTGTAAGGAAAGCAGCAAATATTTTCTTCCCAGCTAGGACAAGAACAAGGTGTTAAGCAAGGAGAGATGAAACTATCATTCTCAGGAGAAGTGTTACAAATCCTGTGCTGTAACTTGCTGGAAATTTAGCCACGTGCAATTTACATTTATTTGGATTTTTGGATTGTAGGTTTGCAGGAATTAGAAATGGAAAAGATCAATGAGATCATCAAATCTATCCTCCTCCTGGCACAGATTGATCAAATTTCAGGCATGCTATGCATGGTGATGATAAGTAAGACTGAAAGATCTATGGGCTCTGTTAGGCTATTACTGACTGAGCTGCTCACCATTGTATGAGGAATGTTTTTGTAGCTATCCTTCTGTTTTTCTCCCTTGAACACTTATCTGCTAGGTTTGTGTGACACTTTGAGACCAATCTGTATAAAAGCACATGCACTGTGATATATTTTCAGAAGCTTTATACTGTGTTATCTGCATGCCAGATGATACTCTTGGCCTTAGTGACTGTCCAGCCATGGCCATTAGTTCTCTGAGTACTAGCGTTATGGGTGTGTCTCAGGCACAACCTTTTTTGAAGGGATGCAACATGTAACAGAAGAACTGGTACTTTCCAAGAGGAGGAAGGACTTGTGAGGCTTGAACACTGAGTATTTTCCAACGTGGTGATAATAGTCTCATAGCTTCTTCACATGGCTAAATCTCAGTGGCTTGTTTCATCTACTTACTGCTCTACACCATGTATAAGAACAGCCAAACAAATCTTCTATTTGTGAGGCGCAGAACATGCTGGTGTGTAGACAGTGATCTTCAAACTCCACAATCTTTGCAGAGCTGTGTACTTATAAAAAACATTTATACCTGAATTGACAATTTGTTAAACGCTAGCCATAATTAATAACAATTTCAATACTTATCAGTTTTATATTGAGCTATCTTTGTTCTTCAGACTCTTCTGATGACTGACATTAGTATAATTAACTGTATTCATTGCTCTATCTGTGACCATTTTCCCCCAGCTTTTCCCATAGAAACCTCCTATGTAGTGAGCATGCAGCAGAGAGTCAGATAGCATCGCCGTGTCAGTCTGTGCCACCAGGGAAATCAAAAGTAATCTTCTTGTTTGTTCACTTGGCGTAAGTGTTCTAATACTATATGGGGGGAAAAAAAGGGGGCTTTAAAATTTTTTTATTGTCTTTAAAGCTTAAGAAAAAAAATGCTGATTGATCACCTGGTCACTTGGTGCATCTCACTTGTTAAGATCAATTGAAGCACTATGTGCTGAAAGCATTAGAATAAGAAACATAGTTGTAAGATTAGTGCAAAGACTTGATGTTATCCAGTTTAGTTGCGAAGAACTGTGTTAAACTTTGCTGAACCACAAAATCTTATTATCTATAGTAAATGTTAGCGTGGTAGTTGTCCGTTTTAGTAGAAATATACATTGAAGTAGAGTGATTGACACAAATCTAAGGTAAATGGTTTCCTTATATCTGGTATTTCTGGGTGCAGGTGGCCGATCATCTTACCTGATGCTTTAGCAATATTGCTGATATTTAATTTCAGAATAATATAGAGGAATCTGTAAATACTACCCTTGGGAAGTACAGCAGAGAAAAGGAGTGTATTCCGTTCCAGACAGACTGTGAATGCAGTGGTCAGGTATGTTGAGTTATGTGAAATTTCCTGCATGGATTTTGCCATCTTTGGATGTAGATTAAATAGACACTTTTTCAAAGGCATGAAGTGCTGCTTTCTAAAATGTAAATTTAGAAAAAATTATGAAAAAACCTTACAACAATTTTTTCAAATTTCAAAACATTTTATGTCCCAAAACTGTGTAGTAAACTAATAATTTAATTATCTAGATGTCCCTTGTACATAAGATTTTTTTTTTTGTTTTATCAAAGAAGTGGCGAATTAAGTGTTTAGGAGCAATGAAAAAGAATAATATGTACTAAAAACGACAGAACTGATGAAGCCTATAGTTGAATATTGCATTTCTCATACTTCCTCTCTTCTGTGTCTTCTTTTCATCTTCCATTATACTTTCAGATCCCCATCTCTCTTATCCCTTAGCACACACCTCTCCAGACCTCTAGCTTTCTCCTATGTCCCCTATCAGCTGAACTGGGTTTTAACTGGTTTTGAGCCTTATATTTGTTAATTGGCCAGCCAGTATGTGTGTTAACTGGGTAGTGGTAGGTCAGAAAGAACAGATCAGCAGCTTCTCAGACAATAACTTATTGTTCTCAGAACAGTGCTGAATGGATAAGCATTCACATTGCATAAAATCAATGTTGCATGTGGTTCTAGTGATTGATTGTCTCAGCAGGGAGGGCTCAGACTGAATGGACAAATATATGCAGCTTGCATCTTAGAGATAGTTTCTCCAAGATACAGCTACGTTTGAGTGCATAGAGACATAAGAGAGACTGTATTGTCTGTGTTTACTCTGTGTCTCTGAACAGGAAAACTTCAGTCTTTCATATTTGGAGCTCTAAGACAGTGTGTCTGCATGTTCAAGTCCAATGGGTATGTCAAACAAAACAATGTCTGGTATCTCAGTAGTTGGGAAGGACTCTTTGGAGCTAAATCCTACTGAAGACATAGCTGGAGAGAGAAAATGGAATGAAAAAAACCCACTCGCATTTCAAGTTTGTAAAGAATGTTGATGTAAAGAAAAACCTTTGTAAAGATTAACAAGATCAGCTTCCTATGTTGTTAGTATAAAATGTACTGTTTGTTACATACATAAATTTGTGTGTTTGGGTTTTTATTCTTCAAAACGTAGAGTTTTGGTTGCAACACCTTGAGGAAACTGTTCCCAAAACAGCGGACCTCTGCGTCATGGAGGCGTTACTGGCCTATGAAGAGAAGCAGAGAGAACAGTGAGGTTTTGACTACCCAGCCCAGGTTGCACTTAGTGGTTCACAAATCTAGTGGGTTTTGGGTGTAGAAATGGCATTTGGTAGAATGGAGGAGGACTTGGCATCAGCTCTGAAGGATTGCCGCAAGAAGCAGATATGGATATCTTCTTTTTGTTTAATTCAGTGAAAGTAAGTCCAGTGTGGAAATGCTCTGATAAAAAGCTATGAGAGGCATATTTAATAATTCTCATCCTGTAGTAAATAAACTGCTATTAGCATCTACAGAAAAAAAAAGCGCCTTTTGCTGCCATTTCTGTTATCTCATAGATATTGTTATCACATCTTAATTACTGGGTTTTCCATACAGTTATTCTGAACTGAGCTGAAAGCTAAAAGCAAAGACGCTGCCAAACATCAACCATGACAGTGGGGCAAGAACAGAGTATGCAAGCAATACACAAATATTAAACCCATATATTTGTGTGAGGAAGCCAAAACTTGGTTTTGTTTGTGTCAAGACAAACAGTTTACTTCTAATAATATTGGTTTTAGTCCCACTTCAGACTGCTACATCTGCCATGTGATTTTTGCTTTGCCCTTGTTTACCTCCAGCTTCTCTTGAATGTTTTTGTCCTGGTGTGAGTATTCTTCCTTTTTGTGAAAACTTTAAGTAGTTTTGGTTTTCTTTCCAACCTAGAAAATCTGCTGAAGGGAAATACAAAATAGGAAAGAGATTTTAAAGGCGGGGAGGGGTGGTGGTGGTGGAAATCTGATAGAGGTGTCTAAAATTATCCTTGTAATAGAGAAGGTGAATAAAGATTAATCTTTGCTGTTTCTCATAGTACAAGAGCTAATAGTCACTACCTTAAGCTGTTAGGTAGCAGACTTTAAACAAAAGGAATACTATCACACAGTGTACAGTACAAAATACAGCTACAGAGTGATGGATATATAAAAAAGCTCAAATAAAGGGTTATCCAAATTTCAATCCAATTCATGGCTATGAAATATGATAAGTAGCGTGGTTTGGTTTTGTTGGGTTGGTTTGAGTTTTGTGGTTTTTTTGGAGAGTAGGTGATTTTTCATAAATTCTGGCTGATGTTTGTGGCAAATTGTGGCCTACAGTCCCAGGATATCTATCTCCTGGACTTGTTTTTTATCTTCCTTTTGGGTTTTTATTAAACAATATCTTCTAGCTTCTGCGAGAGGCAGAGACTGATCCATTATGAACATCTGTGTGATCTGGTCAGGCTGTGTTTCTGTGGTCACTTTTGCCTCTTGCTACTTCCTGACTGGGCATAACCTGTGGTGGGGACTTTGGACTGGTCCTGTTGTAAAATGAATGGACTGGGAAAGATAATCTGGACATGTCTGCAGATGGCAGCTCACAGCCATAACCAATGAAGCTTTGGGTGTGTTTAAAGGAAGATAGCAGAAATATTTCAGGGTGCTAGACAATTTCACGCCAAATGTTGCTATTGCTATCTCCTTTATGATATGATACAGAAAAACTAAAGACCCTGGTGAAATTACCTTCTGTTTTTATTTTTGTAGGTGTTTTCAAAATCTACTAGGGCTTAGACTGCGATTATCAAATAACTTGTTTGCATAGAATATTACCTTCTGGGCCTTTAACTCTGTCGTAGTAAAAACAGCACCAGTAGGTGTTTCTGTATATTATAAAAATAATATAGAAAGCGTAGTGTTAGAGGTCTCATTAATGCACCGAACATCTTTAAACCAGAGTTTTAAAACATTGACAACCATAATTGTCTCATGCTAGCTACCCAGTAAATTATATCTATCTATTAAAGTCATATTTGTCTCAGAATTACATGCAGAGCTGTGTATGTTTTTCATTCCTGTTAACTTGAAACCTAAAAAATTCCATAGGGTCATTCTACTACGTAACTCCATATCATCAATGCACATAATAATTTATGACCTTCCCTTGGTTGCTTTGCCTAACATTAAAATGTGATCTT
This sequence comes from Rhynochetos jubatus, assembly GCA_027574665.1. Lineage (NCBI taxonomy): Eukaryota > Metazoa > Chordata > Aves > Eurypygiformes > Rhynochetidae > Rhynochetos > Rhynochetos jubatus. The sequence goes on along the minus strand of CM050653.1, from coordinate 50,839,126 downwards.
TCCTCAGGTGTATATTCAAACACTTTGGCAATAAATGTTCTCAAGCAATTAGTACCACAACTTGTGGAATCTGGTTCATATCTCTATGGAGATGGTAACCAGAAAATTTACAATTCAACTTCATGCACTTCTTCTCCATCCATTCTTCATACCTTGGCTAACTGTCAGTCTTCAGTTTTTGTGTTCATCTGGATTGTTATTGTCTTGGAGGTGATTCAAATGTCTGTTTAAACCAGGATTTATTCTGGTATCTCATGTTTAATATCAGCAAATTTCTATACAAGCTAGTTTTTCTGATGATTTAATTCATAATGTAGGCAGAACTGTTTTCTAACTGCAATAATGGTAGAAGGTTTTGGGATCCAACTGATCTTAGAAAGTTACCTAAATCTTTTCCAGTTGCTCAGATAAATTCTCTTATTACCGTGTTCCTTGAAGAACTTTCCTCAGGTGATCGACAGAAAATTGTGACCATTTGCATCACAGATGTTCATGCTAGAGATGGAGTAGCAAGCCTTATAGCTCAGTTGGCATGTGTTTGGATCAGCTATGTTTTACATGCACAGTTTTAGTGGTTTTGAAAGGAATTAACAGTACTTAAGACAAGTTTGGGTCTGGATCTGCCTGTGGGCACCAGGACGATGAAGGTGGACTACGTATAATCATGAAGACAGCCTGCTTCAGAGCTGTGTGCTGTGGCTGAGTTCTTGTGGGCTACTGCCTTTTGAATTTAAAAGTTACCTGAAAAAAAAAAGCCAGGTGTCAACTTTTACCTTTCTTCTGAGAACCCTTCAAACTTTGAGTAGGTTTTCTGTGAGCAGCAAGGTATTTCCTTTAAATTTCAGATCACAAAACGGAGTGCAGACGATCCTTAGGCATTATGATGATTTTTCTCAAATGTCTTATTCTGCCTTCGGTTGTTCAGCGTGTGTTGCTCTCCTTATAGAGGCATACATGTGCATCTCCAGAGCAAGGCACTCCTCTCTTGTGGTGACTATGAGTGCATACAATTACAATTTTGAGTGTTTATTTAAACCAAAGCACTGGCTGTATGTATAACTTTCTTCAGTTAAAACTAAGGTGGCTGGAATATTTTGCTGGTTTGAATGCACAAAATCATTCACTGGATGGGGATTGAAATGAGAAAGAACTCTCATTTTCCTTATGACCTCCCAAGGCTCAGAGATTAAATGGGTTTCTAAAATGGCATTAAGACAAGAAGAAACAAGGCTCGAGGAGTAAAATGAAACACATTCTGGTCAAAGTTATGTCTGCTCCCATGCAAAGACTGCATTGCTTGAAAGGAGAGGTTTTGGCTTAGTAAGTGGCAATGTGTTCTGCTGTAATAGCTCTGTTAAAAAGATCATATATTACACTTGCATCTGTACAAAAGCACAAATGCCTCAAGGTGCGTCTAATCCTTTGCAATTGGTCGTAGTAGTTATTATTCACAAGTGGCTAGGAATAGGGTGGTCAGACCTACCGATGACAGCTGTAGCTTTGTGATGGGTCCCGTTTCCTTCATGCGAATAGCTCCTACCTGGCATAATGGCTGTGCAATGGTTCTTTAGGTCACCAGTTCCTGAACTTTTGCTTGGCTGTCAGAGCTACGCCATAGATGGGATGTCACCCAGAAACAATGTTTTGAAACGCTTGTGATGCTCGGTTTCAGTGCTTTTGTGAGTACTTGGGAAATAGCCCTCAGCTAGTTGTTGCACCTTTGACTGACAGGTAAGGACTTACTGATAACAGTGGCTGCTATATCTGTTTCAGTGAAGAAAAAAAATTAAATGTTTCTTAGAAGTTCAGTGTTCTTTCCTACCTCATATGTATTTTATAAGGTTATTAAGATACAGTATCTTTGAGCATGTGGGGGCAGGTAGATTTGCATACTTAAGTCATGGTATGATCTTAATGTCCATTACTATTCAAATAACTGAAATATCTCTTGCATAACATGATGTATGTACTCTGTGTCTAGTCTGAAGAAGAACATGAAGGCATCTATATGAAAGTTACTCAGGAGTTTTCAGAAAAATATTATTTTTTTCATGTGTTGAAGTACAAACCAGTACTTTTTTCACACCACATACTTTTTCTGGAAATGTTTTGGGTCCAGAATGGAATTTCTTGTTAAAATCAGTGATCCAGAATGATGCATCAAGCAATCCTGGCTGGCTTAGTGATTATAACCCTCAGTTGAGGGGGACAATTCTCATTGGGTCTCCTATTCTGGGAAATAGGGAAAGTGGTGGATACAGTCTACTATTTCTTGTCCTGCATCCCTATCAGTCTCATTTATTTTACGTGTTTTAAAAGTTAATTTCTTCTGTAGACATACTTCAGCCATATGAATTCTTTCATGCTCTCACAGTCCAATCTTTTCTTTCCAGATTCAGTGCTGGCCAGAGAAGCCACAGATTACTAAAAGCTGTTGCCTACCAGGGAAATGCCTCTTTATTAGAGCTGAACAAACATACTTTCCTGGGTGTTTGCTTTTCGCCATTGTAAGAGACGGCATCCAGACCCAGAAACACATTTGTTAACTAACATGTGACGGCTGGTTTTGTATGATGCTGTTGTTTACATCCAATCCAACTGTAAAATGTTTGCAGGCATTATCTTTGTTATAACAGATTTTTATTCCTTGGTGAAACCATTGCTTTGAAGTCATCAGTTGGAATATTTATTACTATGAACCCAGGATATACAGGTTGGACAGAACTACCTAAAAACCTCAAAGATCTGTTCAAGTCTAGTATCTGTAGTGTACTTGTACAGTATACAAGTATGTCAAGTCTACATTTAGAGTACACGTCACCTAATGCGTCTTGGTTTGCAATGAAGTGTAATTTGTGTTTGCTTCAGAATTTATGTGGGAAAAAAAAAATCAGTATAGATGTCATGCTTGCCTGTACAGTGTAATGACAAGGGAAATTAGATGTATAACTTCACATTTCAAAATCTGCTTAAAATTTTAGAGATACCTGTGATACATAGCACATGGAATGTATCTAAATAGGTGCAAGAATATTTGCTGTTTTGTGGTAAATAGGAATCCTCACAGGTGGCTTACACAGATGGCTATTTTACTAGGTTACGTGTCTAGCTATCGCATTCTTCCATAGGTGTGGGCATGCATGCATTCATAGAAGTTTTGTAACTACCAGTTGAAAATGAAGTCATATACTCTTACCTAGGAAGATACTTCACGTGTGGTTGAGGTGCTGTGACATGTACAGCACATAGCTAAAAAATGCATGTGTTTGGACAGCGTAGGACAGCCCATTGTCTTTTTCTTAAAGTGTATTTTTATGCTTTGTATCTCAACATTAATGTTTCAAAAAAGAAAGATTTTAATTTAAAAGATCTGACTGTATTTTGCACGCTGTGCTCAGTGAGTTTTGTATCAAAACAGCGTTCCTGAGGGTGAATTAATTCGGCAAACAGTTGCTCCGGCATGATGGGGAGTAAAATGATGTCAATTTATTCCGACAAAGTGTTGGAACTACTCTTTGAACTATGTGGTAATGGTCTTTGACTTAAATGATGCAGGGCTTGCTTAAAAAGGAATTGTCAGTTGAAATCCTTGCTCCTGTGTTCACACTTTTCACGGATCTAATCAAGACTTGAGGGGGGGGAAAAAAAAGGGATTCTGTGCTTTCATTTCTCAACATATTGAAATTCAATGGGGCAAGATGCAAGGCATTACCAGGCTGGCCGGGGAGGTACAAGTGCAGGTGTGTTATCTGGGATCTGCTTCTCTGAGCACTAAATCCCTTTGACTTTTGAAAGATAGAAACTTAGGGAAGAACAGGGCATCACTGCTGCTTCTGTGAGCAAGTTGAAACACAGATACTTTCTTTTGAATTAGAAGTTACATCAAGATTTTGGTGTATTTTATTATTTCTGCTGTAGCCATGGAATTCCGGACACCATACTCCCTCATGCTTTCACTGCAGAAAGGCTAAAGTTAGAAAGCTGTTTGCTCAGGCAGATCTCATCCTCTTGCCAACCAAATATCCTGCTTTGGGTGGCAGCAGCAATTAGCTTTCTTGTTCTTTGAGCCACAATTACAATCATTTGTAACAAGCTGTAAGTAACATCTGTTTACAAAGAGGAGGTTAGGATTTAAATTCATATGCCTCTGCAAGGACTGAGTAAGACCCGATAGCTGGGTCTTAGCAGACTTTGGAGGCAGACCCTGGAAGGTGCATCTCCCTTCCCGATGAGTGCTTTTTTTTTTTAATATTTTACAACTTAGCTGTTGATTTACCAAGCCTTCTCATTAGCTGCCACCTAAGATCCCTCCGAGAAAGCAGGATTGGTGTGTACCAAGGGAACAATGTTGGGCAGCCCCTTGATTCAGAGCCTTGCACAGGGGAGGACATGGTGATGGGGTCCTCATCCACCCTTTCTGCATTCAGACAGTCTGCTGCCGTGTTTCTACAGACAGCTAGATGCGGTGTTTGACAAGAGAGCAGGAGGGATCACTCCTTGTTGCTACCAGGTGTTTAATCTCTCAGTGGGCTGACAGAAGATGGAAAATGCATGTGATTATTTTTGTAGTTTGTTTATTTTTGTTGTTCCTTTTTTTTTTTTCCATTTAGGAAGAAAAGAGTAAGGGTTATGAAATAATGTTTATTAACGATATGTGTGCTGAAAGATAAATTGTTGCTTTACTTGATGAGCTTTCTATTATGGTTTTCTTTGGTGGTTTTTTTTGCTTTTTTTTTTAATTTATTTTCAAAATGTACTTTCTACATAGAGCTGAAGTGTTGCCTTTACTTGTTTGTCACACAAAATAAAAAGCCTTAGGAATTAAAGTATGAACTGCTGCATTTGGGGCTCAGGAATTCAGTGCTGTAGCTGATGTTTGTAATAGCTCTTATGCACTGTACAATGAACAGGAAAGGTGGGACGTAACTGGTAAAGCATTAACTCCTTGTATTTGCCACTTAATCAAATCTCACAAGGGAGAGAAATATATTAAATACTACTACACTGATCTTTCTTGCACAATCAGTTATTCTGTTTGCCAGAAGGATATTGGTTATGGTAGGTAGAAGAGCGTATAATTTTTTTATAATTGACTGCAATGCATATAGCAGCCCTTGCTTGGACTTATGAAGAAATTATTTAGGGAAAAGTTTTCTTAAAAGCTGTTTAACAGAGGGATATTTATTCTATTTCTTGACTATATGTTATTGATTTCTGTCAAAAATACAGTGCTGGATTAAACCACTGGTCTTAATTTTTCCATATTTAAATATGAATGGGGAACAGGAAAAAATCTTTGTTAGTAGTAAGAAAAGTGCTCCAAGGGACAAATTTGCTGGTTTGTAGCTGACCTGAACACAAAATTCAAGATGTCTTCTCTGCTACTATGTAGCATAAGTAGTGCTTTTAATGAGGAAATTGTTTAACCGTTGCATCATTGCATTGAGTTACTTTTTAAATTGGAGCTTTTTCTTGTTTATATCATTAAAATGGCTGTGGTTTTGTTCTAGAAGTACTAAAGGTTATATTTTAAAAAGAAACCAACAGTGAAATCTCTAAAGACAACCCTAACTTCATATAAAAGCATTAAATCCCTCCAAAAATCGAAGACCTTTAAAAAAGGGTGGCATTTTTAGCAATGGCAGGGTGTCACACTTGACTTCCACACCCTGTAGAGCTGGTGGCAGGTTCCTTCAGCTGTTGGTGGCAAGTGATGTTGCTGCAGACTGCTCTGAGTTTCCGCAGTACCTGTCTCTAAAGCCCTGTGTTTCTCAGCTGCCTCCTTTCTGTACAGCAGTTACTGAATACTAACAATCAACAGTGCCTGATCAGCTCCTTTTGCTTTGAAGTAACGTCCTTGTTAGGTTTGACTGGCACTCTTAATTGTGACTCTCCAGCTCTGTTTTAAAAATGTTTGCACACATCAGCCATTTGATTTAAGTGACTTATTCTCCATGTTTAAATACTGATTGTGTATTTGGATTATGAGGTTTGTTTTTCTTCCGCAGACCCTGTGCTGTGGCTGTCCCTGACATTGAGCTGATCTATGAAATTATATTGGTTGCTGAACAGTTTATTGATGCACGCCAGTTAGTCAGGATGTTTATTACCTTGTGTGCTCTCTGCAGGCAGCTGCTCTCTAAACAGGTGAGAGTCTCTTTGGGCCTCTGGGTTTGATACGTGTTAATTAGCACATACTCACTTGGAAACAGTACAGCTGGAAGTTGTATAATGGGGGTGGGGTATGTATATTGTCTTATATTTATTTTGAAGACTGTTTCAATCACATGTCTGTCATTATTAAATTGTCAGATATGAATTTAGAAGAAAGTGCCCTTTCCTCTGATCTTGGGACATTTGTAATTCATTAAGTTTGCTTTAAATAATTGTATTTCATGGAATCACAGAATGGTTTGGGTTGGAGGGGACCTTACAGACCATCTAGTTCCAACCCCCCTGCCATGGGCAGGGACACCCTCCACTAGACCAGGTTGCTCCAAGCCTCATCCAGCCTGGCCTTGAACCCTTCCAGGGATGGGGCATCCACAGCTTCTCTGGGCAACCTGTGCCAGTGCCTTACCACCCTCACAGCTTCATACCTGGGATGGCTGAGCCACAGTGTGCTGTTGTGTTGGAGAACACATCTCTCTGTTGGATAAGAACTTTAAAGGAGAGTAGGAATTATTATGAATAACAAATAATGTATTCTATTTGGATGAATGTTTTTTTTTTTTAGGCTTTCCCCAGTAAATACAGTGGAGGATTGTTTGGAAAATGGAAATAAAACATTGCTGCATAATTTAATTATTATACTAGGAAGAATTTCTATTCAGAATAATTATCTTAAAAATCTACAACTTATAAGATTTGGAAGGTTTATAATTTCTTCCCTGCATGTATGCTGTTTACTCATTGCCAACTGTATTATTTTTTCAGAAGTCATTTTTAATATTCAGTTTTATTAGTGGAATAAGAATTTGGAGAACCCTTCAACCTTAAGCCATAAAGCTCTAGCTAGCAAGGCCATTATGAAAGCAAATCAACTTTATTTTCATGCCTGCATAATTTTGAAATTATCTCTAATTATCCTGAAGTTTTCCTGACATTCTTTCAGTGTTTAATTTGAACCTTGTACATCTTAAGATATCAATATTGTCTGCTTCACTAGAACAGGGATTCCTTAACTCTAATGGTTACTTTGTCCTGGAGTCATTCTCTGAATTCAGAAAAATCACTTGTACTGTTGTTTGCCATTTCAATATTAATAATAATGATAAAGTTTGAAGCAAAACCTAGAATGTTCCTGTTTATTGTTTTTATCTTATTTGTTTTACTTTTAATGGAAATGAGAGAAATTATATCCCTTTGGCTAAAATTCTGAGCTGCTGCAGAAAATACACAGCAGTTCAGAGAGCTCTGAAAATATTGGTCCAGTGCTGGGGCTTTTTGGACTTTCAATATGCTTTTGGGGGGACTAGAATCCTAGCCTATGAAAACTGCCTTACCACAGTGTTGTCAGGGTTTCAATGTATATGCTGTAAAGGGAGTGACTTCTGGTCCTGTCATGCAATGGCAAATAGTCCTTGTGCACTGGACAATCCATACAAGAGGCTGCTGTAAGGATGAATAACTTGCTTTTTAACAACCCATCAGACAGCAAACCAACAAAAAATTTATGCGGGGGGGAAAAAGCCACCTTGCTCAAAATCTAAGCAAAATATCATTAAGCCCTGTGTATGCCTAAATTTCTTATTTTCCTAACCAACTCCTTGTTTAACTTCTTTGCCTAGGTGTAACATTTGTAAAACATGGATACTTATTTTCAGTGCAGATACTCAGCATCTTTCGCACCTCAGAAATAGCTGGCAGTTTTTCTTACTGATGATGGACGGTTCTGAACTTATAAATGGCTTTTTATTTTGTCTTCTCTGTGATATATTCTGTGCATTTGAGCCACAGTTATAGAGTGCCACTATCATGGAAGGGTATGGTGGCATGTGTCAACTTTTCAAAAATATATTAAGGTGTGGGTTTTTTCATTGGTTGAGTGGTTTTTGTTTAGATTTGGCTTGTTGTTTTCTGTGGGTTTTTTGTTTGTTTTAAGTTTAGGTAATACCAACCAGGCTGTATTTATATTGAAGTGATTGGTGTGGTTGCAGGTAACATTCTCAAACGCTGCCTGATGGGTAGCCAGTTTGGGTGCTGAACTGAACTACATGAACTGAAAGAACACAGGTGTAACCTTAAATTTAGAGCTGTGGCTTTGTGGCAGACTCCTTCAGCCATTGCAATATTGGTTGTTGATGTACACCCTCCCATCGTACAAAGTTGTTTAAATCTCCAAAATGTTTCAAACTCCTCCTTCTGTGTTACCTAGGAAGGAGAGGGAAAGAGGTGAATGTTGCACAATCATGGAGAAAGGAAGAAGACGGACTAAAAAGCCTATGCCTCATGAAAAAGTTGTGCCTTCTGCATTGGATATCTGCCTTCCCACTGGCAGAGCTTAGGGATGATACAGGCTTTTTCTCTGCCCTTCACTTACCAAATGTTTCTAGGCTTTTTCTCTAGGCTGATTACTATCTGTTTCTCTTTTCCTGTAATTTTGGTGTTGGAGCTGGCTGCAAAATATGTTGATAGTCTACCCAGTCTTCTCTTTTGGATACAGGTAAGTATTGCTAGCATCAGGTCAATTTAGTAGAAGTTTGGCAACAATGTTTTCTTGCCTTGTTTCATCATGGAGGTATAGTTGCAATTAATGCAACAATACTTGATTGTGCAAATTTTGCCATTTAAAAATATGGAACAAAGTGGTAGAATACAAAATTTAAATAGATAAATACCTTTCACCCTGTTGGTTGGTTGGTTTGTTGGCTGTTTCAACTAGACTTCCAACACTGGCCTTAAACCACCACAAGAGTACAGGGGGATAAAAGGGTGTCACTTTACTCTGTTTGTAAACAGCATGTTTTCTTCTCAGACATTAACAGCTTTTTATTTCCTGTGCTAACAGGATTAGCTATAATGTTTTCACAGCACCATTAGGATGGGAGACTTCATGCTATCAAGTCAGTTTTGGTAGTTGCTGGCTCACTGAAACAAGGAGACAGGAACAAACCTGAGGATCAGCTACAATCTTCACTTAAGAGCATCTAAGAGTAGGAGCCGTTTCTGATGTTTTGTGTTTGATTAAAAACAGAATCCTAAAAAGAGAAGGGGTTAATGCTCTTGCAATATGTGGTTTACCATCCTTTTCCAGGTGCTTATGTGAGCCTTAAGAGACTTCAATTTGCCTAAAATAGTGACAGATGATATCCCAGTTTTCACGGCCTGATCGGTGACCTGTTTCCAGCTCTGGATGCTCTGAGGAAGAGGACCCTGCAATTTGAACAGATGGTTAAACAATCTACCCTGGAGCTTCACTTGCAGCCTGAAGAGAGCTTTATTCTCAAAGTAAAAGAATTCATTGCCTTTAATTACTCCCCTTAAGATTTTCAATCAAAATAATTGCAAATGGGTTATATTAGACATGAAGGTTATTTTTTACTATGTTGCAGTATTGATAAGGTGTCCTCAAAGTCTCAGTATTTCAAAGGCATTTTGTCATGGCAGTAATACACCTCTGTATGATAAATGTGACCAGAAGGACTTTGTATCCTGTTCAAAAAAGCTGTGTACACTGACAAACATGTTTGTGTACAGTACCAAGGATTTCTATGTGGTAGCAAATTAATTGTTGGCCATTATTCATAGAGAGGAAAGAAGAGTAAGGGAGCAAAAACATAAATAAAAGGGCAAGGATTTGGAATGTGCATGGCTACATGTGATATGTGTGTGTTCTGTTGTTCCTGTGTAAAATAAAGCACATTGCGCTACACACACTTAAAACAGTGCATGTACATTTGTGTATGTATGTATTTTCATAAGGATTAGTTGTCTATGAGCTTAATTTAAACACTGATTTTAGTTTGAATTACAGGATGAAAAGGTGAAACTTAGAAACACTGGTTAGTATATGGTCCAAATAAAAAGCATACTTATTTGGACCACTAAGTATGTTCCTACCCTCCTTCAAGGAACATCCACACCTGCTGTATGCGATAGCACATTTATTAGGGTCTATTGGAAACTGGAATAACCAAGCTGGGTAAATGTGACTCATCTCAGAGTTTATAAAATTATTTTCTGCTCTCGTCTGTCTTGTGCCATTACCTTGACAGAAGGGTGAAAGACAATAAGCTATACCTTGGGGTGTTAGGAACTTTGTGATCAGCCTTAGAGTATTTTGATTCCTGCTAACTCGGTGAATCAGAAGATGAGCACTGAGGAACTTGGACTTGTTTCCTTTGGACTTCAGAATGTCAGCATTGGATGCTCTTCGCTAAGACCGTAAGCAGCCAAGCTGTTTTCAATTTGTGGCTCACAGAACTATTTCTTTGGAAGAAATGTGTTACTTTAGTGGACTGATATTGTGTTTTACCAAATTATAGCTGCACAACTGTTCTGAGTGTGGAATTCATTCTGCTAAATTGATGACAAAATTGTGTTAACTGTTCTGTATCCCTGGGTTGGCACAATCCTACTGGACTGTATTGCTTTCTAGCAGAATAGGATTTGTTCTAACTTGCTGAGGTAACTGAATTCATTAATTTAAGCCAATTCTCTTCCAGTTTTCTGGGAGACAAACAATGCTGTTTGATGCAACATCAGCTCAGCTGAAGCAAATCTGCTGAGAAGGTGTAAGTTCATTTTTGTTCCTGTTAAAGGGAATAGGAATGTAGAGGTGGGAGATAATTTCTGTGAATATTTGTGTCTCTATAATAAGAAGGACAACAGGAGAGAAAAGGTGCTCACTGTGTATCCCTTCTGTGCAATAGGTTGTTCAGCTGGAAGAGTTACCAGCAGTGCATCGCTCTGTGTTTATCATTGGAAATGCAGGGACTGGAAAGAGTAAGGTACCTGCCTACCTACAGAGCGTGTTTACCTCACGTTGTAAAGAAATTGATTTTTGAAGAAAACATCCTGCATGTTGCCTTTGCCTTAGGCTGCAGTGTAATAACACGCTGTTCAGGCCATCCAGTCAGTCATTTGATGTGCAATGGCAAAGCTCAAATGCTACAAGCGAATTCTACATTTTATGTGTTGTTTGCATGTCCCAGAGGAAAATTAATCATGTCACCAAGTAGTGAGCATTCAATTTGACAGATAGGCTAAGTAATACTTCATTCAGGATGGTTTAATTAGGCTTCTAGACAGAAATAGTGAAATATATTGCCAAAACACTAGACAAATACTTCTAATAGCTAATGCTTGCACATTTCTGCTACTAAACGTTGGCAGCTGCATGGATTTTATTCCTTATCTAACAGTTCTATTAGAATTGACTGCAGAGTAGAGCTGCTTCAGAATGGGCTTCTCCTTTCCTGTCCTTAGGCTTAATGAAAATCTGGGGCTGAACTAGCACAGAGGCGTGAGTAAACCAAGGTGAACAGTTGACTGAGTGCAGGGACTTGTAGTCAGAGACCCAGTTCAGGAAGAAAGTCAAAGTTTCCTATTGTATCAGAATTGCATCACTAACGTGCAGCCTGTGCCTGCTCATCTTCAGGTGCTGGGAGTTCTGCATCACACCTATGTGAACATGAAACAAAAGCTTGTTTGGAATGATCTTAACCCAAAAGCTCTGACAGCTGATGAACTGTTTGGTTTTACACACTGTGCAACCCAAGAATGGAAAGATGACAAATAGCAGACATGTTATTCTTCCTTGAATCTGTGGAAGAAGGCATTGTTCTCTAGCAGCAATGGACAATGCCAGAATTCGGAGAAGGTGTTAGAGACCAAATTCTTGCATTTTTCTGTGTTTTCATGCAATGAGATATGGCTGCAGAGCACTGGTAGTTATGGGAAGACTCAGGCAGGGCAGGATGCTAGTAGACAGAAAAGTACTAGCCTGAATGATGCTGATTCTGCTGCCTTAAAGGGCAAGCTATTTTCTCCCTGGACCCATGAAACCTCCCATACCTCTCCCATATCATTAAGACTAATGTCATACTCTGCTGCAATCAAAACAGAAATAGGTCATTATTACATAAAACGCAGTCATTTTGCTGTATCAAGTGTTTACTGAAAATATTTTTGATTTTTTTTGCACCTTAAGAAGCAAGCATAAGAAAAAAAGCATGGTTTTGATGCTACCAAAGCCTCTTGTTTCAGTGACGCATTAAGTCTTCTGAAGTTTAATTGCTGCGCAGTGTTGTTATTTAAACATTAAAGTGATGGGTTTCTACTGAAATATAATTTGCAGGTCTCCTGTCATGTCTTCTGAGAGGGCAAGCTAATATTACTCATGAGGGGCCAAAATGGTTAGTTTTAGGTGGGAATGTAGATCCTATGTGAATTGAGTTGCTCAACACTGTTATGGATGACAACAAGGTGAGTAACTGAGAAGCAAATGCAGTGGCTTACGCTCTACCTTTTTTTTCCACTTTCCTCTTGTTCTATTTTTCTGGGGATTGTTTTTCAGTGTCCATTCCTTTTGTCTTAGATTCTTACAGGTTCTTTGTTTTTCACTATTGCTAAGTAATATTTTAGTAACTGAGTAACACCTTATGTCTTGCATATGTTGTACAACAAGATGGTTTAAGGTAGCCTATGCATACTGTAAGGGTGATTCTGCCTCCTAGTGTATGAGCTGATGTAATTCAAGATGTCAGTCTTAAGATTGTTGAAACTGGAATTTGGAAAACCTCCCACTAAAACAGATTTAAGATTCCGTGAGTGAAGTCATCACATCACTATAGTAAGGAAGGCTAGTGGCAGGAAAACTACGACAGTCAGTTTAAGAAGTAGTAATAGTACTCAGGCTTCTTAATCCCTTCTTACGAATTATAAATATAAAGCAATTTTGTTGGCTGTCTGAAATGCTGTATTGTTATGAAATCCAAATAAAAAATCTGAATGTAACCTTAAGAAGGTTTAGCCCATTCTCTAAGCTTTCCTGTCTTATGAATTTAAACCATCTAGTGATACGGTCTCTGATTACTCAGCAAGGTGACTGGCTGGGGCTAGCCATGTAGCCTACGTTGAGCTGATGAACAGAAAGTGGCTTTTCCAAAAGACATTTCAGAGCTTCTAAGTTTAGGCTTCTGCTATGAATCATATTCTGTTTATTTCTGTTGGCATTGAGACTTCACCTCCCCTGCTTTTACCAGCCTTCTCGAAAACTCACTCCGGTGAATCAGGCTAGTCAACTTTTGAATTAATTAAACTGTGAAAAACTCATACAAGGTCAAGTAAAACCTTTTGAATTTGTCCTCCTCTGTGTTTCTGAAGTAAAAAACTATAGCTACGTTCAAGAAATAGTGTACGTGCACGGTGTAGCAGATAATCTTTGCTTGTCTGTGGGGTTGTAATAAACACATTCTTGCCCTGACCACGTTTTTGTTAGACAATGTATCTTAGCTTGCTTTTGCCAAAAAATTTACTCATGATTTCTAGGTTCTGACCCTTACAAGCAATGAACGTGTGCCTATGACTCTGTCTATGTGGCTGCTGTTTGAGGTACACCACTGAAGAGCTGTTACCCCAGACACAGTCTCTAGAGCTGGTATGCTCTGACTGAACACCCAGGACCTGGGATGGATTCCGTGAGTATCTGATTATATTAGATAGCATTTTAAAGATATCTCTTCAAGAATAATGGGAATAGACTGTTATTTACATTAATTCTTCCTTCTCATTTTAATTGTAATAATAGGGGGATGATCTGGTTGGTGGCCAGGTATATCGTCAAATATGCAGTTTGGAAAATTTCAGCGTCATGCATACTGCTTAATGAAGGCAGTAGGGAACTGACCATCTGCTTTTTGTAATGCAAGTTTGACAGTAGCAAGAAGTGAGTAACTTGAATAACTTGGTTACTGTTCTGTGACAGCATTTAATAACTGTCACCATCTTTGATACTGTTAAGTTCACTGTGATTTACGTCAGTTTGTTTTTTTGTTTCTCTTATTCCTTTGGACCACAGTACTGCTCTTCTAACTTGTTTTATACCTATGATCTGTGCAAATCAATTACGAGAACAATTTATTTTTTTTTAAGAATGAGAATTTCCATGTGTAAAGGGAATTCAGTTGGTCAGTACACAACGCATTAACTTGAAGCAGTCCAACGTGATCTTTTCCTTTGGTATTTGTTGAGCTTATCCAAAACAGTCCTTATACATTTTAGTAAGAAGCAAATCACTTTAACATTTGTCAGTCGGCGGTTTTATTTTCAAGCAGCAATACTGCTGTTTCATCTCAGAATTCAATTTTTCAGCATTCCAATGTGTTATCAATATTTCATTCTGTTCCGACTGTCTGTTTTAGGGTTGTATGCTACTGGGACAAGAAGCTTTCAGTGCATACATTTCCCAGAGAAATTTTGTCAGTAGGAGAACTTAATTAAACAGCATGGGTCTGTACAAGCGGCTCACGTAGGGGGATGAGGATCAGAGGACTGGTGAGGACAGAGAGAGGCAATATGTTCTCTCAGAGTAAACAGAGGAGTGCAGAGATGGAAACAGTAGGCAACAAACTGTCCAAATAAAATAGCTGTGAATGAGTAAATAATCGGTTTAGACTGTGTTTGACTAACACTGTCAATACGAGCATTTGGGATAAAATTGCCAAATTCTTTGGAATATGGACAGTTAGTCATGTGGCTGCTAACCTGAAGCATATGCTATAGTTAGCTTAATGACAAGGAATTCTAGACTTGGTTGTGATAGGAACTAGCAAATGAGAAGGGTTACTTTTTTGGTCTTCGAGCCAAACTATCCTTTAGGTCCTTACTCCCTGTCCTCCTTGGAATAAGAAATGCAGTCAAGAAAAAGGAGTATAGCTATGTTCCGGTGTGCTCAACTCTCATCATAGCTCTTAGAAACGCAGCAGCATGGTAAACTTTGCATGAACAAACAAAAAATTTGTAGGGCAGCTGGCAACGCTATGTCTGACTTAGAGCCTGTACAGTAGTACTTGTGCATTGCTCTTAAAGCAGTCAGAAACTGTTCTCAAAAGTCAACAAAAGTTTGCATTTTATGCTAGAGGGAAGACAATTTGTATTCCTTCAACTTGTCTCCGATAAAAAATCAGTTGCATTACTATTCTTTTTGCCGGTATGTTGTCAGCTGGGTAGAAACATGAAGATACCAGTCTGAAAAGGCTAACTTGACTGTTCTCTTTGAAAATATGTGACTCCTTACTTACAAAAACTCAGAACAAGATTTGAAACTGTTATTCCTATTCCTGAGAATAGTATGGTTCAGGTATGCATTAGGATTAAAAACTATTTGTATTTGAAGAAACAGTGTTTCTGAAACATCCAGAGAGCCTGTGGTCCTATGCAGGAGCAAAAATGCTTAAAATTACTGTGTATCTGAAAGGTATGTGAGTTGAAATTGAGGGACTTGTATATCAAACCTGGACCCTTATTTTGGAGACGTACAGGGATTCAGAGGTTTTGTATGATAGTGGTCCACTGTAACAAGAAGAAATATATTGTGTTTATGGCGCTGCACAGAATACCTTGACTCCTCAGTTCTTGTGTTGCTTCTGTTAGCATTGTCTTCAGTACCTTAAGGCTAGCCATTTCATCTTTTGGTACAAGCATTCTGCCTCTCTGATTAAATGCTCACTAAATTCATTAGCATTAGTTACTCTCGTAGTCTGATAATGAGGCCCTATGTTATCAAACGTTATACTGAATGGAGCTGAGCTCTGTTTCATATATAAATGATCTCATACTGCACATCCATATGTTATTTTAAATTTACTTAATATGCCTTGCCATTCTAAACTCTTCTGAGTGTGTGCCTGCTTCTCAACAAGTCAGTGTGAGAGGAGAAAACTGAGTATGAGCGTCAAGAATTTGCCATAAGAACCATGCCTGAACTATGTCATCGTGTTCCTCTACCTTGCTTTAAGTAGTGTAGAATGAAGGTGTTTTGGTACATATTATCACAAGTCCTCTTCATGCCTTTGACTTCTCAAAGGAGCTCATAGACAGTAAGGAAGAACAGCAAGGAGTTGCAGTCTCACTACTTAAATTTAATACCTTCTTGAGGTCACTGTCACCTTTACTTATGGAGTAAGACTCACAGATTGCTCTCTTCACATACTTTTTTATTGTAGACACTCTGTTCTCTGCTGGATTGCCTGCTGACCCCTGAAAACGTGGCAATGGATTGTGCCAGAGAGCTATATGAGATGTATTGTGTATTTGCTTGTATTTCAATGTTTGCTGGGGTGCTCTCTCAAGGTCAATTAAGTTAATGGAAATGACCACAGTAGGTCACTATGCTTGAAAAAACAGCATAATATATATACACATGTACCTATCTATTTAAAAAGATATAAATACATATGTGATGTGTGTGTATATGTGTATATACAGGTTTCTAATCACCAATACTGATAGGGTTGCAGAACGGTGGCCCATGCATCTGATCTGTTGGCCTGTAGTACTGTGTTTAGTTATCAGAGCTCATCTGCAAAAGAGTTAACTTGACCAGAGAGAGCTGACTGCCTACAGTGCAAGACCGTCTGCAGTCATTTACCATGCACAGAGAAGCTGTGTTTACTTACGGAAGTGTTTCCAGTTGTACTTTTTCATCTGTACTGAAGTCCTTGGCAAGCAACAAAAAGTAGTATGGGGGTTATGCCTTCCGAAATTAAAGCATCTAGTAAAGGGCTAGACAGCTGGATGTTGCTTCGCACCTGTTGGATTTACACTGAGAAATGTAGGTATATAGCAAGGCATTATAATGCACTCCCCTTAGTGAGACTTTTTTTTTTTGTGATGCTACAAACCATTTGAAGAAAAAAGTTCCAAAATTCTACAATTACTTGTCAGTGTTTTGCTTAAATAGGCATAGATTTCTTGAGAAATATCTAGTCATAATTGTCTATAAATAGTCTTGTCCCCAAAACAGCAGCAATACTATGATATTAGCTCTTGGTTACTTCATCCCAGTCTGCATGTATATGCATTTAAAAACAAGATATATTTTCATATGTGTTTTGTATGAATGAGCTTATCTGGAAACAGCACTGTAAACAATTACTGCACCATTTTACAGCTTTCAAATTACAAGCTGTATTCAGCTGCTAGTGGCTTAAGAAGATGAAGACAGTGAAGTTTCCATCCCAGGGCACAGTGTTTGATTATTATCTTGATCCAGAGATGAGGAAGTTCCTGCCCTGGTTGGATCAGGTCCTGACTTCAGATGTTGATCTCGATGCACATCTCTAGGTACAGTGCACACCAGTGACCCCATGGCTAAGCATTGCCAGATGCAGGAACATTTTGGGGTCCTGTCATGATTTCTGATGTCTCCTTAGATATCCTGGAAGTAACACTCCCTAGATGAGTTTGGATATATGCTTGCTGCCTGGAATATTTGCCTTTAGTTGAGTGTTGAGGATAAACTATGAAGCGATGCTTTTATTGATTTTTATATTATTAAATCGTTCCTAAAGACACACAATATTCAATTTGTAAGTGTTGTATATCCTTTTCCTACAGCAGGAGAAATTGAGGCTCCAAGTCCATTTAATCATTGAAAATAATGCCCACAACCACTGTACACCACAAATTGAAGCCTTATTATTTTACTATTGCCAACTTTTATGCACAGATACTCTTTTGCCTGCTAAATTCCATACATGCTGACAGAAGTGTATGAGGTCTAGGGCAAGCAAATCACCTTATCACCCATCCACTGTGCTCTTGATCAACTCACAAAGTTGAGTTACATTTGTGGAATAAAAATTCTAGGTGCTATGGTAGTATGATTTATACCTGTCTGTGGAGAAATAGAAAGCGTGAGGTATTAGTTGTAGTTTTCTCATTTGGGGGATTTGGTTGGTTTTGCTCTTTTTTC
This sequence comes from Rhynochetos jubatus, assembly GCA_027574665.1. Taxonomy (NCBI): domain Eukaryota; kingdom Metazoa; phylum Chordata; class Aves; order Eurypygiformes; family Rhynochetidae; genus Rhynochetos; species Rhynochetos jubatus. The sequence goes on along the minus strand of CM050653.1, from coordinate 50,821,206 downwards.
AGTGTTTCACATAGAATATACCCAAATGATTCATGGTGTTTTGTTTGCATTAACTTGTAGGACTTCTTTTTAAGTTATTAGATGAGTAGGAATTTTCTGAGGGAGAATAGAAGTTTGTGGGCACAGAAACATGGAGCTGAAGATTAAAAGACATTATCCATTATCAGCTATCCTCTTACAAGTTCTCTCTGAGGGTCAGCATTTGGCAGGAAAATATAAAGCTTTCTTTTCCAAGCTCTATCAGTTAATGAAGGTTTTAGGTGCTCACAGTAAGTAAAGTTAACATACTGTTAACTATTTGCCTGAACAGTTTTGGATATGCTGAAAGCCAGGCCAAAAAGAAATGGAAATGCTAACGAAAAAAATTAAACCAGTTACCTGTTGCACCAGCCTTTGTTTCTCTAGCAGTTTTTGGGATACTGGCATTCTGTAAAGGTTGAGATGGAAACAATGCGTTTCAGCTACAACCTGATTTCAAAATATTCCTACTAGAAGAAACTGAATAAAAATTTTCCAGTGTGAATGCTGTGTAAAAAGTAACCCCATAGAAGATTTTGTTCTAGTAATTAGGTTTGAGAATGAAAGGTCTATCCCATTTCATTGCTTTTTAGAATTCAATCGTAGCCAGAGAAACAGAAATTACTGTCTGCTTTTAAAACTAAACTGTGTTGTGCAAGTGTTTGGTGGTGGTTTTTTCTTTTCAGTTTCAGACAATCTTTGTTCACACATCTGAGACTGCACATCTCAAATATTGTATTGACGTACTCTTAACAAAAGGCAAACCAGTCATGCTTGTTGGAAATGCCCGATTAGGGAAAAGTGCTGTATGTGAGCGATATGGTTGCTGTTCTTTCTGAAGACTACCTCCTGGCTAACGTCCCTCTCAACTACTATACGTCGTCAGCAGTGCTTGAGGTAAGTTCCATACAGATGCAAGAAACCTAACTTCCCTCAACAACAAAAGTGGGAAATATTACACGGTTCTTATGATGTCATACGGATGTTGGCTGCTGCTGTTGCCTGGGTTTTGGCAAGCTCATTGCTTTCCAAAGTGGAACACTTAACGAAGTTGGGGCAGGCAAGAGGAAAGGATGAAACTGTTTGGGGCAAGCTGACACTGACACTGCTCCCACAGGTTGCTCTGTACTCAATATCAAGAGAAATTTGGCTTTACCTGTGTTAAAAAGAAGCCTTGAGCCAGCTTTGGTGGCTCTGTTGTGGCTGTGGATGTACCAAAAAGGGCAACCCGGAGTTGGGCTTGCTTTTGCTAGGTGCCATGCAGTCCCCTAGGAGGGACAATCCCTGTCCAGCAAAGTCTTGGAGTCTCCATAGGCAGGATGAATGGAGAGCAAGGAGATGTTATTATAACACAGAAGCAGAAAGGGCTGTATGTTGGCCGATAACGTCACACTGGTGGAAGGTTTTGGAACAAGAGGAGTCGGACAGTCAAAGTAAAATGGTCTCTAAAAAGCTCTGTGTCTCTTCTGCTTTTCATGAGCAACACAATTAAGGGAGAGCTCAGCTGTCAGTGGATATGCCTTCATTGCCTTTTCTTTTCATCCTTACAGTAACTTGAATGGATATAACTAAATAGAAAAAAATGACATGCCCTATTCCCTGTACAGCTTTTTACGGCTGTCAAAAGCAGTAGAGAAAAAAGTTAATACATTGGCTTATCCTCTCATATGTGTGGGAGAACATACAGAATTTCTCACTTTTAAAAACAAAAGGTAAGAAATATTTCGTTAAAATCTTTAGAAACCTGATGCTTAATTTAACTTATGCTTAATCAGCCAGTTTGATGTTTAATTTAACTGCTTGTGTAATCAAATTTTTAATTTTCTAGCCAATCTATATTACTGCTAATGAATCAAGTTGTCACTAGGCTTAAAAAAAATAAGTCCACAAATCTCTATTGAATAAATTTTTACCCTGTTTTTAGTTTCTTGTGTTGTGTTGATTTCTTCTATATTCCGGTCAGATAAGCAAATAGCACTTTCCGTTCACTTTGTACCTTAGTTTGTTCTTTGAAGTGTTTCCAACTTCATGTTAATTTAGAATCCTGCATTAACAGAACTTAATTGCCTTTTTGCCTCTCAAAATGAATGGAGAGATTTGGGAAAAAGTGAGATCATGAACTGATATAAACTGTCATACCTCCTTTAATGGGGAATCAGGCTTAAAAAGCTTTCAGGTACTCCTCTGATCAGGGAGGGACTTTTTAGCTAACGATTTTCATTCCAGCAGCAACCATGACCAAGGCACTAGAGCACAAAGGCGTAACGCTTGCCATAGCAAACAGAAGTTTAAGAAAGGAGCTCCCAGGCAGCAAAAATTATGTATTCTTCTTGCACAAAACTTCTTAAATGAAATGGGCGAAGTCAGCGTCACAGGGGCTTTCCTCTGCAAGTGTATCAGACCCACCAACTGTACTGTGGCATAAAATTTGGGAGTTTGTGAGCCTTTAAGGATTTGCTATGAAATGTTAGTAGTATTCCTTCAGATTTTAAATCAGTATTGCAAAACATCCACTGCTCCTTGTAAAAAATACTAAGAAATGAGTAAGGAAGTGGACTCCTGGTTGTCTGCAGCTCTTCCTTCTGTCTGCTGCTCTTCAGCCAAGTCCCTCTTGTTAAATGCTCTGTTAGCCAGTCCCTCTGCTGATCATGGTGTGCAAAGAACTGCGTGACAGTTCAGAAACAAATATATTCTGTTTGCTTTCTATTGTGTTTACAGCGTTTTTTTGTGAGCTGTGACAATGTGAATTTGTTCTGCCATGTATAGCTCAAAATGACTGCCTCTTAGGTTATTTTTGTGTTTGTGCGCTCCTTCCTACAAAATGCGTTCATGTGATACATGGAAATGTCTGTCTTATGTGTTTTAGGCTATCACTCCAAGTAATTGTTTGCAACAATCAAGATTGTTGGGGTTTTTAATGCAAAGAGGCATTCACATCAAGTTACACAAATGGGCAATTTAAATTCTCAGCTCAAAAGGAAGAGCTTAAGAGCTGAACTTGTTGAAATGCAGTTATTCACTACATTGCCATGCTCTTTCCATAGTTCGGAGGTTAAAAGATTTTTCTTACAGATCTTACCACTTATTATCTGCAGTATTTTCTGCCAGCTTCCATCTTATCTGTACCCACATAACTTTTTTTGAGATATCTGCTGGAGTGGGTGAGATTAGCATGTAATGTTGGGTTTTATTTAGCATTCCCCAAGGCATATGACTCACCCGCTCTGCCTCTAGAACAGCAGAAAATTTCAAAAGGTTGCTTGATGGAGGCAGGCTCTGATGCAAACTCATGCTAGTACATTACATTTGGGGTCTTCAGTGGTACTAAAGTCTGGAACAGCGCCACAGAGAAGACATTCGCATAATCATTTATGTGCAATGGAATTCAGTACAACACATTTCATTATTGTACAGTAATAGTACAGTATTTTTAAAAAATATAATAGAAGCAATGGATTACAATTGTGGACACTTTAAAAATTAGATGAGGGTAAGGATCAAGAAGGAGTATTCCTAATTTTGTGTTTAAAAGTACAGGTATGTATGTACCTCAGCTAAAAGAATAAAATCTTATTTCATGTAAGATTTTAAGGCAGTTAAGATACTTTAAACCTATCTTATGTACATAGTGTCTGCAAAAAGGTTTTTTCCCCTTTGTGGTAGAAAAGCAGGATAAGTGTAGTAATGGATTTTTTTCCCCAAAACTTATGATCATCCATTTGCAATTTTGTGGAGGTTCTATGTTTCTCTGTTATCCTCCAGCACACCTTCACTTTTTATCTGCTTACTTTTCTTCTCCACAGCCAGTAATCACTGTTTTAGCTGACCATGCCAGACAGAAATGTCCTTGGGAGCATTTGTCACCTTTCTGGTACTGGTCAGACAAAATCACTGTTGAGGTTTGCAGATGATTTATTTCACTGTTTGAAGAGTCTAAGATGACAACACAATAATCCTTTTGTCCTAATGGAAACTGTTTGCAGAAATATATTTGTCTATCCTGCTTTGCTTAAGAAACCAAGAAGTCTGCTGCCAGTCATAACCGTGGCAGTGCTGTGACATACAGCCTTTGGCTGTTACTTACACAAGTGCAGGTTCTGTTTCCTAAAAGCTCTCATGAACTTGTGGCCCACTTCTTGAAAAAACAAGAGAAATTCAAAATCATGTATTTACATTTCACACTTTTCTATCTAAACCAAAGGATTTTAACATATAGCCTGATATAATGGAAAAAAAAAAAAAAAGGAAGTTCGTAGTTTGCATGTTTTTTGGTATTCTACTTACTATACATTGATAATGTTTTTTTTTTTCTTTCTCACCCTCCTTTCTTCTTGATTAAATATTAAAATCACAAATAAAGTAGGCTGCAGGGTTGGTCATTTCAACACCAGTAACAGGTGTAGCCCAAATTCACAACAGTATTGACTGGAAAAAAATCTGGTCTAGATGCACAAAAGTTTTGAGAAAACTTTTTCCTATTGCCCAACAGTATTGAGTGAGAAATCTCATGCATATAAGATCTGAATTAAATTCTCTCCTGTGCTGCAAAAATTGTAACCACTGTCTTCCCTAAAGGTTTCATAGCCAGCTGTGGCTCGAATCCCTGCTCTGAATGATGCAGAGTGAGATTTTTAAACTGGGCTGCTCACTGAAGATGAGAGTCCCAGTCACTGAGACATGTTGAAAAATTTTCCTTGAAGTCCACCTGTTACTGTGGTTTCATTTTGTGCAAAACATGTATGTGATCATTTAGACAGCAAACATATACGACCTAGGGAGGAAGAGACATGAGATGGGTAGATTCCAGTCCTGCTTTAATAAATTCCAAATTATGATGAAACAGAGTTGCCTGTGCAGTTGGAAATCAAACTTCCTTGGAGGATGAATCCTTTAGTGTGAATCTGTGGAGTGCTTCACTAAGTGAGAAAACTGAGGATCCCATCACACTGAAGTTCAATATTTTAATAATGCTTAATAAAAGTAGTGTTCAGTGTTTTCAAGATGACTTAGCAGCTTTCTGTAGTTAGTCTTTCCTTTACACCTTGAGGGAAGCAGTGCCATTGGATAAAAATTGTATCCATTCAAAATTTATGTCTCAAGATTTTACAGATGTGATGAATACGTAAGGGTATTTGTATTAGATTTCAGCCTATCTCACAAAATGAGATGCTTACCTGAGGCTGAATGCAGACCATCAGATAAAAAAATTACAACAGTGAGCAAATTAATTCAATCAGCTCAATATTCCTTAGTGTGGGAGATGCCACACTAGTGTCCTGATTAAATTATATTTATCATTCGTATTTTTACACCTTTACATATGTTAAAGTCCTTGTTTAATCCTTCAAGAGAAGAAAACAAGCTACTTAACTGGTAAACTTGCTGAACATCAGAATACCTGGGGATTTCACATTCAAAGTATTTCAGTTTCACAGGATGCAGTTGGATATGAGGTGAGATTTTTCTAAAGACATGAAGTAGTCAATCAGCTAAATCAACAAGACTCGTCTGGAATTCAGAAGCCCAGTGTGATTTATTTCACACACACACCAAGGGCACTCTGTAAGTTTCACTGATTACTAAGGACTTCAGTAATTCAAAAATCCTTGTAGGTGTTTGCACATTTCATAAATTTTAGCCAGTATGATTTTGAATTCTAGATTTTGTTTAGTTTCACTATTGCTTAGTATGGTAATTTGTATGTTTGTTGTGTTACATTTCAGAGGAGTTTGAAAAAAAGATGGTTATAACTGTGGTCCAGTAGGAAATAAGAAACTTAAATATTTTATTAATTATCTGGATAAGCTTGAAGTGAGTAGATGTGGAATGGTTCAACCTCATGCATTGATTCAGTAGCATGTAGATTATGTAGTGGTGAGTATTTACTTCTTCTTTAATGTTATGCTATAATTTTTGTATTGTGGTCCATGATGGGATCCCTAAACCACATAAAACCAGAAAGCTTCAAGGAGAATTGCTTACAGAGAATAGCATAATCTCCCTGGAGGTTATAAACAGCTTTAGGAAAGAGAAGAAGAAAGGGAAGTGGTGATAAAGAGTCTTGGACGGAAAATATCCTTCAGCTGCTCCTGGTGGAATTGCTGGATGTTGACACAATCAGTTGACCTGATTATAACAGGGGTGTCTGAGATAGAGAAATTGATTCCCTAAATTGCATCTTGCCAGATGTTCAGCTTATACCATCCTCTATCTTTTCATCACCCTATAAAGACAACAGACAAAATCCACAGGAACTTTGATATTGGTTCAAATGTATGCTCTTTCTCTGCCATGAGGAGGAAACCATAGAAGATGACCACTGAAGGATAATTGATTTGGGCAATTAAGGTAATTCCCTTTTCACTTTCCAAAGAACAATTTAATTTTTTGGCAGTTAAAATATACTAGTAGACTTTCACCAGAGTCTGTAGAAAGAGAAAGTTTTCAGTTTAAAATAAACTGATTAGTGTCTGATTTCATTCTGTTACAGAAGGATCTATACCTTGTGTAAATACTTTACTGTTGTTATAAATGTATATTAGATTCTTCTGCATATACAAGCATGCACTTATGTGACATGAAGAAAACATGACATACAAAGAATGTACTGTGAATGATCCAGTGGGTAAAGGAGAGAAGTAATTAGAAATAATAAAAAAAATGTTACACACATAGCTGACTGTGTGTATTGTCAAAAGGAGGTGCACAGGCAAATATGCAGTCACTCCAGGAACAAAACAAGCCATACTCGAGTGATATTAGGAGACTGAGTGTGTCTACTCAGGTCTCTGCTTCTGCACCATGTGCTCAAGGATTTTACCCATACCCTTAAAACTTTTGCTTCATAGAAGGTTCTTTTCGCTGGAGTGTATGCTGTGACCTGCCTGTAATTGTGACCAAGGTGAGGCAATAGAATCTGTGCTGTTCTTCTGTCTTTTAATACAGGTGCAGTTGAATCATATAAGCTTTTCACTAGGTCATACTTCATCTTATGAAGCAATAATACCAGGCGTCAGCTGAATATCTTTTTACGGTGAAGAGGGGAGAGAAAAAAAAAAAAGAAAATAAAGTGAGTGCTCAAATCTGAAGCATCTCGAGCTTGGTGAAATCAACCACATCTAAGTTGGTGGCGTGCAAAGCTAACACGTCAATGCCCTTCCGTTTTCTTCCCAGAGTAGTATGCTGTTCTGGTCAGGAATCTTTTCTCACAAAGGTTTCAAACTTCAGATCTTGAAAGTCCCTACTGCTTACCACAGTTGATGCTTCTTCCTTTTGAACTGTTTTTCATTATTTATTCTGAAACAAAACCAAACTAAAAATTAAAAATCTCCATTTTAAAAGCAAATAAAATTAGGGGAAAAGTTGGCCATGCCATTCAGTAATTTTAAACATAATGATTTGAAAACTCTAAAATAGAGTAAAATTTGTTACAAATATATGGCAAGAAAGAACATGCATTACACTATGAAGTTCTGGGAAGGATTTGTTGATTTAAGCAGGGAATGGCTGCATTATTTATGAGTTTTCCTTTTACAGTGTCTTTCTTTAAAGAGGGTACCTGCTTGGCCTCGTTCAGTTTTATGCTGACTTCTAAAGAAACAAGACTCTGTCTTCAGATTTGGGCAATCGGAACTCAAATTGCCAGCTACTGAAAGCTTCAATTTTTTTTTTTAATTATTACTCTTTTAAGTGGCCTCCTTTTAATTCACATGGAGCTGTGTCATCTGGAGATCCAGAAACAATGGTGGTATTGACTGATGCTGCAAAAAAGGAGTGATATTTTAAGCATGCCACCTCACACTATGTGATCTTTGCTGCTGGGTTTTTTTTCTTCTTGAGACCTCTTAATTTTGTCTGCTCTTATCTATGATAGTGGTGTGCATTCTCCAACTGATTTGAACTTCCTTTGACCATGTTGTACTCATCCAAGTTTGTTTGGAGCCAGTTTAATTAAAAAAAAAATCTCTATCATCCTCAAAATGTTCTGTGAGAATGTAATAACTTCATATCAACAAAAAAAATTTGAACAAAATATTATGTGATAGAAATTGTGGGGTTTTTCTTAATTTTAAAATGTCAATCCTAATTTGATACTTCCCTGGCCATTTGTATTCTGGATTTCCCATAGGGCAGAAACGTCGATTCTTCAGCTGAGGTTTAGCCTGGAAAATGTACAGTATTTTGTAACAAATATTAATCAAGCTACATTTTCTTTCTCAGGTATGATAGGCAGAAGCTAACTACTAAAGTAATTAATAACTTTCAGTGTACTGCCTGTGTGAATCCAATTGCTGGCAGCTTCACTATCAACCTAGACTCCAGGTATGGTTTGAAGTGTTACAGCAATTCAGTATTTAATACATGAAATAATTACTATTTAGCTTTTCACTAGAATAGGTAGGAAATTAAAGGGGATAGGAAAAACCATAGTGTGTGAAACTTAGTACAGGTTCGGAATCCTATTGTTCTTACAGCTAAACAGAAAGAGACAGACCATATTGATTATGATACTGAGATGCTTCTGAATTTCATAGCAATTGCAGTCTCATGTGGTCCTTCACCTGGCAGATGTGCCCTTGGGGCTCATAGCCAGACATGCAACTGCTGTGGAACCGCATCAAGGATGAAGCTAGAAATGAAGGATTTTCTCTGACACACAACAAACTGTATTTTCATCAGGCTGTAGTCTTTTAGCTCTTATCTGCTGTCTGATGCTGAAGAATCTTCACATCTTTTTCTCTTCATTTTCAGAGCCGTTTTGCCTATTTGCTTTGAACTTCCCTTCTTCATATTCCCAGACTACCATCTATAGCCATATAGCTTGCTTCCACTTCCAGCAACATACATTTACTCCATCAGTAGTCACGAATATTCCAGACATAATACATGCAGCCTTATGGCTTCACCAGGCAGTGGTTCAAACCTTCCCACTAGCTGCTGTTAAGTTCCATTATATCTTTAACATGAGATACCTCTCCAGCATCTTCCAGGTCTGTATCATGGGTTAATTTTCTACCAAACAACACTCTATTCTTGCTGCTCTTTATTATTTAATGATGTAAATTGGCCTGTGGACTAAAGAAGAACAGATGCCTTTTGTACAAAGTAGAAGACTATGTCAGGTAAATGAAAAGGGTAGAAAGCTGAGAAAGAAAAGGTATTTAGTGGAAATAGAGCAATGGTTTATGAAGTTTGCTATGCTTACTTACTGTTTGAGAAAGATTGTAATCTTTCTTCAACATACACAGTCATTCTGGTCATGTTCAATATCAGTGATTTTCAGAAAGAGACAGAGGCCCATGCTGGCAGAGCTTAGTTTTGTTAAAGAAGTTTCTATTATTTGCAGCGTCAAATCATTTAACACGGCACCTTTTCTTCTCATTGATTTGGACTAGGATTTCAGTGTCATCACTTTTCACTTTGCACATATTCAGGCAGGAGGTACATAAGAGAAAGCACTCTTGACAAAGCAGTCTATTGTAGAAGTTTTGGCCCAACAGGGTTTAAAAAGAGCTTAAATTACAAAGATAATCATATGGATCTTTCATAGGGAATGTAGATTTTGTTCTGCTGTTTTAGAGGTTGATGTGATAATTGTCAGAACTGCAGACAGAAGCCTTCTCATGTATCGCTGGTTTTGCTTGAAAATGTTGGTTAGCTATTATCTTCTAAGTCTAGTGACCGAGAATAGGATCCCAGTTTGGCAAATAAACTGGCAAGGCATGTTAGCCTTACAATTTGGCAGTCCCAGAAAAGTGTATGTGAAATTAAATCCTGTAAATTTTTTGGACACCTTTTATGGTTTGTTTTTTTAATGGATCCATTATGAAATCATGAATAGGGCTGACAAAGTTCTACAGTGAAGTCAAAGAGAATTGGCTTCCAGTAATGTTTTGGTTAAACAGGTTTCTACCTCTTTGTTAGATGCAACCAGATTAGACACGTTATCCCTTTATTTAAGAAGGTTTTCATCAATGTTTTCTCAGAGATTATTTTTTTAGTGGCATGAGACATGAAGAGAATGATGGGGTTGCTTTCTGGGTTTTTTTTAATTGATGGATGAAAAATGAAGAAAAAGGGTCCAGTGTGGTGTCTCTAACCTTTGGTCTGCTGATACTAGGCTGTAATCCCTTAGAATCTGTATATGATTTTAAAGTTAGATTTTGAAAATACTTTTTAGATGCTTATATGAATGATTAAAATATCAATTGCAAGAGATTTCTTTTAATGTCTCAAACATGATTTTGGGGATTAATTACCTCAATATTTACATTTGAAAATTCTAGTAACTAAATCTTGTCTAATTTTGGGCCAGATTGTCCTTTGGCCTCATTCATCCTACAGCATTTCATGCTCAGCAAATAAAAGCATACCTTAAGTTTTCTGGAGTAGATATTCCAAGAGTAAATTAAAATTTGATGCATATATTTCAACCTTTGCGATACAAACTGCCAGACATGAAATTCTCATGTACTCCTAGGGCCTAGTCAAACTCCTTTCATGTCAACTAGGTCTTTATTCTGAGTCCAGTCAGGGTCGATCAGGATCTTGGAATGACTCTTTGGAGCAGCTCAGTGTAAAGAACGCACAACCAGGCATCTCTGGTCATTGTAGAGGTCAGTGCAGACTTTCAGTATTTGACAAAGGAAAACAGCTTTTCTTCCCACTTGCTCAAATATGTGAAAGAAACAAAATGTTGACACGAAGATAATGAACTTTTGGGCGTCAGGGGCATATTAACACAAATACAGACAAAAATAAAGAAGGGGGGGGGGGCGGGGGAGGAGAAAACCGTGCAATAAAAAGAAACTGAGAAACTTGGCTAACAAGGTTGTTGAAGTCTATGTTACATTATTGTTCTTTTGTCATCAGGTGCTGGACCAGTCATATCCTAGAAGCCCCTAGGGGTCTCGTGCTTCTAACTGGAGTAGGTGGTGGTGGTAAACAAAGCTTGCCAAAGCTGGCAGCATACATCTGCTCCCTGGAAGTTTTCCAAGTCACACTGAAGAAAGACTACAGGATCCAGGACCTGAGAGTAAACTAATAGATATTATTTGAGTCTGTTGAGTTCACTGCTTCAAGAATGTGTTGCTTTGTTGTTGCACGGGCTTGATAAAATCACAAGCGAAACAGTATAATTTACAGTAGCAACCCCTGTGGTTCCTGTGGTTTTCAGCTGTACCTCTTGTTTTCTTTATCTCTAAAAATTGGGTGGTCAAAAGATATTTTAGTGTCTGTTTATATGCTTCACAGAATTTTGGTAATTTCCCTGCTTTTTCCGAGGCAGTTACTTCACACACTACAAAGATGTGGTTGGAGTTCTGGTACTTCAAGTTAGCTGTTTGTTACAAATTCTTACATGTCATTGCATGTGTATTGGTTTAGTGGAATAAGATTGATGAGCCTGAACACAGTGCAAAATTTTGCCTGTGTTGCATGCAAGCCATTTGATCACTTAAACTGGTCATATGCAAAGATTAAGAATATAGTTGAGGTGCTCTATACCAGTGCTTATAGACTTCAAGACCTTTCAAGGCTGAGCCCCTCTCTGTGTGAGCAAACAGGGAAGGAGAGAATGTTTTCTTCCCCTTCATTCCATGCAGACGACAAACGATGCTTCAGAATCTCAGACAAAGCTAAATAAGGTTGTGATTATGGCCAGATTCGGTGGATGGTGGTCCCCAAAAAGCCCTTCTGTTAGCCTTTGGGCCATGGCTAAGCCACCACAGTGTGTGCAGCCTAAGACATCAGTTTTGGGAGGGAGGTACACATTGTTCTGTTTTGGAAAAGTGCTGCATGTTCTTCAGTGTCTTACATGGTGTTTAACTTCTTGTGCCCTCCTTCACTGGGCATATGAGGTCAAATGTGGGCTCAAGTGGTCGTTTCTCCCATGCTTCTTTTCAAGCAGGGAGACTTAGAAGCTTCTGTTAACAAGCCTGAGGATTTGCTTTCTGGCCAGCATTGACTTTATTTTGTATTTCAAATGTGACCACACTTGAATGCAACTGATGTGGGTTGGGTTTTTTTTTCTGTAACCCCATGCCAAAAAACATTCCATGTTTGTACCACTGATAATACAACAGTCCTATGTCATGTCTCTCTCAAGGCTACCCACGTGTGAGGATAAAAGTCACAGGGCACCAGTGCGCTACTCAGTCTTTTTTTTTTTTTTTTTAACATGAAAAATCTCAGTCACTAAGGAAAAATAAAGTCTTGCAGAAGTAAGAGTTCAAAATGGATCTGACTCCATAGTGCAATTCCCAGACATTATTGTGGTATGGTTGTGGCTGCAATATCCCTTCTTGAATACATTCATGGGAGGATTTCCTTGATTAGTAGTCCATTTTGATCTTTACCATTAGGTCATGTTAAAACTCAGTGTTTGATAAGGAAAACAGAGGCAAACTGCTTTTCCCTTTGGTTGTTATGCAGCAGATTAGATATGTGAATAAACTGAAAAAAGTAAGGAGAAGTCAGGAATGTGTTGTGATGAACTAACATCCATTTCAGAGTTTTTCTGTATCAATGTTTTAACAGAATATGAGTGATTGCCTCCTTTCCTTACAGGTAGATCTTGCCAGTTTGTACACCGAGACTGGTGCCAAGAACATGCCCACAGTGTTTTTGCTGACAGATGCCCAGGTTCCAGATGAACGCTTTCATGTGCTGATTAATGACTTGTTGGCATCAGGTGATTAGACCAACACATTTCTTGAAAGATCTTTTCCAATGACAAATGGTCTGTAGTTTCATTGAACTTTAAAGCGATTATTTCTCTTTCATGTATTTGTAGAGAGGCCAAGTCAACCCATCCAACTTGAGTATTAACTAAGGCTTATTGTGCATAAATTCCTCGATTTGGGGGGAGATAGGAATCTCTATCACTTAATGCCAGGTTTGGTTTGATATGATTTCACTGGCTTCAACCAATGTCTTTGTGGCTGCACAAGTGTAACAGACAGCAATGTGGTTTCACCCATGTTTTAAAAATTAGTGAATCCGGCTTCTGAATGTGAGGATCTGGAGAGAGGGTGGAGTTAAAATGGGAATAATACCATGCCGTTCAGTCAGAAAACATCTTGAGCTGGTTTTTTTTAAATGTTTCTTTTTTTTTTTTTTTTTTTCAGCCAGACTGGAAAACTTTTCTAACAGCCTGTAAGAAGAGGAACCACTATTTTGACAGATACATAATTTAAGAGTGACCTTCCTATCACATCTCTTTTTAAAAACAATGTTTTTTCCTCTTCCTTAGAAAAAGAATTGTTCTTTTTAGGTGAAAAGGTGTGGGGAACAGGAGGAAACTGTTTTATTACTTGATTTCTCTATTAGCATAGCATAGCTCTAGTTATGCACCTAAACACCATTCTGCTAAAGATGATTTCTTAGGTTGTGTTGTGTAAAGCTTCTCCTAACTACCCATTTGTCTCTTTGCAGAAGAGGTTCGAGGTCTCTTCAGTGATGAAGACGTGGAGAGCCTAGTTAGAGGAGTTAGAAAGGGCATCCAAGCCCCAGGCTTGATGGGCATGAGAGAAAGCTGCTGGAGGTTATTCCTGAGTAGAGTGCAGCTGCAGTTAAAAGTAAGGCATATTTCAAGTGGTCAGTATAACAACATATTTCAGTTATGTCATAACCCAGTGTATACTGTCATACTTCTCTTGAAAGGCTATTCGTTGACGTGACACCATATTTGCCTTTCTCACATAACCCCTGTAATAGCCTTCTCTATGTGGAGACTTGGTGTACATCAAGTTTTACTGCTAGATCTGGCTGTTGGCTTCCTGCCTGTTCATAGGAAAATCACATAGCTGCTCTGTGTCTTAGTTCCATGGCCTTCTGTTTTGGATATAACAATACATTTCAGAGAGGAGTGAGGTGCTGATGAGGAGTTATTGGTGCAGTTAGTGTAATCATAAATATGCTCCCTAATTACACATACAGTAATTCTCTGTCTGTAGTCAACTAAACATTTGCACAAATAATTGAAATTTTCCACTAAATGTTAATTCTTTCTACTTTTCCTATGCTATTTAAAACTGGGGGCGGGAGGGGAATATCCATGTAGCTGTTTTCAGGTCAAAAGCTATTTAACGACACACATTAATATGATACCACGCTTGTAACAGGTGTCTATCTCTTAAACTCCATTCTAGAGGCAATGTGGTTGAGGTAGACTGTAGTTCTCTCCTGAAAGCTGGAAAGCAGAAGCTGGGAACACTGGTTTTGGAGTGGCATCTTTAGGAACTTTCAGTTTATGCAGGCTTTGATTTTATTTCTAGTCAGTGCTATTTGTCTCTGTTTCATGACTATTGCATTTGTGTACATTTTTTATGAAAGGACAGGAAAAAATATATGATGTCTAATATCTCTTTTCATTTTCTTCTTTCAGATTTCTTTCGCTTTGTGTTTTCCTTATTCCTCCAACTATTTAATTTTTTTTTTTTTTTTAGGGCTTTTTGAAAGCCAGCTTTCAAATGCCTTTTACCTTGCAACCATTTCACTAGCCCCCCACTGTGCAAATTAGCACTTCTGGAGGCAAGAACAGGAGATATCTATTCATGTTGCAGGGAAGCAAAGTAGACATTATAGTACTGAAGGAGACATAAATTTTCTGAGTTAACACACTGGCAGATATCTGTATGGACTTTCAGTTAGTGCTGGGTGACCTGTCACCTCCTCCTTTCCCTAGATTTGAAGAATAAAAGACTAATAAAATGTGAAAGAGAACAAAAGGGACAATTGAGACAGCTTCAGAATGTTAAAGCTCAGTGAAGTGATATAGTCTCATTTTTCCATTTCATTTTTAAAAAAATCAACATCCTACATTAAGCCACATTTCCCTTCTGCTCACCCATCATCTTATACCCTACAGTTCTCTTTATGATGTGGAATCTGTAGCTCAGGAACCAAAACTACACAGCGCTATTCTCTCAGCTATCATAGATATTTGGATTTGTGTTGGTTTTGGTTTTATTCGACTGTTTTCTATTTGGAACTTGGTACCAATTCTGCTGCTAAAGTACTGAGAACATGCCATGTATGTAGGTGCAAATTTATGTCAGTGTAAGTTGGAAGTATGACAGCTGAAGACAGTGGATTGGACCATTATAAAATACGTGTACACAAGTGCTCTTAAACGTTACTATATATGCGAAAGCCATAGATGTTATACGGCTTTTCTTCTGAACTGACCGTCTTCCTGAGTCTGTGTGCAGCCAGTTTTCTTCATGAGCTACTGATCTCTATGACAAATACTTGGCTGATCCTTTCTGGAACAAGTTTCTTCATTCTGTATTTTCCTCATGTTTCAAAGTTTACATCCCTCAGTGCCCGTTGTGAAGTCCCAGCATTAAGAACCAAACCTGCCAGTTTTAGGGGAATGCCATTTCTCCAACTTCCTTCCAATAAGCAAACTTGACTGGACCACTTTAGTCATCACATCCTTATAATGGTCTTGTCTCGTAGTCATCTCAGTATTAAGCTGGTTCCCATTTTCTCTGAAACTTAGCAGTACAATAGTTTCATGCTTCTGTCAGAATTAACATCAAACATAGGCAGGGCAGGTGCCCTGCATCGCCGCAGGCAATTTTGTCCATATTATTACTATTTCTTTTCTTTTAAATCACTGCCTTTCACTTCCAAATCTCCTTTCACCAGGACACGTTAGCCTTTTGCTTGTGGTCTGTTTTCCACTGACAAAACTTTTCTTTTTATCTCTGAATCTGAGAGGAAATTGTGCAGCCCCATCACAGCTCAGCTTTTGGCCAGTTCTCATCGTTTTTCCTCTGAGAACATAAGTACACATGCCTATCAGCTTGACTGCTTTAATCCCAGCCAAAAAGAACCGTGTTTTTAGGGTTTCTGGTTCTGTGTTAAATAAGTGATAACCCCAGATGTGATTATACTTGTCTGATTCAGTGGGAAATAAGGGTTCAATTGATCATGCTATCACTTGTTCAGTCTGACCTTCTGAATAATTTCTGAACCTACCAACCAATTGCCACCAAGGAGGCAGGTGGATCAGGGACTGAGAGACACTGTTACTGCCCTGCCACCAAATGAAGGCTCAGTTCTGTTATTAGAAAGCCAAAAAGCTATCAAGGATTTCGAAGATTTGTAGCACACAGAGCAGCTGCTTCTGCAGTTGCCAGGCTCTTGCAAAGTTCCTGTTTCTCTACGAAAAGCTCCAGCCTTTTCTCATTTGGATGTCACCCACCTTTTTGTGAGTATTTGGAGAGCTGATTTTTAAGGATACATCAATATTAGTATATTCATGAGGTCTGTTTTGTGGTCCTGAGGACTAGTGGCATGGCATGGCATGGCATGACTGGCATCCTTGTGACTTAGCTTTTCCCTTGCTCTGCTTGCAAAATGATGGTGGTGGTGTAGAGCCGGTCTGTACAGCCAGTCTGTACAGCTCCTTACACCTGCTGCAGCACCATCTAGTTTCCCATTTGTAAAATCATGCAAGCAAGGGTTCTAATACTTAAATAGGATGGGCCCTGATAGACCAGTAGCCAAATGTGTGTCAAGGTGCTCTTTAGTTCATTGGTATTAAGACATACTGTTTATCCTGCTCTACATTCATTCAGTCAGCCTATAGAGCTTGCATATCTGAGATAAGTAGGAAGAGGTTGAAGTGAGAAATAGAGTGTAAGAGACGCATATGTAGTGCGGGTGACTGGCGAGTGTGAGGCTCAAATTGCACATTTGACTAAAGAGGTTTTTTTATTTTCTTAAGAGTGGTGAATACTACATGGAAGTTGATATTCATTTCCCATTATACCGGTTCTTTTGTCCACACGGATATTAATTTTACATTAACCCAGTTCTTTTTTTCCACATTGATTGTCTTCATTACTCTGTTGTGCAAATTTAAACCTTGAAAATGTCAGAAGCAAGACTTTTGCATAGTCCCTCTCAATCCACATTTCTTTCAAAGAAAGGGATAGGTCTATATTGGAGAAATTCCTAAGGTTTTCTATTACTATAAGAGATCCCCTCATTGTAATATTTATATGTCTTGCAAGAAATAAAACACTTCTTATGTGGAATGTTTTCCTATTTTTTTCCCCTCTGTCAAATTAGACAGCCGTTTATGGCCTGGGAGGAAGTTAAATGTTTTCAAAATATAACCTCCTTGCTTAAGCAAAAATTGTTCAAAATGTAGTAAGTAATAATTACTCATATTTCCACACAGCTCTCTTGTTATCAGATCACATGGTATCTTCCTTATTCTGCGTGCAAAGCAAACAGTCCACATGGTTCTTTATAGTATTGGGAATTCACTGGGGGGAATGCAAATGAATCCTAAAAACATGCCACATCAAATCTATGCCCGGTGTGATTTTACCATACTTCATTAAAGCTAAAGGACACAGAAGGTTATGCCATGGTGAGGATCTGCTTTCAAGTATATGTTCTATCCTATGTTTATTGTCCACAAAAAATAATTAAGAAGGACACAGTTATCTGATTAGGGTGTTATAGCTATGGTTGTGCCAGAATTTTCTGCCTACAAATACAATATAGTAAAAATCACTCAGTTGTAACTCTATGTTTTAGAGAAAAGTAACAATTGTAAATAGTGTGTTTGGATTTGAGCTCTGAAACTAGCTATTCCAAGAAGTAATTTATTAAAGGATTGAGAAATTGTTCTTCTAAATTTCATCCTGAAACAATTATCTACAAAGCTTGTGTGCAGGTAACTAGTTTTACCTTTTTCTACTCTTTTTTATTGGATTTAATTGTTTCTGTTCATTCTCTGCAAGGTTTCTAGCATTCAACTCCACTGCTCTCCTCTCTATTACTGACTTTTGCAGGTGCTCTCATCTGGTCCTTCTCTTCTTAAACTTCATAGCAGTTCTTTTCAACTGTTACCTTCTGCTTTGTAATCTGCATTTGTAAAATTACAGCTAGGTATTTGAATATGTCTGCATGGCAAGCAAAAGCGAGGTATACCTATATTTCATGTATATTGAGTTCACCCGTGTTTAAACTAGTTGTTTTCATGGATGTTCACAGCATGTTATGACAGTCGAGTCTGGGATACTTACTCAGCTATATTTCCTTTTTCTTGGTTGGGCTTTCCAGCTGTATAATCCTGGTAGGACTAGTGTGTACCTGGTATTTCTTGCAGACTTTCACAAGGACTCTCTCACAGCAACTTGTGCTAGATGCACTATTGCTTCAGCTGTTTCTCTCTTGTTTGCATGTAGTCACCACTCTACGCACCTCCTGTTTTGTACTCATTTGTTATGGAACTGTTGAGAGGCTTGTGTGCCCTGTGGTTATCCACATAAGCTCCAGTAGTACTGTGGTGAATAAGCACGAGAAAGCACCTTCTCCCCTAAAGTTCAACATAAGATTGGTGTAAACAGGACATAAATAGTAATCATTCCATCCAAGCAATTGTTTAATATTTAGGGAGGATAAAAAAATATTTAGGGAGGATAAAAACTTATTTAGGGTGCAAGAGTAAGGAAAACACTAAATTCTGGTTTGTGTTTGGCAAACTGACCAAGACTTTGGACTCTCTTGTAGTCCAGTACTTAGAGAGTTAAGTCCGAATATGAGCAATGTGAACAGTGTGGGAGGCTGTAGAAGATGCAACTTCTAGCACGGCTGTGTATGGTTTGCAGCTTTGGAGGTGTGGTAGATTCAGTTTGGCACTGCTGCTCTAGCAAGGGCACTTGTAAGAAGCACATCAAAGTGGGGACAGAGATCTCTAGGGTCTCCATTATATTAGTGAATACCCTCCTTTTAGAAATATAAAGAAGTAAATGGATTAAAAAATGGTGGAACATGCAGTTAAATCACCGTTCACCCTAAAGCATGGACTTGGGAGCTCTAGTTTATGAATACTTATGGTTTGTTGACCAGTAAAGATTTCAGTGAGTTCTTCTCTTATTTTATGCCCCATTTAGTATTTTAGTCTGCATCATTTCTCTTCCTGTCTGTCACAACATGGGAGACTATCATTGCTTCTGTTTGTCTTCCTTTACCATCTTCCTCTTTACCCTCTTTTATTTTAAAATTGTTTCATATATCTTCTGCCTTTCAGCTCCCCTGTTTCCACCATGGCTCCCGACAGAAGGGACCACTTGTGCTTTACTTGCTTGGCCATATCACACCCTTCTGAAAATGGTGTTATTGATCAGAAGCCTTCAATAACCTGAAAATTGCACTCAGTTTATAAAACCACGAGAAGGAAGTGTTTTGTGAGATACAGCCTGACCAGTGCTTGTGACCAGACACATGTCTTAATTGACTTTGCTAAAATGAGTGGAAATAATAATTTTAAAAAAGGTCATACCCTGTAGTTCAGCATAAAATCCAAGCTTTACAAAATGTTTAAATGTCCCAGGCAACAGTTTCTCTTCCAGTGAATTTTCTGAATGATAGTAAAAGACTTTTTTTTTTTGTTTGTTTTGACTTAGTTCTATTGAAACTTACTCATCTTTGCTCATAACTAAAGGTTAATTGCAGAAATTGTTATTTTTTCCAATGCAGAGATGTATTTTTAGAAACTATAACATAGTGGCAAGGCTTTTCCATTTTCCATCTTATCTTCTTTCCATATACCATAGAAGTTTTTTCCACTGTTGCTGTCACTTTCTCTCTCTTCTCTGACTGCTTTAAAACCCAGTGAAGTATTGTCCCAGGTCAACTTCCTCCTTTCTTCACTCCTTTTTTTCCTTCTTTACTATCAACTTTCTGTTGTTCTTCCTTTTTCCATCCCACTTCTTCCTTAATAGGCAGTGTCAATTCCTGCTTACTCCAGAGGCAGAATAAACCTGTCAGTCCCCCAGCATGCCTGACTGGGCTCTGGCCTGGCTCTTGTGACTGTTGCAGAAGTGATAGTCTGTTCTGATACCATTTGTGTATTTTCTACTGGAATTAACAATGTTGATGCCATATGATTTAAGAATCCCTGCACAGCAAAAATAGCTTATTTCATAAGAAGCCTATGAGAGGGACTCCAGTCCTGTCTTAACAGCCTGATGTCTGTCATTTTGCCAATTAACTAAAAGCAAACACAACGTTCAAAACACATGCTAATGCCAGTAAGTAGGTCCACAGGTACAACTGAGAGACCAGAGTAATCCTTCCTTCCCAAATGTGGGTTGCTTTGGGTAAGCCCAGTGATACTAACAGCCAACCACAGATTTATTTATTTTTCTTTGACTATTTTAGCCTATCCTTGTTTGGATATCTCTTTCCACTTTTGTAAAGAATAGTCCCTAAAAGTTCACATGCAAACCAAGACCCAGATTTCCTTTCCCTCCTGTTGTTTTAATGGCATATTAAAGTGGCAGGAAGTGGCTTGAATGGATTTAGCAACTCCAGAACTGGGCTTGTGTCACCATGACCAGCTGAACCTGTGCCTTCTGGCTGTCTGTGTGCCAGCCTGTCCCTGGGGGTATGTTATTATTTAGAGCTATCAAACCAAGTAACTGATAACCAAGGTGGAGAGAGGGGAAGGAAGCTGCAAATATGCTGTGTTTGTACAGTGGAAAGGGATTTGCCCAAGGTAGTTGACAAAGTTTATTAGCTGCCAGATTTGGGTTGGAGCCTCAGCTAGGGTGCTGGCACTGGGCCGTGGTTCATTACATGCCATTCTTTGATTGCCTCAACTTGCTGTGTGGTTTTTTTCCTCTCTCTTCTCCCTCCCTCCTCTCTGCAGGCCGTTCTGTGTTTCTCCCCATTGGTGCCATGCGTGGAAGTTCCCAGCCATAGTTAACTGTCCCGCTATTGACTGGTTTCATGAGTGGCCACGGGAGGCCAGGCACTCCATCAGCAGGAGGTTCATTGAGGAAGACGAAAGGGTCGAGGTACAGTTTCAAGCTCGTCAGTCTTCTAAGAAAGCAACGGAGATCATTGAAAGATCAATAACTGAATAAGCTGGGGAAAAAACCCACAATGCTCTTTTTACTCCTTCTTTTCATACTTGTTGCCTTTGCTGTTCAAGCTCGCCCCTGCTAAAAGCTGAATTTTTATGGCTTGTGACTGCCCAGTTCCTTCAGCAGGCCTTGGAGAGCTGTCTAGCACAGGCAGAGAAGTGAGGGGTGAGAGGCATATAATTCATAGCACTGTCTTTGCAGTATCCTTCAATTCTAGGCTTTTTAGGATCTTATAGATACAGAATTTATGTAACCCTTTTCCATACAGTTAAGTATATTCACTAGTGCTGTAGCAAGTGAGGCTGAAATATTGCAGTGCAAAGCCCTGGCTAACTCAGTAAAAGACTTCCCTCTGTTCAGCAGCTAAGCAGGTGAAAATTTCCCCTGTAACCACATGGCAAATGCATTTAGAGTTTTAATATCTGGGCAATTTTCCCTTTTTGTTTCTGATTGGCCTAGAGTGTGACTTACTGCGTTGTTTTAGGAAAAAAAAAAAAAAGAATAAAAATCACATATTAGTGAGTTTTATTTCAGGCTTTCAGGGCAATGATTGACTGGTATTCTTCTAAGAGATTTAACAAGCTGCTTCTGTTGTCCCAGCCTGCTGGTTCCCACTGCCCCAAGCAGTCTCACCGGCCGCACGTGTTTGCTGGTGGAGTAATTCACACAGATCTAGAAAAGATATACTTTCTTTCAGCTGTTGCAGTCACAGGAGTTTTGTTCTTGAGGGCTCTTGTATTTGGGACCGTTTATTTGTGTAGAAGATTGTGATCATGAGAGACTGAGGATTTTGGGAATGCCCAAGGAAAAGCCTTGTAGTTTCAGGCAGCGGCAGCACCACTCCCCAAGCAAATCTCTGCGTAACAGATGGATGCGTTTACAGCATCTGTACATGTACAAAACACACGGAGTCGTCAGGAAAGCAGCCGAGGGAGCTGGGAATGTCAGCAGGGCTGCCTGGGGTAGCTTCCAGCGCCCGGGACTTGGGCGAGGCGAGGGCCCGGGACACCGGCTGGCGGCGGGGTGGCCGGCCCGGCTGCGGGCGGCGGAGGCTGCCGCGCTGCGGCGGCGTGCGGCTGCCTCCTGTAGGACTGCGGGGGAAAGAGGTGTTGCAAGCCCTTGCTTGTGTTTTCCTTCTGCTTGCTTTTAACAGCTCCTAAGAGATTTTAGTGCTGTTTAACAGATTTAAGTGTTATTAGGATAATAACTTGTGGTCTGGTGGGACTATTGTGGGTGTTTTGTCCTTTTTTAATATCGCACCAATTTGTGTATTGCCGCTTATTTTAAAGAAACTGCTAGGATTACATGGAGAAAAGAGAATCGGGTTTGATTTAAATAGTTCAGATCCTCAGCTAATTATAGCTTGCTCCTTTTCAATACATCTGCTTATCAGTATTCAGGCTTTTAATATTAAATCTATTTTTGTGGTGTTTTTTAAACTTTTATTTAAGCATTATGTTCCTTTAGTACTCATTTTTTAGATACTTAATGATTTCACTGATTGAAACAACCACCTGTGAGTGTCTCCCACATTGGTGCAAACTGCTCCTGGTAACTGTCTTTGCTGTTGGGTTCTCAGCAAGTGGCAACTGACAAAATAACGTGACACTTCACTGAGAGTGAGTTAAGGTTTCCGTGCCATCGACATACGTAAGGCGGGACTGGGTGCCTGAGGCATGCTGCACTTGCAGCCGATGAGAAGACCAGCAGACAAGACAGAAGAATGCAAAAAAATGGTAGGGTGAGAGAGGGGAAGGATTTGAAAGTGATGGAAAAGTGAAGCTGGAACTGAGGTGTTGAAATAACAGAGAAACTGTGACAGTGTTACGGCGGGAGAGAAGAGGGACTTAACCAGGAGTGGCAGAAGAGAAGCGAAGCTGAACCAGAAAGGGAGGAGAGATGGACAGCAAAGGGTCTGAGGAGTAAAGGGGAGGTGAAGGGAGAATGACCGCGGGAAAATAGTAAAGGGAGGGGGGGACAAGGGAGTTGCAGAGGTGTATTAGGTTATCAGAAGAATGAGAGGGGATGGGTGGAAAAGGACCACCCTGAAGCTGCAGTCTGCCATCGCCTCTCCATCGAAGATTTATGGGAAGTGGTCTCCTCTCCTTCTCTCATCTCTAGTGCTGGTGCGTTAATATGTCCTTTCACTTGCTCTATTTTAGATATTTCAGAAACGCCTTTTGTTGGCTCTTTAGTAGAGAAATCTTGTTAGCCAGGGCTCATATTTGCCTGGACTCGTGAAACGTACTGTAATCATGCTGTCCCTCGTGATGAGCATTGCAAGATCTGTTACCGAGTCATTAGTTTTGCATAATTGACAATTGGCTCCTAATTGTTCTTTTTCAGAGTTCTCAAAAATACAGCAATAGTAATTGATAGGGGCTTTTTGTACATCACTGTATAATAATATTACAGATTATTTTTAATTAGGGTAATTTCAAGTTAAGCTAATGATTTTTTTCCTTTTAAAAGTTCAATACATATATGGCATCATATCTACACTGCTTTAATAACAGTGGAAAACTGGGTTTAAATGGTGAGAGAAAACCATAAAAAAATTCACAGTGATTGTGGGAGTTGAGAAGGAAAGTCTTATATTCTCTATCTCTTTATCTTCAAACCAAGTCTAGGTACTTTTCTGGAAAATACAGTTCATCTAGGGAAGGAGGGGGGCAGATTGAGCTCAGCAGGGAGTTGGTGAGCTGCAGTGTCAGTATGTGCTAAAAAGGATGCTGTGATCATCCCTTCTGCCCTGTGTGAATGTATCTGAACAGAAAGAATGAGTGATGTTCACTAAATATGCTGCCTATTGAAAGTAAGTCCCGTGAGCGCCTTTTTTGCTCAGAGGAACATTGGTCAATGTGTGGGTTAAGGACAAGAGACAGTGTTTCAAGGTGTTTGGGAGGAAATGGAGAGTATCAGAAATTTAATCAGTTTGGATGTCTTTGATTTCTTGGGAGAAAAGAAAGGAAAAGAGCCCTCTTCTGTTTCAGTACTCACATTGCTAAACTTACATTTGAAAAGAGCACAAGAAAAGAACACTGTGCAGCAGTTCTGAAATCCTTGTGCTGAGTTTAACGAATGTACAAAAGTGCCTTTATACTTGAGTTGCTATAAAACATGATCTATAGTATTTTAAAATAATATCTCTGTTTCCAAACACAACGTGACAGGCAATCTTTCTCCCTTACTTTCAACTGGTGTCACCTATCAGCACTGAGTACAGAATAAAAGAATCAGGATTGTTTAATCCATTCCTTTGAAAACAACGACAACGTATAACTCTGCCATCTCCTTTGAATATTCTGCTGCTGCTGTCTTGTATGCTGCTCCTCCGGCGCTTAGCTCCAAACACCACCCACTATTAAGCATACCAAGGACAAATTCTTTACACTGATAGTTTATCATGCTCTGTAGTATTTTACAAAATGAGGTATGGCAAAGAAACAGCCTTCTTCCTTTGCCTCTTGCCCTCCCCACTCCCACACATACATGCTTCCCGATTACCTCTTCTTTCAGACAAACGATGGCTTGGGTTTTATTCTCATTTTTTGTGACTGCCTGCAGGATGCATTCTTTGGTCTTTTTTGTGCTTTCATTGGTGTGTTTCAGCTAGCTCAACTTAACTGCAAAGAGCTAAGATTTATCAAATTACTAATGTCTAATTTACATCCCGAGGAAAGTAAAAGGGCAAAACTCTTGCGTAAACTCTATTCATAACTTGCACTGAGGTTTGGGGATTTTTTTTGCATGCTTAAAAACCAGTTAGCCAAGGTCTAGGACAGTGAGACTGCATGAGAATAAACAGACTTCAACCTTATATTTTCTTTCAGATTGCATATAGGCTTATTGCTCAGTTGCCTTCAGGACTACTGAATGGGTTTGATTTGTACCAGCCTAATCTTCATTATTGGCTTCAAGCTACTTTATGCTTTCTGGTGAACTGCAGTTAAATCAGATTTTGCTACTGTAACAACTCTTTTCTTTTTTGTTTGCTTTTTCTTAATAAAGAAGGCTAAATTAGCAATAATAATTTCCTTTGCCTACAACCCTGAATGGGCATATATTGAAAAGTATAATGTAGTATTAAAAAAACCCAAACCCTGGAGATAAATGAGTGGCAGAATAAATAATTTATGCTAATGAAATTACTGCAATTAATAGTTCCACAATGACCCTTTTAAAAGCCACAGCTGTTAATGTCAGGAAGTGCTGTCACCGCTGACCTTATCATAAGAGAAAGTGACAAATTGAAAATGCAGGGAAGACCAATCCTCAAAGAGGTCTGTTCGGGAACGATTAGTGTTTTCTGAAAACCAGTGTGAATTACAACCAGCTGCTCTCTGGCTCGGCGTGTCTCCCATGCTGTGCCATTTTGTTAAGCTCAATAACAATAGTTATTTTGCCCCATTGAGACAAGTTGTCTCGGGCCACTTCCAGCTCTACCGGAACCCACTTCTTCCCTCACTGATTTACAAATGAAACTGTTGTTAGAGGGCTTTTCAGGGCTGCTGAGTAGAGACCTCTCATAAGGATCATGTGGAAGGAGATTGTCTTTCGCAAGGAAGAGCTGTACCACAGGGTGCGTGTGTATCACAAACAATGAAGAAAAGGAGGAAAAAGCATTTCAGTTGGAAGCCAAGTGCTGCTCAATCTGCATAAAATGTCCATTCCTGCTGACTAGCCTTGCTTTTACAAACAATTTTATTTTTTAAGATGAATTTATGCTACCTTTGCCTCAACTAATGATTTTTTTTTTATTTGTAAAGCAATTTATTTCGGTTTCCCTAAATGCAAATCATTCTTTACTTAGTCCTTGTTTTAATTTCTGTTTTTGTAATCACAGGTGAAATAAGCATTCTTCTAAACTAGCTTTTTAAAGTTACAAGAAAATAATGAGGTTTCTTACTGAGAAAAATGGCAAGTCTTTCTGAATCAACCTGATTGTAATATTAATGATGTAGGCTTAAAACATTTAACTGCATCAACAGCCACTCATGAGCAATTTTCCTAAAGTTCCCTAAGCATTATTGACAATGCTTTGGTAAATTATGTGTGACTTTCCTAAGAGTTGGTGTAGCTCATTTAATTCATATTAATTGATTTTTAGGCTTCCCTTGATTAATTGAACTGGGTTCATCTTGTACAGAATGCAATAAATAATCATTAAAATGAGGGAGATGTGACTCCACAGATTATAAAGTTAAGTATGCTAGAAGTCATAGAGGACAAAATGGAAGTTAGTTACAGTGATGGAGTTAAATGGGTTTTCTTCGTATTTCTGTGTTAAATTTGCATACAGTACTCATGCTTAGACATGTATATGCATATATTCTGGTAATATATGTAGTTGGGTCCTTTAAAACAAACAAAAATTAATTTTGGGTATTTTTTATTTCACCTTTATCCTGGGAAAGTATACTCTAATTCAAAGCAGTGTAGTAGAATCTTGTATTTCATAGTTCAATTTTCAGAAAATTTAGAAAAAGGACCTTTGAGCTTTAGCCCTGGAACTACCTCTCTTCTTGCTGTGAGGGGTGAATAAAGACAGGCATTTTACATCTGCATTTTGCTCAGAAATACATGACTAAGTGACCATCTGGAGCTGTAAATATGCCTAGCCTGTCTTGGTTATCATATAGTATGATCATCAAAGAATTTTGCAGTCTCAAGGCTGCATTTTCCTCCCTTTGATGAGAAACCCTGTGCCATGCTGTGTGGGACCTAGCGCAGCCACAGGACAACTCTGGGGTCCCCTCTGCAGCGTGCTGAGGTTTGCTCAGGGCTGCAGGTATACTTTGTGGTTTGGTGCCTGGGTGGCACTTAGGGAAAGAGTGTCACTTGTCACAGCTCGGGGGTGACGCTGAACTCCATTTAGTCGTAACTATTTTTCTGGTCAAAAACCCCTTGAAACTGATAGAAGATCTCTTCATCACAGAAATGTTGCTGATTTTCTGACATTTTATGGTTAGTAGAGACTCAGCTTTCAGAAGCATTCCACGGTGCCCTAATCCTGCCCTCTTACCGGTTTATGTTAGTTTATTACTGATTCTGAGGAGCACAGATGAGAAGGGACGTGCACAACTTCAGAAAACAAAATCATGGAGCTCGCTTCTGCTCAATATGAAGTTAATGACATAAATGTGCTTCATTCTGAATAAGAATGTGATGATACGAGGTATGTGGGGATCAGTGTGATTAGCGTAGCCTCTCAATTCTATTTCTTTAACCTATACAGGATTTTTCTTAAACAGGATTTCCAGAGGTGAAGTAGAAAATCCATATAGTATTAACTCTGCCTATAGCAGTATAGTGACTGATTTAATCTCTGGATTTAGCTTTGAGGAGTATTTAATAAAAATAAAAAAGCATGTTGAAGCACTGAGCTTCTGTGGTGATGAAGAATTAAGGAATGCCAGTGCAGAATTAATTCATATACCAAAAGGTTGAGGAAGGTTGATTTTGCTTGAGTATTTTTTACCTGCTGGCAAAATTATGTTTAGGGTAGGCTGAAGAATGGTTTTGTGAATGAGCCATCCTTAGGCATGGAACCTTTTCTGACTTACGTAGATATACTTAATTTTTTAAACATTTCTTTACTTCTGTGTTTACATTTGTTCCTGTTCCTTGGGTAAGTTCAGAAACTCATCCAAGACTCCATTGGTGATCTCATGGCTTATGCCCACACCAGTGTGACTATGCTGAGTGCCAAATACGATCGTAATCAGAGGCAATACAATTACACCACTCCAAAGAGTTTTCTCAAGCAAATCACGCTTTGTAAGATCCTCCTGAAGACGAAATCAAGGAGACGTTGGGACACATAGAGCACTTGGTGAATGGCACGCAGAAGCTCAAGGCTGCAGCTTTCCAGGTAAACTGTGGAAGTCACAATCTTTTCTTTCATTCTTTATAAATAGCCTTAGTTTTACTGCTAATAAAATGAAGTTATCACAGCAACTTTTCATTAGATTAATTAATTGTGGGTTGGCATTTTTGTGTTTCATTGAAATACCTCATTTTGGAAACTGGGATTTGTTTATTTTCTTCACATAGAAGCTCTTCAGCTGTCTTTGGGAGGAGGTGTCCATCCAGTGGTGCAAAGACAAAGTCTGGAGGGAGGGAGAGTGTAGTGGGGCCACAGTAAAAGGGCAGGAGGGAAGCAAGTGCCACGGTTAAAGCCAAATCATGGAGAGGGAAGATACAGTTCTGTATGTGGAGATTTTGTGCATGGCCAGTGACCAGGCTGAGGGGTAACAAAGGCAGGAGAAACAATCTTGGAGCCTTTCCATCATCTGTTACCCCCTCATTGTGGGGATACAGCCACTTAGCCCCCAGCCAGTGCTTCTGCCTTCAGTTCATTTGTAGATGATCAGTCCACAAAGGGAGGAGAAACTGCTTTGAAACCTCCCCCACCCACGCCCCCCAAAATGTTCCATAATCCCTTTTGAAAGTTACAAAGACAAGCTGTAATCCAGTGATTTCTGTGTTAAAAATAAGAAGTTCACATATTTTTATTAAAAACTGCAAATTAAATGTTCTGTTGCAGTCTTTGTGTAACGTTGACATCTTTGTGCTACTGCATGAGATTAATAATGGAAGGTGGCTGGCTTATTCCCACTTTGCCCACGGAAAGCCTGTAAAAATAAATGGTTAACAGAACAGCGTGACTGCTTTTTAAAAGTCTATTCTTAATAAGGTAGCTCATGCTAGTAAATTATTAAAATGCTCTTTTTCTTTGAATTCTAATTTGATGATGACCAAAAGGTAACTTGACAATTTCAAGTGCTGCGTGCTGTGCTAGCAGAGAGTGGCACAGCTCCTATCCAGCCAGGTACTTTAACAATGAGACATTTTTATCCTGCACTCCAAGAATATCAAATGCAGCACTGTTTAGTTTTTTCAGTAAGAAATGTATAAAGTCAGCTCAAATAAATTGAAAATTAAAACTTGTAGAGAGATTTGGGATCTTTACAGTCATCTGTCACAACTCAGTATCACAGCTTTGTCTTCTCTTTTCAAAATGGTCGAATTTTGAAAAGGTAGATTTTATAGGTTTTGTAAAATGTCAGGAGCCCACTAAAGAAGAGCCATCAAGACCTTCCATGTGATGAAAGTGTAAGCCATCTAATATTCGTCTTCCTCTCTGGCTTATCACCCTTATCCAGATCAGGTTAACGAGAGTCCCCTCTGGTTAAAATACAGCCTTCTATCATGAATAGCTTCCAGATAAAATGCTTGGAGATATAGGGGAATAAATAGAAGATAACAGGTATTTGAAATAATTCTTTTATACATGGAAAGATATTGTCGCTGGATAATTTGATACGGAATTCTCACCTGGCAGGCAATAAATCGCTGTTTCAACAACGTAACAGGTAGTCTTTACTCATCAGTCTCTAAATCTGTTTTAACCTTTCAGCAAACCTGCTGGAATTATCTGCTCAGGGTGATTACTAAGCATTTTCCATGGTGACCGTTTGCTTTTACATTTGCATCTTTGGGTGCTGCATCAGGGCCTTGTTCCACTGCCGAGGCACCTGGTTACAAATCCAACCTCAGCAGCTGAATAGGCATCTGAGCATCTCAGGGGAGCTGTGGGGTTCCTGGTGAGAGCAGTTAGGCTGTTCATATTAAATTCTTCATGTCAAGAAAATTCTGTGAGCTATAAGCAAGGAGCTGTCAGATAGAAACAACAGAAAAAAGGAAAAAACGCTTTTATTACTGAGACCCGCAAAACATGAATTTTATTTTCAGTTCAGCTTTTTGGAGTTCGTGTGGTATAATCTTTCCAGAACCACCTAATGACCTTTGCTCACGAGTAACACATTACCTTTTGCCCTGTAGGTAGAAGATCTAAAATCCAAACTTGCTTCTCGAGGCAGAACTACAACGGAGAAATCAAAATGCTGAAGCTTTGATTGCTAAGATAGGGTTTCAGACTGAGAAAGTGAGCCAAGAAAAGGCCATTGCAGATGCAGGGGAGCAAAAGGTCAGTCCAATTCCCCCATTTAGTGCTGTTGAGCTATATTTAGCACAAAATAAACCTTTTTAGGTGAACAGTTTTGAACAACTTCCTCTCCAGGGAGCATAAAGTCTAAAGAATTATTATACTTACACATGTAACAGCATTTCACACCGTGATTACCACTTGACCTTTCTTTACATTATGCCTTTTCCCAACCTTTTAGCTGTTTTAATGAGATGAAAGAACAATAAATACTGAGCTCATTCAAGCATTTAATGGATGTGGATCTTGAGAATCAGACCTATTTGTAATACAGTAAAGGTCAGAGTGTCATCTCTGAGCACTTCAGGTTTCTAAAGGCTTTGAGGCTCTAGGTAAATTGCACAACTCAATTGATACAGAAGTTCATTCCAGTATCTTGCAATATTACAAGGTGCAAACCTTGAATTTTAAGATTATAATAACATTCCTAATAATGTGTGTCATCCATGTTGAATCTTTTTCTTTTTGCTCTCAGTTCAGCCTATTAACATCAGTTATCAACACCCATGTTGGAGATGTTAGAAGTTTACCTGCATTAGTCGTTCAGCACAGAATGAATAGGAATGCACAATTTCATCTGAACTCTAAAATTTTCATCTGCTATTACAAACACGATTTTTGAGATGAAACACCAGCAGTATGGAATGCTGTAAACTGAAATTCCTCTGCCTTAAAATTCTGAAGGGCTCATTCAACTCTGGCTATGAAATCTGATGTCCCTCATTTATCAATAATGCAGTGAGAAATTATTAATGGACTCATAATAGTTGTTAAGGCCTGATTTTGAGCTATGGAAACTTCAAGTTGCCAAGAACTTTGTAAACAGTTTTCAGATACTGGTCAACAGGGGAGACTACTGTCTGAGTGAACAGAATCGTCTTTCGTTCGCTTTTGGTTTGTTTCTTAAAGACATTATTATTAGGTGATATTGAATACTTTTCTAATGACCTTGTGTCTCATCCTAATTTTATTGCTGGAAAGGTGATTTTTGATACTGACATAAATGGAGATTGGATCAGGACCTTTATATTTCTCTGGATTTTGCTAATTACGGACTTCAGCATTTTGGTGATCTATATCTTACAAAGGACTCAAAAAATGCTATGAAGTTTCAAGTCCAAATAGTTTAATTGATTAAACTTATACTAATTAGATCCAACAACTCAACATCCTACCAACCACTTTCCAGTGATGCTTTTCCTGTATTGTTTCCATATGCTTCTGATGGATTTGGATGATGAAAATACACCTTAACACAATTATAATTACTTCATTAAGCAATGAGGTGAAACACACAGAAGGATTATCGTGGGATAATCACATCTTTGGGCCACTTTGTTTCAGGGATGAAGTTCAGCACGTGACACTAATGATTACCATACTCCCCTGTTCATTGCTTTATTGCACTTCTGAAATGTTTTCATTGAAAATGAGTGTCATTTTGTGCTACATTAATCTAAAACTATTTCATAAGGCGATCATGGTTTCTAATAACTAATCTTCTATAATTTTTCTAACAAAAAAAAGGCAGATGAGAATCCATCTTCCAGCTAAGTAATTTGTGAATACTCTTCATATTTAATTAAAATTTGTGACCTTTCAAAAATTATTTTGGCTTTCCTGTTCTGTAGATTCCAAAATGCAGTTTATAAGGGGCTTTTGGGTTTTACAGCATGTTGTGGTTTAACTCTGGCTAGCAAAGTACCATGCAGCCGCTCACACAACAGTAAGCAAGTAAATACCTTGGAAACATTGCCTTGGAGTGAAGCATTACCTGAGGAAAGGTGAAGAATGGAAGTCACTTTAGATCAAACTCATCAGGAGAAGTGGGGGCAGTCAATATGCCCCATAAATGCGGCAGATCCATATCTGTCCAGTAATCAACAAGGGTCTGACTACGAACATGATGCTGCTAAGATTTTATAACGGTGGGCAGTAACACTGCTGTCATGTCATTTCCATTTGTGTGCTCTGAATGATGCCAGCCAGGGTGGTTCACAGATGAAGATATGCGTGCCATTGCCTTTTAAAATGGGACCTACCCCTTCAAAGGAAGAAAACATGGTGTAGGTATGTGGGTGATGATGACACTGGCTGAGGATTAGGAGCAAAGATTGATCCAGAGTGATCAGCTTTTTTGATTTACCTCCCTCAGCTGAAGTGCACTCTAATTACATGGTATATTTGAGCCACTCTACTCGTGTTCTGAATGCAAAGGGCACATTTCTTCCAGCTTTTCTAACAATACAGCCACCACTGAAGAACCCTATACCATAAAGTTATTGATGTGAAGGGGACTAAACTACTGGAGTCAGGGATAAAAAGCTCCTTCATCTCTTTGTGTGGGTAAGTAGATTTGAGAAATACTGTCCTAAAGCTTATCTGCAGCTTTCTCTGTTTCATTTTTCCTCCCTTAAAAAAATTATCTTGTCCCATGTTAACTTGAGCATCAGCAGAAATAACTAAGCATAAGAAAAAGAGAAGCAGAACTACAGTGCAACTTGTGTGACTTCAATTAGCTGTTTTAATGGAAAACACAGTGTCATATTAGAAGCACTGTTTACTGTAAATGTAATACTTCTTCACCTTGTTACATCCTTAAAAAATTTAACAGAGGAGCGTCTTGACTGTTCTAAACTTACCTCTTTTAAGTTTATTTCAGTGGCATGGATCTCAAACAATGTTAGAGAAAATGTGCAGTTGCAACTTTGGTTTGCTTTATATGTAGTTTTTAATATTAAATGTATATTGTGACTAAGATGCAAACCAATAAACTTTGGGAATTTCATCCTAAAAGCTACACCAGTTCTGTTCTGCATTTTCTTTCACAAGAGATGGAGGAAATATTTAACTTTATTAGCAACTTGTCATTTGTAATGCAATGCATATTGATTTTTAATCTTTGTTATTTCCACGGACAGTGTCTGTGTGTGTCCCATGTAATAAATGTATACATGGGAAATACCCCCAACAATTCTAGTAACACATTTTGTAAAGGTATTAAACTCTTACAAAGGCTTGTTACTGCCAATGCACGGTGCTTGATCCGAGTATTAACATCTTGA
This sequence comes from Rhynochetos jubatus, assembly GCA_027574665.1. Lineage (NCBI taxonomy): Eukaryota > Metazoa > Chordata > Aves > Eurypygiformes > Rhynochetidae > Rhynochetos > Rhynochetos jubatus. Next base: position 50,788,213 of record CM050653.1, on the reverse strand, counting down.
TCACTGTAATATCCTCTTTCTCTGTAATTAGACTTTATTTAAGCAAGACCTGACAGAAAATAAGCCTGTGAGATGAGCGTGAGGTACAAAGGATAAAGAACCAAATATAACTGACTTCAGCCCCAGGCAGTGTATCCTTAAAAATGTATATGACAGTCTTCCAAAGACGCAGTTGCAGATGATACAGAACCCCCTCCAGGATTACTCTACCAGATACATTTGCACCAATGAAATCATAAACAGCTTTTAAACAGATAATTAAATAATTGCAGAAAGTTGTGGAGGTGCTCAGATTTCACTTAAAACGGATGCTAGCTGACGTAAAGTCACTGATCTAAGGCACTGTTAAGCAAAAATAAGAGTTTTGACAAATCTGTTTAGATGACTATCTGTTTAATTTCCAAATTAAACAAGTACAGTGTTTTCATATAGGATTTTTTTTTTCCCTCTTCTTTCCCTTGTTAAGGCCTATGGTTTCAGGCTTGAAAGTGAGGATTTAAAAAAAAAAAAAAAAAGACCAAAAGGTAGAGGCTGGTTTGACAAATCTGGTATATTTACCCATACCCCCAAAATGCAGGGAAAATTTTACTGGTTAGGGAAACCTGCAGTGCATTGCTAGAACTGACCATTGGCTCCTGGTATGTTCTCCGATTTTCTAAAAGGGAGCCCTTTAAAGGGAAAGAAAGGTCATGGCTGTCAAAATCTTAGTGAAAAATCTTCCTTTTCTCTCTACTGTACATCTTGTTTAGCTCCAGCTTCTGCATTTGAACATAGATTATTAAATGCTTGCAGCTTACCTCCTGAAATGCCATAAGCTGTTGAGTGCTCCCCTGTGTTTGATAACTCCTCTGGAGTAGCTGGCTACCCAAATATTCCCCATTCTTTTTTTTTTTTTGTACAGATACCTTGCCTGTTCTCCTATCCTGCATTACTAAATCCTCTCACCTTTGCATCCCACCATAGTAGACAGAGTAATAAACTCAGGGGTCCTGAATTTTTCCGTCTCACACAGTGATTTCCAGGTTTCTGTTGGAAACCAGGAGCGTTCAATAACTGATATGTCTTCACAAGCTTACAGGCTCCTTTTTTCAAAGGCATCTGTGCAGATAGGTGATATTTTGCATCCACACAGACATGCTTAATCACAGGCGGGTAGATAGGCACATCTAGTAGAACAGTCTTCATACTAGGAATTCTTCAGCAAGAGATATTAAAAGATTATCTAGAAGAAAAAAATATATATGTAAATATATATTACCCTCCTTACAATTGTACCTCTCTTATGCCATTAGATATCAAGATGGCAAAGAACTTGCAATATTTTGTGATGTAGTGTCCTATGCAAGAAAGAAATTGGGCATCACATAAAATCTCTTAATCCAGTACCCATTTGAAAAACATACGTGGCTTCTTATAGTCTGAGAAATGAACGGAAATTGTATAATGCTGTCACATAGTCCTCTCACAACATTGTAGCAGTAGTGTATTGTCCTTCCTTGCCCTGAAGGAGACGAAGTTGTGCTAAGCAATAGGTAGTTAATTAACCTGAGAGGTTTGAGTCTTGCAAATGCTGAACTGGTCTTTGAGAGACACGTATTCCTTTCACCATCAACCTGGTGAGCGCTACCAAAATTCTGTGGAAGTGCTGTATTTTCTTCAGTAAGTCAAACGTAAAACTTTTTTTTTTTTTTATCAGGTTAACTGCACATATATTTAACATGATAATAAGAATAAGGCAAAGTTGTCAAGGTCAAAATTAGGGCGGCCTGTGAAGAAGGGAATTTGAAAAGTAAGTATTTCAAGTATACACCATTTTTAGCAGATAAAACATCAGTACCTGTTTCTTACTTTTCAGTTTACAAAACTGAGCAGCAAATGATGGAGAATATCCAGTTGTTATAATAACCCAGGTAAAGATTCTTTGTGATGATACAGATATTTGTCAGTAAGTATGAACAAAAATGGTTGCCTGTACTCCAGCCGAAAGCTATTCAGTTTCTTATTCATCTCTCTTAGTCTCAGTGTGTTTTCCCTTCAGAGGGGGTAGCCAGCACGTTTCCACATTCTATCCCACGCTATTGTCCTTAAAAGGGCAGAGCAACAGGCAGAGAAGTTTCGTGATTCAGAGCAGCAGGGAAGAAAGGAACTTCATATACCAAATTTTCTCTCTGGAGAAATGAGAATAAATGTGATCTAGCTACCCAGAGGTTAAACTACTGCTTTAGTAGAAATAGCAGATGCAATATGAGGTCATAAGTCACTGAGAAGCTTGTTAACTTCTAATGGTCGTAGATAGTTGATTTGCCAGCACATGCCTCTGTCCCTGGTTCTTTATCACATTATCCTGACTTCATACAAGGCTTCACGACTGAGCAGCTGTATGAGCTACCTTACGAGACCCTAGAGCTGGACACAGTACTGCAGTTGGGGTCTCACCAGACTGGGGCAGAGGGGGAGAATCACCTCCCTCGACCTGCTGGCCACTCTTCTTATGCATCCCAGAATACAGTTGGCTCTCTGGGCTGTGAGCACACAGTACTGGCTCATGTCCAGTTTTTCATCTACCAACACCCTCAAGTTCTTCTCTTCAGGACTGCTCTTAATCCCTTCATCCCCCAGCCTGTACTTGTGCTTGGGATTTCCCTGACCCCTGTGCATGACCTTGCTCTTGGACCTTATGAGGTTCATGTTGGCTCACTTCTTGAGCTTGTCCAGGTCTCTCTCAATGACACCCTGTCCCTCAGGTGTGTCAACCACATCACTTAGTTTGGTGTCATCTGCAAATTTGCCAAGCGTGCACACCGTCCCACCATCTATGGTTTGATGAAGATGTTAAACAGTACTGGTCCTAATACAGACCCCTGAGAGACACCACTTGTCACCATTGTCCATCTAGACATTGAGCTCATTGACCACTACTTTCTGGTTGCAACCGTCTAGTCAGTTCATTATCCACTGAACATTCCATCCATAAAAGTCTGTGTCTCTCCAATTTAGAGAGAAGGATGCTGCAGGGAACTGTGTCAGATGCGTTACAGAAGTCCAGATAGATGACATCTGTAGCTTTTCCCTTGTCCACTGATGTAGTCACTTTATCACAGAAGGTTACTAGATTGGTCAAGCAAGACTTGTCCTTGGTGAAGTCAATGTGGCTGTCTTGAATCACCTCCTGTCCTCCATGTGCCTTAGCATAGCTTGAGGGAGGGTCTATTCCATGATCTTTCCAGGCACAGAAATGAGGCTGTATGGTGGTATAAACAGATGTTAATTCTCACCATGTAGAACAGATAGAGGCTAGAGCCAAGCACAGACTGGCTTGAGTGTCAGAGCTGTAGAGGTCTTTTTTCTGCATAACATAAAATAATGGGGTTTAAAATCTCTTTGTGTACTCAGATATTACACTGCGAGTCTGAGTGATTAAGCAATTCTGATTTGATTTACAGCCTTGGCTTTCAATATAAATTCAATTTCAATATAAAATTCATTGTTTTAATAGGTAGGGGCAGTCCAAGGAGAAGTATATCTGAGACAGAAAGAACGTAAGGATGACCTGCTGAAAGCTGAACCTGTACGTGTTTCACTTGAAATGTCCATCTGAGTCTGGCTGTCTGGAGTGTAAGACAGAGCTTGTCACTGGTGATTCCTTCGAGCACCTGGAAGCAGTATTCCTCCATTCATCCTAGTATGATAGCAGGTTATAATTTAATTACAAAATAGTAAAAAACCTCATCAATTTTAGTTCAGACCTACTCAAGTTTAATGCATGTTTGATTTCCACCTGTATTCTAAAAACTGTGATAGTGATATCTATAAATTACTTTTAGCTGGAGAGTAGATCCACTGAGGATGCATTCAGTGCTGGTTAAGGTAACCTTATAAAGGCTGTAATCAAATGTTACGTAATTGCCAAGTCACTACGGAAAGAAATCCCTGTGTGTCTCACTATTGTGTGGAAAGATGGCTCTAAAGCAAATAGATGTAATGAGAGACCAGGAGGATTATGTGAAAGTCTTCTATCAGAAGACACCTGCAATTTTTATAATCAATGCGAGACTAATTTCTTGTTTAATGTTCATGAGACCTATGCCTTTTTCAAGGTATATTGTGGGATAGAGCCAAAACGTGTGCTGGCCCAGGCAAATGCTGAATTAACAGCAGCTACCGAAAAACTAGAAGCCATAAGGAAAAAGCTTCTTGTAAGTCCTGCTTGATTAATAAGCATTATTGTCTAATATCTTGAGCCCACTTACTTGTATTAGCTTTAATTTATTTATTTAATGTCATTTTGTTATTTTATTTTTATCGATTTTATTACTTCCTAGTTCAAGTATTAAAGGTACGTATTCATTAGGGATTATCACCACCTTTCCCACAAACCTACTGAAGAATATTCCATAGTTTCAGTGGTAGCACATGAAGCTGTTTATCAAAAATGACTGAATTCCCTCAGAGCCATCTAGGCACATAATAACCAATAGATTAGTAAAAAATAATTGACTGTGATTTTATATATACGTGATATATATGCCAACTGTTTGTATGAGTAATGATCTATTGGAATATAGAAATAACTTTCAGAAAAGGCTTTGGAACCTCATGCTCATCTGTGTTTATGTTTTGTCATTAATCATATCATAAAAATGACATTAAATGTCCTTTAATTTTAAAACACATGTACACATGCGTGTGCACATACACACTAGAAGTGGAAACTTTGATTACGGCTTTTACTGACAAATGTCCTTTGAGTTAATGATTGAACCAAAGACCTTGTTGACCACCAAGTATCTATTGAAATTTTGAGAGAGTTTATTTATTGTTTAATAAGTATTCATTTAATGGAGCAACTCAAAGGCCTTTGGAAACAAAGACACTTTGTGGTATCTTGGGAGATGGTGGGTGGAAGGAGTATCTCTGCTGAAAGCTAATTACCCTGACTCAGCAAAGAAAGCTTCAAGTAGTTCACAAGTTATGGTATTAATTGGATTTAGAAGGCTTTGACTTGGCTTAAGACCTATTTTGTTGATAATATTTAGACCTGAAATCTCACAACTTAAGATATCAAGCAATAAGTGAAGTCTGAACAAATTTGTAATACGGGGATTATTGTCAGTTTTCTCTTAAGGTATCAATTTAAAAGAATGGGCAAGATTCACTTTTACTGAAACTCTTAGAAATCTGTGAGTTAATGGTATTTCAGAACTTCATTCTTTATTTCAGCAATTTCCTGTTATTTCTCAGGCAATTGTAGTACCATCTCTTCTTGTTCAGAAGAAGATGCAGATTTAATAGGTAAACAAAGATAGCTTTTACCATCTCTCTTCCTCTTCTAGTCCCCTCTACCCCCTACTCCAAAAATCCCATCAGCTGCTACAACATGTGTCCTGCCTCCAGATGATACAGCCTTAGCCTTGTGACCTTGGAGCTGTCCGTTCAGGTCACAGTGCATCTGCCCTGGTGAAGCTTATGACTACACTAAAAGGTAGATTTACTCAAGAATCATCGGATTTATTTCACACATCTATACTGATGTATGTTTATGAAGTGCAAATACTTACCTTTTGGACAAAAATAGCCTATTATTCTTTTAATTATTTTGAATACACAACGGTCACCCCTGAAACTCATTGAATCTTACTGTTTGAATGTATTCCTCAGAGAAGAGAAGAAGTAATGCCTCTCTGTTCCTTGCCTGACAGTATCTCAAAGAACCTTTTCCTGGTTTAGGTGATCTTGCATTTCAGTAAGCCTCCAATGCTGAATTTAGTCCTGTCTTTTTATATTTATTTACTTCCCCTTTCATCTCCTCTTGAGCTTTTCTGGAGGTGGTTGGCAGCAGTAGTTTTTCTCTCAGCTATGCTCGGTTCCTAGTAGAAAGAATTCTGCACCACAGACGAAGTTGCAGTTCCCTCTGCAGTTATCTGTTTCCTGTGTTAGCCCAACAGTTGTCACGTTGTCATTTAATGTGAATATTTTTCCTAACCACTTCATAAAATCCATACGGCACATTCAACCAGGCTTCCTTTTACAAGGTGGGAGGATAACTGATTCATACCATAGCTGATCAACCTGATGAACTTTTTCAAGGAGCTGTAGCTGTAATTTTTGATTCTCTGGTAGATATTACTCATAGCAATAATAAGCTCCAGAGCTCATGAGATTATTGAATGGAGCTGATGAAATTCATTCTTGATAAATTCAAAATAATACATATTGGAATGAAAAATTTGAACTGTTCAGGAATACTTCTTGATTATTCTTTATTCATTAGTAACTTAGGGAAGAAGACCTGGGACTGACAGTGGAAAGTTCAAAGAAAACTTTGAATTTAGCCCTGGATTGAGGTGAGAGGTGGGCTGGCTGACCTCCAAAAGTGCTTCTAGTCTATACCATCTCCTGATTCCAAAAATAAAGCAGAAATGTGGTTCATCCAGTAATCTGTTACAAGATGGACTTTGGTATAAGAATAAAAAGGAAGTACTTGCAAATGCAGTGTGTGTAGTATGTATGCTAAAATGTGTTTGTAACGCTTAACAGAGTAAGTGGTAGGAGACTGTTGTAATGATATAGTAAAAACCACTGCACATCTTACTCAGGAAAACTTGCTTTTGGCTTGTTTCTTGTAACTGACCTGTGACTCAGTCCAGAAACTTGAAGATAACTAAATGAGAGGATTTAAAATATTACTTAAAGAAAATATTTGAAAGTGATTGAAGTCACCTAGTTTTAATTACCGATTTAATTTGTGTCTTATCTAATGGCTGTGTGGCAAACTGGAAATGTTTAAAGTGTCTCTGAAAGTGTAGTGCATAACATGAAGACGTGTGTCAAAGCCATTGATAGTTTCCCCAGGAGTGGCAACCAGAAGGGAAAAAATAATTGCAAGTTAGCATGCACCAGAGCTTCAAAGAATCTAGGAATCTTAGAAGGAAGTTTAAGTTTCCAGAACTGTAACAAGTTGGGGATGTGACACCCACTTTATAAAATGTTAATGCAAGAAGTATCAACTATAGCTGAGAGATGCATTTTCTCTGATCATAAGTGCCCAGGTTCCTCTCTGTGAAATGTTAGAGGACAATGAGAAGCTGTGTTCATTAGTAAGGTTCAGTAGGTGAAATGAACCCTGCAGATTAGTGGGTACAGAACAGGATCCTTTTCTGACACTGACCTTTTGCTTTTTAACAGAATTGACACTCACTAATTCCAAGAAATCCACCACTTTACTTGGTTTTGTTTTAACCGTGGTTACAGCTGGCATTTCACAGAGCCTCCACTTAGCTTTCTGGGCTCAGCTTTTTTCTTCATCTGATTATCCACGACGTGTTCAACAGTGAATAACTGTAGATTTTCATCCCTATCCAATGATCCTGAACTGCGCTGTTCAATCTTACATTTCAAATCAACTTGAGTTCCTCAGCTGGAGACTTGTATCAATCTACATGCTCAAGGACATGATGTCCAGCGAGATGTCCCATGGGGAGGACCATTAGTCACAGCACTAGCATTCACCAGGATTAGCTGATGAAAAGATGCAAACGTAGAGTGAAACATTGGCTTTTTGCTGGCATCCATTTTTAGACTTTGAATGAGGTTCTGTATAAATAGTCACTAGTTGTCTTCCACTTTTCCAGAGTTTTACATCTAGCAAAGTTTAACCAGATCCATTTTTCCAACCATGGTAACTTCTCAATCTGCTTCATGTGATGTTTGTGTTTAGCATTTTGGAACATGCACCCATGCCTTATGCAGCCTGTTCCAACTGGCTCATGTCAGGCCTTTTATAAGTATGATTCATTGTGAAAGGAAGTCTGTGAAATGGGTATAAAGAGAAGGCAAACTTGTATTTCTTTTGGAAAAAAATAAACAGTGCAGGCACTTCTTAGTGCCTAGTTTTTATTTACCTTAGCTACTGATAGCCTTCTGTACCACATCAGCCTGGAGAAAGCTCTTATTCCTTACTTCACTTGTACGCACCCATAGTCCATAAAAACATGAAGTCCTCTAATGCTGAAGGAAGGTCACTCTTGATATATGACATTCTTTTATATCTCTATCTGGGCTGCCTGCTGACTGGATCCAGCCGGTGGGAAGTTTTCCTCTCTCCCCCCACCTCTTCTTCAGGAGTAGCTGCAGTGTTGTGCAGCACTACCAGTCATCCTTTTAAGGTTGCACAAGGCCAGTTTGTAGAGAAGAAGGTACTCCACCAATGCAAATTCATCTGAATCTGCATGAAATCAAGCAGTAGAGAGATTTTGTATATAATTTATGAATTATATACATTTACTAGCCATTCATAGTCCTCTCCAATCTGGAGCTAAACAAGGTAAGAGCAATGAAGCAGTTACTGTTCTACCTAGTCTATTTTAAATGTCTTTAAAGTGGCATTAGAGTTTTTCTATCGTTATCCAAGCATTGCTCCATTTGTTCAGTTGCCCCCTACCCTTCTAATCATTTCTTGCCCTTTTCCCTTCTGGTCATTTATTTGCCTGTGTCTTTCCCATCTTCCTCTATCCCATTTTCTAAAGAATAGACTTGAGGGCAGAGTATCAATTGTTAGTGATCTCTGCTCCTACATTCATGGATGTTCTGTGCTCCCTGACTCATAATTCAGCTTCTTTCTGTTGGCAAAGAGAGGGAAGGAGAGTTGTACATATTTTTCATATGGAAGTTTTTGTGGCCAGCAATTTTCAGTGATGATAATTGGTGCAGCTGTTAGCAATCAATAATACGTCTTCAGCCTAGACAGCACAGCTAAACTAACCTTTCACTTTTCATGGCTTCCAGAATGTATCTTTAAATGAGAAATTTAATTCTTATCAAACATGGGAAATGTTGTAATGAATGTTGTCACGGTCATTTTTTAATGTCAAATATATACAGATGAGTACTAATGCTAATACAGTGAACATTTTAAACATTAACAATGTTTTAAAGATAATTAAAAAATACTCTGTGGATGGTGATGCCTACTGATCATTTCTTGTGTGTTGAAGTTTTAATATACGAACATATAAATTTTTCCATCCAGTCAAACAATTGCTATGTATTTATAGTAAATGGAGAGAAGAGCAGGTTAGGAAATAGAAGGATTGTTTCTTCACAAGCAAAATTATTTTTTAAGTATTTAGAGTGAAATTAAACCAGTTTTTCGTTCTGAGAGGCTACAGTTATCTGCTACAAATATTTGTGAAAATTATGATTTTATGTTCACGTACACATATTACAATAAGTATACCTATTATGTGCAAAAAAAAGCAGAGGAGGAAAGGTGGCATGCTTATCAATGTTAAGGCTAAAAGTTGGGCAAAGTTCATCCTTTTGGCAGATATGGTGCAATTTCTATTATTTATCATTACAATCATTATTGTTAACACAGAGCACTGAAATACAGGGAGAATGCATTCTGTGTCGAAATGGATTATACAAGGGCACAGTCCAGGAGGCTTGCTAAGGAGAATCATGTCTCTGCTGTGATTCGTGGAGCGTAGTTCCCTGGCACTAACTTTCTCAATACCAAGTGTTGATAAAAAGTTAATTTTCCCACAGAATTTTGAGTACTGGGGTGTAAAATGAAATACGTAATCCTGATGTTGCGATCCTTAAAAGTTACTGATGGTACATGATATGAAAGAATGACAGTAAGGAACGGCATGTTTTGTAGTGACAGCTTTCCTATTCATGTCATAGGCTAGGAAGTGCTTGGATAAAGCAGGCAATGTAACAAAAAAACACACAAAAAAAAAAAAAAGCACAAAAAAAAAATCACAGAGGTGTTGGGGCATTCCTTGCTATTTGTCTCACTGCAGAAGAAAGTTCATGCCATCTTTACTACCTGAGCCTTTGATGGATGATTTATGGTCAGATCTATGTTGTTATGCAGGCAAACTTGAGGTGTCTAGAAGTAAATCTCTCTTAAAAAAAAAAAAATAAAGGAGGGTAGAGAACTGTTTTGTTTTTGTATTCATTCTTCTTAGGCCTTGCATGCTAGACTGATGAAATTTTACTTATAGCCCATCTCTGCAAGATGCTGTTATAAGCAGAGGTTCTCATTAGTGTCTCAGTTTAAGATCCATCACCATTAAAATCAGGACTGGCTGCCTCATCATCTCCAAGAAATCAAGCCAACTTTCTTTATTAAGCTCTAAGTTGTAATTTTATCTTTCTCCTTTTGACAATTCATTTATTATACTTTATTTATATATTGGTTTTAAATTTCCTGATTGCACACCACCAATTCAAGCACTGACCTTGGCAGGTGAGATATAAATCTCTGACCCCACACCACCACCGAGTTCTCTGTGGAGGTATACACTCCTTTTTCCTGTTGCAGTTCTTCCATTAAACCCGAAATAGGAAAAGTTTGTTCTACAGTGGAACTTACTGTTGTTAGTTCTGTAGTTACTCTAGAGAAACAAAACAGTTTCAGGAAACTTGCCTGCTGCAGCCTCAGTTGTCTTGCCTTGTCTTTTCCATTTTCAAAATGGTCTTTCAAGCCCTGTTTTTGTATTCAACTTTGGCCTCTCTGATTATTCGGAAAAATAGTACTTTTCAAGATGTTAACCTCTTAGCTTTTATCACTCAACTATCTGACTTTTTTAACGCTTTTCATTAGTTCTTCTTCGTTTGCTGAGATGGAAAAGATTCTCTTTTTTCTGATAGAGTAGGAATGAATGTGTTTATCTTCCTGATGAAGGGAAAACTGAGATAAACACATTGTGGGTGGTTTTCCTGTCTTTGCTTCATTGGATGAACAAATGCAGTAGTTTGGAGGTTTTATTTTTACAACCAGAAAAAACTTGTGATTTTTTTTTTCTTCCCACTGTTTTGTGGATTAACTATTCTTGACTGATTATTACCGTATTTCTTAGACATTTTCAGAAAGACAAGGTGTTTTATCTTCAACAGCGACAAGAAGATAGCTCCTCATCCAAGTCTTTCAGCTGTTTCAGTTAAGCAGGCATTAACAGAAACAGTTTTACACTATTTTATCTAGAAGTCTCATGTCATCCTCGCTGCTCAGTTAAGAGAACCTGGAGAAAATGCCGCAGCGCAGTGAATTACCAGTTACACGGCAGGACTGATAGAGAGCGAAGAAAATAAAGGTTCTGAGCAGTCTGAGAGAGGGAATCTGCAGGGCGTCATTGGGGATGTACAGTGCCTGCTACTGAGCTGAGGTACATTCAGTATGAAATCCCTGAAAGCAGAGAGAGGGCATGTTACTGCCTTTTGAGCAGAGTGCGTGGAAGTGTGGTTAAAGATCTTTGGTGAAGGTGTGGATCAGCATGCAGGAGATCTACTTGTTATGTGCCACTAGTGAAACCACCCTGTCTGCCCAAGGGCAAATTTCTTATGCCACCAGGCCCATATACAATATGAAAATAAAAATTCTATTCTTGCTTTTTTTTCTCCTCTATCTGTGCTACAAATTTAAATGCTCCAGAATGCATAGGACACATACAGTGTCCTTGGATGTTTGTTACTGAATCCAGCACAAGAAACTTGCAGTTTTATCTGGGACCTCCAGATCTGGCCATTGCAATACAGGCCATGGTCATCAAGCAGAAACGTTTTTTCTCCTATGATTATCTTCAAGCACCAGGTGTCCATCATTTAAATGTATATTTGGTAAGGGATTCTAATGATGGGTTTCTTGTAAATTGTTGTCAGTTAATGTGATTATGTTGTGCCAGGAGCTGTAGAAAGGACATAGAGTGCAACAACACCTTTCCTCTAAATTGTATCCTTCAGACTTAAAGGTACTGTCTGCAATTATTGTCATTAAAATAGATTTTTTAAAAAAAAAAATTAAACCCCCCAAAACATCAAACAAATCCAACAGACCTTAAACTATAATATTTACCCATCCCTTTTCTGAATGGATTCTAGATATCAATCTACATAAGCTCACAGCTTCCTTTGAGAAAGCAGTTGCAGAGAAAGTCCGATGGCAAGATGATATGAACTGAACAAACAAAACTGTTGAGCTTGCCAGCAGGTTGGTCAAGGGACTTGAGGTAAGAAGATTTTACCTGAACATTCATCCTAGTGTGAGCTTTGAAATATTTGAAATATTTTGTTGAACATGAGGGTAAAAAAATTTTTGAGGATTGTGGGGGGGAAAAAGGCTGGGGGGGGAAGGCAACAGGTGACAAGATGACCCTTATTAGAAATCATTTAAATGAAAATAACAGAAAAAAAAAAAAAGAAAAAACAAACACACACACACGATAAAATCCTGGGAAGTGTGCTGCACCACAGTAATATTTCCTAAAAATGATGTTTTGCTGAGCAACTGGTGTTGGCATGATTGCTAGCGAGAAGTCTTGATAACTAAGTCACCACATTTATACACAACTGTGAACACATTCTGACAGCCTGGGCAGCCTCTAGTTAATGAGCAGAAAGACTGACTAATGCTCTAGGTCAGGATGGAGTTGCTCTGCATCTGCCCCTGTTGCACTTTAGATTGCAAATAAGTGGAAAGCACCAATCAGATATTTGCTGTTTGCTTTGTGGTTTGTGGGTTTTTTTCCTTTTGCAGAAACTATTAATTTTTAAATAAGAGCCAAGTGTATTTATGTTAACCACACTGAAATATATATCATTTTATTAGCTTTATTTGCAGACAAACATTATTAAAGCTAACACATGTCTATTTAATGGTCAGTAACCATTCAAGTCAGCCACAGCGCTGCGGTGCAGTCTCTCTCTAAGTCTTCACAGAAGTTGTGCTCTCAATTATCATCTAGAAATTTAACCATTCTTTTTTGACTAATAAGTGTAAATAACAGGAAATAAAAAGTACAGACAATATTTACACTACTCCATGAGTTCCCAGGGCAGCCTGAATAAATATTTTATGTTGGATTTCATAAAATCCCTGTGACCTTGCTTGCTAAGATCAGAGAGTGAATACGTTTGTTTCTGCAAATCTCACAGCGAAGGATGGCAATCAGGATTAAATCAGTTTGGAGAAAAAATTATTTTAAGAGTACAGAACTAATCAAAAAACCCCAGTGCAATTGAAACAGATCCAGATTTGACACCTGATTCTGAAATTAACATGCCTAGAAATTTAAGATGTGTAAATAATGTTTCTTTTGGTAGAAAAAGAGTGAAGTTCATGTTACCGTCTGCATATGAAAGACAACTGAGCTGGTCACTGTTGGCCAGACCCTGCAGACCTCCAAAGCCTTCAGAAGATCTGTGGAAGCCAATGGCCTTTGCCCATAGGTAGTCTTCAAGTTAAAATAGTTAAAAGAAATTTTTCTCCAAAATTTAAGTTTTTATTAGTGAGCTTATTGTCCAAGTTAAAGGGAAAAATGTTTTAAAGGATTAATTGAGAACGTCAAGTCTTTTTCTCAGAGAATAAATTCTTTTTGACTAGAACAGGAGACAGTTAACTTCTGAAAAGCATCAAGACTGATGATTTTGTCTATATAGCATTGACCTGGAAGCTCAACCATTCAGACTAATAAATCAGGCAATTTATATTTAATCATTAACTAACTACCGAGCTGAACAGCTGTTCAAAATTAGAAATGGGTCACCCCAGCCAGGATGACATTACAGGCAATCTATAATGCATTAGAATAAAATTATAGTGATTTTTAACTGTCTGGAAATTTATTACACTGCATGTTCCAACTCTTAAACCCTTGTTAACCAATGTCACTAGTGATTTATGGTGCTTGGGTGGTATGGTAAAATTACTGAAGATTTAAATAGACAATCATTTTATGTTTAGTAAATCTTCAAATTTCAAAGCTATTTTGGAGAATGAGGTGGGTGCTCTTTATTTTTTATGACTTACCAGTCAGTGACAACAAGAAGAGAGAATGGATAAATCAAAAAGCCCTCCTGTAAATTAATGGATTTATTGTCTTGTTGCCTTCAGCTGATCCAATGACTTCTGTAGGCAAAAATGGATGTCTGAAAAACTTCAAAACAAAACTGCTACATTACAAAGATTGCTGTTAGAGCCTTCAACAGGAGTCCTTTACTAGTCATTTGTTGAGCATCTCTTCCGAACTTCACACACTGAGTTCCTGCATTTACACTGTGAAGTGTTTAAATGTTAACTCTTTTAAGCATGGTACTTTAATTAAAGATGCTTGCATTTTCTTAATGGATATTTTATATTCCTATCTTATAACAAAAAAGTTTGAGTATTGTTGCAGGATAGGATGTTTAACCATTTCAGTAAATCGTTCTGATTTTTCTGAAAAATGTAGATGGAAATACTTCATGAATATCAAATTCAACAGTTATTGTCTTGCTTTGGTTTTGTACACATAGAGATTTATTTTTAAAATGGTAGTCAGTTGTTATTTGAGATTGATTTTTTTACATTTATAAGGCTTTCAGTAATGAACACATCCAAGAGTATTCTTTTAAGCTCTCAAGTAGCTAGCAGCAGGAAAATGCAAGCAATTTTAATGAAATATTTTCTATTCACGGATTTTCACTGATTTTGATTACATTATGTAAAGAACTGGAAAAATAGTTTTCATTATTGTCATTGCTCTGAAGAATAAATGTCTGTAGAGATAGTGAGTAAAGGACAGTCCTTATAAGTTGTTCAGCTGTGTGCTTTCCTGCTTTCATGCTGGCCTTTTCTTTGCTTCACTCCCTCTTCTCACTGAAGATGATTTCCTGCAGTTTCCCTAATGCAAACGAACAGATTGTGAAACAACTTTTATTTTAGCCACAATATGTACAAACACGGAAGAAAACTTATGTCAGTCTATTCCAATTTTACATCGAGAATTACATCAGTTTGAAGATGCCTAATGAATGATCAATTTTTACCTTTCTTTCCCTGCTGAAACTATTTGATCATGCATTCATGCCTACATTCGGTCCTTTGCTGGCAATAGTATACACAGAACAATCAGAGTATAATGTGCCAAATATTGCTAGTTTGGCTTTTATACCACATCATATAGTCAGATTGAAAAGGAGATGATGATTTGATCTGTATCTTAACTATCAACTTTCTTTAAGGAAGATGATTTCATTTCTCTGAAGTTCTTGAGTCACAATTTCAACATTTTAAATAGACAGTGGGATGTCTTTACAATGTAACTAGAATAAAATAACAGCTTTCCATATAGCTACTAATAAGAAATCATTAATATCCAAGACTATTCATGACTATAAATCCAAAGTATACCAGGGTGAGCATGGTTAAGATGAACTCTGCAAAGTACACGAGGCAGGGGTGGGGTGTGGGGGGAGAAGAAAACAATTTCTAGAGTTAAACTTTTACAGAATCATTGAGGCTGGAAAAAACCTTCTGAGGTCATCTAGTCCACCCCCTCTGCTCATACTGGGTTTGTTAGACCAGACTGCCCAGGACCATATCTAGTCAGGTCTTGAATAGCTCCCAGAATGAAAACTCCTCAACCTCTCTGGGCGACCTGTGTGTTTGACAACCCTTGTCTTTCCTCCTGTCAAAATTCCAAATCATTGCAGCTCTTAACTCAGTAAAATCTCTCAAATAGGTAAAATAAGCCAGACAAACAGGAGGTCAAAAACCTGCAACTCTGCTGCCTTGCCCCTTCCCTTGAGAAAAAATGTACGTCACATGTTTGTTGAGGTTGAAACAGCTTTTTCTGCTTTTTTCTCCTTTTTTTTTTTTTTTTATTATAATATTCTTTTTTCCTCGCCTTTACTGCATCTTGCTGGAAATGATTGCACTTTGCACAAGGCAGTAGTGCCATGCTGTACCTGGCAGTATCATTGCCAGATGCTGCCAGTATTGCCATGTGTTTGCCATACTGTGTCTAGTCTAGACATAAACACCAGTTACTGAAAAAAATCAGGCAAGGGAAGGACATAGAATGCTTGATGAAGAGTTCCATCCTATTTTTTTCAGCTTCAAATCACCACCAGAAAGTCTGGATTGTTTCCAGCCTTGCAGTCTTAGGAAGCGTATCTCTTGCTGACAGAGTACCTTTCCTGTTGTACTTTTGTGTGCTTCTGGTTTTTAATGTGGCAATCAAAAACTCTCTCACGTTGTTCAGGAGACACCATTTTCTGATTTTGCTTTGCAGTCTGAAAACATGCATTGGAGCCAGTCCACTGGTAACCTCAAAGCACAAAAGGAAACTTTATGCAGTGACATCTTATTAACAGCAGCGTTTGTGTCTTACTTTGGACCCTTTCACAAAACAGCATCGCCAGGAACCGATGGAACATTTCTGGATTCCTTTCCTAAAGTCACAAAAGATAAAATTTACTGTACAAAATGGGGGTGTCCAGTGGAGGGTCTGGTTTGTTAAAGCTGATGTCTCAAAAATTTGAAGTACAGACCTGGATTTGAAGGTGGCTCTTTGCAGGTATCTGTTTTCCTGTGTGTGTGTATACACATATGTGCATGCATACACATTGTTTCCTCAGATTACAAGGACATTGCGAAGGGTATGGGAGATAAGTTCTCTTTGGCAAAAGAAAATCCCTCCCTTTGCATTTCTCAGTGCCAAATTCTGTCCTTTGTAACACTTGTGTAAGAGCAAATGCTATAGTAGTGATACTTCTGTATGGAGATGCCTATTCTGCTTAGCTTTTCCGCTCCAGAAAGAGCCTGTTTTATGATAATCCCGGTTTCTCTGTACATGGAGGAAACCATGATAGTTCTCAATAAATGCATAGAGACTCTAACCCTTAGAGTTGTCTCTGCAAAGCTTTCTCCATCCTTTCTTGTGAAGCTTTGGCCCATTCCTTTCTTCCTTGCTTCTGCAAATGCTCCTCACCTCTTCCTACTTGTTTCCTATTTCTCATGTGCCACAAATCTCAGCATTATATCACAGTTAATGTAGTTTGTTCTCTGAAGTATGTGACGTGTGGAACGATAACTCTATTTTAAATCACAAAGCTAAGGCACAGTGGATGAGCTAAGTTGCCTGAGGACACTCTGGGAATACAGTTAAAGCCAAATCCAAGCTTCCCAAGGTCAGCACTCGGAACCGAAGGGGCATCTTTTTGTAGACGCCTGCTTTGTGCAGGAGTTTAACAGTCACTAATTTGTGTGGGGCTTCGTTTTGCATGAAAGATCTCCCTGTCCTTTTCCACAAAAAAAAATGTGGATAAAGTTCATTCTCAAAAAAACTCCTCCTATGCAGCTTAATGCTGATAAGTAGAAAAAATTACCACTTTGTATTTGTTTTCAGTAGTGAGACCCTGGAAATAAATGTCATTCTTAACTTCGTTAAGAATCATCTGAAATGGAGTGAACATTTTAATAAATAAAAATAATCATACTCTAACTCTTTCTAAGATGCTTTCACTGAACAGCAGTGAGATAAAATACCTCGTTTCAGCTTTGATTGTTTTCCTGCAAGTGGGGAAGGGTGGAAAAAAGGAGAGAAATGCATTTGGGAAGGGATGTTAAAAATAGATGTTTATTAATAAATATCCCCTCTTTAGCAGGAACAACAAGTAGTTCTGTGCCACAAAGTATCAGTTTTGTGCAGATGCAGGGACAATAGACATAGCTATATATTAAAATATATTTCTTTGCGTTGTGGGAAAACTTGTATTAGAAACCCTGAGAATATCCCAGTGCTAGTGTTTTCCACAAGGAAGTATTTCAGCTCATGGAAATTATTGTATTGCCTGCCTTACACTCCAGAGACAAAACAAACTACGTTTTCAGTCTTCTCGTATACGTAGATAAACGTGTTACACACAGGAGATAAATACGTTGCATGCTTGCAGAGGAGAATGTATACCTGTTGGTCCTTTTGTGCTTGTATTTTTGGCAAGTTCATCAAAAGTTAGATCTATTCTGGGCTCTGTGGTTAGAATCAGGGATCAGACAATTTTAAGGTGGTATGTATTTTGTAAGAATATGGTAATTATTACATTGGGCCACAGAAACTGCACTAGAGGTCTAGTTCTATTCTTATTAATACTAATAATTGTGTAAATTTGGATCAACTTAAATATAGCTAATGATTTTCTTTATAAATATCCAACAGATTTATGTGCTTTTTTGTTCTTGTGTGCACTTTTAAAAGAATCTACATTCTACAAGCCAGCACTAAAGATTATACATATCTAGGAAGGAGGAATTTTGATGGAAGAGTTTTTAAAACACTTCTGAGGGGGGTAGAAGTTAGTACAGACTAAACATTGTTGATGCTGTGCTTTCTTTTAATTCATGGGTTTAGAATTAAATCCAGAAATAACAAGTAAGGAAGCTTGGGATAACACTGGGAAGGAATTGCCCTTTGCTTCAGCAAGGGAAATTTTAATTCCAGGCATCCGGTATAGATCTTCTTTTATGCTTCCACTAGCCACCTTTTTTTTTTCCAGATAACTTAGTTATTCACTCTCTCTTACTCTGTTGTGTTGGCATGTCCCTTCACACCCATACCCATGCAGTTAGCACCGATTTCAAATGCTCCATTTCTTTTTTATTTCATCTCCTTGTGAATGCCTGTGTCATGTTTGTGTCCAGCAAGCATGGCTGGCGGGTGGCTGCTCAAGTGTACGGGGAGATGGCAGCTTCCTTCTTAGCAAAGAGGCACTCGCACAAGAGTGTTGCCATAGCTGGTGCCACGCAAGGAGCTCCAAGGCTGCCTCTGCCCCTGGAGATGGTCCCGTTCTCTGGTTTTTGACCTGTTAACATGTAGCTGAACTACATTAATGAGATACTATGGGAATACTGTCTTTATAACTTTTTTATAACTAAATACTCGTTTATGTTCCAGAAATACCTGCTCAGGAGCATACATGAGTATTGAAATTGCAACATTAGAATCCATATACACTGCAATTTATAATATATGGTGGATTTTTAACTTTATCAAACTATAAATATTTTTAATGAAGTAAATGTCTAAAATGAAAGCTTTTTTAAAAATCTGTTATAAATATAAAAAACTGCTTCTCATTGTATTTCCTAGTATATTTTTTTGCATTTGAAACACCATAGTGATCCGCCTTACTTTTCTGCCTAGAAAGCCTTACTTTATATCAGCCCAGTTATCTTGTGCATTGCACTGAGTCATGCCTTGCTGCTCGGTAACCTTGCTGGATGATTATATTCCGCTTTGATTCAAAGGTTCCTGGGACGGCGTGCCCGGACCCAATTGCCACGTTGACAGATGATGCTACGATTGCGGCATGGAGTAGCGAGGGGCTGCCCGGTGATAGGATGTCAACAGAAAATGCCACTATTCTAACAAACTGCGAGCGCTGGCCTCTGATGATAGATCCCCAGCAACAGGGAATTAAATGGGTAAAGAATAAATATGGAGCTGACCTTAAAGTCATACATCTAGGACAGAAAGGGTACGTGCATGCTGAAGGATTGGCTTTCATGTTTACTGCCCTGAAGTTCCCTTAATTTTTTTAAGGGATTGGTGTTTGTTGGAATGCACTTACTTGAAATGTGACATCACCGCTGCTTATTTATCCATAGCATCATTTTACATTTAAAATGATACTTGAAAGAGAACTTTTTTTAATGTTATTTTCAAGTGTTGAGAGAAAATGAAGCGGAAGTTGAGGTGCGCTTCTTGTGAGGGGAAAATCACTTTTTCAATAGGTAAGGCGCAAGTCCTACTAATATGACACTGCTTATATGGTACAGCTTAGTCAGCAGAATACAGCACATGCTAAGGGAAAGATTCAATTCAGTGTACAGCGTTCAAGGCAAAAGCCAATTATCAAGTCTTTTGCTGATAAACATGTTCTTAATTTTTGTTACTATTACTGAATTACATGTAAGTTGATAGCAGTTGCGTGTAATCTATCTGTTTATATCTTTTTCATGTTTACTTTGATTTAGGGAGACAACTAGGTAAGATTTAACTGCTCTATTTCGAAGGGCTATCTGAGTTTATTTTACTGAATTCCAGATACAACACACAATTACACAGGGCAGTAAATAGTCACAGTAATGCTTCATTTTTAAACAAAGTGGTAATCATTTATCTGGTCAACTCCTCTGAACAAAATAATTTCCCTCAACAGCCCTGATTTTTTTTAATTTTTTTTTCCATCCCTCACAAATGATGCTGGTTTTCATTCATACCTTGCAGTACCTCTCTGCATGAAGACATGTTGTCTGCTTACTTATCCTTCAGTGACTATCTACTCTCTTCTCAGCGCCTGTTGAAACTGAGTTCAAGTCATTCAGATGCAATGCCTTCAAGAAAGCATTTATAGATGAGGATATACCAAAAGTTCTAACACAAAACCATATAATTAAAAAATAACAAAAGCTAAAAGATATATGTGCCCCACCCCCAGCTTCTCTGTGTCAGTTCCAATGTCTTCAATGTGGGGCTTTATCCTCATATTTGCTTATAAGAAAAGCCCCAGCAATATATTTTTGTTTAATTATGGGGACTAGCAAAAGAATGGGTGTAAAGATATGAACTTAAAACTGGTGAGATGAAAATTTTTTGTGAACAATTTTTCATGGTTTAACTATGCTCTTTTTAGAACAACTTCTCCAGTTCTATTACATAGAAGAAGTCTTTCTATGACCAACGTTTCTCTAATATTAGAGCGTTTGGTTTTTTATTTTTCTTGTTAAGTTTTCTGAAGACCATTGAAAGAGCTTTGGCTTGTGGAGAGACTGTACTAATTGAAACATGGGTGAATCTATTGATCCCATACTTGATCTCCTGCTTGGAAGACATACAGTTAAGATGGGAAAGTAAGCATACTTGGGTAATCAGATTTTTTCCATGATAACTGGATCTATATTGCTTTGATTGCCACTTTTTGCATACTAATTCATAACCCTTCATGAAGTTATTCATTTATTTTTAAAATTCAATGGCTAAAAACCAGTGATGAGTGAATATTAAAATGTTAGTATATGCATTTGATTAGATAACTAAACTCTTTTCTCAGTTTGCAAATTAGACTCAAAATACAATATAGATGCGTGTGAGTTTAAAAGTGCAAAGTGAAAATCTTTACTTTTTTATCTCAAAAAAGGAACAAAACGAGTAGGAGTGTGTATTATCATTTGGCTCAAAAGGAAAGAAAACACTCATTTCCATGTTAGGCATTTGTAGCAAAAGGGAAAGCTTTGGAAATGATATGCTAAATTTGAATTTAGCAATATAGGGATTTCCAGCTGCAAAAGCAGTGGAAGAAAACTATGCCTCCACTTGGCAGTGTGTTACCATAACTGTTTGTTGGGCCACCCTATGAAACAAATCAATGAACTTGCCTAAAGAGGGGTGGGGAGGAAAGTAAGGCTAATAAGGAAAAACTGGTATGTTACAAAACAGGACAGAGATGAGCAAACCAGAGATAGGGACGCTTTACATCTGTATTGCTGCTAACGTCCCATGCATCAAACTAGTCCAGTCGATAGCGTTCACGGATCCATTGAAGCAGACATAGTGGTGGTGTTGCTTTCTGTTAAGTTTTACCCAGAAGCCTAGTCTGCTAGCACCAAAACTCACATGCCCCATTTATCATGCGAGTGCTCCAAGTATCTGAGTACAGGGACTGTTCTGACCTCTCCCTCCCAACCGAAATACTTACGGCTCTGCCAGCCATGTGATCTCCACCCCAGAGGACAGTAGCTGGGCATTCAGTGGGAGACTCAAATTCGGATCAGGTAATGCAAGGCAGAGTTAATGTCTCCCGTATTCTGACACTGTTGTGGCAGGAGAGGTAAATGGTACAAGGAGGGGAAATGTCATGCTCTGACCTTTTGTAGGGTATGTCTGTGAGTCTCATCTTTCATTACCATGCTGCTTTTTTCCCTAGATCTAGAAAAATGTTGACAAATTTAGAAAATATCCTGAAAAATATTTCCTATATTTTGAGATACCTTTTGATACACATTTGCAGGATGATAATAGGAAAAGTAAAGGAGCTTGTACTTAAGACCTTGGTGCAATAGATTTTCGGTCTGTAATATCTTCCATCACTTTTCATGAAAACTTCCACCATGACTACTGAGTCTTCAAGGCGGCTGTTACCTAAAGAATAACATTCCTTTGTGGCTGCAGGAGCGTAAACTTCATTAAATGTTTCATTTAATGAACTGAAATGCCATATTATTGCCTCTGCTCAAATGTGAATTTATTTTTAAGCCTGAAAGCATTCCTCTCTTCTTGTTTTCAAACAACAGATCAACAAGCTAGATTTTTCATGTTGATGAATATGATGTTTATTCTGATAAAAATTCAGGGAAAGCCCTGAGGCATTTCTAGATGTGTCGCAAACGTTACTAAGAGTATTTAGAGTACTTGCACGGTTTCAGAAATGTTAAAAGAGAAAATATGCAAGATAGGTTAAGTAAAAAAGCTATCTAGTTTTGGAAATATTACCCAAGCTTTCTCTCCCTCCTTCCACCCATATTTCAGGCATTGGTGCCTGCACAGTAAATCTAAGCAATACACAACAGCTCACATTTCCTGCATACGTGAAGCTCCTGGAAGATGCACTCTTGCCCTACACTGTGAGATCTTGAAATTATTCCTTTTTGTTGCAATTTTCTATAATGGTATTTGAAGTACTTCAGAGTAAGATCATATAGCTTGCTTTTTAGAATCTATAGTGAAGAATCTCTACTGAAAATTAGCATTATACGGGTCTGAAAGAGAGATCAGAAATTGCACCATTTAGCAAGTCTTAAGGCATGAGCAAGAGGAATGTAAAACAGTAGAAAGAAATTGGATTGAAAAGGACAAGGGTCACAGCAATACAGTTTTGCATTTACTTAGCAAAGGCTTCCATGCAGCACAACAGAGCTGTACACACCCACACTGACACAAACACAACTAAATGAAACTATTCAAATACAGGTTCTTCTGGTTAATATTTTAGCAGCATTACGTGACCTGGAATTCTGTGGCTCATTGAAGATGCAGCAGGTCTCCTTTGTGGGACACTGCTAATATATATACCCCTTTATTACCAAATAAGCAGAGTTTTCCTCATTCTGGATTCATTTCTGTTATTTGTTTATTTTAGTAGATGTGTCAGGCACTTTGATTCCACCTCACCCCACCCCCCCACCCCCAATAAAGAAAGACTAGAAAGGTATTTGTGATAGATATGGTGTAGTCCAGCAGTTGAAGTTCATTAATAATTGGAATGTTGTAGAGTATGAAGTAATGAATACTAATTACTCCTTTCATGTCTGACAGCACCCTGTGGACCAATACATCAGCCCAGACTTTAATTTGGTTCTAGTAATGGTTTCATCAATAGTACATTAATTCTGTGTTTGAAAAGATATACAGTTGAACCTGACCCACACAGTAGATACCACTGTCATAAAATGGCCACATACTGACAACAACTGGATAATTACAAATAATTAAATTCACTGAGCTTCAGACAATCCTAATTTTAAGTAAAATACATCTTATCATATGAATCGACAGAAAGCATAGCAATGGAGATTTATCAACTTGTATTACTTCCAAAGCAAATTTACTAGCCTGCATATTAGAAAACTTGCTGATCTGTAAAGCAGCTTGATAAAAGTATATCTCCCCTTCCCTGTTTACCAGGATTGTTCTTGTGTTGTAATCTTGGATATTCTGTAACACCAGCTTCTGGTACTGTTTCTGAATGAAGCCTGCAAAATAAATTCTCAGCTTCAGAGAACTTCAGATATTTGTATAAAGTTGTATTTTCCTCCAAATGTGGGTTATTGTAGCGTGAACTACAGGTACTTGTTAACTCTGAAAATCAGACTTGCTTAAGTTGCTCAGTATATATCTAGAAGCCTAACAGGTTTTAGGTGTTCGAGTTTGGATATTTTATAATTTTATTTTTGGAGCTGCAAACTTTCTCAGTGGATCTTAACACACTTTAGACTGTGACCTGTTGTTCAGAAAGACTTTAAAATGATAAGATTTTTTTTTTATATATATATTTAGGATATTTGCTTTAAGAAGAGGGAGAAAAGACAAAATATAATAAAATAATTTTTAAATAATTCAAATCTCATTCATAGTGTTATGTAAGCATGAAAGGCATGAGAGACAAAGTAAGTAAAATTTGGGTGCAACTTATTAGCAGTGTATGCAAAACCAATTCAAAATACACATACTTACCTTTTCTGGAGCAGAAAAATCAAGGCATAAAAGTAAACAGGTGCCAATTCTATATGGTGTTGGGATTTGGCCCTTGCATGTTATAAGAGGAGTGATGCCATTCAATAGTCCTGGTATGTATAGGCTTTAATATTTGAGTTTTATCTCTGTTTTCTGTCCTGTCTCCCCAGCACCGCTGTTTTGGAGATCACTGGATGTGAGCATTAACGATAATAGAACAATGCCATTTTGACTCAGGAAAGAAGATAGAGGAATCAATTCATTGTTCACAACTTCCCTACTTGCATTCACATGAGTTGTTACACCTGCTCAAATTCTTTGCATGTTCACAAAGTGGTAGTCTTGTCTCTTCAGTTGCAAGATTAGGTTATTACAAGATTCTTTAAGATGGCTTGAAATTTGATTTATGTGCAAATGTAGCTTGTATGAACAAATTTCCATTCTTACGTGGCATGACTATTATTTATGAAACAGCAAGACAATTCACTCGGTTTCTCCACGGGGAGAAGCTTTCCTTGCTTTCAATGTCTCACCAGCTGTGCAACTTTAAGGCAGTGCTTTTCCCACTAAACTAGTTTGACCAACGTGCACAGTCTGCCTACTGAGATTGCCTAGTAACAGCTCCATTCTGCACTTGTTTTCGTCAGATTTTTTCAACTCCATTCTCTGCATTACTTGATGGAGTTTGCAAGTCGATTCCAGAAGCTTTTAATTTTAAGCAGCAGGAACTGAAAGAAGGCTCCTTCAGAAAATATGTTTATCCTCCTTTCTTCATACTGAAAAATATTGTTTCTCTTTTCTTTCCTGTCCAAGAATTTATCACTTCTATTCATTCTTGCTGAGCTGATCCAAAACATTTACCGACAGGAAACTACCCTACTTTCTGCTATTTAGAATCATAGAGTCATAGAATGGTTTGGGTTGGAAGGGACCTTAAAGATCATCCTGCGGTGGGTCATGGCATGCTTTGGAGAACACCTGATCTGAAAGGTACTCTTTTTTTAATTTTGAGTTGCATGAAAGTGTCTGCCAATAAAAGTTTTTGTATAAACTCTTGACCATTTCATGTTATGAAGTCATGTTCCCGTACTCAAGACTGTCTTTCAGATCCTGTCTTTGAAAGTTCTAGGTGTTATTTCCTTGGACAGCAGATGCACAAGGGAGAAGCAGTTCTCTGTGCTAATAACTCAGATTTTGTCAGATCAGACCAGATGTTGCACTATCCCTAGGCTTTTAATAGCTGAGAGTTTAGCACTCATGTTAATTTCTGAGATGTGTTTATTTTTATATTCTCTTTTACTAAACCTCAGTTATTCAAATTTTATACAAGATTTTTAAAGTGCTTTGTGAACCTTTTTTGAATCCCTTAGTCAAATTTATTTCAAGAGATATGTTCTTCACTAGTTCTTTTCTGTTGAAAATCTCAATCTCCTTTTTAATTTACTTTGTATGTTCTTAAATAACAGGGACCTGGATCTCATATGGAAGATGTTCTGTCTATTCCTGTGTAGAACTGTGCATTAATTTTGTCTGTTCTATCTACCTTTGCTGGTGGAACAGGAGATTATGAGGAAAAAAATCACCGAAAGTAGAACTCATCTTTAGTAATTTCTTTGCCAATCACTGTTTTGCTATGCCTTCTATCATGGACTTCCATAAATAGTGCCTATATCTGCTACTTTTTCTCAGAATCCAGAATCAACCTCTAAACAGCTGTATTTCATTGAAAAAAAATGAAACAATTCTACCGGGTTTCCCCACCTCTGTGTTTATC
Source organism: Rhynochetos jubatus (assembly GCA_027574665.1). Classification (NCBI taxonomy): domain Eukaryota; kingdom Metazoa; phylum Chordata; class Aves; order Eurypygiformes; family Rhynochetidae; genus Rhynochetos; species Rhynochetos jubatus. The sequence continues at coordinate 50,762,383 of CM050653.1, read as the reverse complement.
ATTGTTGCTTATACTCCTTGAACCATGTGAGAGCAATAGCAAAACATTTATTTTTCCCAGATCTGTAATTAACAAAACCTAGAATAGCTGCGGTAATAAAACCCACTGAGTCATTATGTAGTTTTTGCCTTTCATAGATGATAATCACAGAAATTGGTAATTTATTGCTCCTGTGAATTGGGAACCTATAAACTAAGTACTTGAATCAAGAACTTTAAACCTTAATGTGTTGCCCCGTAGACCTGAAATATAGTATGACTCCCTTGGCAAAGTTTTTGCCACTGACAAAGCAAACCAAAAATGTTGGCTTTTGTCAGATTTCTGCTTCTGTCTTTTGCCTCTGTGTGTGTGTATTGAAAGTGGAACAAAATTGCTCTCTCTGTGTCAAGTGCTGTTGTTTAGTTCCCTTCAGCTGTAGCCAGCTTTGAAGGTTGTGGAGAGACCACAGTATCACAGTTGAAGTCCGTGTTGCAGAACTGGAAGTTGAATTCATGTCCACCTCAGAAAGGTTGTATTATCTGAAGGACATGACTGTATGGCTAAATTATTTCACTATTATACAACTATAAGCTGAGAAATCTCATCTCCAGTAGTTTGCATGGCATACAACATACATATCTGATGTTGAGTTTGGTAGAGTCATGGGTTTACTAGCACTAGACATATTATTTTTTAGGAATTCACTTGCGGTATAATGTAAGTTACTGTCTTTTCTCCTTGATCCTTGGTGAAATGCAGAAGTGCTTTCAGTACACTATTTCATTTATCCTACATTTTCCAGCTAAGGGCACGTCAGCAGCAAGCAAGGACGTTAAGAATTTAAATATGTGTCCATGACTCTGGCAGTGCTCTACAATATCCCAGAAAGAAAGCGATGTTAACACTTACACCGAAAAGACTTGGTTTATTCATGTTCTGCTGTGACTTTCATGGATTGCATTTTATGTGTTTAAGTGTCTATGCTATTGCGATCTTTCTGAAGATTGATTTAACAAATGTCAAATTGAATTTTGTGAAAAGCACTAATATCTACCTACGTTCCATTGTATAGATGTTCTACTGACTTTTTTTTAAACAGAATTTTGTTACTCATGTTTGGATCTTCTTTCTTGGCAGAGAACACTGAAAGCCATTGCTGTACAGACAATATTGTACTTGTGCTCGTGCGTGGCAGGTGATGTCTGAAGATTGGCATACTGCTCACTGTGCAAGTACATGACAGAAAGCTGTGACACCTGCTCACATCAGACGAGATGCACAGCACGCACTGTAGTGTATGAGCGGTGTTTCCATTTTTTTTGGTGCTGTGCCATAGAAATAGGAAGATGAACTTTGTTGCCTCACCGCTGGGCTCCAAAATGGTACTTCAGCAGTTGCAGTGTTGATGCGTGGGACAGGCTGACACCTCTCCTTGAAGACAAGGGGTCAGGAAATGACATCTCTTCAGTAAGGGATCTTATTCCGTGAATAAAAGGTGAACCTAGGTATAACTTATTCTTTCACCCAGCAGATAATTTATTTGGAACCAAACAATGCCTTAAAAAGTTATTTTTGTTATTTCTCTCTCCTCTGGTCACTGTTTGTTATAAACATATGCATCTGCTTAGTTTTTTAGGATTTACTGCTAAGCTGTTTCAAAAGATGGAAAAGTGAGCTATATATATAAGGAAATGATTGTAAGATCTGACAGCTATCCCATTAAGGGTTGTTTGCAAACTTTCCTAATCTTGTGGTAAGTAATGAAGATAGACATTTACCCCTAAGCCACGGACTTTTCAGTACAGCAGTGAATAATCTACTGGTGTCTGCTGTATATGCAAATGCAACTATGTCAGTTGAAGAAATGCTCTGTGTATTCTTCATGTAGTTTTGGTGTGTTCAATCATCCATATTTTGTTTCTGAAGCTGCAGGCACCTAAAGTTTGGTTTGTGTCCATTCACTATGCTGCAAAGATCATGCAGTACCCATCTTTTGCAACCTAAGATATTTATGGGGCTTTAATTCAGTGAGGTCCCCATTCTTGTGAATTTTATTCTTTCCCAGGTACATCAAGGCTGAAGACAAGGAATGTGAATTCAACAAGAATTTCTGTCTCATCCTTCACAGTAAACTGGCTAACCCTCACTACAAGCCAGAACTGCGGGCTCAGACCACCCTCATTAATTTCACTGCCACCAGGGATGGGCTGAAAAACCAGCTGTTGGCTGAGGTTGTTAGTGCTGAAAGGTCAGGCTTAGAAAAACATATGGTAAAGGCCATCTTTTGATCTGTCCATCTCACCTTCAGGGTTTTTAAGGCTAGCATTAATACACCTGTTTGAATCTGCTGTACAGTAACTGCTAGTAACCCCTATATTAGGATTGTAAAGTTCAGATTCTGCCAAGTGTAGAAAGTATTTCTACTGATTTGCTCAAATTCATGCTCCAAGTGGGCTAATTTCTGCTGGAAATTAAATTTATTGTGATCTTATTCCCACACTTCTCTCTATTGCTTGGTTTGCTCTGTGCATTGCATTTAATTTACAGTGCAGGATTAAAGCCTTCTGCAGTGCTCTGTGCTTCAGTGATCTTGAGCCAATAAGTGTGAATAAAATTTCATGCCAGTCCATGAGAGGATATGATGGCACTGTTAGGACCCGGGGCATTTGGTTAATAAATCATAATTCATTCCTGCAAGGATGCAGTTCTGTGGCTGCTGCAGTCATACCCATGTATAGTAACTTATGAAGAGAAACACTTTTATAGCTGGTCATAGAAAGGACTTTGAGCAGCCTCTGATCTATGAGCTAAAAAATGAAAAAATACTTAGGGGTATGAAATGAATAATAAGAATACTTCTTGTTTTTCTAGTGTGTCTTTGCAGTTATCTCATGTAACTTACCAACTTCATCTGCAAAGATTTGCTACACCTCTTTGAGGTGCTGCTGCTTCATGCAAGGGCAAACTGGGTCAGAGAGTTTATTGCCCCTTGAAGAATTAAATCCGTATACTTGGAAACATGATCTGAAAACAGCTGACCATTTTCCTCTGCATGTTGTTCCAGGTGGGGCTGTATGCTTACAACGCCTCTATCACCTCAGGGTTTTTGATGCAAGGGTCAGATTCTGACGGAGAGCGTCCCGTAAGACTAGTCAAGCTCTTTCACTGCCAGAAGGTCAGGCCAGCAGAGTAGGCAACGACCATGCTTTCCCACACTGCCTGCTGCTGAAGTGAGCTTCTCCAGCCTTGCGCGGCTGACGGTTTTCTCAACTGCCACACAGGTTACCACTTGCCATCTCTGGCAAGATCCCAATCCCTTTGTGTAGTCTGAGGGATAAGGTGGCCAGGGGAGAGAGAAAGTTCTGGTCCATGGCAGCCTGGACCTTCTTGCTTTGAGTGTCCCAGAACCTTAGTTCTAGTATATGGAACAGGAGGTAAACTGTCTTTTTCAGAAATTAAATTAAATCAACGGATGTAATTAAACAGAAAATACAGCTCACAAATACTGTAAAATGAGGAGTCTTGCTGCGGTTGTTTAAATACAGTGTTTTCATTCTCTCTGCTAGTCAGCCCTGGCCAAGCAGCAGAACCGCTTCAAGGCTGAGCTCAGGCAGCTGGAGGATGATGTGCTGCTCAGCCTGGCAGCTGCCCAGGGCAGTTTCTTAGACGACACTCAACTTGTAGAGAAACTCGAATCAACAAAATCAGCTGCGGCAGATATACAGCGCAAGGTAATAAGAGTTGGACTGTTTTTAACAGCTTAACATCACCTCACTGGGTGATGTTAAATTATTAATTTGTATAATCACCTGTATATTATTAATTATTTTTAGTGAAATATTTCTATGAGCTTGGAACAGCCAAATTCCTGTCTGTCCAGTAAGTGCTGTCCACCCACATACTCACAGTTTCATACCTATGGTATGTAGCTGTCACGTAATATCTTTTTTCCTTTTGATTTGCTGGAGTTAGTACCGAAAAAGAAATAAGTATCAACATGAAATGTAAACAAATACATTCATATATAATTGCCGTGTTTTCACAAGTGAGTAGGCATATTGCCACAGAAAAGAGTCATTCCCTAATTTTTACCAGAGAAGCTTGCTTACCTTAAATGTTTGCTACTGTCTGAAATAAAGTCAGTTTAGTTCTAGAGTATATCCTTTTTTTTTTTTTTTTTATTGCATGGGTTGGAATATTTTGGCAATTGTGTGAGATAATCATGGTGCGTTAGAAAATAAACGAGACAGCTGTCATCTGACAGATAGCTGAAGAAAATGAAGCTCAGCTTAACGTGGTAAGAGAACATTACAGACCAACAGCAACTCTTTACTTCTTTAGTAACAGTCTGGTCAGCATCAAACCTATCTACCAGTTTTCAGTGAAGATAAAAATTTATCTTGCTGATTCAATTTCAAAGTGAAAGGAACAGAATTCTGCCTCCAGCCGTGAAGCCTAATATATTAGTTATCACTTGTACCAGATGTTTACGTTTGCAGAGCTGTGTGTCTGAGAAAGGAGAACATGATGTGATCACCTGCTGCTCTGTAGCATGGGCCATTCCCACCAGTCTCTTTGTCATCTGTCACCATTCTGACGGTGTTTTCTGACTGTGCTTGTACAGTTCACCTCTTGTTAAGCTATCCCACAGGGTCAGGTAGGACAAGTTTTGAGGGATTCTGTATAAACAATTCACTGTGGCAAATCTGCCAAATGATTTCATGCTGAGGAAGGGAGATCACCCACTGCAAAATTACCAGCTTGCTTAAGTGAGAGGTTCTGCCTGCTGAGTTAAGTAAGAAAGCAGAAGAGTATTGCAGTTTGCAGCCCTCGCCCCTGGTTTGCTGAAAGTTTCCTTGAAAGCCTCTTGGCAGAAGTGCTTTGCATTTTAGACTGCTTAGGGCAGCTCTTCTTAGAAGCCTACATTCAGAAACCGATTATAGTATGAGCAGAAAAGCAAAAAAGCAGAATTCAAACAAATAAAAATAATTGTACTTATTTTCAGGCCTTCAATGCAGTCTTCCACAAAGCAATTAAGCCGGCTGAAAAACCAGAGGATATTCGGTGTTGTATCTCTAACCTGGAAGAAGCTGTCACATAATCAACCTTTATGTTCGTGAGCCAAGGACTTTCCAAAAAGGGTAAGCTCATTTTCTTAGCCCAAACAGCTTTTCAGGTGAGGAAAATTTTCAGGTTGGTGATGCTATTTACTGGGTTTGCTGTTTCTTCACCAGAAGGTGATGTGTCTGCCCAAACAAGTTAACTTGTTACGTTGTGGCTGTGCAGTTTCTCACATGGTGTGACTGCTGCTTCAGTATCTAGAATAATTGCAGAAATTCCGAAGATGTTTTTATGTAATTATTTTCATTTAAATGCTGCAATGACTTCATGAAGCCACACTGAGGATAAATAGCATGACTTAGCAGCTTGTGGTTGGATAATTAGGGTTGAATGAATTGATGCAGTATGTAAAGTAAGAATTCAGTAAATAATATGTATCCATATCACATTCAGGCTTTTATTTTTTCCTTTTAACTTCAGTACCTGTATGCCCTCGAAAAAAATCAGGGCTTAGTTGTACTGTATGGCAGGTTTTGCCCTGAAGAGCTACCTCCAGGTTGTCTGACAGAGCTGATCAGTAACAGACATAGGAATTAAACGAGAAACCAACAATTTGGGAAGAAGGTAGAAAATTATAAATTGAGGAATCCAATTTGGGGAAGGATAGGAAAAAAGGAATCACTCCACACAGTGTATAAATAGGAGTTAAAAGCAGACAGAAATGTCTGGAAGAGAAAGGAAAACTGGTGATTTCTCTGCACCATGGTGCAGGTGGATTTATTCATAGCACCTTAGCTGTTAGCACTGTGTTGCTTAACTTTTGTCTTTTCTGTAGCAGTGGTACTGGGATGGGTCAGGAAGGATGGAAATCTGTATGGCAATCGAAAAAAATAAGCTCTGTCACAATTACAGAGCAGACAGGAAGCAAAGAGCACAATAAACTGATTTATTAAATGCATTTTTTTAGATGGAAAGAAAGAGGGCTTTTAATAGAGGAAGAAAATTTTATTTATATCAGAAAAGAGTGAGAATATATGGTATCATGGCAAAGGTGTCTCTTTTTCAATGCGTGATTGAAGTGATAAAAGAAGTAGAAAAACTCCTCGTAGAACCTGAGGAGTTCTCTTCAGTATACATTCAACTCACGTGCCACAACTGATTTAGTGTAAAACAACCTCCCTAAAAACACCAAAGAAAAACAAACAACAAAAAACACCCAGGATTTGAAAATTTCTTGAAGCTTTGTGACAACTTGCAGTCTGAAGAGGGCTTAGAATGGTGATGGAAACAGCTGTGCACTTTGTTCTTCTCTCTGTCTTCCAAGAGATAAAAAAGGATACATTGAGATAATTAGATGGGATTCAGAAATCTGTACTTTTTCAGTAGAATTAGTGTAAAATAATTTATGGCCAAGTTTATGTAGGCTTAACTTCAGTGTGAAGACTTACATTTGTTTGTTTGTTTATGTACCCATAAGCTAAAGGAAAGTAACTTCTGTTGTCACTTAGTTCATCTTAAAATTTGGGTGAGTTTGTCTTTCACTGCATATATGAACACCAGCTATATTTTCTGCAAGAAGTTTTGACTGACAGGTTGTGTTGGTTTTTGTTTTTAATGGGTAAATGAAAGTTCAGCTCTGTGTGTGTGTAGGAATGGTTTTGAAAAAATTCCTCACACCTTTTAGTGACTAATAGCTAAGAATCATTCCATTTGCAATAAATTTCAAATCAATGTTTTAAAATATTGTTAAAACAAGATATACATTTTTATATCAGAGTTTTAGAAAAAGCAACCATAGGAATTTTTGTTGCTTTGAGGTCCCTGCTCAGTAGTACTTTAAGCGGTGAATACTTAAAGGCAGAAGTGGCTCTGAAGCAAGTCTGATGACCTTTTTCAGTTTTGTATACTGTCAAGATTGTTCTAAGAAGTAAAGACATAGAACTCCCTCAGTTGGATTTCCTTCTTCGATTCAGAGTTGAACACACTTTCAAGGGTCCTGTTGACTTCTTAACTACTCCATCACGGACTGCCATTAGGGTGGGCTGGGAAAATTGCTTTGCAGTTCTAAATCTTTTCTGATGTTATTTCCAGAGGCATGCTACAACTAGCAAATTTCAGATAAAGCCATACATTCCACTATAATTTTTAGTAGAACTAGTGATGCTTTCAGAGAGAAGCTGTCTTTGCTTTTTGAGTGTATTTTTCCTTAGATGTCATGTACTGTGCTTTATGAGGAAATTCTGTTTTACCACAATTTGTCCAGTCCCCTAGAAATTTAATTTTTATCTCCATACCACTCCTTACTACAGTAAATGTCCCGTACAAGGTTTCCAGTTTGTGACATCTTGATATTTAACAGTAAGAAAACAGTATGGCAATACTGACCAAAGTAAACTCTTACAAATAATATCACCCATATATATGTAATTTTGTATTTTAAGGTAAACCTGAGTTCCTTCTAATAGGTTCAGCTATGTTTTTTTACATACCCCAAAAGTATCAGTATTTGTCTTCCCATTTCAGTCTTCACGCAGAAGGTACATCACCTATATTTATGTCTTTGGCATGTTTCCAGGCTAAGGCAGTGATGGATGCATTCAGGGGTTAGATAAAGATATTGAAGGATCCACCAAGAGGCGGAAGGAGTGGGTGGATTCAGAATGTGCATAAAAAGAATAGCTCCCTCAGGAATGGACAAACTAAACCTTTCTTCAGAAAGTAATCATATTGAGGGCGTTCCATCCGGACAGAATGACGTACAGTCTTAGGGATGAAATCTGAGTGCATGACTTTGGAGGCAAGTGTGTGTGAGGGTGGCTTGTATGTGTCAGTGTGGAGAAACTCAGACCTTAAGAGGCAGGCAAATAGCTTAGTGATCAACCAGAATTTGAAATCAGTGACTGTGGTCTTTCCCAGCCTGTTCTGCCAGGAAAGAGCTTATGAAGAGGTAGTGTGGTGAGACACAAGTCACACCAGGAGCTATGCTTGTGACTTCTTTTGGACTGCATATAGGTATGCTGAGGAGAGTGCTCATTAATAAATATTGTTAATAGCTAAAAGAGTATTTCTCAATGTTCTCATTATGGTATTAGGGCTGGTATCTAACCCCATGGGATGACAATTTTTCAGGTCTCCCTTCTTCAAATTCTGTGATACCATGAAAGATTTAGTTGTGGATAGTTACGGATCTTCTCCCAGCTGTTTTCCAGTTGTACTGCTGTAGTTTTTTGATCCCAAGTCATACTTTCATAGACCTGATCCTCCACACCCCACTATCATGGCTTTGACTCATTCACATGCCTTCTGAGAAAGCAGTTTTTCTGCCCTGAGTGTCCATTCTGTCCAGTTGCCCTGGCTTTATGTGACAGTATTGCCTGCACCTAGTGGCTTCTTGGACTCAGTTACTGAAGAGCTCTTTTTCCTTCAGAAGTTGCTGCTTTCTGTCATGTGTCCCTGTCCCACAGAGAAACGGGAGTGATCATCTTCTGTCTTTCATCACCACCTGCCTCCCCTTCTTGCCTTCAGTTCACTTCCCTGATGCTTTCTTTAATGAAACAACTATTAGACCATCACTGTCAGCTCCTCAAATCTGAGAATGCTGCAAGCTCGAAGCCTGAGTCAGGGAATGTTTGTGATGTTTAGTGCATGTTTTCTGTATGTGTAGGAACTTCATGAGGGAAAACCTTGGATCGAGGTATATGGAAAGCACAAGGGTGGACTTAGCAAAATGATATGAAGAGAGCAGTCCAGACACTCCTGTGTTTTTCATTCTGTCTCCAGAATAAGACCCACTTGAACATACTGAGACACTAGGTAAGCCTCTTAATTCCTTCTGGTGCAAGGATCACTCAACTGTCTTCCCATTAAAGGAAGAAAAATTGAGCTCGAAAGTGAAATGGAGCATGCAGGGCTAGAAATATAGATAAATCGATATCCGATTATACGCTTGTGTGTATGTGCTCATACACACATACAAGTATGGGTGTATTTCTACCACACAGAACCAAGCATTCTGAAACCATCTGTCACTACAATGGAGTAGACATTACTATGGGAAAGTTGGGCATGGTTTATTTTCAGCGGAAGATTCAAGTTCTAAAGTTTCTTCCACCCCCACCATATTCATCGTAATGGGGTGGATGAAAAGTATAAGGCCATAAGCTCTACCGTATGAAGACATTTTTACACTGAGCATTCCTCTGCTTGGCATAATGCAGGTTTCCTTTGTACTGTTTTCTACCTTTTGACTAGATGAGGGCCAGAGGGCAATTTTCTCCATGCTCATGTAATCTTGTGCCCCCTGTGACTAAATAATGGTCATTATACAAACTATATTCAATTGTATAGGGCTCTGTGGCTTTATACTTTACTATTCCCCACAGACAATAGTGAGAATACCAGGTTAATACAGCTGTGACCTCACTGTGCTCAATTTAAACTCAGGCCTCACAAGGTAAGAGGCTTGTGCATTTACCCACTGAACCAATCAGTTAAAACACTGATGTGATATCTACCACATGTTGCTCCCTTTTTCATAAGGGAATTGCTCTGTACCCCCTGTAAGAGTTTCTAAAGCTCAGTAACAATGCCGAGCATCTATCAAAATGTCAAAAGGTTCATTATCTTAAAACCAAGGGAACAGATTTCTGCAGGCTTTTCTAATACCAGCAATAAGGCTACTGTTGAGAGCTCGCAATTTTGCTTGTTGAAATTGTAAGGGTTTAGTGAAGTGCTTCAGAAGAAGTAATATGCATTGCACAAGTGATAGTGAAATTAATGGGGGCATTATCATTCTTTTTCCTTTCTGTTCTGCTGATTTTCCTATCTCCTCCCCCTCTGTCACTCACTCTTCCCCAGTTATTTCTTATACAGGCAAAAATATTAGGTTCACTCTAGGCTCTGGAAGATTTCATAACATCTCTTTAGGACAAGGGCAGGAGATGGTTGCCGAGGAGGCACTCGAGAAAGCTGCCAGATATGGCTCTTCCCCGAGTGAGCGTCAAACAGCCCCTCTGGTGGGGACTGCCTCCTCAGTTGGAGGGATATTCTCAGAATACAAACAAAATTTGGGATAGATTACAGCAAAACAGCTCATAATATTGTTCTTTTTTGCTTTTGATGGTAACAGGATAAATGTCAATAGAGTGTGTCATGTTTTTCTGAACACCATCCTCACCCTCTGAGGAGGAAGAGGGGAGATAAAACAGAAAGCCTCTGGTGGGTGGGTAGGACTACCCTCAGGCATACACTTCCCTCCCATAATTAAGAGCTCCTGTTCCATTGAGTGGACCATACTGGAGACTTTAATGAAAAATGGGTCTGACTCCCCCATGGGAAGCTGTGTAATTAGCTCTGGAGTGCTGCTCTTCTGAGACAGTAACCGCAGCTTTGGCCAGTGTTGTATGGATCAAGAACCCACCCTGCAGTGGACAAAAAGACCTGTACGATACCCTGGTAAGCTGCAGCTCCCAGCATCGTGTCAGAGCTGACGGGAGCACCGCAATTATTAATGCTACCAGAAGAAGATGCTTTCCTCCCACCGCTTTATGCTAAATAGCCAATGGATATTTGTAACAATCCCTTTGCCCTGATCCCAGACGAGAAGTGCATGTTCCAGGCCTTGATATTAAGGGGGTCATGGGGACCAGACGATTCTCTCTTCTGGTTTTAACCTCAGCAATGTATGCATTTGGCTGTCAACCAGGTTGCCTGCAACAAATGGAGAGATGGGCTAAGCTCAATGTTGTCTGCCGTCTGAAATAAAATCATTGTGGGATTACTGAGGGTCCTGAGTGTGTTAGGCGCTGTGCAAACACACACAGACTGACCCCTTCATCAGCACTGAAACTGGAAGAATTCTTTGACCAGGTTTCACATGAATCTAGCCACGCAAGTCTGAAAATAACCCTGCTTTTCTGCTAATGAGTATAGAAATGCTGCCGCAAAGGAAAGAACAGAGTTGGTTTTCAGGGGCATTACAGTTTTCTGAGTTTCTCTGAGGACAGGGTGAGAAAATGGGAGATGGCAGAGACCCTAAATCAGCAGTGTTGTGTGTCTGAAGCCACAGGGATAAATGGAAACATCTGAGGGGCTTCTGGTGTTCCAGCCTGTTATGCCTGGCTGCTGTGAGAGGAGGGACATGACTATTTTGCTGTGAAGATTTTTGATAGTGAAGGGCTGGGAAAAGTCCAAAAGACTAAATAAAGGTTTTGGACCAAATCTGACATGTTGCTAAGCCAGCTAGAACTAGTGAGATTTGGATGTAGATTTGGATTTACTCAGTGCTTCTCAAGCTTCAGTCTTCTGGGGTTTGGCCTATAAGTTTATGTTTAAAAAGAAATCCTGGAGCAAAAAGATGAACTATTTTTCTTACATATTTTGTTGGAGGCTGGGGTGTGTATAATTACATATTTTTTAAACTGCTATTCTGACTAACCTGGGAAATACTTAAGAAATTGCCTTGGCTTCAGATATATGCCCTTGAAGCAGGGAGAAAACTTTTTACTGACCTCAGTGAGAGATAGATCAACCACTTAGTGCAAAACTCCTGCTGGAGGTGAAGCTGAGGGAAGTCCAGAAGGTGACAGAGCAAGAGGTAGGATAAGTATGTTGTGGAGTAAACATTGCAAGGTCTGAAAAATAGTAGCAAAAACAATTGGCATAGAGGTTTCAAGATTGACCTGTTTTTTTTGGTAACAGGTTTAACTCCTGTGTCACTCTTACGTTAGTTTCTCAAACTCAGACATCTGATATATCAAGTGGTTACTCTGTTAGTGTATTAAGGCTTGAATCACTTTCACTTTGCAGTGGATGGATGTAGCCTATATGAAAATCAGGAACTGCCAAGTTGCTATCATGTAATGTGATATCTAAGTCTCCCTCTTTTTCCATCCCCCCATTCCTTTTGCCATATATCAAGGGCCAGTTTGGGAATATCCCCTCAGCAGGTCTCATGATAAAGTGATGCAGCAGCCAGAGCATGACTGACATTGTATTCCCTGTCTGGAGTATGGAGTTGCAGTTCCTCTTGTGCTGCGTGGAGGTGGAAGCCAGTGCACAGCAGCAAAAAACCTGAAAGAAGCCATAGGGCTGAGATGCAATTTGAGTTGAAATGGTAGTTCTGTAAGAAAAATGGGGAATGTGGGCTAATGGAGGGGTGAAGGGAGCTGTAGACCAGCCACATTGTAAACCCTTGATATTCCCGTATTTCACCAATAGGTGCTTTGGAGGCAGATACTGTTCCATTAAGACTAATTTCTCTGATCTATTAATGACTTTCCACTGTCTTCATATATTAAGTATCTTAAAGACAATTAGGCTCTGAAGTGATATGAAACATATTGTTGAAGTGGTAGGATAGCTGTAAACATTTTTCATTGTCTAGCACCTCTTCCATCTTGCTCTGATATGCATTGGACATGGTGTGTCCTAGGTCCCAGTTCTACAGGGAATTTAAGTAGAGCCCAAGTGCTCTTCTGAGTCGTGCTTATCCTTACGTAGGATAACACCCTCACCCATACCCTCAGATCACTTAACCCTGAGTTTGTAATAGTTTTGTTAGCTTCAGAATCAAAGCCTGAAACTTCAGAGGCTAATGGTAAAACCTCTGTTACTGCAAGAAACAACACAGTGGCTAAGAATCCTCAAGTTTATTCTTTGTATTATCAATTTATTTAATACTTAATTCAAAGCACTACTTTATTATCTTAGCTATTTTTTATTATAAAGCCATAATAACAATGTCTTAAGGAAAACACATTCATTTGTTTTCTCACAATAAACATATTGGTTGTTTTTCAGCAGAATATTCATCTAGTAGCCAAAGGGCTAGGAGCATTGGAAAAATTCCTTGAGCAATACAGTGAAGAGCATCATCCTGATTTCCATGTCTTTATTAGTGCTGAGCCAGCTCCAACCCCAGAAGAGCACATAATTCCTCAAGGAATACTGGAAAAATTGATTGAAATTACCAGTGAACCTCCTGCAGGAATGCTGGCCAATTTACATGCTGCTCTCTACAGTTTTGACCAGGTAAAAGCAAGATGTAATTTTTATTTTCATTAATTTATTTTAATTACTCCTTCCCCCACGGGGAGAAGTGAGAACAGTGATGACCACTTTGTAGGAGAGCAGAACTTTGCGATCTTTGTGCTTCCAAACTGATCTGACGTCTGCAGGGTGCCAGCCCCCTGTGCCCTGCGCTGCCTCCATGTTTCCCATCAATGTTGGCCAGGAGGGAACACGTGACAATAATGAGTACACTTGTATTATTAAGTATCTAGCTATAGACATGCATAGGTACGCTTACAAAGATAGAAAAGTGCAATTCTCACACCAGCGTTACCCATCTGTGCAGTCTTACGAAAAAAATCCTGTCCATGCTCTACAGTCAAAGCTCTCTCACTCAGTGGTACTCGCTAATTTTGCTCAGCTCTAAATTTGGTTTAACCATGTCAGTTCTCCTGCAGAGTGGATTTATGTACCCAGATGTTCAGGCAATGGCTCAGTACCCTGTGTATGGATTCCTGTAGTTAGGCATAAAGAAAGGAATTCATGAGCAAGCGTTACATGTCATTTCTTGTTTGTCTTTCACTCTTTCCCTGCACGAGGTTCCGCAGAGCTGCTTTGTGGGTGGGAAGAAGTAGGAAAAAGAAGACATGAAAATGTGGAGGACAGGGTTGTCACTAGGTGTGTGTAGCCTCCTTCCTTCTGGATCCCTGGTTATCCTGGTCTCTTACCCTGAGGAACTTGTAGACAGATCTCCAAGCTCTGTGCAAGTCATCTTCCCCGCAGCTGTGAAAGCGCTGGAGCAGCAACCTTATTCGTGTCAGCAAAGCAGACCATGATAAAGGCAACTGTAACTGTACGCTTTAGCCTTCCAGCAATGTGTTAGCATGAGTTTGTTTGAACACGGGACACATAAAGGCAGAGCTTGGATGTGAAGAGGGTAAGAGTTGCTGTTAAAGGGAGCTCCATTAACCAGTGCCCTGGAAAAGAGCCGTGCACAAGCTGCCTTGGCTACAGACGGACCAATTTTGATGGTATGAGGTGATTTGGAAAGATACTTATGAGAAAGGGAGAATGGCCCTGGTTTTGTGGCTAAACAGGCAACTATTAATAAAGATTTTCTTTCTTTTTTTATACCTTCATTATAATAATATTTTTAATGGAAAACTGTCCTTTTGACAAACGAAAGTTTATGCCTCTGAAGTTCCTTCTACACATCTGTGTTTTTATGGGTATCAAAAGTAATTTTGTTATGTCAGCTACTTCTGAAACTAAAAGGTAGAACACAGAAAACTGGCAGAACCAAGAATGAATTTCTGCAGGTTTTAAATAAAATGGTAAGTAGTTTGTCTCAGTAATTTAAAAACCAGATGAAGCTCTGTGCAGAATCTCATTTTGATGAGTCTTTGCTAACACTATAGACAACAGAGGCAAAAGAAAAATTATTAAACATCACTTTCAAACATGAGTCTTTGGGAAACAGTCTAAAATTTGAAGGAGTAGTATTCTCTTTAATAAATTTTAAACTGGCAATTTTTCTACTTGGGATAAACCCTATGGATGATGTATGCTGAGAAACTATAGTGGTTGGTTGAGTAATGTTCATAGAGTTCTAGTTAAAGTCTCTATTTTTTATTGGTTTCGGTAGCGCAACAGTTCTCTTTCCTAGGGGACATTTGGGAATAAAAAGGTAACCATCAACCCTTTTGCTTCTGGGAATTACTGCAAAAAATACTGCCTAAGAGTCACTCATCACTAAGAAATCTGTTTCTCACTCTCCTTCAAACTCCAGGCTTGTGAGTGCTCCCTTTTGGCAGCTCAGGTGGGCACAGTTATCGATAACACTGCCAGCTGTTAACTAGGTAAATGTATTCCTTTTTTCTTCGACAGGATACCCTCGAACTGTATACTAGCAAAGAGGAATTTAAAAGCATCCTTTTTCCTCTGTGCTGTTTCCACACTTGCCTTGCTGGGAGACTGAAATTTGGCCACCAGGGCTGGAATCGAAGGTACCCGTTCAGTGCTAGAGATTGCGCCGACTGCGTCCGTGTCCTCTGCGGCTATTTAGAGACTTACAAAGGTAAGAAGTAGTGGGAAGGAAACCACACACCAAGGTCATTTTGACTTAATCAGCTGTTTATACTGAATGAGGGGGACGCAGTTCTTCTCTGAGGCTGTTGTTTAAGTAGCTGGTATTATGAGATGGTGCTGCTGAGTATGAAAATAAACCAGATCAAAGGTGCGGGGGGGGTGTTTCTGGCAGTGGATGCTTGAACTTTGTAATATAGGTCAAACCAGTTCCACATCAGTAGCTAAGGGGGGAAAAAAATGCCCTTCATTATGTTAACAAAAACAGTAGTTTACATGTGCATATATGCCAAATTCATTAGGCAGGTAATGAAGCATTTGCACAAATGTAATTACATACAGCAATTCTGACAGTTCATAACACTGCATTAATAATCACTACAATTAGTTCTGATGATGGAAGCAATTTACAGCACGTCACATGTATAAATAATGGTGCATTTCCTGCATGTGTCATTATTATGTATTAAGGATGCCACCTTGTTGTGACTTTCTCAGTAATGTTCCCCTTGAGTCAAAGTTAAGGGTAGATGAGTGATTTTATTTCTGAGCTGCAGCATATTTCACACTTGTATAGCTTAAATACTCAGTTGGGGTCATTTGTGTAAGTTCTGTATATGCAATGCCTAAATAATAGCAATAATTATTTATTACTGAATAATATAGGATAGTACTGAATAGATCCTCCCATTTTAGTAATTTAAAGAAATTTAAGAGATTTATAAAGAAAAAAAGAGAGGGAAATGTCACCCCTTGATGATACGGTTGTCTCCATATCTCCCAACGTGTATTTACTCTTAGAAATTAATTTTCCCTTTTTCTTTTTACCCCTACTGACCTTTATTTAGCTAATAGGACATGAAACTGTTTTTCCTTTCTGTGGTACTTGGTGTCATATTGAAATAATTGCTTAATTTTATAGAGATGATTTAATAATGCTGCCCATTTAGAATACAAGTCTATAAAAATCAGCTCATTCCAACCCTGAATTTTCTTTCCTAATAAATCTTGCTGCTTTAAGCTGTGTTCTTTTCAAACCACAATTCATGAGCTTGATAATTAATTTTGCTAATTAATGAGAGGGAGGGTTCTAATGGCAGGGAGGACTAGAAAGGTCTCTAAGAGTGAGAATTATTTCATCTCTCCTCTTGCTAATACTGCCTTTTGGCCTTTTTCGTTGTATTGGTTAGCAATTCCTTAACCTGTGGCTTTATAAACACTCTGACATAGAAAGTGCAGAGAGAAAAGAGAGTGTTGTTTTTTTTTTTAAAACGTGAGTCGGTATGTATATACACATGTACATAATCATACATACATAAAAATAAATAAAATCTCCCAGTTGGGTATCTTTTAGGGTCTACCTTTTTAAGACAATTAGGGAATGACCAGAAAACAAACAGGAAAGCTTGAGCTAGCCCATCAGCTAATGGGAATTGCCCTAACTCCATTATCACTTGTACCAGTCTATGGAGCTTCCCTGTGAATATTTCATTTTCCTGCATCTCAGTTTGACTTAAGCCATTTTCCTGTTGCTAAGATGAATCCCACTACACTAACCTCTGATAGTTGAGGTCTCCTCAGATGAAGAGCAGGATGATCTTACCTCACTGTCCTGCTCTTCCCCTCTACCTTCTGATCCCCATGCGCATGTTCATGGAGTTGCCATCGGCTGTTGTGTGGGGGATGTGGACTCCAGCCTCGCCATATCCATCCACTGAGCAATGGATCAGTGTTTTTTTGAGCAGACCAGTTTTCTATAGAGTATAGTGACATTTACGCAAACCTGACAGCTCACAATATTTCTAAGGCAAAATCCTTAGGTTTCTCACACTAACAAAAATGTCCCTTCTATACTGCAAGCTTTGATTATCCCAGTATAATCAATGTCCCCAGATCCCCAGAAGTGTGCAGCTGAATGTGCCTCTACTGAATCAGAATATTGATATACTCATCTAAAAGACAAAGGAAAAAGCTATTTCTTGAGATAAATGTATGTGAAATTAGAAAAACACTGAATGTGTTTCTTTTCCCAACAAAGAGAAAAGCAGGTTTATTGTAACTGCAAGGCTGTTTCATTCTAAGCACAAATTGTTGGCATTTTTCTCACGGATTCTCTGTTCAGGCGTCTCATCACCAGCACGCAGCGTTGCTTATGATATTCCAGTGGCCTTTTTTCTTCTTCTTTTTTCATTTTCTTCACATCATCTTAAAAGAAAGATGGATTAGAGTTTCACATATTCAAATTGAAATAAACTGCAGCTATTTTACTTGTTCTGTTCTGTCACATCATGTAATATTTAAAGCCTATAATTAAGTTTTTACTAGAACTGTTGGGAGGCAAATACTGCCCCCAAGGGCGTAAAGGTTCCTGTCTGGAAAGGCTTCATCACAACTGGCATATTTTGCAAACCAAAGGGTAGCATAAAGAAGCTTCAAAGTCTGTGAAGCCAAATAAAACCGGAAGACAGTAGTACCTTGAATAAAATGTGTTACCACTGTTAATCACACACTATATCAGTGGCATTATGATCAGAGTTCTACAATACACATAATGCTTACGTGATGTGGTAGTAATGGGATTAATATTAATTCAATTTTTACCAAAGTTCTTGAATACATCCCAAATTCAAATAATGTAGAATTTCAGTTACTGAGTGTTTCCTAGTGAGGAGATATAAAAGACTGCAATCAGATACAAGTTTTTTATTTCTCCTCCAAGAAAAGCACAGTAGGTTACCTTCCTGTCACTCATGAGGATTATGTTTTTAAAGACCTGTATGGGAAAATACATGCGCTTGTTAAAGAGTTATGTTCTCTTATCTCATGCAGTGTTTTGAAAATGTACTTCTCTCTTAAAAGCTTTTTATGAGGGGTAAGGTAGAAAACATGACATAAGGCTCAGATGATACAATTTACACCATTACTGAATTTTATTCAAAAACTTGATATTTTTACTCAGATATTTATAGATACCTCTCACTGGACTGAAATAAAGGAAATGTGTGTTTCAATGTGGGTAATTTCTAAACAAACAAAATGCAGCAATGCGAATAGATCACCATGAAGCTTTCTGAAAGGAAGTATTTGAATTTCTTTTTTTTTCTTGTAACAGCATTTATTCTGAGCAGCTTTGGTTTGTCCTTTAGAAAGCTGACTGGTTTTATTCAGTGATGCATTCTATTCCCTCGGGTAGGTTCAATGGGAAGTCTTGCGTTACTTCTTTGGCGAGATCGTGTACAGTGGCCACATCACCGAAGCCTGGGACCGCAGGCTCTGCTGTATGTATCTGCAAGAATTCATCAGCCCACCTGCGGTGAGAACTTTCACGTACGCCTAAAGCTCTTGAACATGTATGTAGTGTGTTCGACCCAAGAGAAAGACATCGTTCAGACCTGGAGCCTTGTGGAGAAGACCACAAGCTTTCTGGTCTCTGCAGCCCCATCCATAGCAAGGTTATGTCTGGCTGTGGGGGAATAAATTCTGCAGTTTGTAATGAGTATAATGATTCCTCATGAGCAGATTTTGTCTGCGAGGGTTTGTGACTTGGCATATTGTTTGTTTAAATACTTTTGCGAGCACCTTTACTTTGGCAACTTGAGTTCAGTGTTTTCTAACACTGCTGGCATAGCCAGCTTGATGACATTAGGGGATAGTACACTTAGGTTTCTGTTTACCTCATGAAACTATTCTCTTTTAGGGTGCTGCTGTTTAGAAAGGACTGGGTGGGTGTAGGGAAGTATCTTTCGTGGAACTGCACTTTAACCGACGCAACTGATCGACTCACCAGTTACAGCAGTTCCAAATAGCACTGTTCTCAGAACCTACATGCTTGTATGTTTTCTTCTCAGGTAGAATAATAGAATGGAAATGTTATACATTTCCTTGCATTTTGCCGTTTCCAAAATAGGGAAAACGGTTTGTAAGACTATTTCTCATTTTCCACCACCCTCTTGCACATCTGTTTCTGTAGCTTTGTCAGATTATTACCAACTGATATATACTAAATTATTTAAATTTCTGTATTGAGTTTTGGCCCAGGACAGCAGTGTATGTGAAGCATCCATGACTCCAAGGTGCAAGATTGCCAAAATTGCTTCTAATCAGAAACAAAGGTTAGAATATTTGAGGATTCAAAAAAAACCCCTACAACAACAACAAAAAATAGCTTTAACTTTAGTTCTAAAAAGTCTTGCATGGAAATTACTTTAATCTATTTTTATATACATACATTATATAAAATGTCTATGTATATATAGGGGATTGTGTGTATATCTATACATAAAAAAAACCCAACTGGCCCCTTCTCCTGTGATGCTGAAATAGTCACCTTAGAGAACTGATTGTACACAATTCGCTAAAAGCAGCCAAGAGATTTTTCAAGTGCTCTTTCCAGACTTGTTATTTTTCATTGTCCAAGGGTAAAAAGCTGATTTGGAAGGGGAAAAAAAGAAAATTAGCATGTTACATATGAGCAGGCCATTTGCAGAGCCCAGCTAACTTGGAGAAAGTGCACTTTCCCCCCTTGGCGATGTGGCTGAAGCCTGCCTTTCAGTTGTGAGCAAGATGAGTTTGCTGGTGTCTCCTCAGTCCCTAACGAGTAGGTTTTCATATGTCAAAGAGCCACAGTCAGATGAAGGCAATTGGAAGTAACTGCTCAGAAGAAGATGCCCAAGAGTAAGTTGCCATGGAGATGGAAAGGCTAAACACCACTGTACTCCTGACCTCAGCAGAGGCTGATTTCTCCAAATGACAGCTGGGGTCGCCGGGGCATGGTGGGAAGCTCATCCTGCCAGCTCTGGCTCTGCCTCTAGCCTATGGATAAGTAAAGAATTACTGCTTCCAGTTTAGGCAGTCCATTAACCTTCACAAGCCTGAACTTTCATTCAAATAATTGTAAAATAAGTATAGGTGGTGAAACCTGAGGAGAATCACTGCTATTTGTATGGCCTTTGGAAAGTTTAGGGATCCAACCCTGAGTGTGGATCCACTGAGATTTTAAACAGTGAGATGTCTTTCCAAGCTTTTTGCCATAACTGGAAAATGCTAGAGCCCCGAATTACCAGCAAAAGCAGAAAATCATTTGTTGACTGGCAGCCAAATTAATGCAAACAGGTTGGCAACACCTTCCATCAGGGCTGGTGCTTTGTATTTGCTGGGGAGATTACCTTCTCTTTTACTTATTCACATTGCTGATGAGTTCTTTTAGTTATAAATCCATTCCATGAAGTGTGTGAGAGTAATCCACTATATGCCAGCTTTGCTATAC
Organism: Rhynochetos jubatus; assembly: GCA_027574665.1. Classification (NCBI taxonomy): domain Eukaryota; kingdom Metazoa; phylum Chordata; class Aves; order Eurypygiformes; family Rhynochetidae; genus Rhynochetos; species Rhynochetos jubatus. Next base: position 50,741,982 of record CM050653.1, on the reverse strand, counting down.
CTCATCTAGAGTCTGGCATAAGGACAGGAGGGCGGTGAGTGCCTGCTATGAACCCCCATAACCTGCATCCTCCCTGTGTGCACAACTCCCAGGATACAGTAAAACCCGTTTTAAGTGCCAGCAGAGAGACTGTTAAGTACAGATTGTCTGACAGAATTGATCTTCCACTCAAGGTGAATAACAGGGCTTTTTTCAAAACCTCAGCACTACTTCAAAGTGGCGTCTTAAGACATAGCTTATTGTGGGTGAGGTTAGTGGTGCAGGTTCAGGCGCAGGTAAATGGCTGGTTGCAGAACCAAAATGACTTCAGAAATAAGTGCTTGCTGGTGTTATTGTGAGCAGCAGCTTGTTGTTGACTGTTCTAAATGCCAAAAGCTGTTAAATTTTATTGTGATTTTGTGGAGTGGACCCTGCATTAGGAAGAAATAGCTCCTGTGAAAAGTACCACTTAGAGACAGAAACATTTTTCAGCAAAAACAACTTTCAAGTCTGTTCTAAATCCCAGGCAGCTCTGTGACAAGAAGTTCAGAGAAACTCTTTGAATACACTGAAGTCCTTACAGTGCAGAAGTTGGGGCAGCCTGGAAATGTGATTGCTACAGCATTTATTCTCTCCTGTCACCGATAGGAGGGCAGCCCACCAAGAGTACATCTCACCAAAGACCTCTCTCTCTGCCTACTTAATTCTTTATCTGCTCCAAAGGCCCAAGTCTTATATTTAATATCCTGACAGGGTTAGGGCCTGCCTGTTCTATAGGAACAGTGCAGTTAACAGTCTTTGGTTCAATATTGAGCGGATTGATAACTTAATTATTTTTGCTGTGAAAATTATTGCCATTGTCTATCTCATTAAGGCCAAAGCACCCGTACAAAACCCCATACAGGACTTCTACATTTGGAGAGATGGAATGGAATACCATGTTTTTCCTTTCTGTTCCAGCTCCTGAGTGTTAACAGCCAGGCAGAAGAAAAGAGAAGGAACATCAGCACATGAAGTAATGTCCTAACTGGCAACCACTTCTAGGGAAAGTGGATTGGGATCACTGTTTCTCACAAGCCAAGAACTGCACAAATACTGACCTGTGTTGTCCCATTTCCACACTCCACTTCCTTGTCTCATTGACCTGTCGCTCGCTGTAACCTCTTTAAGATTACTATGAGCACAGTGTGTTTGTGCAAAGCCCCTAAGCAGAATTAACGTGGTGGCTAGTGTATTATTGGGATGAAGACTCGGGTCAGTTGAGGCTCCAGTCCTGCCTCTCCACAGGTGACCTGTGTGACACGCTATCAGTGTGTCTCAGACTGTCACCTGCAAAACGGCAGGACGATCCTTTCTTGTCTACCGAGAGGTTGCCGAAATTCTGCTACTTAAAATACCCTCGCCTCAGTGGTGGTAGTGCTTGAAACAAATGGGGCATCCTCATGGGGGGAAAGGAAGCAGGAACACCAATTCAATATTGCAGAAAATGGGGACGTCAGAAAAGTGTGCAAAGAGTAACTGTGCTGAAAACAGTTTTGTAACCCTGTTCCACTATATCAGATCATATAGGTGTCATTTTTATAGAAACCAGGCAAATCTCTGAAACTCTGTAGATGCAGAAGAATGTTTTGAGAACTGGTGACAACATTACTAACAACATTACTCTTTCGCTGAAGCTTGAAGGGGAACTGACTCTGGCTCCAAGTTTCTTGGGCCCACCCAATCTGGATTAGGCTGGATATCATAAATACATAGATTAAAGGCTTCCATCTGAAAGCCTGTACTGTATGGACTGCACCCCAGTGCTGAGATGGGAAACTTGACAGCCATGTCAGATAATCTCTTCAAAACTCTTTTGGAAAGGCAGCCCATGAATTCATTCACAGGAGAAGGATCGGGTCAGTCTGCAGAGGAAAAGGTAATGTTCCCCATCAGGTGCGTTTCGGTGCTGTTACTGACATGTGGAGCACACATCTTACTGTCTTATTTCTGCAAGAGATTTCGTTTTGAGGGGAAAAAAGGGTACATCAAATCAGGAATGATCAGCTGAGTGTTAATAGGGGTGATGATAATGCACCAGCCCGTACTGAACTAGGGAGGAATTTGGACTCAAGGAACATCTGACATGTCATGTAGACTGTTTCTTTTCCTCAACTTAATATTAGGTGAGAAATAAGGGATCTTGCTTTTTGTGTAGTTTATAAACAAGTACAGCAACACAAATTTACTAAAAAATGTTATGGTTGGTGAGTAAAGTCTTCGCCTCTGTGCTTTGTTCCCGTCTCCTGTGTGATAAATCCCACTTGCGTAGCTTCCCTGCTTCTTCCCACTTGCACCAGCATAGTGAGGCCCAGCCCGTGGTCCTGGATTCTTTCTGCCACACTCACAGCACAGCCTAGCAGTGGTGTGTAGGGCCTCCACACGAGGAATAGCAGCCCAAGCACAGTGCTTTCCCACCGTTCCTCTTCCTGGGCCCTTGACCTGAGCAGCAACCATGTGGCTGCTCCAAGAGACTTCCCTTGCAAGACCTCCTCCTCCTCCCTGAGGAGGAGGTTTTCAGGGATTTTTTAGTTTTCTGGTAGTCTGAAGAGGTGAAATCTGGGCAAGAAGGCTGTCTGACCATCTGTCAGCCTCAGCACCTCTCGTACGCAATCTGGAGTTTAGTAGAGCAATAGCATTAATACCTATAAGCTACCAGACGCTGGGTTGAAGGGACCCACCCTAATACACAGATAAGCTTTGCCACTTGATACGGAGTTAACCGGGGCACTGTAGTTCTGTTCACAGTCCAGCTATCTCAGATACCCAGATACCGTAGTACAGCCAAACTGACTCCAGAATGTAAACTGTAAAAGACTGGGTTTTAAGCATGGAACAGCACTGGCGCTGTGCTTAATAGTTTAAATGAATAAAGGATGAGCAGGAAAGGAAAAGGTAATCAGAAACCTCAGCTAGTTCTGTTATCAGACCCTGCTGTCTCCTGCACTTTTCCTAAGTGTAGACCAGAGAAACTATGTCCAGATGCACCAAAAACTGTCATGAGACTGAGCCTCCAGCTCCTCATCTTTACCAGAGTTAATTAAATTCCTCTGTGATTGCCACTCTTATGCTGCAACTCTCCATCCCTGTCTTTACTCCCTCCTTTTCCTCTGGGCAGTCTTTTTTTAATCTTATCACCATCATATCATGGGGGTTTTGCAGAGGGGAATGTGACAGCTCTGCATGCAAGCAGCCAAACAACGCTTCATTTCCCAGGGGGAGCTTTTCACGTTTGGTTCCCATCCACTTTAGTGAGTGTGGACAATTATATATGGCATTCATCGTTAATTCTGCCAAAGCTGGGGCTGAAAGGGAAACTGAGCTGCATTAATGTTGTGGTTTCAGTTCCTGCTCATTAGTACTGTTATGAATTGGTTTTCAGTTGTGTTCTGTCTCAGTTCCAGAGCAGGCCTCCGGGGAGGGAGAGAGGCTCTTTTTGGGGGCGAGACGTGTGTGTGCCTGTGCTGTATTTTGCCTAATGCCCAGCACAGTAAGGACTGTGGACAGTGGAGGGGGAGACAGAAGCTATTAGTTACTATAGAAATACAGGCTGCTAATCATGCTTGACTACAAACCGAGGCAATCTCAGGGTACATCCTTGTAACAGCAGTCATCCCAAGCCCAGGGACAATGTGTTGGTGGGCTTTGGGGGGCAGTGTTACTTGAAAGTGTAAAGCTAAACAGAAGCTGTGAAGTGTTAAGTGGTTTGTAGTAATTTCTCTCCATACTGTTGCCAAAGAGCAAAGGTGGGGGAGCATCTCTGGTTTTTTATCTGCCTAAGAAGATGGAATGTTTGCACTCTCCTGGAGAAGAAATCAGACTTGGAAGCAGAAGAGACAAAAAGAGTTCATTGCACTGATTTCTAATGGCTCTATACTGGCCTGAGAAGGTTAACAATGTCCTGGATAGTATTCTGGAGATGCTTCACAAGGAGTTTAATATGGCAGAAATCATGCAGAAGACGACTGCCTGGAGCCCCTGTGCCCTTGTTTGCCTTCAAGAGTGTGAGAGGATGAACCTCGTCCTTTCAGAGATCCATAGTTCTCAAACAGCTGGACCTCGGTCTGAAGGCAAGTGACTTTTTTTAACAGTACTGTTGCTCTGCTATGTATTTTGGGGCTTTCTGTAGCTTTTTTGGAAATGAAAGAATAGCTGTTCTTTATGAAGCCAGTATGCTTTTTATTGTTCTCCAAACAAAGGGGCAGTTGATGTTTTCTCCTCCCATGGAAGTGCTGCAGTCTGCACTCTGATGCTGTGCCAGACACATGGACTAAACTAGCATGTCCATGCATATTCAGCCTTGCCCACTGGTAAGTACAGCACAGCAAACGGGTTTAGCTGCTATGCACAGAGCTATTCCAGTGATCTAAACCCAGCAGCTTTGTTCCATTTATTTTCTTGTCCAAAATTTGTCTTAATGCAAGTCCGTTTTACTTGGAAGTGAGTTTTGCAGAAATGCTAAAGAACTCTGCTAAAGCAAGGTTACATCACCTCCCTTGACACAAATGCTAGGGGTGTTCAGCATCTTTCAGGATCCCTTTTCCCCTACCCTGCCAGCAGCAAGAGTCACTTGCAGGCTGTTAGATAAGTAAAAAATAGGCAGTGTGTTTGGAGATTCCTCTGGTATCTCATGGCACGTGTGCTGCAGTATGTGGTTACTCAGCCTCTGTGAGACTCGTGCTCCTACTGGAAGTTTAAATGCAGCACGGAAGATGGTATCGGACAATTTGCATGTAAGAAGCCATCAACTGTTGTTACTAATTTTTGGCAGTTTCTGAAGGTGTGTTAACATGACTAATGGCGGTGTTCAGGTTTCTCCCCAAGACAAGTTTTACTGGACTGAGCATACTCACATTCTGTTGCCAGCAACCTGTCTCATGCTGATCCCCTTCTACAATTGATTTTGGACATCCTTGCATCAGGGAAAGGGCAAATTCCACTAGAACAATGATCTTATGCTTACATAAGCATATACTTTCTGGTTATCTCAGCCAGGTACCTTCTCTGTAAAAAAAAAGGACTCTTACATTTGAAGTCTGCTATTTATGTTGTCTAAGAAAGTATTACAAATGGATTAAGGCAGAAGCTATTGCTGCTTCTCTTTTAGGGTTACCGATCTTCTCTTGCGATACGGAGAACTTGAGATCTGGACACAGGACGTTGTGCTGCCAGCACTGGTGTGGCTTTCTGGCTTCTTCAGTCCTCCGTCCTTTCTGACAGGTAAGCAGTGATGGTTGTTAGGAACCAAGCATATCCTTTCACTGCGAGATATTTCTTTTTTACCACTGGTGTTAGCTATGTTTGTGATGCTGTGTGGAGCGTGAAGCACAGTTTAAATAAAAAGATAAAAAATCTGCCAAATAACTAAGCTGAATGGAAAAGTAAAGGAATTACTAAAATGGCAGGAAAACTAAGACTGAAATGTCTCAGGTTTAATCATGTGCTCTCTTTGAAATCTGTGACAACAACCTTACTGTCTAACAGGGACTCCTAGCAGTCAGTTGCCCTGATTTTAAAATCCTCCAGTCCAAGTTTTTCTCCCGTAGGTAGACTCCTTGGTATCAGAATAACCATCTCCTGGAAGCAGGGAAAAAAACCCAAATGTGTCTTCAGTCTACTCAGAAACATGAAGACCAAACAGCTAAGGAAATAAAAGCTGAATTTCATAGTTTCAAAGGAAGTTACGAGCGCAAGTTTTCCTGCCATTATTATTTAACCAATTCAGTGCAAATGTCATGGTACCATTCTGGTTTATTACCTAGTATTTAGTATTAACGCAGTTACCAGACTAATTAGAAAAAAACTAATGCCTGCCAGTCCTCTTCGTGTAGTTGTTGCCACAGTAAGGGATGAAAAATCAGCAGCGTATTGGTGTCTCACTTCTTGCCACGATCACAACACATAGGCATGCAGTTATTCTGAAGACCACTGAAGCCACGAGAGACCAATAACTACGTGTCTCAAATTCTGCATGGCCACCAATGGGACTCAGATAATCCTCAGCTAGCCCAGCAGAAGGGTGGCCAGGAGCTCCTCACAGGACACTTTGGCCAGGCTGCCATCATTCTCTGGAGAAGATGGGCAGTGGGGGCCCAGGGAGTGTTCGCAGCTCAGACACTGAAGAGCCTCTCCCTGTACTCGGAAGCAGAAGAGATGGCAGCATGAGGGCAGGCAGGTAGCATTTTGTGCCAAAGACAGAGAAACCCAACTGTGTTTTTCACTCTTTTTACTGCTCTTCTCCAAGCTTTCTCTTCTGGGAGCTTGTTCCTGTGAAACGCTGGGGGAACATAAGGACTATGCAGGCTGGAACAGATGTTAGAACAGGGGCTCAACTGGATAGGGGTGGTGTCTCAAAATGCTGGACAGCAAAGCAGTCTTGCTGCCATGCTAAAGAGGGGGCTGGCTTGTTCTGTACTGTGCGGAATGTTTGGTTTCCAAACACTTGCACTCATGCAGCTTTCTTGCCTTATTTCAACTAATGGCCAAAGGGAAAATAAAATCCAAAACTAAAACAAACCTGTCAGTCTGAGTCCTGTGCACAATAGGCCCAAGAGGGGCACTTTAACAGTTCCAACATCAAAATTACCGTCTGGATATTGAATTATTGAAAGTATGATTCTTTTTTAGAGCTGTAATGCAGAACACAGCACGGAAGAACAACTGGCCTTTGGATAAGGTGTGCTTGAATACAGATGTTACCAAAAAGACCACAGAAGATTATGGTCACCCACCAAGGGAAGGAGCCTCTATCTACGGGCTTTTAATGGAAGGTAAGAAGTAAACTTAAATTGCTTGATCTCAGTAAACTACTGCAGGGAGTCTGGCTTCCTTCATTAGTTCCATCAGGAGTTGGACTAAAGTGTTGTGATCCTATGAATAGCACCGAGGAAGTTGAGGAATGGTGATGGATGGCTGGTGTTGGTCCACTGTGACTTTAAATGTTCGTATTAGCTTGGTTTCCTAATCACTGATTATACTTCATGCATTTAAATAACTGCTAACTGAGTCTGAACAAGGTCTGCATTGTAGTAAAGCAGCAGCTTTAATCTAGTTGAGGTTCAGAAGCTTAAAACTATTTGAAAGACTTTAAATTTCACCCCAGTACTGATCACCTAGAAATTTTCTGCAGCTCTCAGAGATGCTGGATAGGGTTAGTAGTTACCAGATGCTGGTAACCTAGATCAATCCATCTACAACACTGCAGTTAAAAAAAAAAAAAACCCAAACAAACAATCGAAAACCCCAAAACAAACAAAAAACCCACCAAAATATATTTTCAAAATCATCTTTCTCCTGTATTTTCTTCTGCCTTGGCAGAAAGTTGTCAGTTCTAAATAAATAGATCTAAGAACTCTGAATTTTTCATTTCCTAGTCCAAAATAGGCTGTTGGGGAGACATACCAAGAAGCAAAGAAATACATAAGAACCCCTGTATTAGCATTAGGTATAACACCACATCTATGTGGGTGATGTGTAAGTATGACATGAGTAGATTTTTCACCCAGGTTTCCAAGTCAGTTATTGCTGTAGCTGTAATATGGTTGCAGGCTGTCCCCAAATGGAAATCATGTTCATCTGTTGAGCTGCAACCCCTCTTTTAACAACTGTCAGAGGACAAATATTGTACCTTGCTCTTTTGGAACTGTATTTTCCCAAGACTGAAATATCTAGTTTAAGAATGACAGTTAAGGCTTGCAGTCAAAATGAGATTTTAGTTTTAACTTAGAAAGGCTGTCAACTGAGTTACAGCTAATTAGAGGAAAGGCAAATGACTCCAACAGGCAATTACAGAAACATCGTCATTACTCGTACTCTTGCTAGACCTTAGTAAAAGGAAAGAAAGTCTTTGCTACTGCAGCAGGTAAGTCCCAAGGGGAAAGACAGGGTGAGAGATGGAAGGAATGACAAGTGTGTCATTTGACTATTGCTTTTTGAAAAGGTAGCCTGAATTTTTCAGAGGATTTTACTTAAAACATGTGACTCAAAAGGCCATACTGTTCATTCTTCCTCTGGATACGAGGAAGGTAGCAAGGAACCTCATAAGCTGTGGTTGCTGTGTTTCTGTGTTTGTGTTGATATTTGCAAATATACACTTTCCCGTTACTACATAAACACTCCTAAAATCCACAACAACCATTTGCAACATTTTATATGCTGGTTTATGTTAGAAGAACACACAACAAACTTAAAGCCATCAGCTTTCAGAAAACGCATGGCCCCTTCAGCAGCACAGATCTCATCTGTCTACCTGGTTGATATCTCGCTATACAAGCATATGCTAAATACTCCAGTGTAGCTCTCCAGCTTTTGAAAAACTTCACCATAAACCAGTGGAGAATTAGGAGAAAATCTGAGCACTTGACTTTGGCAGCCACACTCAGGCATACTCAAAATCCCAACTCTAAGTAGTTTCCAGTCCTTGCTTTCAATGAAAGGACTTGCTGATGAAACCCAAAGTCCATGCCAGGCAGATGCTAGGTACTCATCTCATTCCCACACAGAGATGACACACAACAGGCCAACAACAGGCTACACTAATCTGTATGTTCAAATGGAGCTTTAAGTATTTAGCAATAAACAACTGTTTAAACCCAAGCTATTCTGGTCTTGCACCACCAACCAGGTAAACCATGTGCCTGTGTTTATTGCAGGGGCCAGGTGGGACATCAAGCTGGGTACCAGAGCTGAAGCCCAGCCCAAAGAACTGACTCCAGCAATGCCAGTCATTTTTGTAAGGGCTATTCCAGTGGATCAAAGGGAAACTAAGAATGTTTATGAATGTCCAGTTTCTAAAACCAAAAGCAGATGGCCAAGTTACACTTAGCCTTTCATTCTGAAAAGCCCAAAGAAGTCAGCTAAATGGGTTCTTGCAGGCGTAGCTTTACTCTTGGCAGTTTAGTACTAAGCTGTCAGTAGTATGTGCTGCTTTCTCAATCTGCCCTGTAGTTAAAGCAAAAGGAGATAAATATTTTTCACACAGCCAGCTGGAACAGATTTCCCTCACAAAACCACAATCCTTAGTGTAACACTTATGTGCTCTATGTTGCTAATTCCTCATCTGTCAGCGTTGTGTTCATGTTTCTCCACATAGTCATTACTGAGCTGCAAGCATTCCTTCATTACACCAGCTCTGAGAAAGTAAATGGGAAACATCAGCATCTGGATTTAGTTTAACTCACAAAACACTCCTCTTGATTATTATTTATTCTCTCTATATAAAATGAAACATGTATCTTACAAGAATTTTAACAATCATACTGCGATACAAACATGTTGCATTTAAACAAAGTTGTTCGAAAGCTTGATTGTACATCTAAGTATGAACCGTGTGTAAGAAAAGTAATCCTGAACTTTGTGATTTAAACCCGTTACAGCAGTCATAAAGAGTTACGGTAACTGGTTCAAGCAGCATGTGTATCACACACAAGCTGTAGGTGAGCAATTATTTTCCTTTATTGGGATGATGTTTTAAAATTATTTTTTTTTGTTACAACACACTCCTACTTTCATGTTTCAGCAATTAATTGCACTTTGGAATAAAAGAAAACTCATCCTCCCACTCGTAGGTTGCATCAGGTTTGGCTGGAATATAATGGCATTCAGATGAAAGTACACTTCCCTTCTTTGCAGGGCCAAGTTCCATACACTGCAGGTGGAGGAATAGGTTCAGAAAGCAAGGGTTGGAAACCTGAATCTTTCTGGTCAAGTTGGAACCCAAGGGGTTTTTTGTTTCTGTAAAGGCAGGGTATGCTTTACAGGTAGTTGTTAAACACCCTTTCTGCAAACTTGCACAACTATATAAATAAAAATATTGCTCAAATTGATCAAGTTCTCCATCATGTGGTTGTGTAGCTCTATTAAAAATTAACCACTCAAGATTCAAGAGTGCCGTTTGACTTAACATATAGGTCTGTGCATGTAGATTTCTCTACCAAAATATTTTCCTGAGAGATCTTTTGCATAAGACCACATCAATCAAAAAGTTCCCAACACAGAAATGAATATACTATAGTCTACAATTCTATCTTGTATAAAACATAGGAATAACCTTCTGCAGTAAAAATTTGTCAGCATTAACCAGTTGCAGGCATAGCTTGAGCTCAGTGTTCTCAGTTGTCATCCGCCAGTTGTTTCTGTAAACTAGAAGACAAGTGAGAAAAACCCAAAGTGTTAGTGCTTTTTAGGAAACTCAGGTTCCCCCTAAACAGAAAATTTCCAAATTTCTGTCTGGAACTTGGACAAACAGAAGTTTTGTTTGTTGTCAGTAACTGCTGACAACTTCCAAAAGAGCACTTCTATATGCTCAAAGCAATCAATACTGATTTCAAAGTAGGGAAAAGCATTTCAGCTTCTTATGCAAATGAGTTGTTTACAAAGACAATATGACTCACTTGAACGCAGCTGATTTCAGCCTAGGAGAAATCTCAAGTCTGACAGACTTCTTTTGCATAGGTCCAGGCTCTGCCCCAGGCCACAGAAGTCAAGTGTTATATCAAGGGCTACAACAGTTTGTAAAGGAACAACCATGGGACGTAGCCCTCACCTTTCCAGGTACTCTTTGACGTTGTCATAGCCGTAGAACTTGGCCAAGTGGATGAGCATGCCCGTGGCACAGCGCCCATCCCGCCGGCGGCAGTAGCTGCAGTTGCACACCCCACGACAAGGAGGACAGATCCAGGCCTGCAAGGGGGTGAATGTGGGAGGGGGATTAAAGGCAAGCCATGAATAAGGTTATGTTCGCCTTCCCGTTGCTCAGACAGCCAAAAGTATGGCTTCCTTATTGCATGATTGTTCAGGGCAAGGTTTTAAAAGCCTGAATCAGCCAACCAGTCAACAAACCACTTTCCAATCTCTGCAGAATTAAAGAAATCATTAGCAAACTACCCTGTTTGCTTAACTGCTTCTTACTCTGAAGAATCAGGCTCTCCGATTTGTTCAGTATTAATTTAAAATAGGCTTAAAGGTATCTGTAATGCCTAATGAGAACTCCTCCTATGTTAGGCTGACCGTACTGAACTCCCTAGAAAAAGATGGGTGCCCACTGCGACAAGTTTCTTTGGCTCTGCCTGCTGGCACAGCCTGATTCCGGAGACTGAATTACCCAGCACGTACAGGAAGTCAGGCATCTCCCAGCTGCTCAGCAACTAACACAGAGGTGCAGGGGCTAACAACCTGCACTACAGCACAGCACCCACTGCCACCCTGGGCCAGCACTTTGGAGCTGTTAGTTCTTCACTGTCCTTCGGAAGAGCCCAGAAATCCATTTCTAAAGCAGAGGTGGGGGAGAGGAGGTCCCAGAACAAGCTGAGCACAGAGAGTTATTCTGCCAAGAAGCCTTTGCCATACCCATGTGCCTCATTCTCTGGCAGCAGCCTGTGTTCTCTCCTTGCTCAGTGCCTCAGGGGACAAAGGGAACCAACCCCAAGACTTTTAGGTATCCTCCTCCTTTTTTCTCATATTTAAAAATTAGAATCTAAAACAAGGAACCTGCTTTGCATATCACATTACTGACAGCATTAAAAAAAAGGTTATGTTTTGGTATTTTTTTGAAAGGGGACAGATTCCTTTTCTTTAAAGCTCTCCTATTTTCCCTCCACTATCTAGTAAGCAAGTGGAGCTTCAAAGCATGAAGACAGATGGATTATAACCCAGGTCTAGCACCTTCCACTTGAGGTCAAACAAGATCCGTGTCAGTTGTAAGAGTACTACAGATCACAGCAAAACACTTTGAGTATATACGTATGAAACAGTGTTCATCACAGCTTACTAACAAAATGGTATTCATTATGCTTTCTTTCCAAGCCCGAGAAATGATACTTACTGGATCAAGCAGTGCTGATTTCACATCTTCCCCATATCGATTTCGAAGACATGGTCCACAGAACTGCCCCCTTACTCCTCCACAGCTCTGGTTGCGACAGATTGTCTTTGTATCAATTGTCTTTTGTCGACACTGGTGGCAAGTACTACCCTAAAGTTGGAAAGAAGAACGTGTATGTATGAAGGACATCTTGAATGCTTGTTGCTGAACTTTCCTAATACATCTGCTGATAGCAAAGCACAAACTTCAAACCAAAGTCAAATTCAGCAATGGAAAAAAGATCTTAGTATGAATAAGTAAGCATAAGTTCAGTAACAAATAAATCATATAGTTATCTGGAGAGATGCTAGGAATTTTCCAGAGACAGTGCCCAGCCTCAGTTGCACTGGGGGTCTCAAACTACATGAACCTCATGTCACAGTTCTGACCTTTTCCTCTAAGAAAAAGCTAAAATTATTCAGAAAATTACCTTCTGGCTTACCTCTGCAAATACAATGAAGGATGAAATACACAGTAAGTTGGTCATCTAGATCTTTATGACAATTAATAATAGCCAAATCCAGTGCAGAAAAGGAGGTGGAGTTGCATCAAAAGCTTTGGAAACTACCCAACCAACACAGAAATGTCATTTCCAGGGGGTACAAGGAACAGCAGGGATCACTATTATTTAATGGTACAACCACCACTTTTATATTAAGTGAGAATGAGAGATAAAAGGAATGCCAACACTTATCAGTGGTGAGTCATAGCTATAGCAAATTCCACTTAATAGGTCTCTGGCAAGAAAACACGTCCTTGCAGAGGCAAAAAGTTGGTGGGGCATATCAACCAGCACAGGCAAACCCACGGAAGTCTGGCAAAGTTTTCAAAGTTGTGCTTGTCTAATATAATAATGCTGAGCTGCACTCTCCAGCACCTCAGGAAATCATACCTTTGAGCAAACACCAGTGAACTGTTAAAAGACTTTCCATTTCAAGAGCGGGGACAAATTAAAGAAAACAGCAGCCACTTACTAGAACTTTGTCATAGATTTTGTCTTTAACAGTGATTGCAACGTTGTCCAAATCCTCCTCAGTAATATCCTCTACTGGACGGTGAGATGAATACTTGGATGATCTCCTCCTTTTGCGCACTCCACAATCCCCCTGCTAAACAAACTCATCTCAGCACCTTTTGTCTGCTGTCATGAAGACTCTGTCACTGCACTTGGTGACAAACTCTTTCATTTATAAAGCTTATGCAGTCTACAGGGGGTGGACTACAGGCTCATGGACCACTGGAAGAACAAGGAATAGAGTTTCCCAATCATCACTGCCTCTTTCTCTCCCTCTCCTCCCTAGTATTTTCTCTACTCCCTTTATTATTTTTATATATTCTTCCTTCCCATCATCACTATTTCTAGTTCCACACATCCGTAACATGTTTTTCTGCTACCTCCTTTTCCTTGCATTCCCTGCACATCTCCACTGTAACTCTTCATACTCCATTTCTTCCCTCTCAAAATAGGAACCATAACCATCTGCTTTCCCATGCTTTGCTCTTTCAATCTCCTAGCATACTTTCTAATTGCTTTGTCCAATGACAATCTCTAACATTCTGCAAAAAAATCTTTACTGAAGTGTTAGGTTAGTCCTGCCACACCCAGCCCTTTGTTATTATCCATTTGTTATTTGGAAGAAAGTCCTCCACTCACTATGAAGTGCTCTTTTTTTTTTTCTTCCAAATATCATTCTCTTTGACCCCGATTCACGTAGAAGTCTCGTCTGATCCTTAGCCTTCCTCCTAGTCTTAGCACCTCATCTGTCCTTCACTCTAGGTCAGCTCTGTTCTCTCCAAAATAGTCATTTACCAGCCCAGGTTCTCATTAAGTGCTACTCCACTTTGTTTCATAGTCAAGCTCCCTCTGTAATGCTCCAACTGCACCCACTACTCATTCCTATAAGCAGAGCTGGGATCCAGCCTGTGCAGGTACAAACCTACAGAGTCTTGTTCATAAAGACTATACAGTAAATAAAACCATGGTAAATGACCACCATAAGCCAAGAGAGAGAAAAACAGATTTGAAAAAATGGGGAAGAATAAAACCTGCAACTTTTGAATGGCTAGGCAGTATATCAGCAGTTTGTTGACGCAGATTCTCTTCCTTCATTCCCAGTTCAGCTGTGTAATTCCTTTCTATTTTCCCTCTGGTATTCCCAGAGAGGGTGTTTTGCTAATTTTTCCTGAGCCTGAAGATAGATCTGCTTTGTCACCTCCACCATCCCACTGCCTTGCCACTCAAAGGCCTTCTACATTGTGGGCTCTAATCATTTTCAGATAATAAATAGTAGACCATAAGTAAACTGCCTTGTTATGCTTGGACAACACAGGTCACAAATAGAGCCCAGTTGACGGATGAAAGACGAGGAAGGCAGGCCTGAACACAACTTCTTCTGTAGCTAATCCCAAAGGTTCTCATTAATTTGCTGTAGGATGTGATGTCTGCTCTAAATGCTGACCAACAATTTAAATATCTCCAGTAGTAAGGGATTAGGAAACACCGAAGTCTGGCAAATACCACACTGAGTCTTTTCAAGAGGTTTTGTTGTCTATAGCTACGGATGTGTTCTGCAAATCTGACAGCTGACACAGTAAATTTTTCCAAGGCAAATTTCTCTGGTGGACGAGCAGTTCTGGTTGGGTTCATGCGACGTGCTATTTGGCCATCAGAAAATGTTCTCCTTGGGATTTTCTTCGGTTTCTGGAAAGAGAAGGTGATTCCAGTAACCGTCTTTTCAGTTACATTTGTAGTGTTAAACAGCCAAAATTATCTCAGAATGTTTATACAACACTTGTACTATCATGAATTAATCTGTTGTTCTCCCACACCTTGTTTTTAAGCCAAACTTCACCAATTTCTAGCCTGCTTGTGTTTGTTATCCCTACATGCTACACCTTTTTGCTCCTTTTAAACACCCCACTTTCACAGTCAAATGCTCTTCCAATTAACATCACAGATCTATCCCAAAATTTTTTTGTACAGCATGTTAAGGTAGAAGCTAGGTCTCACTGTTCTTCAGCAGCTCAAGGTTCAGATTTTCCCACAAACTGAATACATCCTCAAGGAATAATATGAATTCTAGTTTATTTTCTTTTATATTTTTTAAATTGAAAGGGCGCTAGTAAGTTTCTTCTCCCACTTGCAGATTCCTAGATCTGGAAATTACTAGGAGGCACACATACCGTTTTCATATTGTCACAGCTGCCAATTACTGCACAACTGAATTCATGCAACAGAAGCCCTATGTAGACACCTACCAAAAAAGCATCTACTAAATGTGACAGGATAAACAAGATGTGGGAAGCACGTCTGCTTGCTGCTGCTCTCTTCAGTTATTGCCTTTGAAAGGAGTGAAAGTCACATCACATGAGGACAGGCTGCAGTCAAAAGCCAAGCAGGAGAGAGAACTAGAATACTCCTGATGCCCTTCTCAAGTACAGATACTAAATAAAAGTAACAGGCTTCTGTATGTATTCAATGGATGTTTAAGTTTCTATAGCATTTAACTAAAGCGAGCAAGGTTCCAGCCTTCCAAAGACTCTGCAATTTGGCTTCACCATTTCATCCAATAACCACTACACCAGCATTTCTACACGGGCTTCCCAAGACATGGCCCTTCAATTTTTCCTCTAATCTCTTCAACCTAGCGGGGGTTGACAGTTCTCTGCTTCCAGCCAAGAAAAGCCAGCTGATGGTAACTACAGTGTCTTCACAGTTACATGCTGAACTGGCTGAAATTCCTCAGCAGAGCTCTAGTAGTAAAGACAGGTTTTAAAAGAAAAGCCCACAAGAGGGAAATTAGCAGCATCTATACACAAAGGAAAGCAACTACTCTTACTTCTTTCCACGTATACAGACATCATAGCATCTCATCTTGGTCTCCATATTTCTTCATAAATTATCTTATAAAATTCCATTTCCTCACATAACCCTTGGTATTTAAATACTGACCAATAGCAAATCCACACAAATAAAGTGACCAAACCCAAAGAAAACCAGAACAAAATTGGTGACAGCGTTTCATCAGGAAACGTTAACCCCAAGTCTAGCAAAACCAACTGTCACCTCTAGCTAGCAGCAGACACTTACCGAAGGAGTTGAGGTGGGTGTTTTCACTGGGAACAGGGCAGGTATGGAATTCAGTTCTGCCAACAGCTGGGAAAGCTGAAATCAACAGTAATGCTGCATTGAAAACTCACTGCAAAGTTGCAAATAAACAACACATATCATCCACTCTTCATATGCACTCCAAATTACATCTGAATACATGCAGTTTCGGTGCATGAAATCCTTCTGGAGGCACTTAAACGTAAAAGTGAGGCTCATGAAAGGGGTTCATTTAGCCCTGAATGAGCAAAACTCTGTAGGCAGTACTAACTTCACAGCTCTAATTCATACTGGGAATTCGAATTAGCTAGAATTACACCCAATTTTGTTGAAGTGCATTACAACATGGTTTACAATACCTATAACCCATAATAAGAAAGAAATTCACAATTCATATGACAGGAGGGAGAAAAGGAAGACATGGTGCCTTTGACAGCTCTGAGCTCTACTAGAAAACTGTAAGGTGTTTCCCACGGGCTATTTTACCAAATGACTGCTGATACACCCGTGCTTTTTGCCAGGGAACTGTGTCTGTTTAAGCAGTGACATAGCAGCAGGGAAACTTGTCATTTTTCAATGGTCCTTAGTAGCCATGACTAGGAACTTCCCTTTTTCTGCCACAAGAGCTAGCAACGATTTCACAAGCACTGCAACCACAGCCAGTAATACTAAATACCCACGGCTTTGTGCAGATACACACAGCAACATGGGTACACACTCATTTACAAAGTCGTAAAACAAGTAAAGCCCCGCTTGCGGTTCCCCTGACCATGGCGTATGCAGTAGCAGAAGCGATTCCGCAGGACGGTTCGGGTGCAGCGCATGGGAGGTGTCCCAGAGGTGCATGTCAGCATAAGCAGTAGCAAGAAAAACAAAGACCTGTTCTGGAAGGCTTAGGATGAGGCTATCTATCTTCTGAAAAGCCAGCAATAGCCAGGCTGAGCCAGGCTAGCTGTCTCCAGGACCTCCACAGCAACCATAAGATTAAAAGATGGATACAGCATTTCTCAGTAAATACTTCGGCGTAACATTTGTCAAGTGCTATTTAACGTCATTACAGTACCACAATGAGGATGCCCATGAACTTCACACTGGCTGAACTAGAAGAAAGGGTGGAAGGTGAGAAGGAAAAGCAGCAAGACCAAGGCGGCAGCAGCAGTGAGGAAAGAAGACAGATTAGAAACACAGGTAGAAAACTAAAGCAAGTTTTCACGCGGGAGCTGCAGGCCCACACACCCAAGAGGTGTACTTGAGCCCCAAGACTGCTCAGAGGCTGTACCTTTTCCTGGAATACAGTAAAACTGAAGGAGCCAACAAGGCCCAACATCAACTCAGATTTGTATGGCAGTGTGACAGTTAAAGAGAGCTGGTGGCATTTTGGACAACAGAGGAAAAAGTGTTAGAGAACGATCAAAGTCTCTCTTTTTCCCCGCCTACACATGTGCGTGCACACACACAAGCTTTCAGTAGATGCATAGGAAAGCGTAACCGTAAACATCACATCCCACACAACTGAAAAATTACATTTATCATCCCTAGCAGTTTTGAGTTGGCTTTCCAGTCAGTGACTGCAGCAGGTCCCTCAGACACAAATAAAAAGTAGAAACTCTATTGCACAAATGACATCACAAACCACCTGAAGGGACCAGCTGGTTTTCTGACATCTTCTGAATACAAGACTGCAACTTGGGCGTCTGTAACTTTGTTCATATCCACACACAAAATGCTTGGTTCAACTCTGCTTTGAAACCTCAGCAGGCTAGTCCTTCTTGAGGCTTTTTGAGAGGTAAACGTGTGAGTGCTGATAGTTCTCTAGAGTATTACCAGACAGAAAAAGTCAAACACAAACCACCATGAGATTTTCCCAGAGTCCCAGCACAGCACCAGTAAGGACCCTAAAATTCACAGGTGCTGAAGCTATGTACTGAGATGTAAATGTCAGAGAGCAAAGCACTGCTCGTAAGTCTTACCATGGCTTTATTTTCTTTAATATTCATGGCTCTCTTAAGCAGAGCACTGGAACTTTCCTCCTGTGTTTCTTTAATGTCTTCTTCAGACTCTGAAGCAGAGCCCTCTAGTTTGTCCCATCGCTTGCAGCTTATTTCTTTCGAAAGAGATGTGAGGGATTCACTGTCCTTTAGAGGTAAGTCAGAAAAAGCCTCTTCAGGCACCTTTTTCTTAGATGACTTTCTGGTAGGAAACTGAAAGGCAACACGAAGGCCAAAGCTTCTTCTCTTGGGGGAAACTTCCTTCTTCACTTCTTCCTCCTCTTCCTTCTCACTACTCAATAAATTACCACGTTCTTCATCACTCAAATCCGACTCTGTTGCCTACAGGGAGGAAGAATCCCATGTTACATTATCATCTGTGACATGTGAATGGTCATTTTTAAATTATTAATTTTAGGCAGCAGACTCTCCACCCAAAGTCACTGCCAAATTCACCTAAATCAACAAATTTTAAAAAGTTGACAGTAGGCAACTTCTTCCTGTGCAAAGACCAACACAAAATCTGCATATTAGTATTGTCTGGGATACAGAGATAGCTGTTCAGAGGAGCAGTCTTGTCCAGCAGTCAGTCTACAAGCAGGGGGAGTGGTTCTTATTTCTATTACGTGGTATTAAATTAAGCTTTTTTTATCTTTTAAGATAACATTTTTCTTCAGCATGAAGAATTAACATTAGGGTATATCAGAAACACACCTACTAGAACACAAGGTTTACACAGAAGAGACAGGAAAGAAAAGTCAACATATACGTTCACTCATAGATGACTGCCTTTACCAGAACTCCTTTCTTGTTCACATCCACCTCACTTGACGTGAAGCCTTCAAACACTTCCGTTTCAGAGTCAGTGTCTTCAGTGAAAATCCTCTGCAGTTCTTCAGTGAGGTATCTGGACTGAAATCGAACACCCTGTAAAAATACCAGCCAGCTGCTGTGAGAGACAGATACAGACTAGTCATAATAAACAGGTTCTGAGGTTCAAGTAGGTACCAGCATATACAGTCAACACACTTTGCAGGCAAAGCTTGTCAAAAGAAAAAAGCAGCAGACATTCAGAGCTTCACCATCAAGTTATTTTAACTCATCAGGACCTTTTCCTCCTACTGAGCACAGGGTTTTAACTGAGCTGCTGCTTGTGGGGGAAACTTTCTTCTTTGCCCCTTCCTCCTCCCCTTCACTACTACCCAATAAAAATAAACTCTCAGTTTTCTTATTTGTAAATTACCAGGTTGTTGTGTTCTTTTCTTCTGGATGTAAAAGAAGCAGACCTTAAATGGCTCAATATTGCAGAAAATACAAACCACAACCACCGTAAGAAAGAGCCCTCCTTTTGTTCCACTTAGCAGTGGAAACACTACTCTCCTTAGGGCCTGCTGCAGCAGTACTCAAGGCTCCCAGAGATGGAGTCCGCTCCTTCTCACACTGTTACACCACCAGTGAAGTGACAGATACCAACACAAAGCCACAGAGATTTGAACAGCCTAACATCCCTCCACCTGCCAACTGGCTCTGCTTTAGTGGTGCAGTTCATCATCAAACATCTTCTAGGCTAGAGAGATCCCAAATTTCTGTCTGCAGACTAGAAGTAAAAAGTCAGCCCATGAAAAATAAACTAAGATCTCATTAAACGCTCCTCACGAGATGCACATTAAATAGAAATTACATATAATGCATTTACTAAATCAGAAATACATTTCCATACTTCTAATCAGAACTAGCAGAAGACTATCAGTCAATCTGCAAGTAGATGATCTTTAAGGTCCCTTCCAACTAAACCATTCTATGATTCTATGAACTTTTCCCTGTAGTCTCCTGAAAGACTCGTTCCTGGTGGGAACATAAGCCATGTTCACACCACACCTGCATCTTGAAAGTCAGCAACACTCACTTAAGTTTGTTTCCCTAGTTTTCCTCTGCTATTTCTTCCTCCCACGCGAGATACAAAAATGACCTTTCATCCGATGCACTTGGTAAACATCTTTATTCTTCCTTTCAATTCCTTCCCTTCCCTGACTTTAATTACACACTTCTTTACGTTAAGATAATATCTGGTGAAAAACAGATACAATAGATGAGTGGAAAAACTTACAGGGGAATGGGAGGGGGGGAGCTACTGCATATGCTCTTTCTTTACACTTAAACATCTCCTACAAATTATTGTGGGTAATGGGAATGAGTTTTCTCTGAGCAAAATTACTTCATTCTTTTGTTGATAGCTGCAGTGCAGCTGCTTGAGAAAGGAACAAACACAATAGGGAAGTTAAAGTTAAATTGCATTTCTTGGAGGGAAACTTACATTTTTATGCATTCTGTGTTTCCATAAAATTCTACAAGGGGGGGGGGGGGGAGGAAATAAGCTGTTTGTTAGCTAAAGCGACTAAAAATAACACACCTAGAGCCATGCTGTTACACCTATGAAGAGTGGTCTACACAACGTAAAGTACACATCAGGGATACCTACAGGAAACAGCTGAAACTCAGTTGAAGCACATAATTGTGGCAGTAGGATGGCAGAAAGCCGTGAGGAAAAGCAGGCATGCAGAGGTCAATACTTGCCAATGCATCCAAGGGAACACCTGATGCACTAACACCCCATTCCAGCCCCCCGGCAGGGCAGCTCCCTTGCCTCCTCTCCCAAAAACTGCAGTTCTCTGAACTTCCCATCATTTTGCTCTTCGCATCGAAACATTTCCTTTTCCTGCGCAACAAGTACGTATGGCCTTTCTTAGCGACAGCGGTGTTTGGTCTCGCAAATGGATGGAACTCAGGATTAAAAACCATGGGTTTACTGTACCATTTAGTGGTAAAGGAGTTAAACTCAATACTGATGGAGATTTAAAATAATTCTCGGTCCAAGGGAAACACTGGAATGGCGAGGAAGCCTGCAGTGCCAGCCGTAAATTTGCAATAAGTCTCACAGGGATTCCCAGTAACGCCTGTTAAATTAACATTACCTAGCCCTTTCACAGCCTTTTTCATCAGAGGATTTTAAAATGCTTTGCAGCAAAGGTCAGCACCACAATCTCCATCTCACAAGTTTGGAAAGCAAGGCAGAGATAAGCGAGGTGCCTGCATTCCTCAGACAGGCAGCAGCACCCCAGGCTCCCACACAAGGTCCCCGCTCCCCCTCCGTCACCTCTCCTTGCTGATCCTTCTTGCTCCATACAAGAGCAAGCTACCTCCTGGTTTTCTGAGGTTACCAGTACCACTGTCTAGCAACATGATTACGCAGCAATTTAGAGCCCAGTATATTTCACTACTTCTTACCCACCCTCTTTCTTCATAGCACAGACTGTGGCTCTACCCCCAAACGGCTTCTGCCCTCTCCCGAGGCCATCTGCCTACAAAGGCTTCAGAAACAGTACATACTCGTACAGGCCCCATTCTGCCTGTTCTCTTTGCTAACACTACTCATCTTCTTTGTCTTCAGCAACTCTTAACCAGGTACTGACCTAATGGACTAGGGGAAAACAAAAAAAAAACACCAACCCCAAGACATTTTTCATTTTGTTACTAATGGAATGGAGGGACCTTTTTGAGAGCTAAGCTGACAAAGGTATCTTTTAGCACATTAGCCCATATCTATCAAGTATATAATCATAAGCTTCAAAAGACTAAAAACTACATTTTCTGGCAGCAAAGACATGCATACCACTTCTTTTCTTGTCAATTCAGCTGGTACCTCCAGCTACCAAGTCAGAGAATTAAAAATATCAAATAATTATGCTGATCCAGCTACTTCACCATTAGGAGAGCAGAGAACCAGCAAATCCCACAATTGCAGCAGGAGCTGATGGTTTCTGTGGGTCACCACCACTAAAACACAGTTTTAGTGCAGAAACAGCACTGAGAAATTTCCGTAAGAAATGCCTTGAAGTCTGCATACCCACAAATTCCCATCTATTATCATGCATTTCCACTGTCTTACGCATCCAGAGCACACGAGCCCAGGATGGCAATTCTCTCTTTCCTGTTTGTTGCATTCACTTACTTCACTTAAACTCACCTTCTCATGAAACCCATTTCCCTTTTTATATTATGAAAGAGTTTTTAAAAGCAATCATTAAACCCTAAAAAGGATCACAAGTGTGTTTACATTTATTTTTAAAATGAGGACTGCAGATTCTGGGTTTTGCTGTGAGTTATGGCTTGTGCAGCTTTGACACAGGCTCAGAGTACTACTGCACCCAGAGTGTAACTGTGCCACGGAAACCCGTTCCTACCTTTTTTCCTGACTCCAGGGAATCAAAACCAGCTTTGCTGTCCTTTGACAACAACCTCTGTCTGGAAGGATCATCTTGGAACCCCAGAAAATCTTCATTGTCACTGGGGGCATTAAAAACATCAGCCACATCCTTGGGTATCTGTTTCTGATTCAAAACAAGACAGAAGATACGAGTCAGACACACCAACTTAACATGAAAACTCAAACTGGCATCAGTACCACTTATTTCTATACTCCTATGCAAGTACAAATCTGTATCACAAAATATGCTATGCATAAACTGTACCTCATTTAGCTAAACTCCAGGAAAATTCTGTACAGGCTGTTTTAGTTCCTAAATACAGACTCCAGATTTGGGGCTAGGGAAGGGGATGCGATATGCAGGGTATCTAACTCCGCAGACATAAAAATACACATGTGCCTCATCTTTACAAACACATGCTCAGGGCACCCTTTATCTGTAGTGAAACCCACCACCACTCCTCCTCTTACAAGGGGCAATGATGGCACCGAAGTGAGGAACACACCTTCGAGTACAACGCAGTGCAAAGGAACCTTACCATTAGATCCAGTAACAGCACCGTAACATATTGTAGCAGACACAGCTAACTCCACATATAAAGCCAATGCAACTCATTCTCCCTCATCAGTACTGCTGCAGAGCTTTCTCTGCGATGCTGGGTAAGAAAGTGAAAACCCATTTCCACTGCGAACACTCCTTGTTCGCTAGGAGGCCACGACGCAGCCTGCCAGGAGGAAGCACTGCCAAGGGCAGGCAGCAGCATTTTCTGAGGTGACCAAGGTCACAGCTTCCAAGTTTGAGAAGTCCAGTCCCAGCATGGAAGGAGACGCATACCATCACATCCAACCAGTCGCCCTGACCACGTATTTCACCAAGCACTTTGGATAAGCCTCTCCATGTAACAGGCCACTACAGAAGCATCCAGACAGCTCCCACCTGGGCTGCTTTAGGATTTGGTGCGTGGAAGTATGGGATGAACACATCCAGCCTTAAAACCTGAGGCAGAAGGCATTTTGTCAACTTTCAGAACACCCTTTTACGCATCCCAGTATCATTTGCAAAACCATTCTGCCCTTCACAGAAACGCCTGGGGAGAAAAGCATCCACATCACTCACCAGCACCCAAACACTTATCTTCTACATCCCCAGGACAACATGCACATGTCACACGTGCTACTCTTAATTGAAGCAAGCCTTTCTGCTCTTTGCTGTGTGCCAAAGCCACACATGGATTTCCCACCCCTCCTCATTAACTCCCAGGAATGCAAGATCAACAGCTGTTTGGTGAGAGGAGCCAGTTCCTGGTCCAAAGGAGAAGGTCTCCAGCCTTGAATGTTCAAAAGAACATTTCCAAGATGAAATCCAGAACTAAGAGCAGCCTGCCCTTGTCCACTGACTTAGACAAACAAGGCTGCTCATATGGGGCCTCATACAGTGATAAAAGAAAATAATAATAATAATAAATAATCTTATTTTTAAAATAGTTATTTATGCCAAGGCAAATGGCCTAAAGGAGGCTCACTCTCCAAAAATAATTTTGCTGAGAAAATTCCACTTCCATTAAAAGAGCAAGCAGCACCTTGACCAAAGCTCCACTCTCTGAAATAAGCTACACTGACAGGCTTAATTTTATTCTTGTTCTGCTTTTATAAAGCTGATGTAGACTGATGCAAAACTGATTTACTGTTGGTTGAGCAAGAGCAGAATTCACCTCTGAACAACTGACCCTCGCAGGCATGTAAGGTCACAACCCAATGCACTCCTGCAGAAGTCGTGCTGCCCCCATCTGAACCCCTTTGGATATTCCCTCACCCCCACCTCTCACAAGGAACTGCCGGAATCCGCCTCCATTGCTGTGACAGAATTCACTCAGTACAGAGCGGAGTTGAAAGTGAAGCATTATGCATTTTAATGGAAGAACATAGAAGGAGCTGTGAGCCTCGTTGCTATGAATAAATTGCTTCCAGGAGCCACCACTCTGGAGCTATTGTACAGCTGAGTTAGCCACTGCTGTGATTACTGTACGCCTAACCAATTTCTTCTTCGTCTATTACTTCTGCATCTGCACCAGAGGAGCTGTTATGAGGGTGTGATTACTGATTTGGAACAAAGAAAAAAAAAATCTTTCCCAGTAGAAGACCTTTTTTTGACTTTTACGCATTCCCAAACACTAAGGTACTGATTTAAGTAACTTACTGCAGAACTTCAAAGATTTTTGGTTTGTGACTTGCTCCTCATAGCCCGACGATGGAGAATCCCATTCAGTCACTGCCAAGCCCCCATTTCATCGAAAGGGCTTAGGTTAATAACAGACAACACCTTACACAGACAAGGTGAGTATGCTCCAGGAGTTTAAAAAGAACACCCTCACAACCAAGCTTGCTCATCGCCAGCATTTCTACACCAGAAATCACAAGTCAAGTTTATTCCCAGCAGAAGTCCGTTGCCACCAGCAGACAGACATCAAAGGCGCACCAAACACTTTTGCAGTGATGGGTTGGTTCGCTGGTCTTTACCGTATATTCCTGGAAGCCACAGACATTTCCATTTTTAACTTTCAATTAAAATATGTTCCAAAACTGATTTGTAATCAGCATCAGAGCCTAGCATTTTAACCCTGTCAGCAACGTAGCATACACCAAGAAAGAAGATACATATTTGCCTAAACATGCATGTCATAATATTACTCTATTCTGAACACTTGAAAGACGCGGGTACTTCAAGAGAGGATCGTTTTGCCACTAAACCCCTAAAAAAAGGGCAGGAAGGCAGAACATGTCAAGCTTGCTCTAGGAAAATATTTCAGCATGAACAGACCACAGGTTCAGACACCGTGGTCTGCTGAAACGCTGCAGAGATGTGAGGAACAGTATCTTTTTAAGATACAAAAAGGTAAGTAGCAAAAAACTAGTGAAAGCTGGAAATAATCCACAGCTGCTGAGAAAGTCAAGGTCTTCATTCTAGTAGGAAATTTCACACCTATTGAGCTCAGTTATTTTTGCACATAAAACACACTTACTTGTTTAAAACACGCACAAGGTACTTTTCAAAAGCAGCAGCAAACAGTCCCCACTACAAACAGCACACAACCCAAAAACTGCCAGAACAACCAACCCTGGCTTGTGGGTTTTTTCCAACAGAAGATCCAAGTTCAAGACATCCCCATCTCTCAGTTTCCCTTTCTCTACATTTGACAAAACACCGCCAGTGCAGCCAGGAGCAGAGCCGGCTTTCTCAGGCTGCTCAGAGGAGAGTTACCACTCCCAGAGAACTGGGAGCAGGCAGCTCGTGGGTGCGCATGGGGCCTGGCAGATCTGTCACCGAGGGCCAAGGGTGACACGGCAAACAAGGCCAGCAGGGATGTCAGACCTGTTTCAGCCATGCTCCCACACTCACCAAGCAGGCGATGGGAAAAGTAAGACACCCCAGGTCCCTACCAGCCAAAACATTTTTCCAAATGCCATCCCTACAAATTCCACCTGCTGTGTTAGGCAAGGAGAAAAAGAAAAGACCGGGGTGCGATGTTTTACTTTCCACATCAACAGGAAGAATGCTCATGTCTCAAGCGGAATAGCGACTTTCCTGATACCAAAGCCTAAACAGATGCAACCTGCCCTTCTGCAAAGCAGTGCCCTAGCAGGCAGTGAAAAGAGAACGCTTGCATGCATGCACACCCAAAGCTTTGGTGGGAAGCACCAGCCTTATTTCCACACCACCATCACCCATATATAGGGGGTTTTAAAAGGTGTTTGTACGTGTCACTTTCATTGCCAATTGTCACGCTGGCTCATTCTTCTCTGACAACGATGTATCAGGAGAACATACTGGGTGAAAAAGCAAGGCTAGATGTAATTCTCTATTTTTGCTCCTACCATGAAGGAAAAATCAGGTGAGGCACTTGAGGACATGGTCTAGTGGGTATGGTAGTGTTGGCTTGATGGTTGGACTAGATGACCTCATAGGTCTTTTCCAACCTTTGTGATTCTGTGACATTCCTATTTGAAGCAGACGACAGAATTTCGGTGACATTCAAATTCAATCAAACAGAAATAATCCCAGTTTAATCTCAAACGCATACTCACACAAACCAAACTTGTGCCAAGTCACACCTTCAACACACGCTGGAAAATCTCATGACTTGTCCTGGGCTCAGTACGGAGGCAAGCCCAAGACACGCCACCCAAGGGTTAGAAGCACTAGATTTGGCTCATAGCCCCAAAACAACAACCAAAAAAGGAAGCACTCCAAGGCTGACAATTATGGGCAGCACTACAAGAATAGAGGGCCCCAACCAGAATGCCAATAGGTGCCAAACCAAAAACCCAAAACTATTTAGAAGTCAAGATCCTGGTGTTTCCAATGGAATCTTAAACGCGAACAGCATTGTGTAAAAGCTTAATTTTAAACATCATAGAAATGTGTGAAAGATGTGCAAGGCAAAGAGAGGCAAAGCCATGTATTAAGGGGCAGAAGAGTCACACAGCTAGATGCACGGTCAACAGGACTGTCAACATCATCCAACCAGCTTGAGACCCAAAAGCTAGGAAAGCAAGGAAGATACCAGATGATCTCCACAACTTGTCAACAGCATCAGAGCACAAAAACCTGAAACCTTCTGGACGGCTAAGTATATTCCTGGCACAAGGGGCAGCAGGATAAAAGGAAAGTGAGTGTTCAGAGAAAAGAAGGAACAAGTGATAACATGAGCAGTCATCACACAGTTTTACAGTCTCTGCATAGATACTTTGATTCCACCAAAGGTGAAGATGAATTATGCCTGAGCCTGCAAATCTGTCACAGCAACAACTCCTGGGACATTCAGGGTGGTTCCCCTTCCCCTGTGAAAAGTCTCAGTAATTTTCACCCCAGTCAACCTACTGCTTAACCCAAGTATTCTATGTAATTTTAGTAAATTCAGCTATTTTCAGAGGAGTAGACTACGGTTTCTACATTGCTTTATTGAAATTGATAATTAAATAAGCTAAAACCCATGAAGCTACTTTATCCCAAAATAAAGAATGCCCTACTGTCATAATCATATGGCAAGTCATTTACAATGTTACCTTCCATAGGCACATCTACCTCAAAACCATCCCCTACTTTTCAAAAGCACTGATTACTATGTGAATACAAGCGTGCCAGCATATGAATGCAGTCCAGATGCTCTGTTAACTGCTACTATCTCTTCTTTTGTAGTAGCTAATCTCTTGTTGATCCAAACAGTAGTAACAGCCATTTCTGAATTAATTCTGCATAATTCAAGAGCATCCCTTTCATCTGTAGTGGTGCCCAACTACTTTCCAAGCCCACTTTTGTACAACACCACGGGCATGTAAGGTGTCCCATCTTTACATCTGGACTGACAGCGTCCAGGTGTTTTTGGGCGCTAAAGCTTTGTCAGCCAGCACCCCTTCAACAAGCTCCACGTACTGAAACTGCTGTGCAAGGACCTGTTAAATTAGACCCTGGGATGGCAAATGGGACTGCAGGTCTTGCAATTCAAAACAATTTTGTGCTGTTGGCTTCTTTGGCAATTGCTTTCAATGGGGGCACGTACTTGCAAGCTGATTTACCAGTCAGCAGATGACCCCTGACTTCAGAGACAAGGAAACCTCCACCACCACGTCCTGCTGGCTCCGTGGCGGGACTGAACCCACTGCTCACCGGCGTGCTGCAAGAGGAGCAAGAGCCAGCAGAAGGCCTGGCTCAGCCAAAAACAAGCTCCCACAACAAAGGAGAACACGGAGAGCATACTGCATCCTTCTCCCTTTGCCGAGTCTTAAAAGGCGCATGATGTGCAACCTTTTAGCTGTGCAGTAGAAAGGTCCGCACAGCCTGCCTGTACTGCCTGGTCAGCAGGCAGTAAGAGCCTCTCCTTACAGCACCAGAGGTGAGAAGTGCCACTGACTTCTACTGTACCTTATTAATTGTGTTTTCCCAAACTGCTTTTCTCCTTATCTCCACACTGATGGAAAGCCTGAGGCCATAGAGGTGGAAGGTTCACAAAGTCCCTACCAAACGTTTCAGTGTTTCTACAACCCTCCTGGTCCACAGAAACCCACGTAAAGCCCTAACGTTCCATCAGCAGGAGCTGACAGAGACGTTGACGTTCTCCTCCCTCCCACCACCTGGGAGACTTCACCACGCCACCTCCGAAGGTTTGAACCACAAACGGATGCATCCGAGCGCACGCCCCGGGCTTGGACCAGACCGAAGTTGGGTGCCCAGATCCAAGTGTTTGTCCCTAAGCCTCCAGCCTTGTAAATACTCACCTGTATCCAGGTGACTCAAATATGTGTTTGTGGCATCACGACATCGCAACAAAAAACAAGAAGGCAGACATAAAACAAACCCAACAACAATCTATTTCAAAAGTGACATCCCCAGGTTTACAGAAACTCATTAATTAACAAAGCTCCTCCCCAATAAACACCGCGCTGCCCATCAACCTTTATTAGAGGCGTCGCAGGACCCGGCACCGCTGGAGTTTCCCCACGTTGATGCTGAACCCCTCGGGGCCGCCCCAAACGCGGCTCCCACCCCCTCGCCCTCCCCGGTGCTTTGCAAGCCCGGAGCCGCCGCGCCACGTGGAGGCCGCCACTCGGGACCGCGGGCCGCCGCGCTCGCCCGAGACCGCGCGTACCGGGGTCGGGCAGTCGGCGGCGGCTAGGGGGGGTGCGGAGAGCTGCCCGCCGCGGTCGGCGACCGCGGCGGGCAGCTCTCCCGCACCCCCCCGCCGCCGCCTCCACGGACAAAGGCCGCCGCTGCACCCGGGAAGCAACCAGGCCGGCGCCTTTCCCCCGCGGGCCCGGCCTTGCCCTCCCGCTCCGTGCAACCGGCGGGCCACCTCACCTTGCCGCGGCTCGCCGCCGGGCCCGCCGTCCCTCGCCGCCAACGCCGCCGCCGCCGCCGCCCGCGCCCCACCATGGCGCGAAAAGCCGCCCGCGCCGCCGCGGGAGGAGGAGGAGGAGGAGGAGGGAGGAGCGGAGGGCGGTGGTGGGGTGGAGCCGCCCGGCAGCGGCGGGAACGGCGGGATGGGGACGGCGGGATGGGGACGGGTTACCCCGTGTGGCCTGCATGGGGATGGGGGATGAGCCGTCCGGGTACTCCCGGTCCTCTGGCTCGCGCGGGTGAAGCGCGTTCGCTCCAAGCTGAGTGCCCTTAGGTTACCGTGCAGTGAAACCTGAGGGTGAAAGCCATGGGTTTCCTTCAACGGCCAGGCAAGAGCTCAAAATATCGCAAATAGTGGAAAGTAAAGCAAATTAGACAAAGCAAATTGGAAAAATGGGAATATCCATTACCATCCAGTTCCAACCCCCCTGTCATGGGCAGGGACACCCTCCACTAGACCAGGTTGCTCCAAGCCTCATCCAGCCTGGCCTTGGACACTGCCAGGGATGGGACATCCACAGCTTCTCTGGGCAACCTGTTCCAGTGCCTCACCACCCTCTCTGGGAAGAATTTCTTCCTGATATCTAAATCTCCTTGCTTTCAATTTAAACCCGTTACCCCTTGTCCTGTCACTACAGGGCCTTGTAAAAAGTCCCCCCTTCCCAGCTTCCTTGTAGGCCCCATCAGGTATGGAAGGTACTATAAGGTCTCCCTGGAGCCTTCTCTTCTCCAGGCTGAACAAGCCCAACTCTCTCAGCCTGTCCCCGTAGCAGAGGGGCTCCAGCCCTCTGAGCATCTTTGTTGCCTCCTCTGGGCTCGTTCCAACCAGTCGATATCCTTCTTATGTTGAGGGCTCCACAGCTGGACACAGCACTCCAGGTGGGGTCTCACGAGAGCAGCGGGGGAGAATCCCTCCCCTCGACCTGCTGGCCACACTTCTCCTGATACAGCCCAGGATACGGTTGGCTTTCTGGGCTGCCAATATTTTATTATATTCTTCCATTCTTCAGCTAGCAAGAAGAAAAATGAACACAAAGACATGGAAACTACTTGTCTACTTTTCTCTGAATAACCTCTATTCCTCAATTAAGAAGCTTAACTTTTATTTAAAACTTACAACATATTTCATATGTTCCTTTACTAATCAAGGGAGGTGGTACTAGATTAGGCACTTCATCTTACGATTGCTCAGTAATTCAGTGAGAAAGGCAGCCCTTGGAGCACAGACATGCTCCCAAAGGTGGCTGATCAGATGGGGTGGAGGTCCACGCACAGCCTCTCCCCCCGCCCGGCTGACACTGCGAACCTTTGCTTGTCCAGTGCAGCAGGCAACAGCTCCGACAGAAACCTGTTGAGTTGGTACTTTCCTGCTGCAGCCTTGGTGCACTTTCCAATTAACTCTTGTGATTACGGCACATTTTATAAAGTTTCCTTTCCCATTCTTGCCCCTGAACATTTCTTCCTTGGTGGCCTGAGGAGCATCCTCCATCCTGGCAGTATTGCAGGTGCACGCCTCCTCTGATGGGGCTGTTGCCAACTGCCCATTGTTGCTTCCACAACCCTCTAGTCTGGATAGTTGGACCAGGACAGGAAGAAATTCACTTCCCGTGCAATCTGGCTGAAATAAGCCCATGATAACTGTCCTTACAGTTTTTGCATTGATAAAATCGAACCAGATGAACCAGCTGCATTTCTCTGTAGCTTGCCTTCAAACCCAATTGTGAATTGCAACACTGAAACTAAAGTCAGAATGTTTTGACTATTTTAATACCTTCTGGATGTTATATGTATGTTTTGATTTAGGGGAGAGCTCCAAAATGTGTTGTGCAGTCTGCCTGCTATGATGAGCTCCCACGCCTGACTGGTTATTTTAAATACTGTACTGTACATATTAACTTAAAATAAAAGTGAGAGAAAAGTAACATTTTTGTAGGAAAGTGAAGGACAGATGAGAAATGATCATCTTCTGCCCCTCTCCAAACAGCCACCTTAAAACGTGGGAGAAGAGCCTCTCTGTGTACCGTGGTATCTGATCCTCAGTGTAACACATGGTGGACTGCCTGTTTAAGTACTTCCAAGGCTTTATATTCCAGCCATATGGAGAGTATTTGTTAGAAGTGAACGTGAGGGAAGTAGCTACATGCAAACAAAGAAGCGTTTAGCCAGAGCAGGCCATTTAAATACTGGTTTGCATTGCAATATCCACTATAGGGGCACCTGCGGTTGTCACTCAGCCTGCAGAAATAGGAGCTCTGGGGATGAGGTGGGAAGGATGGAATTCAGTAGGAGGCAAAATGCAGGAATTATGTATAATATCAGCAAAATTGAAACACGGACTTCTTAAAATACAAAAAGAATAAAGGTCTCTTGTGCAATGCCTTCCTGAAAGACATGTGTTTTATGTATTTCACTGCCGACCCTGGGTTTGGGTCTCTCACTTGTCCCCAGCAGTCTACGTTATGAAGCACTTCGTTTGCTGAAAGCTGTCAAGATGCTATCTTGGATTGTGAACAACAGATTTGAAATGACTGTGTTGACTGTCCTGTGCTAAATTAGAGTGAATAAAATTGCATTCTGTTAGAATGGTGATGTGCAGCTATTATGCTGTTACAAATACATTATGAACCGCCTGATAATCTCTTGTGCTATTTTATGCAATTTGTTGCTTTGTTTCCCTTTTTTTCTGTTAACTTTCCACTTCATTTTGTACTATCATCACCATCATTCTCTTTCCCAACATTTTCAAGCTCTTCATATCAGCTATTTCTCTTCATGTTACTCTATTAGAAGTGGGGTGTTTTTTTAAATTTCATTAGTTTAATTTGTCTGCAGCTGTACCTCAAATATTTCTCAGTGTGGATTTTCCATTGCTGAATTCCTGCACATTTTCTTTACCTCTTTTCACATTGCTTCAAAGTTTGTTTTTCTAACCCCCAATAGCTTTTGTGTTATTGCCTTGTCAGTAGGATCTCATCAGCTGCTCAGATGAGGTTCATACGGATTCCCGGTGTTCTTCGACTTCAGCCTTATATACTAAGCCTGAACTATTTTGCAGTGGCTGAATAGCTTCTGACCTTGCTCATCATCCCGTGAGAGCGTTGCCGATAATGTCTCAGTCCAGGCCTTTGGACTCCTGAACTATACAATGAGCTTCATAACAATAAGTTCTGTCTTGGCCTCAGTGTGACCATGATAATATGACTGTAACTATTTGAATGGAACAAACATGTACCAAAGGAATTATGAGCTGCTCAGAATATGTAACAAGTACAGCAGATCCGTCAGTTTATATGGACCACCTCTCTAACATACTGATGAACAGTGAAATTACAGTACAGGACCACCATCTCTCTGAATTGAACTTGTAAATGCAAAATTTGTTTGCCATTAGTTTTGAATGAACAAATACCACTCTAGGTTATAATTCTGGGCTTTAATGCTGTGAATTTTCCAAGGTGGATAAACATTAATATCAATTCTCACTCCTGAGGTCTGTTTTCACTGCTGCCTCCAACAGTCTCTAATTTGGGGGCCATTGTAGTCACAACTGGGAGCTTTGCTCCCATCTTCCTGCCACCACATTTCTCTGAGACCTGTCAGGCATTTTGAGTAGCACGCACTTTCCCACACTTCTCAATGAATGCTGACATACCTAACTTAAAAGGATTACTTTCTGCTGAGAGGAATTGTAATCCTCTTTTCCTGCTCTGCAAATCCTCTACTAAGTGAAAAAGAAAGGCCAAGATCTGTTCTGCTGTGCAGGGCAAATCATCATCTCAGAAGGTATAGAAGAAAACAACAAATCTAAGATTTACTTGTGGTCACGCTTGTCCAGGAGCGGTGTCCCTGACTATTAACTCATTGGCGTCTTCCATCACTATTTCTGGTGCTTTGGTATTTTCTGTTTCAGTTTCTAATAGCTGTATGAATACAGGCACAATTGCTACGTGAATAGTGCCCAGAACAAAACACTTCTCTTGAAGGTATGTGCAAAGAGCTACAGACACAGAATTGCCTTAACTTGGAACCAGTTTTTAATATTACATATTCTGTTAACAAACCCCAGAAATATACTTTTAACTTATACACAAAAACCAGTGGTTTTCCAAACTGCCTAAGGTCAACTTGGAGAGTAATTTCAAAATTGGTTGCCAAAGATGCCGGTGGTGGTGAAAGTTTGTGCTCCGAGGGTAGGGTGTCAGTGGTACTCGGCACAACAACAAAAGCACAAATGTTCCTACTACCTTGATTTCCACCCACCCATCTCAAAACCTTTCCTCACACCTGCTGGTTGTTGCAACAAATTGGCCTGTGGGTGAAGCTGAGGGCAATGTTTGGGTGACGGCACTGTACCCTCTGAAACCGAAGCCTCAGGTTATTCTCTTGCAGTGGTAGCCTGGATGCTGTCTAAGAAAGCTTTCCCCATGCTCTCTGAGTTCCCTTAAAAGAGCTGCAAGGCTGGGGTGTAGGGTGTGTTACCAACAACATATTCATTGCTGAAAATTTCATTTTCTTGTTGCATATTCCAAACCAATATTTTGTTTCCAGTCATTCATAAAGTAGACGAAGCAGGATTAGTGTTCTGCTCCTCCTTTCCATTACACTTATTGGACAGCAAGCTCTACTTACAAGGTGGATGAACACCAGCCTCCTCACAGGAGGTATTTTCCTTTCCAGTATGCTACTGCTGCAGCAAAAAAAATCACACTCCAAATTTATGACAGAATCCTTGGCATCCTGTTCTTGATCTAATTCTGCATGTCTCAGGTCAAGGTGAACAGCCATGTGCTTTGCTAAGTCATCCTAAAATTCCTTGTTGATATTTGGAGGTGTCATGTGTTTTTATTAATTCGTAGCTGTATTTCAACTTGTTCTGATGGATGGCTGCTTCCAGACCAACCGTGAGGGCTGTGTTAGTTTTAGCTAATTCCTCCTTGGGTAAATTCTTCAGCATCAGCAGAGCTGGACCATTTCATTTGGGTATGGGAAATGCCTCTCTCCCCTGCCTTCCCAGACATTCATCTGGGACAAATGAGTCTTAGTGTTTCAGAGAAATGAGCTTTGGATTTTCCCTTTGGAGGAAGTGCTGGTTTGTATCCTGTGAGCTAGGATGGTCACTGACCTTTCTCTTCCTGCTTTCCATGGATTAAAGGAAGTCTAGGAACATACGGCAATGCCCCATTTCATCCACATTTTCTATGTGATTCACTTCCCAATTCTTTCTCCTATGTCATCCTTTTAATTTATGTCTAAGGCTGGTTTGTCAGTTCTGTAATTCCTGTTGCAGATCATCATAGTTAGCAAATTCCAGATTCACCGAAGTTTACCTAGCATAAATTTCCTCAAAAAATCTGCTATGTCCCTACTGATTACCAGTCCGCTTTGACATCAGAAGCTGGGAGAGCAGTGGGCTCTGACTTCTCATAACCAACAAAGTCTTCACATCAGAGGTCTCCTCTTGCATGAAAGGTCACACTTCACAACTTCTTGGGCTGCTTCAGGCTGCTATTTTTATTGCTTTTGGCAAGTTCAGTTTCAATTTTGAATGTATTAGTCAATATTTGAGTTTTGCAAGTACTTCTACCACCTGACATAAGATTTTCTTCAACTCAATTACATCTTGACCCAATGGGTTTTTCTCCTGGGCTTCTGGATCTCCCTAGAAATCACCTGCATGATTTAAGCAATGAGTTGAAAGCACAGGGAAACACAGCTTCTTTCGTTTAGAAGCAGAAAATGAAAGTATGTCCTAGATCTTTCTTTGGTGCACTCCAGTTTACTTACAATGTGCTTAAAGACCTTTTACTGCAATAAAACAGGAAAAAGAAAAAAGACTATTTTATTCTGCACTGTTCCAGTCCATCCATTCCATCCAGTTGTCTGTCCAAAAGTAGAGTTCACTTTCTATATTTTATGGCCGTGTGCCCTCACTGCTTTCTACTTCTGAAACCACTCGACATCTCAGCCCTGTGTTTGCATTCAAATTCCTGGGAAAGCCTCCCTTCTTTCCTCTGAAATAATTTTTACACTGGCATTTCATATGACCAACACTTTGGCAGGTGGCCTCCATTGTGTTAGCTCGTTTCATCCATAAAAGGCTTAATCAATTCTTTTACATAGCATGCCTAGAATGTGGCTAGTGGACCCATCAGCTTCAACTCGCATTAGACACACTTATTAGCAGCTAAAAGTATGTTTCAGCATCACAGACAGTGTCACTTGCTCTGTGGGTTTGCCTATGAATATCCCATCTCTACAGGAGTGCTAAGAATGTAGCGACAGGAGAAAGGAAGAATTTTTTTGCTGT
This sequence comes from Rhynochetos jubatus, assembly GCA_027574665.1. NCBI lineage: Eukaryota > Metazoa > Chordata > Aves > Eurypygiformes > Rhynochetidae > Rhynochetos > Rhynochetos jubatus. The sequence continues at coordinate 50,706,545 of CM050653.1, read as the reverse complement.
CCAGCTAGTTTAAATTTCAGGTGAAGGAGGCAGTGTCTCCATTCTGCAATCTGCCCCTTTCCTTCTCCTGACCCCCTTTGAGAGCTCACATATGAAAAATATCTAAAGTACACAAGCAGCAATGTAATATTATGAATGGCACTGCACATTAAATAATACACAATAAACGGGTACATCATCAATGTCTGGAGTTACATGGGTAGAAGAGGCAAAGGGTAAAGCACTAGGAAGTTTCAGGTTTTGCCTTCCTGTGACAGAGTGTTATGCCACCTGAATTCTTCCCCAAATCCAAATTATATAATGTCTTACTGCTTTCCACAGCCACTAAACTGAAAGTGGAATTAACTTATTACCAGGAGTTACTCCCAATGTGCCAATTACTAAATCTTTGCAGCAGAAGGAAAAGGAGCCAAGACAGCATGTCGGAGTGCATTGGTCAAAGCGCAAACTGAAGCTGGAAAATCAGGCCACAGCAGCATGGATCTGGAGGTGAGGAGAACTGGGAGATGGAAGCGCAGAAGCAGAGAAGAGGCTCCTCAGCCTTTGCCTCTCCTTCCTTCTGGCAGCCAAAGCGACACATCCCTTGGGATATCTAAAGAGCATTCCAGGCTAGCTCTGCCCATGCCACCACCTTTCTGCCTTGCTGTGGCAGCCAGCTGGAAACTCACACTAAAGACTGTGCTGCCCTATCTCAGAGGGGACAGCATGAGGTGAGGGGTTCCCAGGATCCCCAGCTTCCCCTGCCAGTGGGAGAGAAGGGTGACCAGTATCCTGATAGTCTGCAATACTACCCCACGGGCCACGGTACTCCTCTGTCCCAGGTCTCAAGTGGCTTAGGTAATGTGTTGCTTTGCCCATGTGCCTCTGCTTTATTTTCTAGCAGCTGGGCTATGCCTTGATTAAAGACTGTCTTTCCTGTGTGAAAGTCTTTTACAGAACTCATTTCATTACTGACTCACATTTAATTCTCACAACTGGGACTAAGGTGACAATACTCAGTAGTAAAAAACTCTGTCCCTCACCCAGCTTTTCAATTATCTCCTAAATTCATTTACACACAGCAGAAAAGTGGTACTTGAGCTAAGGCACCTTCTCCTCATACCTGCCTCCCAGGAGCATGTTAGAGAATTTTATCCTTTGCATTCAAATTTGCACAGGTCAAGAGAATTTATGTTCTACTACAGAAACCCTGGAAAATGTTGCCTACTATGCAAATTAATTTCAATCCAGCTTAAATCCAGCTCACAGAGCTCTAAGTGTCTCCAATGATCATTTCAAATCACTTTAAAGTTAAATCAAAAAGCTCTTAGGAAAACACATCAAATTGTTATTCTACCAATGTTTTAGGAGAAAGTCTGCAACAGCACTGAACGCAAGAAGCTCAAACCCCTGCAAGAGCCCACGGTACCTAATCAGTACCTGGTGCTAGGTTCTAGGCAGTAATCCTGTCCCTCAGAGTCTGAGTAAAGGAATATGTAGGTGCAATAATCAATAAGTGGGAATGAAAGAGAGTCAGATTCAGGAGACATCCTGGTTATATTTGTGCTCCCAAACCACCATAATTTCCTTTTTGGAGCAAGGAAAGGATGTGTAGCACAAGGGGAATCTTTTGATACATCTATCACATTGTGTCTGACTTCCTTTAGATCCCAAGCTGGGGCACAGCTGCTATTCACACAGCTGAGTTTACTGGTGGGCTGGGTCCTGTGGAAAAATTTGACCAAAGCAAGGGACGGCAGTGGAACTTCGTCTTGTCTTATAAAGCACAAACCCAAACTCCCCATAATTTGTTGTGTTTTAAGAATTTTTTCCTGCCCAGTCAGTATAGCACTGTGGCTCAAGGAAGTCAAGAAGTAAAAATAAAGTCTAGCATAGAAATAAACCGTCTCCTTACTTTTATGTGTTGATAACTAGAATTACCCTCTCCATTGTATCAGTGCAGAGATGCTCTGGATCTAACCCTATCTTTAGCAAATGTAAACAGTTAATCCATTAGTCCAATGCCTTTTGGGTGTATGTTAGTGAGAGAGAAGTTTATACTACCATACAATTAGGTATGTACTCTATATTTAAGTCTTTATGTCATTTGTTAAGATCTCTTTTTTTCTTTTTTTTTTTTTTCAGTTGCTATAGGAATGAACTCATTACAAATAAAGTTTGCTGCAGATCATGGTAAAGTAGTAATTAAGTGAATTGTATGCACCTCTCACCTGCCCTCACCAAAAGTATAGTTCAAAGGATTGGTGAGGGAAAGCCACTTCCCTCAGAAACAAACAGAAGCTCCAACACACTGCTGGGGGACAAAACCTTGGTTCCAGGACTTCTGTGCTGCTGTAGCATCCCCTCTTCCTTGTGTCTTCTTTAGAGCAGTTGTCACCCACAGTTTGAAAAAAGAATGCATCCCCTTCTTCAGAGGAGATGCAATAAAGGGTGCAATAAGAACAAGGAAGATTGGCAGAATCAGGGGGTGTCATGACCCCACTTATGCTCTCAAACCACAAAGTTTTCCGGCATAGGAGCAAGGGATGAATGCGCAGGACAGGGAAAGCCTTTTGATATTGCCAATCTTTTTCCATCTTCAATAACGCTGAATTGTCCTCAGTCACCCCTCTGCCATATGCACACATATTGCACCGACTGCATTTTCGAGCAGCTCATAAGGCAGCAGGTACTGGCTGAGTCTAGTACAGAGAGGAGTAGACAGGGAGAACAGTTTGAGGGAAATTAAAACACGAGCAGAAATCCAAAGAGAACGGTTCTGTGTCGGTGGTGGTTGGCCTACACACTATAGCATTAAGTATGTCAGGGTCGTCAGAGAGCTCCTCATGACAGGGGCAATACCTCCTACATGTTTAAACAGAGTCTAACAAGAGAACGCCTTAAGGCAACTGGCAACACAGTTAAAAGCCATATATCCAGGCTGACTGACAGACCATGGAGAGACAGACCACTGTGCTTAGATTTGTTTCAGGAAGCTCCTGTTACAAAAGTGGCAAATCAGGCACTAAATCCACTGAATCCCTCAGGACAGATGAGCCCTTTGCTAACATGTTGCAGCGAACAGCAGCGAGAGCCTGAAATTTTTCCATGAGGAAGCCATGAGAAGGGTGGTAATGCCTGTCTTGGCTGATCTCCAGGATAGGCTCTGCACCTACTCTACTTGAAGAAAGCAGGGACCCAGGTGATGGCTGAAGAACAAACACTTTTACCGTCTTTGTGGAACCCAAACACTTAGCTGACATCAAATATTTATTCTCACCTATTACGTCACTTGGGAACAGGCAGAAACACGAAGAAAAGGGAGACTATTTCCCTGTAGCAACATAGAGAATGCAAGAAGGGGGGAAAGTTTACATGAGTGCTAGCTCTCTGCCTTTCCTTCCTTTCCTTATGCAGCTTTGATCTGATTCCAGCTTGGCTTGCACTCCTCCCTCTGCCTTGGTAGGATGTGAAGAAAGTGGGACTGGCCTAGCCCAGTGGGTTTTTCCTTCCTCTCTCCACCCATCACCTCTCCTCCTGCAGAAACGTATCAGCCCAGTGCCCCTTCCCTTTCATCTCTCATAGGTTCCTGGTGTTAGTTCTCCTTCTGTAATTGGGAGGGTAACCGATACAGCTGGACTGGGAAAGTGGGACTTTGACAGACCGAGAACCTGAGTTCTCACATCCCAGCAAAGACGAGGTGGTGACAGCCACCGCAGAAGTAACACATCTCCTTAAAATGGCTTGGCACCAGCAAAACCATGATTTGAGGAGATTCAGGTTTGTCAAATTTGTTAGCTAGGGTGGTCCTCACTCGCAGGAGAGCCCATCAGGAGGGAAGATTCTTTCAAGACAAACAGGTGATGTTGAAGCAACCATCACTAGTGCGTTTATTTTCTCTCTGGTCATTGCAGTGCTAAGGTGCCTTTCCAACATAGCTTGTTGAGGGGCGAGGGCAAGGGGTGGTCCTCAATGGCAAAGCTGTGTCATGGCTGCCTAAGGGATTCAGCACCGTCCAAAGGAACACAGCTCCTGGCTCTGCTGGAGCAGAACCAGTTTGTGAGTGTGCGGCCTGTTGAATGTAGGGAAGCAAAAGTACATTTAGCAGGATAATGAAGAGATTAGGAGGCATGAAGATTTGTATCAGCCTAAACTAGAGGGTGTTGCTGAAAATCGTTTTGCTAGTATTTTGACAGACATCCATGACTGGCAATCTGTTGGACCCACATACTCCAGCCACCATCTTCACCTTCCACCTCCTGCCCATTTCTGGGTGAGTTTCACTGGTTTGTTAAAGGGTGCCATTTCTTTCCAGTAAACATCATGTTTTACGTGCTTTTCATAAACGAGAAGAAGGGATGGCTCATTGCAGTCACCACCACTCATGATTGCATCTCCCCAGAGAGGACCCTTTTGTCAGCTTCTCCCCTGGCAGGGGCCTAGTTATGAGGAATACCCTCAAGGCTCTTACCAGCATGCCAGCATTACTACCACACGTATCTTTTCCTATGAAAAACCACACTAGTCACCCTGAAACCAGTTCTGTACCTGTACTTTAATGCCTGTACTTTGCCCTGGAACATGGGTTATAGAGAAATGTGAGCAAAATGTATTTGCTCGTTCTGTCTAGCAGGTGACTACCTTGAGCCAAACAAATAAAACATTTTTTAAAAAGCCTTTTGCTTCCTGCAGAATACCGCTTTGTTTGCCATCATTGTTTGGCAAATAGGAAAGGGCTTATCTCTCCTTCCCAGAAACTAGTGCAGCTATAGAAGAGCTCCAGAAACTTGTCAGTCTTTACTAAGAAAAAATTATTGGTTTAAAAGCCCTTGCCAGGAAATTATCTGAACCTTCAAAAAGAGAGAAGGTGTAAAAATTAGTTCATTGGGCTATGCCATTCTTTCCTGATTTTTAGTGTTCAGTTCCAATTCAAGGATCTTATCAGGTGTATTTTCAAAGGGGAACTACAGTAACCTTTAGCATTAGAGCGTTCCCGTATTAGATATTTCTTGGTTAGCTGCAAAATTAGCGTTTACCCTTCCAGTGCAAAATGTGCCATATTTTTTTTTGATTAATTTCTAATTAAAATTTAAGCAAGTATGTCTGGTTTCTAGCAGATGAAGGCAAAGGCATAGCTTTGACCCTAGTTACAGTTTTGTTTAACCCCCTCCAGAGAGACATAGTCACTGCACATTACTATACAGCCTTTCACCACTAGACCTGTTAGTGTACATTATGGACTAATAATAATAATTATATTGTCAAACAATTCAAACTGCATAACAATACAAGCTCCTCTGAAATGTGAAGCGCTATAGGTAATGAAACCTGCTTTTCTTTATACAGTCAGAGCAAACATCTTTTTTGAGCAATCTGGTGTTAAATAAATAACAGGCCTGGTTGCCCCCTCCTCCAGGAGAAACCACAGGAGGGGGCAGAGTGGGAGGAAGCCTCCAGGAAGTTTTGTTTTAGACTGTGCCTAAGATTTTTCCAGAGGGTAGGGTTGCTCATTCCCTACATGTATCTCTCCTCCCATGCATGTGAATGGGGGTGTAAAAAGGTCCTGCACCTGAAGGAGATTTTGGAGAGGCTCTCAGGCATGCCAGGAGAAGATGGGTGGGCTCTTCTTGGCACAGCCATTGGGCTTGTGGTTCACTGGACATGCAGAAAGGACAAGCTTGAAGAACAGCATCACTACTGCGTCAAAGTCCATTCTTTCCCGAACTTGTGGGGTTTGACAGCTGAGCATTGCATCCTCTTGGCTCTGGGGCTGTGGCCCAAGCTCCATGGTAGGACAGGGATCCTGTTTTAACTTCAGTGTTAGTAACCTGCCCGTTTCTAGAGCACCGTTTTTTGGTTCTCTATGCCACGGATCAACTCAGTGACTTGTTCTCACCAGCACTTTTTGTTAATTTAGTCCTCCATCATGAACTTGAGCTGTGAGAAGCAGGTAAAGCTCAACCTCCTGCAATTTCGGTAGAGTAGAAGCTGAAGGAGTCTGGTAGATGTTTCCTAATTCTGAGCACATGCTTGGGCAGACTCAGTCTGCAAGCAGAAGACACAGGCTGTGGTGAGGCACCAGCTTGCAGGTGAGTGCTTGGAGAGGCTTTGTCGGGATCTCTCCATTTCCCACTGTTGGTCCAGGAGTGGTCTCCCCACAGGTGAGATGCTGCAGTAGCTACCCGCTGCAGCCTGCGCACACAGGATCTGCGATGGTGGCTGCCGGGATGAGAGCCTCCAGCAGCGACACAGCAACAAGCGGGCAGAGACAATAATGCCTTGAGCTGCATCTGCTCTCTCAGTCACCGGCGGGTGCTGGAGGACACTACGGAAAGCAGACACGGGCAGAAAAAGCCGGGGGTATCAGGAGGATACCAAGGGGCAAAAAGCAATCCATTCATTCTCCTCCTGCCTTGTGGAGTGACCTGTTGGATGCAAACCCTCTCTCCGATGCCAAAGCCACACGTGGGAGGTGTGGTACAAACCCCAGAAGATTCAACTGCTTTTTCCACCGACATTCCTTAACCTTTTCCCCATGGAACCTCCCTCTGAGGTCAGCTTGCCCTCATCACGAAAGGCGAATTCTCCTGGCACCTACCTTCAGTTTTTGCTTCACCACTTGGGTCTTCAGGTTCACATGTAAATAACCTTCCCGGGGGACGGGAAAAAGGCAATCCCGCTTTACCGGGCACCTCCGGCTCACCGCTTGCGGCCGGCGGGGGGCGGCCCGCAGGCGCCGCGTCCAGGCTCCCGGCCGCCCGGGAGTGGGGGGGTTTCGGGCTGCGGCCGCGGGCGGTTGGGTGCTGCAAGGGTGCCATCTCCTGGAAGAAACACGCAGAGCGGGGGCTGGCCAGGGTTTAGGGGTGTGGGTGACTCTTCCAGAGCCCGTCCTCGCTGTCATTGCTGCCACAGCGCTCGGCGTGCGGAGGGCCAGCCTGCGGGAAGCTGCTGGGGATGTGTAGGGGGGTGGCTCGGGGGTGCCGGTCACAAACCGGCGCAGAGGCACGTCCTGGGGCTTGGTGATGCTAGAAACGGCGGAGTGCAGGACCTTACCTTGCCTGCCGAAACTCCCTGAGTTTTGCTAGCACGGGTCGAGTGAGAAACGAGCTAGGCCTGGAGCAGACCCCTGGGGTCTAATTTATCAGTCTGAAAATCCGGCTAAGCCACCCCAGCTGGGGCCGAGACCGTTGGTTAGGGAGGGAAGAGGTCCCTCGCACCTGGGCTCTGGTCCCTGAACTACTTCTCCCCAGCCCCTGAGCGACCTGTTGCCATAGCAATGCTATTACAGGAAAGGATGGGAAGCCTCGAAGTCACGGTCAAACTAGGCAAACTTTCACTCTGCTCTTCCCAGCGCCGAGCAGGTGGAACAATGGTTAGTATTAAGGCAAGAGAATAACTGGGATCTAAACAATTCCTAAGGGAAAAAAAAATAATCCTTGAAAACTGAAGAGACCTATTAGTTCATACTGTCTGCTCCCCGCCCGCCTCCCCCTGCAGTCAGAGAAACAGCAACAATTTGTCCTATAGCATACTGTACCATATGGATCCAAATTCTCCTCCTACTTATATTGGTATGAATCAAGAAGCCAGTGGAGTTACACCGGTACAAAACTGGCATTATCAGTTCCTGGGTCTCTTTAAATATTACTGAATCCTACTGCTGATTCTTCTTTGTTTGCCTGTTAGAAACGATTGTTAAAAAGGCACATGCATTTATCCATAGCACACTGTATCATGCAATGGGGTTCTTTTATCAGCTTTGATCTTTTTTTTAATTTTTATTATTTCTTTGAAGAAATACAGGATTACTACCTCAATCTAGCCAGCTGGCCTGCTGGGGCTCCCTTTGCTACATCAGAGGTTTCTCTTTTTTCTAATCCTCTCATTATGGATAATCCTTCTCTACCTTCTAATGACTCTTGGCTAAGGAGTGTATTTTGTTATTACTACCTGTTGTTTAGAAATTCATTTTATTTGGTGTAGGTGTTGCTAATTGTTTGCTAATGAAAACCTTACTACAATCAATGCAGATCAGGATTATGCTGGTCTTCGTGGCAGTTAACCCTTTCTTCCTATCTGTTCTGATTTAGATTTCCCCATACACTTTTCAGGTTTGAAATATCAAGCCTAATTCTATTTTTTTAGGGCCAAAGGTAGAGGTTTCTGTGTGCTTCCAGGTAACACAGGGAACATTTACTTCCCATGAGAGATTTAAAAAAGGCAGAATTTGGCATTTTGTAATCTGCAAAATGTTTGTATGTGTAAATGCAATTATGTCTACAGTAGGTCCTGGACCAAAACATGTAGGACAAATCTACAGCTTAGGACAAGGAATCAAGACCATTCTGTTGTACAGAAATGTGGTTAATCTCGAGGCAGGGAAGACTGTATACTCGTAACGACTCTTTGTATTCCTCTGTATCATACATGCTGTTTAGACGCAATATGTATCCTGTTTACACACAGAGAATGAAGAATAAGCCCCGCTTTGACAAATTTACAGCTTAAAAAGAGGAAGGCAGATCAACAGCATTAGGAAGACAAAGAGCAACAGCTGCACAACATAATAAAAATACAAAGCTTGTCAGTTACAATTACCTCCTCCCAACTTCGTTTCATTCCCTCAGCCTGACCTTGTAGCTCACAAGTTGCCTTACAGCCACCTCACCAAGAGCAATAACAGATTCAGGCAGGTGGTGCCCCAGCTTACACACCGCCCGAACTATAGGATCTCTGACTATTGAAGGGTGTACCAAGACTGGGACCTTTAGGAGGCAAGTGTGATGCAGGGGACATCTCCTTGGGCAGAGATACCCAAGAAGCAGACACCCCACACCACCACCCCAGCCTCTGTCCATACTTTGGAGAGTGGAATTTTGCCTCTACTTCCAAACTGTTGGAAAAAGCATGAAGCTCCAGCAGCATAGGAAGGGAAAAGCAAAGAAGAAATTAATATGGAAAAAAAAAGAGGGGGAGAAAGGGTCATATCTTAAAGGTCTAGGTAGATTTCGTTTGTTTGCTTCAGTATCATCCTGGTTGCTGAATACTAATGTGCTTTAACTCTTTTTCATCAGAGTCTAGACCTTTCTGAGTTCCTCTGACAGCCAAGGAATTACGGTACATCACCAGGATGTTATTCAGCCAATCTCTCCATAATAAAAATATAAATGTCTTTATTATTTTTTCCAGTCACCATTGCCAGTTCTGCAGGATGCCAGACAACCGCGCTACTGTGTTGACTGATGGCACCCGGCCAGTCTTGTGTAACCATATTATTCATTTGCTCATTTAGGCTCAAAGCAAAACCAGGTTGGCACTAGCTTTTCAAAGCTGGCTTCAGCAAAGACTCCTTTCTTTGAGCAACCAGTGAACAGAAGGGGAAAAAAAGATGGGTAGGAATGCTAGGGCAGGCCAGGAATAAAAGTGAGCAGCCCAGAGAGCAGCATCTCAGCTTGCCCAGCCTAACTTTCAGCTACCTCTCTGGGAGAGAGGGAGTGAGAAAAATCGGGTAACCTGGATAAGACAACAGACCTGAGCACCTGCCATCGCAGCTTGGGTGATGCTCCTCCTCCTCTCCCACACAGCTCATGCTTTTTTGGCTGAGGTAGAAGCACAGCATCAGCACAGGTACAGGACCAGCCGAGCTGCGTGCTCACTGCAGTGACCCTTCTCAGATGCAGGACTGCGAAGCAGCAATGGCTGTGGCTCCAGCCCAGCCGGTGCTGAGGCTGCCCTAAGCCACCCTGCCAGGCTCAAGCACTGGCAAAACTTTTGATCTTGGGCTTGATGCCAGGCAACAGCAGGTGACTGCTGGCTTCAGCAGCAGCACCATGGCATTTGCACAACAGTCTCAGACATAAGCTAATGGGTCTGGTTGCACCTAGGCTGGGTTTGCCTAGCGCCATCACGAGCATCTCTGCATCCATGATTGTCAACTATTGTCAACTACAAGGATTAAAAATGATGGGACACGCCTGTTAACATTAATAAAACCTACTTATTTGGAGCCAGAAGGGCTTTCAAAATCTGGGTAGAAGTTTTCTTTCATCTTTCTCTCCTTTCCTCACCATGTTCAAATCATCTCTCCTGCTTTTCTGCCTATTCAGCTCTTCATTACTGGGGACAGATTCTTCAGCCCAGCTCATCTCAGCTCAGTTTCAGGGTAAGCTTTGGAAACCAGACAGCAGTCACTACTGCCAGTGTGCGCTGAGACCAGACAAACATCCTGTCTCAGTCTAACTGCTTCTGAGAGCAAAGAGCTTCAAAGGACTTGTGGTTATCTTTTCTTACAGCTTGGGCCTCTTCACCCAGCTCAGCTGCAGCCAGAGCATGTCTCACAGACACCTGCAGCTGTGAAAGCTCAGCGAAGGGTGGCCAGGTCCTCTTTTTCATGCAGGCTGGTGTTGGGGAAGGAGGGAAAGGCAGCTCAGAGTAAGTCAGGGAGAAAACAGTAGTGCAGAGAGCCAGAGGCAAAATGCCTGCCAAAGGCTTGGGTTTTGGTTTTGTCTTTAAAGATTACTGAAGTTGCAAAACCTGTATGTAGGAGGTTAGTTCAAATAATTTTGGCACATGAAACTTGGCTTCCTCCCACCAGCAAAGACACAGATATATTTGGTTACCTCACCTCAGCAGCTATACTTTTATGTAGATACACCAGTGTGCTTGCATTAGAAATGAGGTGTTCTTTTTTACCAAGGTGGGGTCTTGCTGGCAAGATGCTGAAATCTTCAGGGGGTTGAATTATTCTTTTTTTTTTTTTTAGGAGCCTAATTTAAAGGTATGATATGCTCTGCGAGGTGTAACATAAACTCCTCAAATCATATCACATTTCCACATAATTTCTTTTAGCTTAAGACAGTTCTGTAGTGTCCCTTATCATAGCAAAAGTTGCTGCTTTCGCAGAAGTTGGTTTGATATCCTCCTAGCTCAGAGAATACGGCCAAAATATTTATCTGGATGTTCTCACAGTGCATTTGTCTGGATATAACTTGAGTCCTTCTTTTTCATGGTTGATGGTGCAGAGCAGATTGTGTCATACTCTACCTTATTCTGCCAGACCTGAATTTTCATCTGCACCGTATGCAAGTGCACAAATGTCCAAAGAGATGTAATCCATTTCTTTGAGCATGAGTTAGGCCTGAGACACACAACCAGTGAAATCCATGAAGCTTCAGCACATCCACAGTGCCCAAAGTCTGTGCTTCACACATTATTATGAAGATCCATTAACCCTTTACCCAAGCACATTCCTATGAAATTTGAAGACTGAACGTGATCGATGACAGTCTCTTGTATTTACTTGTTCTCTTTTTTCCTCACTCAAGAACTTTGCAGTGCAACATTTTGGGATGGTCCTCAGGAGGTCCTTATGTGTTTTTTACCCCTGAAGCTGAGAAAGATCTGTCCCAGTCTCCGTACTGTAGACTTCACTCTTACAGACAAAATGTCATTTGGATCTCAGCAGTTGTCAAAGACAGTCTCGATCACTTGGGTGACATTTGAGCTATTAAGGGCCTTGAAGACGAAATCCCATGACTTTGAATTTGTCTTAGGCAGAGCACTGAAGGGGTTGTGGGGGGGAGGAACCTAGCATGTTGGCAAGGAGGTGCTGGCAGCATTTTGTGTTAGGTCAACATTTCTTATGGATCAGCCCACTGCTTCAGCGAAGTTGGCAGTGTCATTAAGTCATCTGCCTTGACGATCACCTTAACCTTTTGCTCATGTTGTAACACTGTGGCAGAGGGCTGTCTGTTGCAGTAGCCAATTTAATCTTGTGTACTCTAGAGGACCTATCCTAATTCATGCAACACTGCATTTTTCCATGCAGTCACCTGACTTCAATCTTGCTGAGTTGTCACTATTAATTTGTTCTCACGAAGTTCAGTCCTTTTTTGAAAAGCATCATCAGTGAAGTTGTGTCTTGCAATGGAAGACCTTCAATATGCTACGTAGTTTGTTTCAGCACAAGTTCCTTGAATATTCAATGGACCTCAAAATGCAGAAATCACTGAAAAATACAGAAAAAACAAATTCACCCCAATGTCACCTGTGATTCCTTTTTTTTTCTTATCACATGTAGGTAAAATGTATAATAACGTAATTCTCAGACCCCAAAAGGCTAAACGTAGAAGTCCTTTTCAATGCGCAGTTGCCAAAGCTGTGTTACTGTTTTGTGTCTCTCTTGGTTCCCCTTGAAAGCATCAAATCCCCAGCAGGGTTGACAGAGTTGATCTTTTATGACACAACGTGCTTCCTGGCAGCAATGGATTGAGGTTTTCAGAGTCCTAGTTGGTATGGTAGTACAACATCAGAGATCCAGCCTAGGAGGTAGGGGACATGAGTTTAAGCTCCAGTTCCGCTTAATGAAAATCAGCCCCGGGCCCTGATGCCACAAACAGGGATCATACTACTCCTTTTCTGCCTTATCTATTATCCTTGAAAACACTTTGCTACAAGTACCGTTGCATTTCCTGTGCATTGCTGTGTCCCAAGGCTAGCTGGAGCAGAAAGCACAGCTGCGTTAGACGTAGTCAGCTCAAGCATCTATTTCGTTAAACCTGTTTGAAGCATTAAGCAGCATTAAGCTTGTACATGCATCCACCACGTAAAGGTGAAACTCAGTATGGAGCTCAGTGGGCTTTTCACCTTGGGTGCAAAATCAAGCAGTCACAAAACAAAGTTGGAGACGCATTCATAAGCTGTCATTTCCAGCACTTTGGCTAGACATATGGAGACCAAAAAAACCTAACAGCAGAGGTGCAGGAAATAAAATGTAGCTAATTTAAAATATCTTTTTAATCACATAGCTGTCTTTTCAATATTAACACAAAGGCTTCTGAATGAGGAGATTGTGTTTCCCATAATAGTAATTTTTTTTTGCTATAAAATGCCTTTTTTATCCTTCTCCACTTCTGGACTAAATGAATGATGTGGAGACACATGACTGGCTTGGTGAAATCAGCCACTTAGCAATACTAGGACCAGATGCCCATGCAATACAGTGCCAAAGCAGAGCGCTGGCATCCTCCACGGCTTGGACAAATGTCTGGGTCTAATGACTCCATGGCATCCCTGCCCGCAGGAACTTCAGGGGCACAATCGCAGCCCATGGAGAGCTGCACCCAACGGCAAAGCCTCTGGTGGCAAATTTGCGTGGCTACTGTATAGCATCCAGCCGTTACTCTGGCAAAAGTGTCGGAGACTTTTTGCAAATGTCCTGGCAAAAAGCACGGGTTTTGTGTGCTTGCCCCACTCCACTAACAGGGGCAATCAGCCCCCAAAACAAAAAAATCCCCAAAAACCCAGTATGCAACAGCAGAGAAGTTACATTTTGAGACTTGTGCCTGTTCTATTAATTCTTATTTTGTCTTTGTGGGGATTTCAGTGTTTACTCCATAACAGAACAGAAATCTGTTCCATGTAGCAGCTCAATAGCTTAATGTGATTACACTGCAAAACACTTAATTAAACAAAAATGTAAACTTCCAGCCCTCCTTTCTGGGGAGAAAAGATTGGAACTGTGACTAAATGAAAGCCACATTTTTAAAGCAGAAAGAAAATACAAAAGGTCAAAAGATATTTTGTTTCCAAATTCATGGCTTTTAAACCAAGTTAATTATTTTTGGTGGCTGAGATACATTTTTTTGAAAGTTTGATGACAAAACATTTATTCAGAACTACATTTATTGTTAAGAAAAATTATCATACTCTAAGAGTAATTCTGAGCAACCGGTTAAGCAACAGTTCTGCATGGATGGTCTGGTTATCTCTAAGATGTTCACAGGCCCATCTATTCTGTAGTGACTGAAGTCACTTGAAGCTGTGAATAAACAACCATTTGATAACAAACCTTTGTCACTTGTGCCCAGGGTCTATTTGAATCAGCCTGTGTCATCACATGAATTTTACATCAGTGTAATTTTCCAACACACAGTTGGTTAAGGAGTCAAAGCAGCAGCGTAAGCTTTCATCTTCCATTCCTGCGAGGTGAGAGCTCTTCCTCTTGACGGGCTTCATGATTCAAGCAGTTGGCTGGCACTGAGGTGATGGGAGCTAAATTTCCAAACGTGCTTCAGATTTTCCTGCCTGTTGGTGAGCAAATCCCTGCAGGGATATTTGTGTAGGAAATTCTTCCCTGTATCTCAACAGCGTGCTCAGTACTGGTTTCTTAGACTGCATGAGGAGATGTAGCTGGGTGTAGCTAAATTGTACTTGGGAGCACCACAGGGGTTAAGGACAACCAGGACCAGGCTGCAGCAGTCAGGGATCAGAACAGAAAAAGAGGTGAAAGCAGCAGCTGTATCCAGAGTTGTCTACCACATGGAAAAGACACTGGATCCTGAAGGTCTGGCCTCGGATATGTGGGGAAAACTGTGAAGACACACATTGTTGGAAACTCTCATTGCCACAAATGCTTGTCTGTCACATTAAACTGTGAGGAGAAACCTAAATTGCAGCTGAGCAGAATTACAATGGCTGATTATAATACAGAGCAAAGTATTTCTAGCAACAAAGGCCCCAAGCATATTAATTCATTCAGCTCGTTGCATTGTGTGTAATTCTTGCTTACACTTGCTGTCATGTAATAGCATTAAAATTTACAATCTTATTGATGTGAGAAGATATTTTTATATATACTACTTTGCTAGCCATTTTGCTTCCTAATAATTAATCAAATCCCCAAAGAAGTATCATGTTGGGGAATGTGGATTTATTTGTGTTATTAAGCTATTCTAGCAGAGCATTTCTGTGTGGTAACAGCTCTGTTACAATATGGCCCACTTGTTTTATGACAAGTTACAATTTTCTTGTAATGTTAGCTGCAATTCATCTCAATAATTATGCTAAATTAAGTACTCATGCACATATAGAAATAAACATTAAATACATTAAAAGTGAGAAACATAATGTAATCTCTCTCAAGCTAAATGGAGCAGGGATTGCTTAGCAGTCCTTAACTCACTCATCTAAACTTGGCTGAAGAACCCCAGGGCTTTTAGGTTTCTGGGACAGGAGGGGACATTGTGGGTCTGGGAAGGACTTTGCGGGTCACTGATTTCTGACAACTTCTAGCAAACCTGCAGCCCTTCCTGCTTTTGGTTGGCTCAAGTTCTGCCCTTTTCCAGGCCTGTCTGTTCAGCCCCACAGCCTCCCAGGGACAGCCCCAGAGCCTCACTGGGGCACAGCTGAAGGTCTCCATGACCTTCAGAAGCCGGGAGTTGTTATGGTCATGCTGCTGGCTGGGGAGGCTGCCTCTACGCCTCTGGAGAAGCAGGTCGGGGGTGAGCCCTGTGCTGCAGCCCAGGGGTTGCTGCAACTCCCATCCTGCTCAGCCAGGCTGAGCACTTGGACTGGGAATTGTGCAAACTAATCAGAAAAGCAGTGGCAGTGCTAGGGACTGACCTCAGCTTCTCAGTAGACTCCACGTCCTCAGCCACTGGTCCATGCTCTGAAACTGTTTCCATTCAGTACTGAAAGCTCCTGGGGAAGGTTGTTGGTACTACATGGGCAGGAGGAGATATTAAGAACACAGGGGCTGTATGTTTGCCCCACATATGTGTTTTTGTCCCTACTAGAGAAAGTTGGTTGCAGAGGGAAGACAATGCTCTACTTGCTTTTAGCCAGCACTTCTGGACAGGTTCCTGATGCCACAGCTGGTTAGAAAAATACAAAATATTGTGTCCCGTCAAGGACTGTGGTTTTGCTCATTGTGTCCAAGGGCTGAAAAGCAAAGATGTTTTGTGCTCACTGCCATGATCTCAGAGATCTAAGAGAAGGGGTCTTGCAGGGCCACGCTGGCCTTGGACCTTGTATGGAGCTTGCAATTAGGAATTACTACCATTAGGATGGCACTGGGGACTCTTAAGGCTGATGCCACCATGATAGACTCTCTGCAAAGACACAGCATAAAGGAATTCTCATGGATTCCACAGTACTGGCACACATCCAGCAGCAGAGAGCATTAGGCATATGGAGGAGCATTCGCAAGGCCCCAGCTGTGTGCCTGAGCCCAGGGAGGAACAAGGTACCTCTTACCCCCTGGTGCCTTCCTTTGCGGAGACAGCGATAGGCACTGAAAGCTCGTTGACTGGAGAAAAGGGTGGGGAGGAATCTGGGACGGAAGCAGGAGGGAGAATACGTCATCCTATTGCTTTGAAAAGTTACTTAGCCATCCGAATAGGAATTATTAAAAAAAATGTGAGGGCAGACATTGAACCTCGTCTGAGGGTTAGACCTTCGAACCATGCACAGCCTTTGGAAAACCTCAATTGCCTCCCCACCCCTGAGAAGGAAGGTGGTAAGGGAAATGCACAGGAGACCCTCACCTGCAGCAGGTCTGCTGTGAGCCATTCTAATGAACCGCACGTTTTTCTTCTCCCTTTTTGAACAGAGAAAAGGTTTCCCTAGAAACCATTTTTTCTGGTAAAGTCACTGTTCATAGGTAGGTTAGCCTAATACTGCTGAAAATGCTTCAATGGCCTCAAAACATAATGACAGACTATGTGCCTCTGACTGTCCTTGTGGAAAAGCAATGGTGACATAAAGGAAATGAGACAAAGACCAAAATACATGGAGATAAAGATTTTCCAACGTTCCCTTGCTTCATGAGTGTTTCCATCATCAGAATTATTCAGCTGGCCAGCTCTAAGCCTGTCCCCAGCATTAGCTAGAGTCACAAAGCTACGTGTAGTGACTACGTGGTCACCAGTCACAGTAAAGCTGCACTGTCCCATGGCCACCACTGGGACTACACTATAGTCCCAAGAGCTGCAAAAGAGAGCGGGACAGTGCAAGATACAATGTTACTTCCATGAAAAAAGGCTCTTTCCACGACACACCACTTTCTTCTATCTGTAATTACAAGATGACACATCATGCTTATCAACACAGATAAAGTAGGGACTTTGGGACAACAAAATATTTGATAGTCATTCACTTTTTCAGAAAAATAATCTTGGCAAATGTCTCTCTGAAACACCTATTCCTCATTGCCCCACCAAGCTGAAATGAGTGTTGGCTTCCTCTATTTGCTTACCTGGAAGCCAAACCATCCCTCAGATACAAAGTACCCTATGCTGCACAATTAATTATATAAACACATTTGCATGAACACGTACTGGGCTTTTTCATTGGGTTTTTTGGTATTTTTCCCTTCTTTTAAGCAAAAGAGCCATTGCTGTGGCTAAAAACGACCTGTCCCTTTTTTTAAGCAATTATATAATTTTGATACATTTTGTCATCTAAGAACAGAAACACCATCAAAGATAAAGCCTTGGATGACTTCAGAGCCATAAATGGACATGATGTTTGAGATGGTTCCACCTTGTGACTCTGAATCTGTGCTGCCTTACCTGTTTTATTCATCATCACCTACCAGGAAGAGACCAGCGAGTGTGTCAACATCTAGAAATTATTCTTCGCTACTTGAATTTTGCTGTAAATCCATTTTCTATATGATCTAAAAAAACCAAAAATAAGTAACAGCACCTTTAAGAAACAGAATTGTCTGAAGCCAGGCATGGTCATAAGGCACCAAGAGGTCCATATACACACTGCTTTGCCTACCTGTGCACTGTTGCCATGAACATCAGCTTAATTGGGTTGAGAGTCAGACTAATCCAAGACCATACCCAGAGCAAAATCCTGCTAAATTCAACTTTCTTTCATTGCCATTCAAAAGTTTTAGATGAAGAGGAGTTCGACTGATACCAGTTGAGACAATGGCTTAATGTACTGCATTATTTATTTATTCCACCCATCCTTCTCAACTTTTTTGGCTGTTTACCCAGGTAAAGGCATAATCTTAATTAAGTCTGAATTAGGGTGAATGGATTCCTGTCGGCTATTATACAGCGTGTGATATAAAGCAGCAAATAAACAAGCATGCTGCAAGCCATGGCGGTAATTACTGTGCCTAGCTGTACAGCGTAGGCGAATTGACTTTGCCTTCCCCACATCTGTTCTCTGCAGCATCCCTGCCTGGGAGTGCAGGTTCACCTACAGATACAAATGGTGCATCTGGTTTTGCCCTTGCAGTTTGTGCACTCCTCCAGAGATGCTCAAAGGCCAATAGAGTCTCCCTGGCTGAGAGTGTTCTTCCATTTCACATTTCTGGGGGAAGCATTACAATCGTTGGTTTGATCTCAGCTGTTTTCAGTACAGCATATACCACACACAGTTCGGTTGTAAAAGTTTCTTTCCTCAGTTTTAATGTACTGCATAAGTCAATGTAACTTCTTGGGGATACGTTGCTCTAGAAATAACGCCGTATGTAATTATAAACATGCCTTTGAGCAAGTAGTCAAGTGTTTTCAGACCCTGAATTTTTATTTTCTAGATTGACCCTTTTCACTACTGGTTCTTCACATTCAAGAACTCCTAACCAAGTTCTCAGATGACTCATTTTTGTCTGCTGAATTTGATTATTTTATTTTCCAAACTGAATTTGACTGAAAATGGAAGACACCTTTTTCTTGTAGGTGTTCAGTAAAAAGGAGCTCTGGCATGCTTTGAAGCAACTGTGTTTAGATTTGTAGTAAACTAGAATATTTGCTTTCAAAACTAATTAAATCTATTGTAAGAGGCTGAATTAAAGAATCTACTGTCTTTTTAAAAATGTACATTACTGTCAATACTGTCCTGAAATACCCCGTGCTTCCTAAATGCAGCTTGGGTATTGGAAAGTGTATCTGTACCCAAAAATCTGTATTTCCTTGAGAAGTTTAGAATGTGTTTCAGATGCAAATCAAAATAAACAAAACCATTAGGTCATGAGCCTTTGCCGATGAGGCAGTTGTGGATTATTCTGATCTTTGGAGGCCATGTGCAATCTCTCTTTCTCTAAACAATAAATGGCATATTGAGCTGCACACCACTAGCTAAACCACCATATAGTGTTCTGCTTCACTAATCTGGAATACAGTAAATTGATTATTTCCAATGTGTTTGGATCTGGTGATTGCTCAGTGCACATGAGATACTGAAGTTTACTATTTTTGTTGCAATTTTCTCATTTCTTCAGGCTTTGCTCAATTATTTTCATTCCCAGTGCTTGTTGATGCACACTGTAATGAAATGCCAAAAATGGGTGTCCAAATGCTTTTTCAAATACTGTAATTAACCTTACATGCACATCAAATACATTTGGTGTGCCATCTGTTACAACACATATAGTGTTTGATGTATCAATATCCATTTCAAATATTCTTTTGCACTACTGCTTCACAGGCATCCTCACCCTTTGCTGTCCTCAGAAGTTTTAATAACCTGTTTCTTTTACGTAATTTGTGTCAGACACAGTTTTCCATAGAAAGCCATGGGGCATGCCAGTTGATAGCTTCCTGAAACAGTACTGTCGCTACTGCAGACCTCTGCCACTGAGGCAGTGTAATGGTAGATATACAACTACATGATAGCTATAGAACTACATGATAGATCAACAGACGGACAAATAGATAAGGTCTGATAGATATGGAACTATAACTAAATATGTAGGTACATTAAATTTAGTTCATGTAATAGATTAGTTAATTTGCTTTTTTTCCACTTTGGCATCTGACATGAAAGTTAAAACCAGAGAGAAAACCAGCATTTCCACTCAAGTTCTCACCAACCAAATCCACGTTGTCCACCTAACTTCACATACTTCTAGCGACACCTGCATAATATGTTTTTTGCATCTAGACCTCAAAACTCCTCAGAGAAGAGATGAGCACCATTGTTATTTCCACATGAGAGTGCACTAACTGGAACCCTGGAATGCTGGTGGCAGAGCTATGTGCACAAGGGAGGTTTTCTGAGCCCCAGCTATACTCACCGGGACACCTTGCCCTCCACGAAGCCTGCAGCTCATCACTTAGGATCTGTAGCAAGGAATAAAAGATCTGTCATTGTGGTCTTCTCTGAAAGACTCTGCATCTGGAGTAGCTTCACTGACGTAAAGGTAGCTTGAATTTATGCTCCTGTGAGTGCGGGTAGAATTGGACTCCTGCAGGGCCTGAGCAGGAGCAAAAGACACTCTGGTATTAAAATCAATATTGATGCTGCACCATCAATATTGCAGCTGCTTTAGCTACATTAGAGCAGAATAAAGACTCTTTTTCTCAGCTATTTGGGGCTTTAAAACCATTTTAAGGAGGAGGAGGGAGGGAGATTTTTCTTTTGACAGATTTCTTGAAGGTGAGAATTCGGACAGCTACAGAAGAAGGTCTTGTTAAACCAGCATAGCTCTGACTAATGAACGAGAGTTAAAGAGTTTAATGACTGTTTAGCTGCTTGCAAAGCTTGCTTTCCTGCTAGGCTGACTCACAACAGCAATCCACCGGGAAGGGTGCTGCCTTGGGGACCATTACAATGAAACCATGGGATTCCTACAATTTACTCTGTGGGAAAATCCCACTCTTGGAACTACTATTCTTTCCTGGAGCCTTGTTTGACTTTTCTTTACCACAGCAGGGGCAACTTTTCTTCCTCTTAGTTCTTTCACTGAAACTCTGCCTGTGAAAATGGAGAGAAGGTGGCTGCAGAGGAGGACACGGATGCTATTGCTCTGCAGCACAGAAAGGGTTCCTGTGCTGATTGAACTTTCTTTGCTGCTCCTACATCAATTTAGTTCTCTCATGATTGATGTATAAGGTTACTCCTGGAGATGTTTAAGTGCAAAGAAAGGTGAACTAATTCAGCTGAACAAATGAGGGATTGGGACTGTGAAAATAGATTGTTTCTGCTTGGATCAAACTTTCTTATTTTCCTCTCACTGAAACAAACAAACCAAAAATTCACCTGGCCACAAACATTCCTTTCAGCTCCCAGTGAAACACCTTGGGTGCTCCTGAAAGAAAAGAAGGGCTGGAATCACAAAAGGAAACAATATCTCCTGTTTTCTCAGGAGCTCAGTTGTTGGCGCACTAACCCCAGAATAAAGGAAACTTGATATTAAACCCTCTCTTTTCGCCTCTGGAATTTTTCCCCTCCTCTCTCATCCTGGTGCCTTACCCACTATGCTGTAAGGTATGCTGGAAGTGTGCAAACTTCATTACATTTGTACTACTTTGAAAAATACATTTATATATCTTTTTAAATATTAAAAAATATTTATTTGAATAAAACAGTAACAACTGTTGGTTTGGCTTCCATTTTCATTATCTGTGGCCTAAGGCTGCTTAGTTTGGAGGAGTAGGGGGATTTTGTGGTTTGGGATTTTTTTTTCCTGGAGGTTGTGTTTGTTTTACATTATTATCAGGCACATTAAAGCATGTGTGAGTGTGACCTGCTACAGAGAGATAGTCAGTCTTCCTTGTCACCTACCTGGTGGAGTGCAGGCAATAGAATACAGTTGTCGTATCACCCAGGGAAGGACACTGGGGCAGAGCACCACACACCTCTGTTGCTTGGTGACTGGTTTGTGCAAAGCACAAGAGCTCCAGAGGGAGAGAGGGAAATGGTCCGGCTCAGGCGGCTCCGTAGCTGTAACCCACTGGTAACAGCACTCCAGGGAAATGAGTGAGCGGCTTCAACCTGTACACTGACATAGGCAAGGAGGAAATGTCAATAAGAGGTGTCTTATCAGATGTGGAGAACTCTTCAGATATCTAAACAAAATATTCCAGTGTCCCAGACAAATCTGGCATTTCTTCCTGCGCTGGTTCCAGGCACATGGATGGACAACCACACTCCTTTTTCATCTCCTAATTTATTTTTATTGTTCATTTAGATTTCTGAGCTAATAAGGGACACAGTTAATGACCAATACGGCTGTGTTGACTGCCTTGTTCCTCCAGATGGTACTGTATGGATATCTCTGCTCCAAGAGCAGGGTGGCTTGGTTGCCTCCAAACATCTTGGTCATAAACAGTTTGTGCCACACAGGTTCTCTAGTGGCCCACTTACTGGCCAAACTGCACCATTGTTAAGCCCTTTGCAGTGTTAAGGAGCAAGTAGCTTTAGCGATGCTGGCATTTTACCCAGAGTCTGGTGGGCTCAGACTTCCCTGAGCTACCCAGTAGGATATATCCATGTAGCTACAGAATTAGTTTGGATATAGAAATATATGTGTGTAATGAGACTTCCTATTGTAAAGCACTTTCAATGCTTAAGAGGTATATTCAAATACCTAATTTTTATTCCCTAAAGATTGCAATTACAAGGGTACAGAATATGGCATAGATGCAAAATACACTAATGCTTTTAGCTGAAGACAAAAGTGGCTTATAAAAAAACAAAATGTGGCAGGAAGCACTGACAACCATGCAATTTGAGCATTGTACAGGAGTGCCAGCAGCAGCAGTGTAATTGTTTTTTCCAGTTTTTGTTTGGTCCCCATGCTGGCTCGCAGTGTTAATCTCCATATGACTTTTTTCTGAATTCAAGTAAATAAAAGAAAAACAAGGCTCTGGATGTACACACTGGTTTTACTTGTTTCTTTGTCTAAATGAGAGAGGAGGATGGGTTACAGAGTGATATGTAATATACTGAAAGTTGATCTGAAGCTCTTTTGCTACTATTTGCTGGTAAAGGGAAAGAATGTCATTCACAGTTCTTTGGTTAGGAAAGTAAAAACAAGCTTAAAACCATATTAAAAAGAAAACTTTCCTTTCCACCAGGTAGCCCACATGTTGCTGAATGCTCACATCATTTTCATTTTGATAAGCAGAGTATGGCTTTTGATTGGTTAAGTCACAGCAATTGAAATTAAGAGAAATGTTAATGTTTCACTGTTTAGCTTGTTACAGAGGTGAGTGTATTTTTTCGTTTACATAACTCACTTTCCATTTCGTCGCTCGTCATCTATTTTTCAAAGCCCCTTTTTTTGTCCTATTTTCACGAACTTCAAAACCAAATTGACTCATTTCTATCAGTTTTGTTTTCGTATTCACAGAGGTTCTTCTCTTCTTTATAATTCCTGAGAAACTGAAGCTGAAAATCAGTCAGCTCCTGTGTGCCTGTGTCTACATTAATATGTCTCAATTCGAGGGGCTAAGCCCTACCATCATCCTCCAGAAATACATGTCCAAATTTTACAGCTTACATTAGCAGCCAGCCTGTCTAACCAGCAAGCGGTATTTCTAACACCAACAATTTCCCTTGATGGTCCCTCTGAACGTTAAATTATCGACAAGTCTTAATGACTTTCTTTTAAAAGCAGAAGAAATAAAGGTAATTAAAATAGCAAGCAATTAGAGAAAAATGATGACTGCAACATTGTTTCTAGAGTATCTGTTGTAAAACTGCCCTATATGTGGTCACTTTCTTTTGCTGGCTGCACCAGTGCCACACTCACGAGGATAGAGACGGGGATCAGGGGAAGAGATTAATTTGCAAGTTCTCTTGGCTTAAAGGAAACCAAAGAGCAGTGGATATTTGCCTGACCGTCATATGAACAAAACCGGGTTAAAAGGTGTTCATCATTACCACTTGACTTCTGGCTCTTTTTGGTGTCCATGTGGAGCTATATGGCATGCCAGGTTTGATTTTGAGTCCGGTATTCCCAGAAAACCAGTGTTTGAGCACTGGACGTAACCAAAGTTCCTCGGGCACTGGTCATAAAAAAATTGTAGTGATGGTGCAGATATGGACTTTGAGGGCTGAACCAGAGACTAATACAGAAATATTTTGAAAAAACCCCCACGTTTGAATAGTGAACAGTTCCAATGGAACTAAGAGCAAACCAGAAATATTTTGAAATACGTTGAGTGTTTTGTACCGTTAGACTTGAAAGATGGGGATGGTGCACTGATATATTTTGAATTAAATTCAAATTAATTTCTGAATAAAGTTCAAAAAAAAAACCCATAAAAATATTATTCCTTGATTTTTTTGTTTGTTTGTTTTAACCTGACTCCACATTATTTTTTGTGGGGAGTTTGCAGATAGCTTTGGTTGCCTTCTACCTGAATTTTGGTGACCATAAAATGTGATGGAGGTCAACAGGGTCTCTTATGAGGATTTTGAAGATGCTTTGTAAATCCTGCAATGTTTCTTTTGTTTAATTCACTGCTTTCTTAAAGGAACTTTTTTCAGAAGGGACTCTGCCACCAGAGATATTCTCAATTCAATGAGTAAATAAATCAACTGTAAAAAATTTTCTTAAATATGAGTCATTATACACAGACAGCTGTCAGTGTGAGTTTGTTGCCTTCAATTAGGATGCAGAGTCTGCACCTCACCATCTGAACACATGAAACTCGCAAACTCAACACGAGCCAACTTCTATTAAATATTTTACAACTTTTACAGTTATAACATTTGGGTTAAACAACTGTTCAGTTAGCCAGATTTTATAGAATTCACCTTGCAGTACTTAGGAATGCCTGTCTCCAAGACAGACTTCCAACATTGCTGTAAAGCAAATTTTTCATTAAATTTGGATAAGCAGTTTTAGGAGCTGTTTCTGAATGTGGTGCTGCATTTCTTTGACTGTCTCAATGCCATGCTGGTGAGACGCTGCTCCATTGCTGCTTAGAGACACAACCAGCCGCAAGCGTAGGCAAAACATTATGCAAAGCTTCTTAAAGCAAGACGCTGAAATTCATTAGGAAGTCCATGATTACCCACATCCCACAGTCTAGGATTTCTGCCCCTCTTCTCTTACACCTTCTATTGCCCTGTCTGGTGAACCGACTAGGTAGCTAAACGGAACCCAAGGTACAAGCACATCTGTATTTTGCAGGGCAACAAAATACTGATTTCTGTCTTATTCTCAGTACTTTTCCTCGTAATTCCTAACTTTCCATTTGCCTTCCAAGTACCCTGCTATGGAAAGATGTGAACTAGTCATTGTAGTCGTCTTTCACATGAGGTCACTTGTCTAAAAAATGTTGCAGCACCTTCACACTGAAGAACAGGTTGGCGGATTGCCAGAAAACAGAGCAATTTGGAGTACCCAGGCTGAGTGAATTTGAACTGAGCAATCCTGCAAGTCTTCAAACAAGGGAAGTATGGGTCTACAATACCCAGTGAAAAGGATCGACAAAATTTATAATGCCACTATCAATTTTAGGTCAAATTAACCTCCTCGGGTATGAAGATTTGCATAGTGGGGTGACCAAATAGAGATCTAGGAAAACTGTTCATTGTGATCTCCACCCAAGCAGGTGCAACTTGGCAAATCCTGGAGATGAGGCATCTACTGCACTGGGGGCAAATGGTTGGGGGACTAAGTCCATTTCTGTCCGAGTGTCATAAAGAATCCTTCATTGCGGATAATCCAGAGGATATGCTTAATGAAGTAGAGGCCGCAAGCTGACAGGACTGTTGGAAATGGGAGGAGAGGAATCGGCGAGTCGCAGGCAGAGTTGGCAGGCGAGGCAGCTGGCCATTAGCCGGGGGGAAATAGAGTGAAGCTGAGCGTTGGCTGTGGCCAGCTGGTGAGAACAGAAAGGGAGCACAAGGAAGTAGTAAAATCAGAAGCTCAGGCAGGACACCCAAGTAACTCTTGAAGCAATAAACCTTAAAAAAATAACCAGTCTTGCCAGCGCCATACATTATGGTAAGATGGTGAGACACAGAAACTCCCTTGGCCTCCAGGTCCCGTAAGCAAGTGCAGAGAAGTGAAACCTTCTCCGGGAACAAAGGCCAGACTTGAAACATGAGAGGAATAATGAACTGCTTTTACAGAAGGACTCTGGGCCTGAGTTTTCACTGGTTTGCATTTTACCATCAGTTACAACAAGTGAACTTCAAGTTCTGCTGAACAAATAACAATGTGCATCAGCATATAAACAGCCATGAATTTAAGAAATCATTGCGTTTTCCTTTTCAATGCAAAGTTCCAGTCCCTCCCTCCAACATGCTTTTTCTCAGTAGCCTGCTACCAAAATCACTAAAAACTTCAGATTTTTCCAGTATTTTTGCACAACATGAAGCTCTGCTGAAGATGGCAGAAGCCATGCCTGCCTAAGGATGAGGATACTTCAGGTCTGTGAATTCTTCTGAATTTTTGGAAGTGAAAACTTGTTCTTTGGGAATTCTGTTCTGTTGGCTCATGGGATTTCATTATTTAACTTTATAAAAACATGCCTCTTGTTGATTCCTGCTATGTGACTGGAGGAATCCACACGCTCTGATCTTGCTTTTTACCAATTTGAAGAGATAGGGTAGCAGGGTGTGTGCGTGTATGCATGAAACAACATGGATTATGAATTTGAAAATTGCCAATTATGTTGCATCACACAGCTCAGAGCACTGGCACAATGATGAACCACAATCCAGATTTTTCAGCTTAAATGGCTTTACATTCAAGCAAGCAAATTAACCATAAAATAAAGGGGGGGTTTTACAAAATATCCCAAGAAAGAATAAACTGCAGATAATAAGCACCAATCTGGTGTTGAATGCAGCCCAAGATACCAATTGTTTTAAGTCACGACAAAGACAGCTGAATGCTCATCTTGTGGATATAGAGCATGGATGATTGCTTGCCATGAGTATCTTCTCTCACAAATAACAGTTTTTTCGCTCTTAATTTTCTGCTAAATTGGAAGCTAACTGCTTCCCACATTGTCGTCGGAGCACCTGCAGCTGTGCTGGATTTCTGCGCACCATTTCTTTTAGGTAAAACAGCACTCTACTTCCTTGAGCTCATCATTATGTTTATGTCTTCCTTTCATTGCGCTGCCGCACTAATGATTCAGGCAGGCTGGTCAGTCATTAAGTGACAAGCAAATGATACCATATGCAACGTGTGACTAATCGGTCTGAACAAATGAAATCACAGACTTGCTTTTCCCATCATTCATTTCACAAACAGTAGCAATGTGGTGCACAGCAGGTAGTTCAGTTAAAACCAGCCTTGTAAAACAAATTTCCTGCAGCCGTTTAAGTGCGCTGTGACGGATTTGATACTTTAGCTGGTAGACGATGCCCAGGGGAACTAAGGATGGTTTGGGCGAAGGGAAGTGGAGAGGAGGAGAAATGCTCTGTACATACATTACAGTAATTAAAGGTTTAGTTACCTTGTTGGTTTGGGAATTTTGTTTGTATGGATCACAGAAATGATCACTGGGTTACCAAGCCCAAAACATACATAACATACACAATGCTTAGCAAGACAGAATACACAGTTCTTTAGTTAAAGTTCCCCAAAGATGCAGATTTTATGCAGATCTAAGCAAAAATATCTCTGATAGCTATAGTGGGAAGACATTCATATGCAAAAGCAGAACTTAAATTTTTTTCTTTGTGCCCAAAATATCTTTCACTGACTTTAATGAGATCTTTTCCTCAGCAATACTAGCATTAAAATGTTTAATATTTAAAGTATTTAACACTTGCATTTAAAAAATAGTATAAAAATTAGCTGCCTACCTCTAGTGCAGTCAAAGGTACCAAAGTAATTTCATCTGTTACCATTAAAATTTTGCTAATGTTTGAAAAACGCTAAAGCCATTTCCTGACTGGCTAGTTGAACTGCTTTACTTTTGTCGTGGTTACGTGCCAGCTCAGTTACAAGCTGTTGGTATCTCACTGACAAGGTAACAAAAATGGGCTTATTACATTAACTTCTTCAGCATAGGCCTAAAGAGCATTCTGTCCTTAAAGAAGACATTATTTTAGTCCTTTACACAAAACTATACTTTTTGAGCTGAAAAACTACAAGAATAAATGGTCTTATACTAGTCTATTTTTTTAAGGCAAATAAATAAGGAAAATACAAAAACACGGTAAAAGGCAGAACATTGATACATTCACTTAACGCAAATCGAGATTTTGAGAAATTGCAATCATAGTTAACGAGGACACACAAGAAGAATTTCTTCAGTTAGTCATGTACCAAAGTTAGGAGCCTAGATAAGAGAGAAAAGGGCTCATGCACCTCCCAGCATAAATGTCACCCCATAGGTGTTACTCAAACCTCGTGGAAGTATTCACATAATTAAATGTGAAAACCAATTCTTAACAAGGGTCAAACAATCAAAGAGGACCGTTTTTTAACCTTCTGTGTCAAAGTAGCTGTAGGGGTTTCTGAGTCATCGGCAATTCGGAGGATCATGAATACTGAGGTGATTGATCCATAACAGATAAAAACACAAAGCAGGAGCAGGTGGTACATTTGCCCATCATAGTGGATGGCCACCTTCCACAGCATCCTTCTGCTACAAAGTTGTGCTCGTGGAGACAGAGCAATTTGAGTGGTTTGTGAAACAGGCACAAGCAAGGAATATGCATTTGTATTTATAAACCTGGAAACCAAATATGCGGTATGTCTGTACCGAATGGGGATCTGCTCCAGCAAAACACTAACTTAGGGTAGAAGCT
The DNA here is from genome assembly GCA_027574665.1 of Rhynochetos jubatus. Lineage (NCBI taxonomy): Eukaryota > Metazoa > Chordata > Aves > Eurypygiformes > Rhynochetidae > Rhynochetos > Rhynochetos jubatus. The sequence goes on along the minus strand of CM050653.1, from coordinate 50,678,312 downwards.
TGGAGTCCTGGTGGGCAGTGACAATGTCTTCTCAGCATAATACTATTGGCAAAAAGCTAATGTGACCATTGTGTACACCAAGAAAGGGCTGTAATATCGCTTTAGAAAAGTTATATCCTGTTTTCCTACTGAAACAGTTCTTTTACAATTCAAGACACGCCCTGATGCATTCATGATGGTCAAATCAGTGCCCTGCAGCCAACTCTGCCAGAGAGCACCATCTAGTATTCAAAGAGCAAAACAGTTAAAAGCCTAATGGGTCACCTAAAAAAAACTTGGAAACACCTACAGGAGAACTACAAGAACAACCAGAACGGACCAAAACAAACACCAGTTCAGCTAAATATCATCTCTCCAACAGCACCAAATGTGGATGCCTGGAAAAGAGGATATGAAGACAGAGCAAATTTATAGCACTTCTAAAGTCTCCTACACCTGAAACATTTTTAGGCTTTCCTGGGCCTCATTTTTTTTTCTATTAATTTATCAATCATCCATGGATTTCCCTCTCACAAATGTGTCCAACGTCCTGTAGAAGAGTGGTAATAAACTTGCAATAGTAAGATCTAAAGGCCGGAAGTGGAAGCTCAACACATTTAGAGTATCATCTTTGCAGCTGGGATAACTAATGATTGGAATGATGTAATGAGGATTGTGGACCACCAACAAATATTACATCAATTTGACTAATTAATTTCTGCAAAAACTTACTCTAGTTCAAAGGACTGTTTAGGTAATCGGTATGCTATATCGGGAGGTCAGATAAAATCAATGCAAAATCCAGCAAATGACCTTTTATTTCACTAACTGTACAGTTGTGGGATCACCTGTTATTGTTCTTCTACAGAAATTTAAAACACTATGCCTTCTGTGGTGTAACTTATTGCATGCCTATGAGTAGGAAAGGACTTCGTTTATACCATATTGTGGCTTACTGCATTATCATAACCTCATTAGTCTCCACATCAGCTAAAGACATACTGATTTGGTCCTGTTTCTTAATATCACTGTAGTACTGGAGTGTCCACATGGCACCTAGGATTGCAAAGCTGCCGTTTAGGAATCAACCATTTCTGCAACAGGATTTTTTCCTGGGGTTGCCGTTCATCGTTGAGGTCATTGCAACAGGGAGGGAAAAATATGTTGCCTGGTTTGACTGCAATTTTTACTTATCATGCTGTAACCCAGAATCCTCTTCCATGGGATGTCTCACCCAGATCCTTTTTCTTCAGAGAAAATAAAGGTGTCAATATCCCAGTTGCAACAAATATGGGATTTCAGAGGGGGCCACATGCTAGTCAATATAACGTAGTGCTTATCTAAATACATGTTTATCTAGGCATTTGTGAATACCTAGTACAGACGTACAGAGCATGCAGGAAAGTTGCAGGACACCTTAATGATGTACCTTTCCCATATCTTCCAGCTCTGAAGAATCTTTTAAATCTTTTATGGAGTAGAGCTAAAGAAAATAGAATGGTAAAATGGGCCTACACAAAGTAAAAATAAATAGCTTCCTAGCTATTGCAAACTAAAAATCAATGCTCAGATATTTCCCAGCGACTTTTGTTTCTTTCTTTTCTTTTAAATACTGCCATTAAAAAAAGAATTACAAAGGAAGACACCCCCCATGGCTTTCTGTCAGATACTATCTTATTTGTATACACTTTTTGTGGTTTAATTACTCCTTTTGTTGGGTTTTTTTTTCCCCCCTTGGTTAAAGAACAAGTCTCCAGATTGTTCTGCGATCTTTGTATCTATGCAGATTAGATTTGGAAATTAAGGAAACTTGCATCAGCTACATAATTAAGTGCATAAAGAGGTCTGTCACACTTTTTTTTATTATTATTAACAAACATATAATGTGAAACATTTGAGGATTTTAGGGTTTAAAGAAATATTTTCTGGGAAAGCCCTACCAACATCAAGTTGTGTAAGTAATAAATTGCAGTTTTAGTAGGAAAGTTTTCAACCTTTCCAGCTTTACCACCCCTGTCCATTCAGCATTATGCCTTCAGCCCTTCCACCTGCTTTAATGAAATATAGAACTATCTATATTTAGCAGTTTTGTACGATCATCCCTGGAGTGTGCTGTACAAAACTGAGGTTATAAGCAAGAAAGTTGAAACAGGAAGAAAACAAGACTGCGCCTGGGACTAGGAATGTCACGTCACTTGTTCACAACTGTTATGAAGTCTTCTTTCAATCCCCACAATGGTTTTAGGAGGGTTTGAATGCAGAGCTCCTATGGTACAGTTTGCCATAGAGTTACTAATGTGCTGATCCTGCAATCAGCTAAGAGGGGAAGGCACAGGTTATTTGATTCGTCTTTCAATGTCTACTGTCTACCTATGCAAAGAGGTTCAAGGATGAAAGTCAGCCTGGCCAATACAGACGACATCCTCCTCGTAGGCTGAGTTCAACAGTAAACTTGCCATGTACCTCTTCCAAACCAAAAAGCCAAAAAAGCGCTTGGACGATAAGGTATGTTCACCAAAATCATTATAAACAGGACTTGTTAACAATGCTAGGAAGGATTTTACCAAATTGTCCCCAGATTCTCAGTGGAAATGGAACTTTGATCACAGCCTGCATAGGACACTATCTGGGTCCCTACAAAGGAAACAGATTTTGAGGCCAGCGGCACTAGAATTTGAGTCTGTAACGAACCAACACAGCCCAACTTCACTTACAGTTCCCACCATGAAAGCACCACGCACTCTGCTCTGCTCGCACGCTGACTGGGGGCTGTTTCACCAAATAGATAGTGAAAGGCTGCTTTTTTTATACCAGAGAAGTATAAATTATACTCAGAAGTGCCAGCTGTTTGTGTGATTACAGCTCAGCCAGCCATCACAGCTCAAATGCCTATCCAAGGAGCCTCCCGAGCCCAGGTTCCTCACAGGGTAGGCGACAAAAAGGAAAAGCAGAAATATTTTAGTACAGACTCAAATCCTAGGAAGACCCTGTCTCTGCCCAATTATTTCTGCTCAAATTTCTTTCACTTCCTCACCATGCTAGATGTCTCACCATCATATTTCTAACCCACTAATAAAAAGCTCAATCCTATACCCGAGAGAACCTTTCACCAGGGCTCCATCTGGGAAGACAAAAGGAATGGCTCCACAAATGCACTTCCATGAGGGTTAGGTAGTGCTTTGCCATTCACAATTTCCTAGTGAAGCTTTACATGAATTTTGAAATGCTCAAAACATGCTTTCAGAAATTAATAAAAATGCATTTGTAAGTACATTTGTATTTATTTGCCCTCCTAGAGACTGCCTTCTGGCTTTGAGTTCTGTTGGGAAAGTACTGAGACTTACAGACCATGAGGAGCCATTTAAGTCTGAAAGACAACTTCAAATGCACGTACAGCTTCCTGCTGGCTGTCTGGAAGAAAACCAAGATCCTCTCCCATCCCTTATGCCACTACTTTTCATTCATGTCAGGCTTTTTTCAGGACTCATGTTTCCTTTAAGCTTTTCTTAAGTGACCAGTGTCTCACATTATCAACCCCACCCCAATTCACTCTATTTTCTTCAGTCAATATGCCACCAGCAGTTCTCCATATGCTCTTCACATGCCAATGTATCCTCAGGGCTTGGGCTTCCCAAGCCATTTTAGCCTGGCTTTCTAAAGAAAGGAGACTGATGTAATCATATTATCCATTTACCACTCAATCCCCCAGTTTTAACTCATTAATTCTTCAGTGCAATTGAACTTGACATAGAAATTTCTCATACATTTTCTGAAAAGTTGCAGCTGGAGAGAAGAGAGACACTCAAGTTAGTAACTTCCCTCTTTCCCTGAAAAACAGACAAGTGAGGTCCACTCCTGTCACGGTTTAATCCCAGCCAGCAACTAAGCACTACACAGCCGCTCACTCACCTCCCTCCTTCCCCAGTAGGACGGGAAGGAGAATCAGAGGAAAAGACAAGAAAACTTGTGGGTTGTGATAAGAACAATGTAATACATTAAAATAAATTAAACAATTATACTAATACTACTAACAATAATAATATAACTAATGTGTAATGAAAATAATATTACCACTACTACTAACAATATGTAATGAAAATAATGGAAAAGAAAACAAACGATACAACTGCTCACCACTCACCAACTGATGTCCAGCCAGTCTCCAAGCAGTGAGAGCCAGAGCACCAGACTGAGAGACCCCATGACTGGAATGCCCCTGGCTCAATTCCCCCAGTTTATATACTGAGCATGATGTTTTATGGCAGGAAATGCTCCTTTGGTCAGTTTGCGTCAGCTGTCCTGGCTGTGTCCCTTCCTAGCTTCTTTACAAGAACCACCTTCTCTACACAAGTGCAGTAGGAGAACTTGAAAAAGTCATTGTCTTGATGGAAACATCACTTGGCAACAACTAAAAACATTAGTATGTTGTCAATATCTGCCTCAGCACAAATCCTAAACACGTGGAAAATTAACACTGTCCCAACTAAAACCAGCACAACCCTGTCCTTCATTGCTTTTGTCCTAGCCAAAGCCCAGCCAGGCAGCCTGGACAGCACTTACCACCTAGGGGTGAGTCGTGACGGATGTATCCTGACAGCCGTGAGCAAAGAGATGAGGGTGCTGAGCCCTGGGAGAGGCTGATGGCCCAGGCCAGAGAAGAGAGGTTGAGAATAAAATGAGGTATTGGGGAAAGAAGCAGGCTCTGTTGTCATGAACGTGAAGGGATTGAAAGTATAGAAATTAACATAGAAATTGCCAATTTAATTAACTGAAAAGCAGATTTCATTAATTTCACTGTTCACGGAACAATGTGTTTAACAAAGAAATTAGTATTCAGTGTTTCAGTGGTTTTATAATGGTGGGCTGGGGGAAATGGAAAGAATTTTTACCCAAAATAATTGTATTTCACTAATGCAAACCTGACTGCAGCCTTGTTGGCAGCACTGAAATTTGCAGCCTCAGTCATTACAGAAATTATGTCCCCACGTAGAAACTGCAGGTAAAAGGTAGCACTGCCGCCCAGCTTTAACCCAAAGGTTCAGTACTGTAGGTATTGAGTTAAATGAAACTCTTGGAAGCAAGAACAAGAAAATAGTCTGAAAAGTTTTGAAAATTACTGCAGAAAGCAGTTGTAATCCTGACACCCTCCCACAGAACATCTCGAGATCTCTTTTCGAAAGATCTACTGCTTCAGGGGGGGTGTGAGGGGCACCACCACACAGATGGGGAAGGAAAAGAAAAACCAGTAAGAGGAAAACAAACAACCCTTTCCCTGTTGCCCTCCTCCCCTAAAGGCAGGGGAAGGGCATCCGGAGGGCTGCCCCTATAACTCGTGTGTACAAGATGTACACAGCGCCAGCAAGTAATTTGGTGCAGAGCCTTGCGTTTGTCACTGCTCAAAGGGGTGGTTAATCCCAGGAATTTTGACTTTCTGGTTTACTAGTAGATAATTTAATTTGCGGAATTGACACTGTCCCTTAGAAAGCTTGCCATGTTGTGTAACAAAAAAGGTCATGGCACTTTAAAAAAAGCAAACACTCGTTTAATTCGATTCTTTTTGTCCTTGAAGATTTACACATGTGTAGGTATTGCACATATACGTGTGCATATATATGAAAGTCGGGGGGTTTTGTATCATAACATCTAATTAACAAAAATCAATCATCTCTGCTGAAAACAGCCATAATTTTACCTAAATATTGCTGTATCTTCCTAGTGCCAGTGCGTGACATTTGTAGGGAGTAGCAGGTCAGATCTGGAAGCATGTATCAGGATTTGTGCCGATTTCAGTATGGAAAATAAACTAGAAGCAGTTTGATTTTCAGCATTTGTCTGCAAACACTGTCCTGGCAAATTGTGTGGAAATGGGCAGAAGGTTTGACATACAATTCTGAAATTCCCTGTATAAATTAGAGTTGACAGCTAAATATCTCTAGTCCCTCCTCCTTAAAAAAAAAAAAAAAAAAAATTTTTCCTTGCTTTCCCCCTCCCGTAAAAAAATAATCTCTTCTTTTCCCCTCCTGACACCCTTTAATTAATGCTCTTTTTTTAGTGACACCCACACTATGGGTTAGTGGCTGAGTGGATGCCTGCCCCCGCCAAGGGATGAGGCACCCCACGGAGCACCAACAAAAAGCCCCTGACCCTGCTGGGCTCCTATGAATAGCTCACCCTTTCTGTATTGAGATAAAGCGCCTGTGTGCGCCAGATTAGGAGAGGGAGGAGATATATATCTAGGTGTAAATATAGCATGTCTCCAGGAAATTTCAGAATGTGACAGATGTTGCTTAGCCCCAGATGGGATTTTATTCACGTCTGTAAGGTGGTGTGCAATGTTGCCCACATTTCTCGATGATGGACCGCCACCACTCCAAATCCAAATGACCAGAAGGGGCAAGAAAAGCCTTCAGCCTGCTGCCTGAGGCCAATGAGGTGCTGGATCTACTGCCCAGAACCTTGTCTGCCCTCAGGGCTTGCCTAGCATCCACCGCTGGCCATGGGAAACCAGGAACCTCGGAGGCAACAGGCCTGTGCGTGGGCTGTGTAGCCAAGGGGTGGGAAGAGGCTAAGTTTCAGAATCTAAATGTCTACAATGAAAGGGTAAAAAGGGCACTGAAATACCTATGTGTCACTGATGTCAACAGAGACTTGGCCAGCAACTTAACTCACCTACACAGATTTATATGGATTGGTATTAAAGCTCACACTGTATTAAGTTTCAGATGGCAGCCACCAAAGCAGCTTTCTCCTGACATTGCATCTGATATGCCAAACATGACATAACACGCAACAATGCTTTCGTCTCAGTTTGCTTTCAGCTTCATCCTCATCATACCAGGTACACTGAAGGGAGGGCAGGTCACAGAGACAGAGGTAAAATCTGGCTAACGTCACCTTATGTGTGAAGTGACACTCCTTTACCTGGGGCATGAAGGTGCAGAGCCTTTAAGAATTCTAATACATATGAATAAAATCGTTAAATAATCTACATTTTAATTGTGCCAGTCTGTGAGTCACAGAAGGATTATCTGGAAAGTAAACAGAAAAAAAAATCTGAACTAGCACTGCTGTAGTCAGTCAAGTTACAGAAAAAAAAATTCCTGAGGATATACGGTGTGGAACAGAGCTGGAGTTCCCAGTTTTGCTCTCTTAAAAATCAGGAAGCGCTGACAGCCTTGCAACAAGTATTGGAGACTGTGGTCTAAACCTTTTGACAGCTTGCAGATGGAAGGAATGGTGTTAACAGAGCAGAGCTGCCCCTGACACCTACCCAGCCTGAGTGGTGGCAGAGCCACATGGCAAGGGTTGTGCACACACAGTTATACACCTCCTGTTCCCATTACACAACCACCACTCTGTACTGTACCCTGGGGTGTATTCATCCTGTAATGTCCTACAGATAGTGGTTAAAGCATTAAAACCTTGATTTAACCTCATGATACTGGATAATTACTGCACCAAACATGAAGGAACCTGGATTATTTTCTACTCTTAAACAGAGCTCTTTGTACTCTTCTCAGTAACCCAGCTAAGTGGCAGATAAGGACTTGCATGATGCTTTTCCAGAAAGCAGAGGCCACAGAGGATTATTTCAGGATGCAGCACCACAGCCAAGGGGCTGGCCTGTGGTAAAGACACCAGCCTGAGGGTCAGGGTGCAGAAGTTCAACTCCCAACTTTGCTACACCCTTCAACAGTAATTTGGGACACATCAGCTAAAACTAGTGCCAGTAAAAATCCCAGATTAGGATTCGTCTCCAAAATCAGTGCTGGGCATCACTCTGCCCACCTAGGCAGGGTGTCAGGAGCTCCAGGCACTGGGAAAGGCAGCTCCAGAGCAATGCAGGTGCTGACCACATGTAGAGCAGGAGGCAGAGGGCTCGGAGACGAGCCTCCTGCACCAGCACACCAGCAGCCCTCAGGCACCCTGCTAAAGAGCAAGCACCACTGCCACCCCAGATCCCCCACAGCACCCATACTCCCATTTTCAAATTAATAAACCTGATCCAACAGTGCTCTCCTGCGGCAGCTGAAGACACGAGCCAGGATTCAGCGAACTCCCTGAACTGACTGTATTTTCTCACACGATTCTTTCATAATCGCAGATAAGGATTGGACTACGCAGCCAAGAGGAACACTCCACATACACAGTACACACACCACGCATCAGCCCCACGCATCCTCCGGAGGCCAGTGTTCTGGTCTCTATCATCATGCATTCCTTTCTACAATTACTTGCTTGTACTTTTGGAAACATTCTGCAAGGCTGGTCCAAGATCCTATTTAATGTTTACTTTAATACATTCGACGAGACAGTAGCTGCTTCACTCTCCACCTTGCACGTGCACCATGAGAATACAGTAGCCAGAGGGACAAAATGGGATATCTGGGTTGTGTTTCCTACCCAACAGGAAGGAGATCAAAGCCCTGTCTCCTTGCAGCTTGCCTGGCCCAAGTGGGACAGTCCTCTGCAACCTCCTTTGGTGTCAGAGGGAAAGACAAGAGCTTTGACTTTGCAGTCCAAGTCCCTGGAGTCCTGACCTGGTGTCCACAGGAGTTTGTGCACCTGAGGCTGGAGTCACTCAACAGCCACGAAAAGAGCTCAGAGAACAGGGACCAAGCCCCAGGCTCCCCTTGCCCCCTCCCACACACAGCCAAGAACCTTACGAGGATGCAGAGTCTGGCTCCCTCTTGTGCTCTCTCTCCTTTTAACAAATTAATTTAGGAAATAGGATGCAGTGGAATAATTTTAACAAGTGATCTAAAAGCACCACTAATGAAGGGCTGGGGGTCTCACGCACACTGCTGTGAACTTAAAGCCGTTCAGGAATGGCTTTAAGGAACTCAGCTTCCACTCATTTGGGTAAGCGGGCTTTTGGACAGAAAAAAAAAAAGGGAGTGAATGTTGTCACATTTCTAATCATTTTGCAGAAGACTTCCCATCACTGTCAAGCTGCAGCTTGTGACCTGTTGTCTGCAATGCATTCGCACAGCCCAGTACAGAAGCCACTTCTCTGCAGAGATGCCGGCTTCAGAAGCTGCATGAGCAGCTCTCTGCCTGCATATAGGTTAGAAATTTCCCAGGGCAGAAGCTGAAACGATAAGACATGACATTTCTAGTGTTTTACAGAAGGTGTCATTGTTGTGCCGTTCTGTTTGACGGATTCCCCACCAGTGTTCAGCACGCTCCAGGTCACTTCAGAAAATGAATCTTTTTCTTTCTTACTCAGCTCAGTCTACCCCATATTAAGCTCAAGATTAAACACCTCCTCTCACAGCATTTAACTATAACGACTGACAAATATCACAGACTATTTCTCAACTTTGTTTCCTTGTAAAAAAGGATTAATCAAGGGTGTGTACTCTCACAGAATCTAACCTTAAATTTCTGGTAATCAAAGGAAATCTCTGCTTTAACCAGGTGCCAATAAAAAGCATGTTGGAGAGAGTGTGACCTCATTACAGCATGTTATCTGCACTCTTTTACCATGTCCATCATTCCTGTGCTTGGGAACGCTTTGATCATGACACGGGCATTGGGAGTACAGAGGCTCCTGAGAACAAACGCGAGATCATATCTACCATCCATCAGGAACCTGTTGGCTGACCCTATTCAGAGACACCACACTGGTTATCACAAATACCCCAAATACGCCTCTCGGAAGAATGCCCAACTTCTTGCTCACAGAATTAGAGCAGGGAAAATTGTTAACGTATAAAAATAATGAGACCCTAGAATAGCTTCTGCTGTGGTTGCTGAAGAATGACCCAGGATGTCAAATGCCCAGGTCTTACTGCGATGTTATACATTTCTAACTCAATCATCATGACCCATAGTCATCCCTGCCACTTGTGTTGCTATAGTTACGTTTGATATGATATCTTTGTTCCAGCACCTTTGCTTCAGATGAACTAAGATTATCGTGATGCCACTTCCTCACATATAATTCTGCCATAGACACTTACCTCACCCAGAAAATATTTTTGACTCACCACATGCTTTCAGCAAAGCAAATGTGAAGCCAGGGCATAGAAACAAGAGCAGAATGAGGTGAGATCCACGTTTCCTGGGGAAATATGTGCCATTCAATACCAAGACGCTGATACTGAGTGGAGAAAGAGAAAAAAAATCTGATCCAGTTCCCTGGCAGAACTAAGATTACTCTTTCCTTGCTTGCAGCCAGATTAAGGAAATTGTAAATGCTGATCCACATGGTTTTCATACGTGGAACTTACCCAAGATCTCGACATATACACCTATATAGCTTTTGACAGTGTGACTCTATAATACTGTATGGCTCTCTCCCATATGATAGAGGACTGAGTAACAAACAGGTGTCATCCATTTCTGGAACTGCTCTTGGCAAGGCGAGAGAAGCTAAAATGTGTTGCCAGCTCCCAGCTATTGGGAAGTTCAGGGTACGTAGGCCTCTCTGAAGCCTGGCAGCCCCTAGATAGTACTGCGAAACTCCTCTTCCACTCACCAATACTGAGCACTGGCTGAGTTGGGATTTTTTCTGCCTTTCTGCTTCCTTTTTGTATGAAAATAAACCCCACTCACTGCACAAACATCAGTTCACATTACTTGACCTCACTTCCATGTTATGTATTTGAAATCAAGACAGGAAATATTATTTGATTCCTTCCCAAACTGCTTCAGCTAGAAACATCTCTACATCAATTAAAAGCTAAGCCAGTATGTCTTTGTCATGAAGTACACTTGTACTGATGTTTGGCCAAGCAAGACAATTTGAATACAAGGGTTATGACCTCCATGACTCCTTTCTTTTGAGGCTCCTAAAGTACTTTGCTTATATTCCTCAAGTGAGCTTCAGGAAAGATGCTGTAAGGCAGTCAAACACTGGTCTTTATGTTGTAAAATATCCAGTATAGAAATAGGACTGATGCTCAGCTTCTGTTCCCCTGAGCTGCTTCTTCTCCATGCTAGAACTGAAGACCTAAAAAGTAAGGAAGCAAACCAAAATTACACCATCACTACCAAGTTAAATATCTAAAATGACACTGCCCTTTTACTGGTAGTAATCGTTTAGGGATGAGGCAGCAGCTACACTGGGATATTGGTGTCATGTACAGAGCTCACAAACGGTCAGTCTCCTGCCTGAGACCCTGGGAGAAAACTGACCCTCCTGCAGGGTGTGGGAAAAGGCAGGACAGGAAAAAGGCAGGAGGAAAGGACTATAATGTGGAACAAAGGAACGTCAGCGGAAATTACTTGCCTAGGGTGGTAAAAGCAGGAATTAGACTATGACCCTGGATCAGTGCCTTGCTAGTACCGCCAGACATTAAAACTCCAGGATGAAAAGCAAGGTATGCCAGTGGTACCTTGCTCAAACCTGCCCACATGCTGATTCCTATGACCTACAAAATTTCCACTGGGCAAGAGCTAACACACACCAGACAAGAAGCTGGCTTCCCTCTGGCACACAGGACCAGGAACGAGGAGATGTGCTTTACCCTCCTTTTTGACTCCCCCTCATCTCTCCCAGCTGCCCTCTTAGTTCCCTCACGGGTATATAATTAGTTCTGAGCCTTTCATTACTCTTCCAGATTTGGTCTAAAATGTCTCAAGTACCTAGAAAGCTAACAAGGGATAAGTCAGGGCAAGCACATGAGACACTTTTCTTTAGAAACTAAGTTAAGAATGCTGATTCTTTCCCCAAATTGTATCAGCAGCAAACTCTTCCTGCCACAAGTACTGCCTGTTACTCCAGTGGTGACTGCTGGCATAAAGGAAAACAAAGCTCAAAAGCAGAATTTAGTCTCATAGTTCCCTCCTCTGTCAACCAACTGATGGTGCAATCCTCTGCACAAGACAGGACATCATTTTCCAGGTTCTCTCTTTTGTGGTCACAGTATGCTCTTGCTGGCATTCAATTTGAGATACTCCAAGTTAGGAATACAAAAGTAACCCCCTTCTTTCCATGAAATGATTCATAGAAGAAACAAAACCAATTAATTAAATATTGATAAAACCCAAGCAATTAAGACCTGCTTGCTCCTTCAACAAAGTGAGAGACCCAGGGAAAACACTACTGCTAACAACAGGCCACTGAAAGAGATGTCAGGGGGCAGACTGGAGATGTGTCTGCCTGAAGTTCACAAAGCAGAAACACCCCCCGGAAAGAGGGGGCTCTGTGTCTACCAAAGCAGGTTGCTTTGAGGAGACTGAGGGAGGTGCTGCACCTTTCTCCAGCTTCCAAAACACCCCCTCCATGCCCGCGGTTTTGGACTATGACATGTACCTCTGTGCACATCACCATCCCTACAGTTTTCCAGAGCACGGCCATCACCCAGCCGTGGGGAGCAAAGGGGCTGCAGAGGAGGAGCAGCTGTGGAAAGTTCACCAGCTGGGATGGACACCCTGCTTGAGAAGGGGGTCTCTAATCCAGAAGGGAAGATTTTCCAAGTCACACCAGTTTCCTCAAAAGAAAGCATGAAAAGCCTCAAAGTGCACAGAGTAAACAGCCCGCACAAGGAACACCACAGCTGCTGTGCCAAGCAGAAAACTGGGCGATTGTCTGCAGACAGGGAGGCCACGCGCTGCCAGCCGGGAGGAGCAGCGATGAGAGTGCTGTGCCCGTCACGCTCCTGCTCCCAGTTGTCAGCTCTGGGCTCTCGCCTCTTTTGCCTTCATTGGCTTTTGTTCAGTGTATAACTGATTTAGTGAGCAAGCGCAGGAACAGTGCCAGTGGTCCGGAAGAGCTCGAGGATGGGTGAAAAGCAATCTGGATGGTATCCTAGCTCTGCATGACCTTGGCCAAGTCTCTCTGAAGTTTCTTCTTCTGTGAAAAAGGGACAGCAACTCCTCTCTGCCTTCTGGTGCCCGAGAGACTTCAACTTGTTAGCATTTTGTATGTGCTCTCAGATCCCTCTGAGTGTCACCAAACAAACGAGTGTTATTGCCATTTCTTTTAGCTGATGTTCATAAGCACTCCTCTTCCCAAATCCAGGGAAGAACAAGTATTAACAGTCCCTGTTATCCCCCCAGACCGATCAGTGACTATCACTGCTGCCACGGTCACAATATCACAGCAACTGGTCTCTGGGGAGACCCATAATGAGTGGCACGCGTTATGCCTGGTGGTAGGGTGAAATACAATTACCAAGTTATGCGTGCATCTCAAATACGAGGTTTATTATGCGAGGAGGTTTGCCTTGGATGTGACCATTTCCCAGGTTTGTGATAGGGTTTGGTGTGCAGGCTCAGGAGCAGCTGCATCAGTGCAGGGGTGGGAATGACTGGTCAGGGCTCTTCCTTGTCCCAACTCACAGCTGAAGTCGGCCCATCACAAAGGAATTTTCTAAAATTCTCCTGTATGATTTGTTTGAAGGCTTTTGCCGAGTATGCACAACTAAACAGCTACAGCTTCAGCAAATATTTGAACTTTTGGGTGCTTCCTCACAGCTGTACAAGACGTGACAAATTCACAGTCCTCTTACTCATCAAGTTAGACCAAAATCTGATTAGTTTTGACTTTCCCAGAGTCCGTACAACCTGCAGCTGTCCCTGACCAACTGTAAACATGTTCAGCCTTTCTGAATTTTGCTCCTTTTACTAGTCACTGGCTTATGAACCAGCACCTTACAACTGACTCCCAAATGCTCCCATCTTATCTTTTTGCAGCTTCCCTGTGACAGCATACGGCAGCTCCAGCCGGCTGGCCCCAGCTGTGCTCAGTCCCTCACCCAGCTGTGCAGGGGTACTGCAGATAAAGGAATTCGGGATGGTTTGCCCATGGTGAAGAGGATGTGACCCACGATGGCACAGGAAGAGCAGACCAGCCCCAAACCCCCTTCCTTGGGTGCAACACAGTGCTCTGTACCTGCTCCAGGCTACACCACCCAGCACAACAGCACAGCCTTGCCTCACGCCCTGGTGACAGTGATGCTCCAGAGCTCTAATGTCAGGAGCAACCTGCTTGTCTTTCATAGCACAATTCGTTTTCAGCATATCGTGTTTGGGATCAAAGCCCAGTACTGTTACACAGAGCAGTTTATTCTGCTCAGCTTGCCTCCTTTTCAAAGTTTGGGTAAACATAGCCATGAACTATCACCAAGAGTGTCAGGAGCACACGTGCAACAGCACCTTCCAGAGAAAACCCACTCCTGGGGCTCATAGAACAGCTCCTTTGCTTAAACACTGAATTCATCCTCACAGCATTAACCCAGCAGGCAGGGGATTTGCTTGCTTTTGTCAAACACACCCGGACAACTCTGTGGCGTGGTTGGAGAAGCTGCCCCCGACCAAATGCTCACACTGTAGCCAACGACTTTGGATGAGACGCTGACTCTGGGGGCTACGGACAGATGAGAAGGCAGCAGTCTTTATTCCCATTAGCATCTGTCCTAAGTGAATGTGCACTCTCATCATAAAGCCTGAAAACTAAATCCATAGGGAAACGTGCACAAAAAGGCTGAACAGATAATCCCATCAGTCTACTTAAACGGGAATCTGAGTCAACAAATCTAATAAACTGGGGTCAGTGGACCACGTAGATGAAAGAGGAGCCTCTCACTGCTGCAATATACCCTGCAGTCCCTTGAGGCCGCACAGCAGTTTCGATGCAATAAACTGCCTCTCCAAGCGCAGGATTTCACCACTAGATGTCAATGGTAGCCGAGCTTTTGAAAGGCAAGATACTGCCATGGGCAGGTTAGCTGCTGGAAAAGTTTATTCCAGCTGGCAGCAGCTTTTTTCTATAACCAACGATAAACAATAGCCACCCAAGCCCTTTGCTGGGTCAAAACGGTAATGTGCTCCTTGCAGAGACGCTCCCGTAAGAACCCTGCCTGTCTTTTAGTAACACAGCTCTGGCAGCATTGCTCCTGGCTATCATTTCCCAGAAATAACTACCTACCTTTGCCACGTTACTGTCTCTCAATAGCCTTTGAAAAACTTAACAGTTAGACTAATCCTTTCCTCGTTTGCACTTGTACAAAGCCAGACCACGTTCCCTGGGGTCACTCAAATTGCTCTGAGGAATAAATCAAGTCAGCAAAAAGCAGGAAATTAAATTTGATTAGCTAAACTGCATTATACTCTTCAGCAGAAACTCTTATTTGAAAGTGAATTACCTCACTTGAAATAAAACTCATCAAATAAGGGCTAAACAAGGGTTTCTAAATGCATTTTGGACACGTGAATTTTCTTCAGATTTGCACATTATTTTCCCCTATCAGTTTCTACCTCTGCTATTTTGGAATTATCCAAATCATTGCCAGTCATGTCTTATGCCTTTCTGCTAGCTCCTACTATCACATCATCATCTGTTTGGACTTAAAAAGCATCCTCCAAACAACAACATGCCCTGAAACTGGAACATGTAGCTGTAGCCTCAAGTCAAGGTCAATGCTGGCAGCTGGCATCAGCCACAACAGTGTTCATCCCTGAGTGTGACCGTGCACCCAAGACAAGCAGCCCCGCTTGGTCCTCTTCTGGGGCTGCCCCATGGCTGGAGGTGCTGGCCTCGTACAAAGCCCAGCATCAGTAGCAGATAAAGCATCATGCACTTACTTGCTGCTTTAAAGTGTTTCAGATTGGATTCAGTGATTCCACTCAGTTTTGTAGCACAGCCAGGGACTCAGCCTGACAGCAGACATTTGAGCATGTGGAGTTTTAAAACCCAACAGAAATCAATAGGAGGTCAACCTGACTTCACACAGTCTTTCCAAATGAAAGGGAGGGACATCCTTATGACAGCAGCTGGCCTTGTTTTGATGGAAGTTTTTCCAAGCTGCTTCAACACTTCCAACCTGGGAGGGATTTGTAGCTGAAGGACTGTCACCCAGAGCTGAATACCTCAGCACACGCTTGACTGTGCCACAGGCACCCCCACCAATGGGCACACTTGGCTGGGGGCAAGCCCACGCAGGAACCAGGCCCACACAGCCCCCGTTACAGTTTGATAGCTTATGGAACAACACAAACCTTCACCTAGCGTTACGGAGAGCTCTCACAAGCATGTGTCAAAAGCCTGTCTAATTTACAAGGGAGGTGTTTGATCCAGGGTTTGATCCTCATCGTCCTTCACCATTTCTAGGTCTGACTCATCCCTGTTTACATGTGCTGGTAAATTCCCCTCCAGCAAAGTGCAGCTCTGCGCTTTCAAGCCATTTGTCACAGCTGGCTGTACCTCTCTCCAGGGGCACTCCACCACTTCGGTTAAATTGGCGAGTTCCACCAGCGCTGCTCTCTCCCTGCTAAGTAACGCCCTCGTCTGACCCATTTGCCTGCCGCGGCAGCTCTGCACTCAGCGGGGTCAATGGCAGCCCTTCTCCTTTCCTCTTTTTTGGGGGATGTTGTGGTTTGGGTTTGTGTTGTTGTGGTTTTGTTGCTGCAGTGTTATTTACCTCATACCTAATTATTGCAGCTTACAAAGAGGCTGTTTGCCACGGCTAACCGTTTTTTCTTTAGAATCTTACCTGGGGCACTAGCAGTCGCTCCAAACCAGCTCTTCCTGCTGCTGCAGACAGGAAAGGACTTGCAGTGGTGACAGCAACAGCAGCAGATGAAGGCAAAAACCTAAGCTGTTCAAAATTTAGAAGCCCTGACAACTTTCTGAAAGAGAAAAATGTGCTAAAGACCTCAAAGCCTATAACCCATCTCTCACCACAAACCATCATTTAAGACCCATCTGTTCCAGGCAGGCTACCACAGTGACCAACCTTTAGTGTGGTTAACTCGTCTAGTTCTGCTTAAAAACACCTTCGTGTCTTGCTCACGTGCTTCTCCAAGCTTACATTACTAAATCCACATTTTCATGCTACAAAGGGTAAATTAATTAAGGTTAGTTATCCAAACAAATTTCATTCTAAACTATGCTAATTCACTATTTCTTAGTACCCCCAGGACTGCTCTGACTCCTTACTTACGGAGAGGAACAAATGACACCAAAACTATACGGAGCCCTAAAGCCAACCCACAAACAGTCCTACCCACACACAAAACCAGCACTACCCACAACTCTCTCAAAGTAACACCTGAAATAGGCAAATATCCAGGTGCAGTCAATCAGAGCCATGCAGAGAACACAATGGAAGAGCTTCCCTCTCACCTGCTGGGTTTATGTGACCTTCTGAATGGCTGTTATCTCTCTTTACCAGAAAATTAGGTTCTCCATGGGGTTTAACTGCATGATCTCTCTAGGATTGCTGTGTTTTTCTCAATGGGGAAGTAAGGACAAGAATTGCCTCTGTGCTGAGGAAGTGGAACATAGAAGGAGTCAGCAGCAACAAAGGAAGCTTTCCAAGGCTTTCAAGATGATGGCCCTTTCCCTCCTTCCATAGTCTGTCTGGGACAGGAGAGGGATGGAAAAAACATGCTGAATCTCAGCCAGTTCCCAAAATGCATGGATTTGCAAAGAGTATGAGATGATCTGTACGAAGATCCTGGTGCCTTTATAAACAAGTGGCAGTACAGACCTCTTGTGGGGACAAACAGCTGCAACCGCTGACCAGAAACACCCTTGAATGGTGATCATTGCAATGGGTAATGAAAATTAAAAGTAAGTGTGTACAGACTGCAGCCTGGAGTGTATGTGGGGCAGCATTCATTATTATGACAACTGGTCTTCTGGAACAACTGCTATGCGTACCGAAGCCCTGCTTCCTGGGAAGTGGCTGGACATCATCTGCTGATGAGGAGTAGAGAATAAATCTTTTGTTTTCCTTTGCTTCCACGTGAGGCTTTTGCTTTATTAAACTGCCTTTTTCTTGACCCATGGGGTTTTTTTTTCCATCATATTTTCTTCCGCACCCTGTCCTGCTGAGAAGGGGAGTGATAGAGCAGCTTGGTGGGCACTTGGTGTCCAGCCAAGGTCAACCCTCCACACTTACCTTCTCAGGCTGATGCTGTGTGTGTTCCTCAGCTGTCACCCCCAGAAGAGAGCAGGACTCCAGGGCAGATGCTCAGCGTGGCATGAAAGCCCGCTGGGATGTGAAACACAGCAAATATTCAGGAGGTTTGTTTTTCAAGCTGAGTGGGGTTTTTTCCATCAAGAAGAGGGAATCACCTCTACATAGGGTAGAGCAGTTGTCCCCACGCAGGTCAGTCCCATGCTGCACAGGGGGCTGTGCTGGCCCCAGAGCAAACTGCCCCCACCTGCTACCCCTCACCTGTTCAACAGCTCCTGCAGGAATGCTCATCCCAGGTGCCTCCCAACCCTTCAACTCCAGTGAACATGCAGGGAGTGCACTGAGCAGCTTAAATGGGATGAGGCTTGGAGCAACCTGGTCTAGTGGAGGGTGTCCCTACCCATGGCAGGGGTGTTGGAACTAGATGGTCTTTAAGGTCCCTTCCAACCCAAACCGTTCTGTGATTCTATGAAATCGCAGGTCTTTGCCATTAAAGCTCTCTTTGGCTAACAGGAACAGCGGAACCCTCGTCTGAATAGTTCAGCAAGATAGTCTGAAAGGACAACATCTGGAGATCAGCTGCTGAGTGCAGCAGCCTTTTCTTGCAGGCTTCTGTAGCACAGCTAGATCCTGTAAGGCAGCTATCCTCCACCCTCCACCTGCCCTTTTGCACATCACCTTAAAGGTGTCATCACTCCAGCTTCCTGTGACAACCTCCCAGCAAGGCTGCTGATGGGTGGAAGGAGGGCCCTTCAGAGCCAAGTTAGCTGCTTGCAAGCAGCCACATATGGCTTGGAGTAATCCAGCTGACTAACTGCAACAGCTTAGGAGACACTCCCCAGGTCTCCTTCTGGGCTATGCTGTGGGAAGCAATAACCTCCAATGAAGGGACGGTGATGAACAGCTGGGAATGTAAATTCTTCAGCTTGCACAGCTGGATCTGGAAAAGGATGTCTGGCTATAAAGTATCTTTAAACATCATTATAGAGCTGTGTCAATAATTTGGGCTTGTACTGTTCTAATTATCCCAGTTAAATTCACCCTACCCATATAAAAACACTGGCACAAACACTTTGTAGGCCAGGCTTAAGACTATTCAAGGCGCAGGCACTGAGAGAATTATGTACTGCCTGTTTGTAAAGCACTCTGAACAGACATCACGCTGCAAGTACCAAGTGCTATTACTGTCTGAAATCTTCAAGTTTGGCCCAGTGGTTCCCAGGGTTTGCAAGAAGAAAGGGTGGAAGGACAGGACAAGCTTCAGCTGCATTACAGTGCACTGGCAGCCCGTCATGGGTCTGCCTTCCCCACTGCAGATCAGCAGAGAGCAGGGAGAGAATCCACACTGGCAGGGATGCCTGATGAAAGGGGAAAGCACTGGCTGTCCTCAATAAGAGGATCAAGTGCTGATAAGCAGGCTCCAGAGAATATGAAGATAGATTTACTCCACCCCTCTCCCCACAGGGACTTCTCAAGGTGGCTCCAGGCCCTTCTCAGACTGCATCGTGATGATAAGGCACAGCTGAGACCCCCCATTAACATCATCTCTGTGTCTGAAACTGCCTGGGATACATCGGTGCCAGCAATCCGATGGACCAGAGATGAACGCGCAGCTCTGAACGGGGTCAGGCCCCTGAGCCTCCAACCAGGCGCGCACTGGTCTGCATCCACCTTGCAAACACAGCGAGGGGCGGCAGAACCGAATGAGTGGAAGTACAAGTGTAAAATATTCCAGTTAGGGACAATAAGTACGTGTGACAGGCACGAAGGCACAGAGCCCAGGCTTCATTAAGGTAGTTTTTATATTTTGAAAAGCAATATTAAAAAACACTGGAAAATGCAAGATAAATGTAACAGTTGCTTCTACAAGTTTTAACCTTGTATTGCTTGGCCATTTTGACATATAAATTATTGCTTACTAGCTCTCATAAATACACAACACAATAATATATACAGAGGCAGACAAGCATGAATTATGAAAAGGGAAACATTGGCAACATTGATTCTGGTAAATCAGATTATTTCATACATACCAGGTCTCATAATGGTGGATAACTACTAGCTGTAGTCCCTGAGAAGTCAGGTAAATACCTTGATTTGGGGTTTTCTGTTTTATTACTTTTAATGCAAGCTGACAGCATTATGGCACTCAGAGAGAACGGAACAAGCAGGTGTTCTTACCTCAGCTCGTTGACTTCATCCCAGTATTTCTTAACAGTGACATAGTATTTCTCAGTAAGATGACAATAAATAGCTATGCAAATAAATATTACTCTGCTAAAATGTTTAGTATTTACACCGTTTTCTCTTTTTCTGTAATTTTACAGCAGCAAATCTTATTATTTCTCATAACTTTTTTTTTTTTTTTTTTGCCGCTGCCATGAAAATGCAATTTATTTCTGAGATGTGGCTGGAATCAAAAAGACATGTCATAGAAGCACCTAAATTTGATGCAACAAAATCCCACATCAAAGAGGTATTAGGTGACCCAGCTTTTTCCTTTGTTCTGTCTAATTACTCCTGGGTACTAAGGAAAATATGCAGAGTATTTCACCCCAGGTGTGACTGTGACAAACTCAAATTATAAGATTCTTGGATTTTATCGTATGTAACATAATTGCACTATTGAAGGATTTAAAAATCACACAATATCACCAGTTCTGGACCCTGGCAGAGGCTGTGTAGTGTCCTCTCTTTCACAGGGTTTATTTCTAGTTCTCCTAACCACCACACCTTCAAACTGCTTGCCAGTCTGCAGCCCAGCTCTGCAATGCTTCACCTCCTGGATGGAAATAGGCCTTTTTTATTAGATATATTAGCTATATATTTGGATTATTTGCCTTTACTTTATGGTAACAATTATAATATCCATATTTTCAATGTGAAATTGATGCATCCAAGTTGGCCCCTCAGACCAGAAAGTTATATCCTAATTATACAGGCCACTAAGAAAACTAGTTTGTAAAGTTTTAAACAGTAGTCTGATTAGCCACAACACAAATAATGAGGTTAATGCTGGCTCCGTGCCTTCAAACTGAGTTTATGCCAACTGCAAGGGCTAGACAACACGATTTAATATAAAGTTAGAGCGGTGCAGATAGCCAATACCTCAGCTGGTTTGAAGCATCACGGTACAAGTTAACCCATCCACCTACTGCAACCAGTGTGAATCGGCAGTGAGGGGCCTTCAAGGTGGCTCTAGCATGCTTTCAAATCAAAGCCTGAGCATAGTCATCTTTCTGTTTTCTTTTTTATTTCTTCCCCCCCCCCCCCCCCCCCCCCTCTTTCAATTCCTTGTATTCTTATTCTTCTCTGGCACTGCTGCTGCTTCATCAGCGGTTAACTACCAAACCAGAGCCAAATGCAGTGAGCTGAGAAACACTTTCTCACCCTGAATACCTTCTCATGCTCCCTTCTCCCACAGATTTCAAGAGAACTACTTGTGGACCAGAGTGTTACACCACATGAGCTAAAGCGTGCAGGCTGGTCTACATAGAGGCTCCTAAAAATAACATCACAGTAAAAAGAGTTCACAAGGGGGAGCTCAAAAACCAGCAAACCACCCAGGTAATGCGTCTAGGGCGGGGATTCGGCGAGGAAGAACTGCACTAGCACAAGCAGCAAATTCTAACTGGTTTGTGGTCTTACGCTGCAAAAAGGAGCCCACCGCAGCTAGTATCCGCATTGGAACAGTTTTGGTCTGTTTGCACAAAGAGTTATTTACAATATGTGCAGTCACATCTACAGAAGAACATAGGAAATTTTTACTCCATGGCCAGCAAGAGTTTATTTTTTTTTCTTTTTACTGGGTAAAAAGATTTTTTTTTCTAAAAAAAAGAAAAAAAAAGAAAAAATCATATAGTATTCGATAATAACAAAGTACAAGCAAATACATTTCTGAAACATCTGTTTCCTTTACAATAGATCTATACAATATTTCACAGATGGGAAAACCAAATGCATTCTACAGATTCCCCCACAGACTACTTGTTAAAGCTGCTTTTATTTAATCCCTTTAAACCAGAGATAACACAATGATGAAGAGCATGCTACGTCAGTATTCCCACATTTCAGTAAAGGGGCATTTTCTTGGAAGTCTTCCGCATGTGAAAAACATACATTAGAGATGGGAAAGCAATGCAATGTCCTCCCCGCTCTGCAAAGGGACCGTTACCGCAAGTCAGTGTACAACACGTGCCAGACTGCGTAGCACGCTGCACGTTGCCTGTGGCATTCACTAGATGGTTTCAGGGCAACTTCTTAGTGTTGAAAACCAGAGCTATGGTGATGGTGGTGCTTGGATGCAGGTCAGCTGTAGACAAGACTTTGGAAATGCTGCCTCAGTACATGCCCAGAAGCAGTACTTTTAGCTACGGGAATTGGCGTGGGGAAGGATGTGAGAGGGACAGAAGCAGTAACAGGATCCTGATGCCAAGAGCCCGGTGTGTATGCAGGTAATTACACTGGTACCCTGCAAGGGGAACCCTTTCGTTCTTTACAAAGTAGAAGTGTGTGCAAGTCAAGTGAAGTTTTACCTACTGAGACAGTATTTCCAGGATGTGAGTCAGGAATGTTAGGCGGATCTAGGCATTGCCTCTGAACAAACACCAAGGAGGCTGTAATCCAAGCAGAAAACAAAGCTCCTGCTATAATAATTTATAACATGTTAACTGCAGGAGCTGGTGCTAAATCTGAGATAACTGAGAAGGAAGAAAATAACATGTTTTCGGTGTACAAACAACTGTGCCCATAAATTGTAACAAAAGCGGATTGGCTCTTACGGTGTGTTTAATAAAGCAGATTCTTAAGGGGCCATAACAGCGTGAACTGTTTACTGCTGACCTCCACATCACGACACGCTCTCAAGTTTCATCCGATGCGCTGTCTTTTTATATTCCCATTCCTGGTTGTCCGCACTTATCTCAAATAAGATGCTCCAGTGGACTCATGGGAGCTGCATGGATTACGCAGTATTTTTGGCAACAATACTTTGGCAGCCTCGAATCAGTGAGGTACGTACTGTGATGAACTGAGAATCAATCCCCTTGCGGCACGTTGCTTGCTGAAATGTTTTGCTGCTGTGACACGTTTCCTTTCATTCTAATACTGGCAGAATCTGCATTGAAAGCTACACTGGACCAAACAATATTTTCACAGAAACCAAGCTCCTGAGCTCAAAGGATACTGCTCCGCTCCCTCCTGTCCCGGAGACCAGCGGGGATGGCACCAAGCTTGCTCTGCAACTCTGTGAGCAGCTCCTTTGCTGGCTCTTGCCTGATTTTCCTGCGCATGTTGTGTGAGCTACTGATAAAACTCAGTAAACTGTTCTTATGTAGGGAAGCAACATGCTTGGCATAAACATTCACTTAATTCAAAGTGCTGCAGTTACAAGGTTATATGAAGCTGTGTACGCTCACGCTCGCGGCTCTATCCTGTGAGAAAGCTCAAACAGAGCCTGCTGGTTGTCGATGACATGCAGGTGATGGATGTATGGCTTCAGCTCATGATGCTCTTTCGAAGGAACTTCATTGCCTGCAAGACAGGAGAAAGGGGATGAATCAGAAAGCCATGCCTTGCCTGCTTCTCCGTCCTGTGCACTACAAAGTCCCTGGCGTGCCAACCTGCCAGGTGCTACAGTCACAAAGAAGATGGCCAGTCACCCAAAGGACGTGCTGTTTAAGTGCAATGCATGAGGTAGCAGCTGGATACAGAAAAGTGGAGAAGAAAGAAAGCAGCAGGCAACCCTGGGCAGCCAGCATGCACGAAACTGATTCTTCCCAAGTGGAAGATTTACTCCTGCCAGCAGTATGGGTAGTCCATTCCCTGTAAGGGCAGTTCAAGGTTTCCTTTGTGCCGCCCTGGCAGCACAATGGGACCTTGAGCTGGGGTGAGCGACCCAGCCTGTAACTTTTAAACAACCCTCACACAAGTACACAGACAGCAAGACCCCGAATCATTTCCCTGGGAGCAGGTGAAAGGTGACAGCACGGCAGATGGGTACAAAAGCCCTTCAAAGCTGCTCTGACAGGCCCCCGCGTTTTGATCTGTTACGCGTTTGATTTCTGATCTGGTAACAGAGACGAGAGTCATGCTGTCATTTCACGGGGGTTTACACGGCACGAGGAATTAGCAGCGTAACAGACAAAGGGAAGGGTGGCTTGAAGAGCAGATGTTTCCCGTTACAAGCTTTACACCCTACACTGGCTTGTGGGAACTCGCTGCCTGTGAAACCCTCCAGCATGGCTGGCGGCCAGCAGAAATGGGAAAAGGAAAGTTAAACCCATGGCCACGAGACACACCAAGACAGGCAGAGGAAGCAGTGAGATGCATTTCCCACGCATTGCTGACTGCTGACAACCAAGCGAAGGTTGGAGAGCTCTGTTCTAGTCCCAGTCCTCAAGGAATTTTTAGTAACATTACCATAAACTCAAAAAGAAAACCCTCAAAATTCCCCAACCCAATCAGCTTAACTCGCACACTCCCTCCCCCTCCTTTGTTTCATTATCATCCTTTTCTCCATGCTCTCCAGCCACAGGAGCAGCCTTCCAGGAACCGACCATCCCGCTTGTTTCTAAAGAGCGCTGTTTGATGCAGGTAACGTGGGACGGCAATGCAGCCAGTGCCGCATGCGGCTGCTAACGGGGCTCCTGGGCAGCTATTTTTAGGAGCTATTTCTGAGCAGCTATCTGACTTGAGAAATGTGTGAGAGAACAGAACGACGTGATAAATTTTGTGCTGGGATGCAGAGATGACCTTTCTGTTCTGGGGGAAGAGGATCCCAGCAGCTGTGCTGAATGCACTGAAAAGCATTTTTTGTATTTCTTTTTAACACCTGAAATGACAAAAGCTTGAACTATGTTATTTGTTCAGGCTGCTTTGCCTAATTTTGGAAACCCTATTATTTGTTTTCAGGATTTAGGATGTAAGAGTATTATTTCCATTAAAAAGGCATTTCAGTCTTGCTTGCAACCTAATCAGTTTCTAATCCATAAAGATTTTGGCCTGCAAGTTTAATAGACAAGATACTGTTCATAAATAATAATAATATTCCTTGCTTAGTTTTGTTTGAATTGTTTCCTACAGTAAGACGCCTGCTGCTCTTAGGCCAATCTGGGAGTTCACGCAGTAGAAAGATTCACATTCCTGAGAGCAAAATAAGCCCACTAGAAAAGGAAACTGTCCATAAAGTCTCAATAAATATTCAGTGAATTCATTTCATGCCTAAGCGAATATAAGAAAAAAAAAAGTGCCTACAGGGATGTCTGTGTAAGCTGCTTTTTAAATGCCATTTTCACAATAAATCAAGTCTGTAGTGAAATAAAATAACAATCACGTACTTCAAACTACCAGATTATATGATAAATCTCAGGTATTAACCTTGGATTTATGTTGCAACACTTACAAAACCACTTGGAGAAAAAAAAAAAAGGCAAAAATGAGATGAAAGATTTGCAGAGAAGCTGCAAAAAACCCCACCACATCATTAAAAGGAACCAATGCTACCATGTTTAATGCCAAACAAGAGACAATCCAACCTACAGAGACATGGTTTGGCTTAACCAATATTTCTTTCAGTATCTGGTTTAACAGAATAAAAACGAACCGCATGTCCTCCCTCTCTTCTTTACATGTATCAAAATAACATGAGAACCATAAAGCTGAGCAGCCTTTGTTTAAAAAAAAAAAGACTTTACATACACAAGGTAATTTTATAGAACAAGTATTCATCAAAGTCTTTAACAGTACCTGTCATTCTCCAAGGTACATGTATTTATACACAAAATTATTATTATTACTACTCTTTTTGTAGGAATCCATGCTGTCAGATGCTGAAAACACAGCTTGCAAAAAGAAACTCTTCAATTTCTTTTTCCCCAAGGCTGCAGCACAGTTCTGAACTTCTCTTTGGAAAAGAGGTTTTAGTGGCCTCAATAAATGACGTTTAGTGTGTTTGGCTTAAAAACTCTAACCGCTCCTTAAAGCGGTGTTGTTTGTGTCCCCTTTCTGTGTTTAACCTCTCTGCAGAGAATGAGAAACGCTGAGGAGGGAAAAAAACAAGCTTTTTCCTCTGTGAGCAGCAGAACCAAGCGAGCTGGGGTCTTCTGGCATTGTCCCACAGGGTTGGATTTTCTAGTGGCTAATAAGGTGGAAACACACCAAAAAAGTGGATCTTTCGTGCAGCCGAGGCACTTGTGACCATTCCCATCATCTCCAGTGTCTAAACCAGGCAAAGCCCTATTTGCAGGCTTTCCCTAGCCAAGGTCCTAACACACCCCCTTCTTTTCTACCTAGTCAACTGTTTTCAGGAAACCCTCAGGATCCTAGTATCTTTGAGACTTTTTGTGAAATGTCCTTAAGAACCCAAACTCAGCAAACAGTTGCTCTTGGTGAAAAGCCAAGTGAAAAGCCACGATGATGAATACCATCTTTTAGCTACCAGAAGCCAAGACAGTTGTGAATCCATTACCAAAACACATAAGACTAGCAGGAGGCCGAGGTAACTCGGTTATAGCTGGGAAAGAGAAACCGCAGCGTACACCACAAACCTCCATTATTAAGTGAAGCTGGCACCAGTCTTACACAGTATTTCGAAGAGATGATAATATTCACAGCAAAATAATTTATAAATACATTTGAAGCTGTTTCTACAAACATATTGTAAAGCTTCATCCAGCTGTGGTTCCTACTACGCCGGCCTTCCAGCAATGACACCCCTCTTGCCAATTGGTTAAATAACTGACAACCATGTTTTGCTGCTGTAGTAAACCTTAGTAAGTGGAAATAAAGCAAAAAACTCCAAACCTTTAAGGCTCTGCAAAGGCAAAATCAGTAGCAAATTTTGGCTACTCACCAAACTGGTTATTTCTGCAATGTCTCAATGACCGAACAGTATCTGCAATCATGTGCTGCAAAGACAAGACATAGAACATCAGTGCAAAAATCTGAGATGGATTCTGTTATAAGAAAATCCTGAAAAAGTCCCCTTGCCCTACACTGTAAAGCAAAAAGCAACTGTAGTAAGGCAGAAAATGGAAGAGAGCAGGAGAAAGACTTTGCTCTTTATCTTAGTGACAATATATGATGAAACAGGGTTAGTCTAGAATGTTCTTATTGATATCACACAGATTAAATGAGAACAACTCCCTGAGAGCCCATGGAAAGTGGTAATGAAAAAGAGCCAAACAACAGAGCCAAACAACTGCTTGTTTTTGATCCTCTGACTTTTAATAAACTGAAAGTCTACAGCAGGGAAGTCTGGGTCTTCCTGGACACAGAAGTCCTTCCTGGACTGTGGACTGGATCAGTGGTTCTGGATCAAACCTCTGGATTTAGTGCATTAGTCAGGGTACTCAATAGCCTGCAACCTCTCCTTCTGCCTCCACGTGCTATCCAATTAGACTGTAAGCCCTTTTGTGGCACAGACTATACCTTAATGTATGTTATATGTATAATGCCTAGCACAATCAGGCAACAGTATTAGCGAGGCAGTTTTCTGCACTAAGATAACCAACACAAAAATAACATCCCACAGCTTAAATGCCGCAGAGCAAGCAGCCTGATATCTCCACAGACACATACCAAATAAGACTATACTGTAGTTATACTATTTTGAGAAAAGTTGGTGCTAACAAGGATATTAGATATTCACTTAGATTAAGCAGAGGAAATCAAAGGTTAAGTTTGGTTTCTCATACAGGCTCAAGTCTTCAACTTATAAAAAACGGAATTGTTCACTATAAATCAGTGGAGTACGCTCATTTGCACTAGATGTCACCCACAACGTTGTTGAAGCATTACCTGTTTCCTTTATTCGACTGCTTCTGTGGTATAAAGGTGAAAACATACCGAATTTGGCAACTCTTCACTAAATCTGCTAACTAATTTAAGCAACCTGCAGTTAGCAGCCATGATACAGAAGCTCATGCAAATACATGATTTTCTTGTCACATCTGCCTCTTAAATAATCAGAGGTGGGAAGGATTAACTGTCTTGAGCAAAGTACCTTTACGACCAGAATGACGTAGAACAGCTCATATCTCAACACCCAGGAGTGGCTTACAAGGCTCCTCCACAGAAAAGCTTATCACAAGAAAGACAGCACTTCTGATGGAAACTACATGTTCTTTTTATCAGAATCAAAATAATTTTTGATACCCTACATGCTCCATTTGCCATGAAATCATGCAATCTCTTTTGCTGACGTCCTTGCGTTGATTATAACGATGTTCTAATGAGCTATCCTAGATTTCATTGTCAATACTGTGAGTACTGGGAGAGCTACAACTTCCACCAGTGCTGCAGCTGTGATGTTTTTTGGCTGATACCCTTTGAATCTGGCTTTGAGAAGAGAGACCCCATGATCACACACACAGTGTCATTCTTTGCTGGTTTTCCTTTGTAGTCAGTGTGCGGGTCCATCCCCAGACTGGCTTCTGCAGGTGATGCCCTGGTAATAAAAGAACCGCTTTGTGTAACACCCTCTTTAAGCAGAATCCCAAATCTCCCTTTTTTAGTAGCTGAATTAGGCCCTTCTCTACCATTTGCAATTCTCTGGCATCCAATTGTAATACAGAAAGCCAGCCAATTCATCTGCAAAGCAAACGGTATTTCCTGACAGTTTAAGCAGGTGTCTGCATAGAGTAACACACATTTCTTGTGGCCCTTGAGCCTCCCAGCTACCTAGAAACTTTAGCACTCCTTTAACTGAGGGTAGCAAACACTCTGGCTTGGGGTTGCACAGGTATCTGAAGGGAGGTGGGGGTTGAGCACCTTCAGCTGCATGCACACAGCCCTTAGAGCTGAAGGCACTAGGTAACTTGGTGTTATCTAAAATGGTAATGGCCACTGACCTGTATTAGAGCTTGCTGGAGTGTGGCTAAGACATGTCATTGCTAAGATATGGGTGATGGCTGACTGGAGAAAAAAACTGAAGAAGTCACTGAACATTTCAGCAAAGCAGATTGGTAAATACCATGGAAATACCTTGAGATGCAACAGTGTAAGACTGTATTTTCATTTATTCCTTCAGATTCAGTTAAGGAAGTGGATATGGTATTAAATATTGATCTATTCTAGACTAGAGTTTACCAAACTTTATGTTTACCAAACACGGAGTTAAATAAATCATTGCAATCCCTTGAACTTTTACTAAAACTGGCCAACATTCCTGAGACAAAAGATCATTTCATTTTTGTCTTTTTGCAAATTCTCTTCTTTATATTTTGAATTGACTTTGTCTTCACTGCAATTGTGTCATGTCAAATCAATTTCAGTCACGGCAGGATTGTTGTGGTCATGATGGTCTAAGAATATAAAGGAAGCAGCAGTTGTAGGGAGAGATAATATCTTTTATTAAACCAACTGCCAGAGCTGGAAAAAAAAATGGTTCAGACTGATGAGTCCTCCTTCAGGTCAGCTGTTTAATACAGAAATTAAATGTTTAAAAATACTAATCCAATTGGAGACTTGAGAAACTGGCTTTGCTTTGAAATTCATAAGTAGCAATTCTATGCATTTATGACAGTGAGTAAGTTCCTTCCCCAAAGCAGTAATCTGCCACGGTAGAATAATTCTTTTCTTCTTTTTCTGCAACAGCAAATTTTCAGGTGAGGTTCAGTGGCTTGATCCAAACCAAGCAGGAGTCAATGTCATTCCTAACTTTTCTCAGCAGAGGCCAGAAAGTACTCAGCAGAGCACAAAACACCAAGGAAGATGTTCTTCCTTGGGACAAAGCCCTTTTAATTAGAAAAGAAGCATAACCTGATACACACATGATGACGTGTGATGCAACTTGTTAGTAAGTTCCTCCACAGACTAAATGCCTGAGCATCCAAATGAAGCTGCACTACTGCCCGAGTCTCCACTACACTCATATTTAAATCTCTCCTAAGCCCCCACTTCCTAAGCCTGCACTGTTGCCTGCATTCATATGTACACAGGGCTCCAGGAGAGGTGTGATCTGACTAATAATTTGGAGGAAGTGTCAGTTTGAACAACCCTCACCTCACCACCCTCAGATTCTCCCTTCCCATTTAAAATGCCCGTTCTCCATTTGCATGGAAAAGGTGAAATCCTGGATCACTGAAGTCAATTAGCAAAGCTCCCACTGCCTCTGGGGACACAATGGTGACAGCAAGGATGGGAAATCTTACCAAGCCCAGCATACATGAAACATATACATGATTAAACAACAAACAAACAAACTAACAGGGTCTGGCTAAGCCTGGAACAAGAATCAGATCCTACATATTCACTAAATGAATACATGGGACAGTGGGGAGATTTTAGTAACAATTTTTGTACATCAAGGGCTAGTTTAATTTACATGTTAATTGGATGTAGTTCCAAGAGGCAACGAAGAAGAACATGCTAATGAGTTTTATGCAAACACCTAAAGGTCAAACAGTTAATGGACTTGGGACAAGAAAACCTTTCACTAAATGCAAATCAGTGTTCTTGTAAACTCTGCAACAAGAAAAGGTACAGGAATCAAATAGAAAACACAAAAAGCAGAGCTCAGGTTCAAAAGTCAAAGTCTACAGTCTGCTTGCAAGTTGAAAGACAACATACGACAACGTACATTATACCAGGATGTGAAAATAAGTTCAACATCTGGTTCATGAATCCATGTTCGCATGTTCATTCTCAAACAAGTGTAAACACATGGACAAAATAGTTGGGAACAATTCACCAGGCACAGCCATCTGGACCAACAGTCCCACGGCAGAGGTAGAGCAATTGGGAAGAACATTGTGGTGTCCCGATCAAATACTCCAGGCCAACAATAAAAAAAACCCCCATAAAGTCAAAGTTTCTCCACTCCACCATGGTTCAGATATATAAGCTCAGATATCTAAGTTCAGTGCTACGAAAATGTTATTGACAAAGAAATGAAATATGCAAATGAGAGAAGCCAAACCTCTATCAGTAACATCATGCCAGAGTAGGTGTCATATGATGTCTAGGGTAGATGGGGCCAGAGATACAAAGTCAGTAAGCACATTTCTACATAAAAGTTAGTACAGTGGTATTTAGTGTCAGTTTAATTAATAGTACAGGCTTTATTTTCTTCATAATCTAACCTAGATCAAAATTTTACTTTCATTTAAGATCCTGGAATTAGCATAGCAGTGGTGAGTGTTAAACTAGAGAAACCTTTTCTTTAGTGACTTGAGACAAAAAGGAAACATAATTCAGAGGAGGCTGAAGCAAAACCTCAGTGAGCAGAAACAGTCCACGGGGTGGTGCAAAGGAGAGAAACTGAGTGGACTGTGTGGCATCGATGCTGGCCACCACTGGCTTAGCCATTGTACACAGCATTGGGGGAGGAAGAAGAGAGAAGAGAGAGGAGCAGGGGCAGGAGAGGTAAACTGTTGGCTGGTTTATCCTGTTTGCTCATTTCCACCCCTGTTTACTTCTTCTTGGTTCAGTCACAAGAAAAACCTTTAGTCTTACAAGATAAGGAGGGGAAAGGGAAGAAAAGACTGTGGCCCTCTTTGAAAAACAGGAAAGACAAAATCAGCTTACCAGCTTTTCAAAATTAACAAGGTTATCCAGAAAAGTTTTATTTCCTTCATGGATGAATGTTACATCTGAAAAAAAGTAAAGGAAAAATAATTATTTTGCATGGCTTGCTTTGTTGTTTAATATAAAGAAGTAAAATGACTAAAATGCAACAAAAAGAATAATCAAAAAAATAAAAAAGACTAAAACATCCCGTTAAGGACTGCCACAATACCTTATCACAAGGGAACCAAAGCCTGGTGTAACGACATGGGGAGGTTATCGGATAGCAACACTATGTACACGTCGTAACAAGGGGATTTTCAAGTGGGAGCACAGATTTCTTATTAAACCTGGCCTGTGTTACTTCTGGGGTGCCTATCATACAGAGGACGGCTGGGAGCAGACAGGGGCATTCAGAGGGATGGCCGTGCCTGGCAGGCCTGCTCTCCCCACCTTGCAGCATCGAGCCAGCAATGCTGCCCATGGCTGTGCCCGGGCTGGGGACCCAGAGGTCCATGGGACCAGAGCTCCCAGACACTGGACTTGGCTCTGACACCCCTTGGTCTCTCTTTGTGGGACACAACGACACCGAAATCCCCCGCAGAGACGCAGGTTACAGCAGTGGCCAGCCAGTGAGGCTAAGCACAAGTCACCAAACTGAAGTTCAAAGCCTTGAAACAAGCATTATGGCTAGGTTAAGAACACCGTTACGCAGTGATGTGGGAGAGAATTTCCAAAGGCAACAAAAAGGTCAGCAAGCGGAAGAGGAGAAGGTCTATATTTGGCTCCAGGAAGGGAACTGAACACAGTGTAACAAACTGGAGAGAGAGGAATATCAGGCAAAACAAATGCTCCAAATTCAGCTTAGAGTTAAGACAGTAATTTTCTTCTTTTTTCTAATGCATGTTAGGACACAAAGCAAGACCTATCTTGGTCATGAAGTACCAAGGACATAGATTCTCTGTGGGGACCAAAGCTCTGCCTGCGATAGTGCATCCCTCCAGGTTACTAGCAGGAGCACCACCACCCCAACCCCGTCAGCTCTCTCCTGGATGTGTGGGTACCCAGGAGCACCAGGAGATGACACTACTGTAATGAGATGGCACTCCATCACTTGAAAGTCACAGCTGTGACTGCCAGCAGGCACACAGCGCACAGGACATGTCTCCTCCCAAAGCAGAGGTGCCAGCCTCCAACCCAGCATCCTAACCGTGCATGCATTTCTCTAGGACTCCCTCTGACACCCCCTTGGTCCCCAAGTTTTGGGGGATTGTAAGACCAGGAACCTACAGCTGACACTGGGGGCTGCTTTGTCACACCCCACCCCTCTTCTTCCTTCCCCAGAGAGCCAACCTGATTTATTTCCTTTTGTTTCAAAGACTCGCTCTGTGACCAAGGGACATTTTGTAATTGCTTAGAAGGGAAATATTAACGGCCTCACATGCTGGTGGAAACCTGGGGCTGGGACTCATTGTGCAGAGTGGTGATGGAGCTCCTGTGTCCCCAGGGCAGCTGGGATCTGCCTGGGGCAGGCAGGGTGTCAGCCTGGCCTCACTAGGGCCAGCCAGAAACCCCACGAAATTGGGGCAAGCATGGGATACACTGGGGATACCTCCAGCACCTGGGCAGCTTTCTAAAAATCAGAGGGAAAGGAGGGAGCAGGACCCTCTATCTCTCCTCTGCTGGGCTGCTTTGGTGCACCCAGGGACAGGGAAAAGACACTGCTTCAGGATCAGGCATTCCTTGTCTCAATATCAAAGCAGTTAAAAACCGTGCATTGCTCCAATGAAAAAAACCTTGTATTGGAAGCAGAAATTTCTACATATTTTTTTAAGTCAAGGACAGCAATGTGTATGTCTTTGAGGTGGAAGGAACAAAAATTTGCTTTGCAGCCAACAACTAAGTCTAGATAAGTTCAGTGGAGCAGAAAATTGCATCTGAGCTATGTTGTAAGGGTACATCACAGTATTTTATTATGTATTTGAAAAATCTGCCTGATTTTCAAAAGCTGTGTGCTGTAAGAGAGCCCTGCATTTAAATTTAGTTAACTTTAAAAGGACACTCTAAAGTTATTTTTCATAATCAAAGGTTATTAATGATTTTCATTTTTTCCTTGAAACTACTTTTGTTCCTCTTGTGTTTAAATAAAGGAATTTGTTAAGTTACTAATTATTTCTATGCTGTTAATGCTTATTTTACTGGTCTTGTAAATACCGTTTATACAAACATGTTTGACATGGAATAAAGTCCTGTGCACTGTGCAATTACCAGCCTTGGCACCATCTCCTTATGGATCACTGTACTGAAGAAGATTACTGTATTATTTTACAGTCTCCTTGCTATCTCCAATACATTTTAGAGACACGAATGCTGCTTACGTGCGTGTCCTTATACACCACACTGTAGTGGTGCACAAACATCATTGCTACAAGTTACCTTTTCATGTTAATGTTTGCTGCCTTTGTTTGTGGGCAACACACACTTGAGAACATGTAAAAAATACTGATTTCGAAGCCTTGATAATCGTATCCATCTGAATTAATGCAAACTCCTTTGATGTGTGCAAAGAGGGGAAGTGCCTGATGGCTCCCAAACTGTCACCAACTGATCTGGAGAATTGTGTTCAAACATTTTAAACTCGCAGCAGCAGCAGGTTGGGATAAACAGCCTACAGAGAACACTTTTGGAATACAGGAATAAACAAAAGAATTTGCCATGTTCAAAGACAATGCAATTAATAATTAATGACTCTGACAAGGGAATATTTGAAATACCTGACAATTAGCTGCCCAGCTCACTGTGTCAAGCAAGTAGTTTTATTTTATTATTTTAATATGTTTTAATTTTTTTTTAAATAGTAAGATATTCTTGTATCTCTTTCAGACCTGTAAGAGACTTGAAAATCCCCTCCTCTCAGGACAGACAGATGGGGCAGGTTCTGACTTTCGGGTGACAGCAAGCAGTTCCAGGCCGGTGAGGCCAGGCGAGCACCTCAGACCAGCAGCACGGCCAAGGCCGCTTGTGCGGGTGCACCCAGTGCAGCCGGGCAGCCCTGTTCAGGGGCTCGCAAGGTCTCGCTTCTCCACTGAGGCCGTGGCCAAAGCAATGGCATGCTGCTTTACCCACACCGCACACGAAGGCACTGAAGTTTAAAAACCTGTGTGAAAATTGTCATCTTCCCCCCATCTTAAAAGCTGTTTATTATCCAGACCAAGTGCTATCTTGCAGTTATCACTACATCTGGCACATACTGATCATGAGGACACCTGAAGGAAAAAATCACCTTACACTGACTTTAATTAACCACAACGAAGAAGAGCAGCCAAGCTTTAACATTACCTTTCAGAAGTAAGGGCATGAAAGGGATTTTCGGAGATTTCATTTTCTTGAATGCATCTCTGTAAGCTTTGTGATTCAGAGAAGGGTCCTGAAAAACCATTTGGGTAATAGAGAGAAAAATCAATAGGCTATAAAAAGAGCAATCCTAAATCCATTACAGGCTTATGATCTGAACATGATTTAGAGACAAAAGGTTTCTTTGGGAAACTAGATAGATAAAGGTTTTCTAAGCTAGGTGACTTGCTAAACTGAACAGGAAACGTAAACAGTGAAAGGAACAAAAGCAATTACATTCCTGTAGATGAAGCAGTGCTAAAATGGGAGTAAGCTGCAGAATAGATTCACTTGGACTGCTCTGTAATTTCCTCACAAATTTCTATTAGCAAAATCTCTTCAGCTTACTATCTAGCACAAAATGTATCCCAGAATCTATTGCTGATTAATTTCTTCTTAAAAAACCCAAATGAACAACAATAAAAAAATCCAACAATAACTGCTCTCAGATCAATGGAGCGTATTGGAAATTTCAAAGAATAAGCGAGTATGTTTCCGTGGTGGTGTGTAAGTAATTCAAAAAGCCATCTCCATTTCCCATATAAACGAACACTTTTGTACACCAGCTCACACACAATCTTGCAAACACATTATTTTATAAAGGACTCTAAGTACAGAAGCGTGACAGCCATAAAAGGCCGGATCTCATGTTCCCTGCACCAGGCAGTGCTCTCACCACGCACCCACTTCCACGACAGCCAGAGGAAACACTTGTTTATCCAGCTTTGATAATGGTGACAAAGACCCTTGGCCTGCGATTTTGATTCTTTTTTTTTTTTCCTTAAACTTCAGCTTTCCTTCTTATCTCCTGATCACAGCACATTGCTCTGGATAAAGGCTGATTAACCACCATGGCAAAAGAACGGCTTCCAAATTGATGCTGGGGAACCACCACTACATTCGCCTCTCTCTGCCCTTCCTCCAGCTGTCAGGAAAAGAGCCTTTTCTCTTTCGTGTCTGGAGACCACCTCTGAGCTCTGGGGACCTGCCTTCGGCAAATCAGGGATCTGACATGACAAGTTCCAGCTCCAGACAATGACAGGCAGCCTCCAGGTAAATCAGGAGGAAGGAAGGCAGGTAAAGACAAGCAATGCTGTTCTGGTGTCGACACCGTACTTACCGTCAAACTTTCAAGTTCAGTGAAAAGTTTCTTGAACTTCCCAGGAATTTTCTGAAGTGGAAAAACAGAGAAAAAAGTAAAGTTGGGGGAAAAAGAACCCAAAACATGCAGAAAATGCTGAGGCATTTTTTTTCCATGAGACTGCGATGTGTGAAGCGCCTGCTGTAAGCACCAACAGGCCACTTTCTCAGGCAGTTAACCTCTGCTCCTTAGCTCCAAGAGCCCTAATTACAGACCGTGTTACATGCGATGCCAGTGAGACACCAGACCCTGCAGCCTCACCTTGGGAACCTGCATCTTTCTTTTATGGAAGCAGCTGTTTTTATTTTCTTCCCCAGCTCCTGTGTCTGCTACATTTACCTTAACATCCATATCAAGTTAGAAGAAGTAACACAGGTTGAGAATTCAGAGACTGTGGATTCACATCCAGGTTAAATCATTTGCTGTAATCAGTCTTCCCTTAAAACACGGATTCTAGAAATAAACAGGCATAATGCTCTGTGCTGGTCGACACACACCGCCCAGGAATGACCACTGTTACTACTAGCACATGCTGGTGCCAGAGAAAGAAAGGAAAGTGGTGCCACTTTCCTTAAAAAAACACCTCTGATAGCTCATTCCAATCCCACCAGGAGGTACACAGAACACCTCCCAAGACAGCCCAGGCACAAACCACCTTCTTGCCCCATATGATAACACCTGCTCTGCTCCACAAGCATCTGCTTCCTTTTCTTTCGAAGACGTCTGAATGGATTCACCTCATTATACTCGAAGCAATCTTTCTTCAGTTTGAATTCTGCTGCTGGTATTTCAGACTCGGAAGAATGGCATGTGGACCTTAAAGCCTGTCTGTTTTTCCAACCATACTACTTAGACTAGTAAAAGATATCCCCTCTTAGTACAAATACTGTCTTGCCTTTGTCCTTAGACCCTGACAGTCACAATGACACTACCAAGAGAAAAGAGATTTAGAACACTTAAGATTAAGTGGATGTGCGGTATGACTTAAATGCTAAAATAACTGAACGTGGAACTGCAATTGCACATTTTTAATATCTTCAACTAGGGGAAGTTAGGCTCATTAAAACATTGCCTACTGTAGATAAAAAAAGTAGAAAAGTATGCTTGGAAGCATACTACTTGTTTAAGAATTCAAGTGCAGAGCCAACATAATTTAGTGTCTAAATAGTTGCTTAAATCTAGGTGGCTTCATTTACATGTGTAAGTAATTATAATTAATTTATAAACATTGCTCTACTTTCTAGAAGTCACATTACTAATGCAAATAACCTTCTGCTTTTGAAATTTCCAGTGCAGTAAAGTTTTACAAATAAAAAAACATACGCACGTGACTTCATAAATATTTTACACACAGAAACGTGACATATTTTTTACAGTGATTCATATGCAGATGCACTCCTTGTTCCAAAAAGCAATATATTCTGCTCTTCCTGAGAA
This sequence comes from Rhynochetos jubatus, assembly GCA_027574665.1. Lineage (NCBI taxonomy): Eukaryota > Metazoa > Chordata > Aves > Eurypygiformes > Rhynochetidae > Rhynochetos > Rhynochetos jubatus. The sequence goes on along the minus strand of CM050653.1, from coordinate 50,640,983 downwards.
CAGTCCACCAGCTGTGCCTGATCCCCAGAGTTCTCTCACCACACACCATTCTGTGCAGGAGAGATGTACACTATTGCCACCAGGTGCCTTTGATGCAGTACTTAGTCCTTTCCACTGCCCTGTCCAAGCCCAGAGAAATGGGATGAAGGCAACCTGTAAGAGCAGGCAAGGGCAAACATTCCCTAGTGGGGTGTTTTAGAAATAGGAAAGACAAGGGGTCGTTCTCAGGTATGTATTCTTCTCTAAAATTTTTGCTTTACCGTTACTTAAAGCTCGCTCCTCCTTGCCCACCTGAGTCCCTGCAAACTCCTCCCTGCAGAAGCAGTCACTGCCCTTGTCTCTCTCCATGCTGAAGCCACTGATAGGCAGCGATGTTTCCATACAAGGGGGAAGACTTTGCTCTGGACAGCCCCAAACAGGTTTGTAAGTCTCTGATGCCCACTTGGTTTCAGCTCTTGGTGCTCAAGAGTGTCTCCAAGGCAGGAGATCACAGCCATTCTCTGTCACTTGGTATTATGGATTGGTGTTATTTGAGTACTGCCCGCGTGTGGTGTTGGGAGCAGGGGGAAGGGAAAAAGCTTCACCCCATCACACTAAATCACTCCTTCCCCAATTTTTGGTTCAACAGCAGACATAGTAAGCTTGCAGATACTACCACTCAATAATTTACTTGGAAAAAAAAAATCCACAATATAAACACAAATCCCAGTGGGACCATCCTTTAAATATCCCATGCTCTGCCTAGCAACCAATATCTACTTCAGCAGATAACTGCTGTTCTCCAGTATGTCCCTTATTGATGGCCCATTTCGTAACTTTATTGTTCAAGATGAGCAGCTGCAAAAGAGCTGATAAAGGAGAACTGAAGAGGGTTTATTTCTACTTTGTATTTTTAAAAATGAAATTATTCCTTAACAAGGTATTGCTTGTTTGGAGCCACCACAGACTTTCTGACACCTACTTAAAATGCTAGAACAATTTACCTGACTTTTTTGCTTGATTTTGTTTTGTTTTGTTTTTAAGAGGGTAAGATCTCCTTGTTTTGTTCCTATTTAAAAGCTCTGTAAGGACACATTTAGTTTTATTTCAATAGCTATTTATCAAATGGTTTAGATCACAGAGAAGTTTCTCTACCAACACTCATCTTCTGTTTGATTCCAGTATGAAAACCCAATAATTAGAAAGAGAAGGTAATTCACTAGTGTACAACCTTTGTGAGGAATGGTTTTGACAGGGTCTAAAAAGATACAAAGATGCGTCTTACCTCCCAGGTCTGAGACAGCCGGCTGACAGATGCAGTGTTGAGACCCATAACAATAGCAAAGAATGAATTCAGATTTCTTTGGGCTTTACAGCTGTGAAATAAAAATATGAATGCTGTATTCTGATTTTTTGTACTCGGAATCAGAGATAAATGCACAGGTATCCTAGGTTACCGAGTCCCATTTCAACTCTCAACGCTAACATACAATCATCTTCCCCATAATGAACTCATTAAATGTCCTTTTATGACCACCTGCAGTCTGGGTGATGGGGTCTCTAAGAAGTTTTTTAGCAAACGTTCCACTGTCTCATCAACACTCTTGTTGGCAGGTTATTTTTTTTCCCCTTTGCTGTCAAAAGTGATTTTCCCTTTTCAATGTCCAAGTTCCTCTCAGCTGCCCTTTTCCATACAGAATAATTCCTTGACCTCTATTCTGTTGCATTATAAATATTTTCATCCCCTTTTTCATCTTTTCTGTAAATTGTACATCATTGGTTCCTTCAATTTCTCTTTGTGGTCATGGCCTGCAATCTACTTTTTCATACAGTTATTATCCTTCATTGAATTCTTTGTAATTTATTTTAACTTTTTTCTCATGTTTCATTCTTATCAAGGAGGTGTAGTGAGACAGTGGGGAAGGAAGGAGAAACATAATTACTGTTTTGGCTCTGTGTTCTTACACCTTTTTATTATGCAAGTATAAAACAAATATAAAATTATTTATTTGGAACAGCATCACACTTTGTCCTTGCCTTTAATTTGTCATCTAGTATCACCCAAGGACCTCTGTCACAGTACTGTTCTTTACAATCACACATTTATTTCTTCAGCTCAGTATTAGCATTCCCTAGCTGAATTACTTTGCATCTATCTAAATTAAATCTTATCCTACTGTTGTTTGCACATGCCACCAGACTCCTCAGATCATTCTTTTTTTACTATCCTCCAATGCATTTGCAATCCCTCATCATTTTTATTGTCTGAAAATCTGATTAATGTTCAATTTACATGTCCCTATAAATTAGGTGCATTTAGCACTGGTTCCAATACAGGTCCCCATGGAATTTGCTTGATACCTCTATTCTTTGACACTTTACTACATATGATCAGACCTTGCTTATTTCTAGTCCATGAGGAAATTTTGAAATCCTGGAATATCAAGTCCCTTTCAAACAAGAAGATTCCACTTTCTCTTGCCAGATTCTTCAAAACCACTATAAACATATGTGTGAGTGAGAGAGAGAGAGAGAAAATCCTCTTTTAAGATAATTTTTTAAGTACGAGTGTATCCACTGCCTTCCCTGGGATTTATCATCAGGGAAACGTACGCGCCAAGGCGTTAGACTGGAAACCCGCCAGCACTTGTTATAAGTTTTACAAAGCTTGCCCTCATTGCTGCGCACCATTTTGAGACAGTGTATTTCTCACTTCACCTCAGTTGTCTTTAAGTTAATCCTAGCTTTGCTGCTTAGACTCCTTTTATCATTAAAGTCAGGCAGCTCCCAAAGGTAATTCATTCCAAAGCAAGAAGCTGTCCAGCACAGCAACAAACAGACTACTGGCTGGGCCCATTTCTCACAAAGAGAGGAGGTACATCTTGCAGTCAGCTGCTGCTTGGGAAGCAGGAAGGCGGCTGTTGAAATCCATTTATTCTAACCCTATGTTGACCTGTTTCTGTAACTCCCCAAGATGTTAATTTCTAACAACTTGCTAATTCATTTTCTCTATCAAATCACTTGTTTTCTATTTAACACTAGCTCATCAACAGAAGTGTGGGTATCCGTGTTTCAAAAACTGTCTCTATGCACCGACACTCCTGTGTTAAAGCCTTCCATCTTCTTCAGGTGCTTCTCAACAGTGAAGCACACAAACACTAAACGTGAAACCTTGGTCCGACAAGCTGAAAGTCAAAGACACTGATTCCTCAGTGAACCCGGGAGCAGAGAACAGGGAGCAGCTAAAGCTGCTCACAGCTCCTCTCTGCCTTAGTCATAAACAGAATATCAGGGCTGCTTGGCTTGTGCCTCATGATGAGACTCCCGTGTTTGGCACACTACCCCTCCACCTTAATTATTCCACTTTCATCAACTGTTCCAGAACTGATGAGCTATGGTAACGTCTTCTTTTAGAAAGCTGCTTTTCTTATTAAAAAAAAAAAAAAAGAGCAAACTACACACTCACTTGAATATCCATTATTTCACAATCTACATGCTACAATGACGGGTGCTGCTGCAGTGGACTGGGAGAGCCTGTCTACTGTTCACAGACAACTGTCTCTAGTCTCCACAACTCCCGCTTTTCACTTAACAGAGGTAGAATCAATTCAAATAGAGCAACATTTCAGTCTGGTGACAAATATATTCGTATTCATGTGGGACAGACATGAAACTTTCCTGGGAATGCAAATTAATGCTGCTGTGGTGGAAGCATACAACCAACCATTTTTGATGCACTTGGACAAAACCTAGCCATTGATAAGGCAGAAAATGAACGTACTACTAGATACCATACAACTTGCAAACTAAATCAAATCACATTTGTGAATTACACTAGATTAGATTAGAAGAATTCATTTCACCAAAGGCACTGCTTCAGCAGAGAACAGTCCCTTGTATCTAAGTGCCTTGTAAATTAAATCAACCCAGTCGATGAAGGAACAAATTACACATTTTCCATGAACACGCATATTCAAATATTGCAGAAGACCAACAAGTGGAGAGAGAGGCGAGGAGAATGGTTGTACATATCTAAATCGCTCCACTCCCTTGGTTACTAAGTGATTACAGAGAAAAGAACTCTCTCTGTATAGTATATACCTGTATTATGTTCCAAGGCATAGAGTAAATGGCATCACTATTTAGTAGTAGTGCAAGAACAGACCGTCAAATCTAATTAACAAAGAACCCAATAAATAAGAGTCCTCCAGACAGAACAACACGAGGCAACAGCTTACTGCACCCAGTTTCCCCTCTAGAGGTTGGGCTTTCAAGAGTAGAACAGTGTTTTTCCGTTTGCATGTAGATTTCGGTGAATAACTGCTGCTGCTCACACAGTTTTGTAATACAGTCCTCAGGTTATCTCTTCTAAGAATGGAGATATCTCTGACCCATGCGGGATTTTGCAGTTAATGCTGCAGATACAGTGGCCAAGCTGCTGGGGAAGATTTGAGGTGCATATACTCTACCACGTCTAGTCTTGGCCAGTGTTTGCTGTTGTTATTTATGGACTGTTTTATCCTGGTATGCTTACTACACTATTAAAACACAGGATGACGAATCAGTTTTCTTTCTTTGCTTTTCCATCTGCTTCTCAGCAAACAAAGCATGTGAATTCAAGGATTTTTGTTGCAATTTTAGTAACTTACTGGGCAGCAATCTTGATGAACTTTTTGACTAGCTGTACACGTTTGCAGAGCTGGCTGCAGAGGAGTATCTCAGTGGCAACCCAAAGCTGGACCTCGTTGCATCTTTGAAGCAAAAGACTGAGATTCTCGGTGTTTTCAGCACTGCCCTGTCTGCTGAAGGTGAAGTATATCAGCTCTTGCTGGAAGACATTGACAACATTATTAGGGATATAAAACCGATTTAAATAATTGTCTTAGAATACCAACGTACTTTTCAGTAAACGACATTTTCAAGTGACATTTTGTACTGTTAATTGTGTATTTTACCCAGCAGCTCAAGCCAGAACCGAACACAGTCACCGAAACAACGCAATGGGCACTGAAGTGGGCCATTATCCCATTATATAAAGCCTGTCCACTATTTTTTATCTCATCGAAGCCTAATAAGAACAGTAATGTGACCATCTAAATTGCTGGTATTGTGAATTCTTTTGTGGTTAGAGCAATATCAAGGACACCTCTTTGTGGAATCCCCTATTTACTGGAACATTATTAAGTGTAAAGGACAATTTGCATATATAAGATATTCACACAGTTTGTAGAGAATAATCATGCTCTTGCACTGCCTTGAGCTAAATCTCAATCAAACCCACAACGTATACAGGGAACATATGAGATGCCCAAGCACAGGGAAGTTACAAGTCTTTGATGATTTTTTTTTTTTTTTTATTATCAAGAATCGCAACACATCTCTTGGACCTGATTCAATGCCGTCACTACTGAGAGCTGCCAAATCGTGCTGTCATGATGGTGAACCGAGCATCAAGTAATACTGATGCTCCAAAACGCATCATAATGGCACAATGCTGCATGACAGTAACATACCTGGAAGTGGTGTTTCTTACCTCATGAATTGCATTGAAGAGGCCCCAGTCAAAGTTTGTTAGTTCTAAGGCAAGATCCCAGGTGTTGATTCCCAAAATTCTGACAGACTTTTGCTGCAATTCTTCATTTTCAGCAAATGGGTTCTAAATCAATAGCCAAAAGAAAAAAAAAAATTCTCAGCAAATGCCAATAGTTCTGCAATGAAAGAGCTACTGGACCAAGGTGCCAAACAGAGCTGAGTAAGTAATCTTCTCTAAGTGCACTCTGAGGGTTTTCTCCTCCCACTGATCAAAATCAAGGAGTTATAGCCTATTTAATAAATAGCCTGAAACAGGAAATGGGTCAATAGGATCAATGATTTGCTATTGGATTAGGCCTTCTCCTTCTTTCTCTAAACTTTGAATATAATACACTGACCAAGCAGACAGCATAATGAAAATAAAATCCCTGAAACCATCAGAAACCAAAATCTGAATTAAGGCAACAGGAAATTTTTGTATTATAAAGGATTCATTCAGCATACACACCAGATTTAGAATAAATACACACCACTTGCCCACCAATCCACCTTTACAAATAACAAAGCTGTACTATTTATGATTAATTTACTCAAAATGTAGTCACTAAATAACAGTAAAACCCTGCGGGTCCTGATTCATAAAAGTTCCTGAGCATATTACTGTGGAGTGCACTGGTAGTGCTGCTGATAAGGGTCATTTCAGATTTCCATTATTAGCTCAGATTTTCAAATGTTTACAGTTCTCTTGGGGTTTTTTTACCTCACCAGGCTAAAACTTGGCACAGTAACCATCTGCCAAGATGAAAGATTATTCTTATCAGTTAAGCCATTACTTTGGTGCTACGTTTCTGACAGTTACAGCAAGTTTTGCTATTTTTATTATGTAACTAATAAAACTAGAATGGCTGTCACCTGTCTGCCCTGGAAACCTTCCCTTAATATTCGCATTTTTAGAGGTGGCTAGAACGCCAGAGATAATGGGGATGACAGATTACAATGATAGCGACGTGTCAGCTCTTTGGGGCACACTGATCCAACAAAATGTAAATAGACATTTCTCATCCCTAGGATGAATGCACAGATCCTAGTGGCACTGACAACACATGAAAGTCAGTTGCGATAATGTCCCTGCGCTTTTCGCAAAATATCTGCATAATTAGCAGAAAACTACTGAAAGAGTAAATTCTGTGAGTGCCTGACTGTTCCTGCCTCACTGAGATTCTGGGAAATCATGGGGGGAGAGAGTTTGTAATCCTGGTTTCTGAGGACAGAGGGACTGGGAGAAACCTGCTTCCCTTCGACCCACTCCCCTCCCTGGCACCAGCAAGAGGATGAAGAGGCAGACAGAAGGAAGGGAAGAGGACATACCAGAGTGATACATGCAGGCCACAGACTTACCATGGGTCTGTCACAACACTGGGGTCACACTGATACCCCAGTAATTTTGGTAAAACTCACACAACACCTATTTCTACAGGTAGTAATTCCATAGAGTTTGTCTATTACCTTGTATGATTATGTACCAGCCACGTTAAAGTGTTACAGAGGCACAACAAGGGGGGGCGGGGGGCAGGAAGAGTCACACAGGCCCTGAATAATCCTCACCCACCCCTGTCCTCTACAAACACAAATCAGCTTTTCCAGGCTGATGTAGATTGAAAGATTTAAGCTGTACCGAAGCTTTGGTCTATTTGAAATTGATGAACAAATTCCATTACTGTTCAGTCACATAACTGCTGTTAATGCAAGATACTGTGTTTTCAGGTATAGAGCAGCTCAGTACGCTTTATGAAGGAAGCAAACAATAGATTCTGTATTGAAAAAGCCCTCCAAAAGGAATATTAAGTTCTTGATCTGAAGCCAGACAAATCAAAAATGGGAGGTATAAAATACAGATCCTTACCAAAGAATCAGTCAGATCTTTTCGGTAGACAAACATACGACTGGATGACTCGAATGATTTTGAGATAGCCAAGTCATTTGGTTGTAGTTCATGTTTCTCTGTAAAAACAGAAACCAAACCACAAAAGCTTCAGAAAAGGAGTAAAAGCTGTATATAAATAAGACAAAAATTACAAATATATTTGTAAAGCCACATCAACTTCTTAGAACGTAACTAAGCATCAAATCCAGTCCCTATGGGGACCATCATCTCCACGCTATTCAGGCACAATAAAGATGAGATGTCTGATGTTGGACTAGAGCACAGACTTCCAGCATTGGCTTTCAGCCTGGACTTCACATAGGATAGAACAGAAAGAAACCCTTCAATCATCTAGGCTAACCTCCTATGCATTATAGAGCATTTCATTTCAATCCAGCGCATCTACTGTAAACGTAGTGACTTTTGTTAGAGCAAAGTGTCTGGGCCTCCAGAGAGGTCATCAATAGCCACAGCCATTCGACAGGAAAAGAAAGATCCCAACACCATGAAATCCACCCCATGGAGCAGAGCTGAAGAGTCCTTTATAGTGTGGTATTTACAGACCTAGAGTAATTAATTTATCTGCGTAAAAGAGCAGGATACATCAAACTGGTAGCAAAGAGAAAGGACTTTTTTTTGTTTTTTCCTCCACTTCAGAGTACTGGTTCAGTTCTGGGCAATCTTGGATGAACTAGAGAACGGGGTGAAAAAATAAAGCAAAACCCAAAACACAGCTGAAAAACTGCTCTGGGAAAACCATCTCTTCCTGCAGGGTCCAAGTAATCTTCTGGAGACCTGGCACATGAGATTTGATGACAGTGACTGTATTAATGTAGACCCAAAAGCACTACAAGCATGTTGACAGCTACCTTGGACTTTTTATTCCCATGAGGGAAGAGTAGGATTAGGAGGAGTCTGAAAGTCAAACATCATTTCAGACTTTTTCCCTCTTACCCATGATCACACTGGCACCAGATAGATACATACATATGTTTTTTCAAGGTAATTTTGAATTAAAAAAAAGCTTGCTTGTTCATTTCAGGTGTACGATAAAAACACATTCTCCAATGCTCATATTGCTGCCCTCCAAGTGGGTGGCAGACGACAGTTCTGAGTCATGCAAATAGCCAAAAAAAAAGGAAAAAAGAAAGCATGGCAGGTTGATGCTTATTGCTCATAGCACAGGAGCGACAAGGCGTAAGAACAAAGATACTGAAATTGTGGTATCTCCAGTTAATTCATGCAATGTGTCTAAACAACATTTTGGGGGTTACAGTGGTCATGTAAAAATGACAGTCCTACTGTACCTGCATTTTAATTATTGTTTCTTATTGAATGGTCAAGTGGCAACCCCTTCTATTCTGTGGCTTTCTTGGGAACCAATGAGGTCTGAAGATAATAGTGTGTTTGTTTATCAATTGCAGGTTTTCTTTAGCTAAGCAGGCAGTTAGCACCAGATTTATTGCTACCCGAGCAAAACTTGCTCTGCTCTTCAACATGAGCACAAGACCTGAAAAATGGCAGCACCGTGATTTTGCAGTGCTGTAAAATGCACTGGAGGCAGGTCTGGGCACACACAAGGGTAAAAAGAGTATGCCTGCACATGGTGTAACCCAGCTGGCCAGGACACCTATGTGCAATGCTGCGGTGTGGCCTCTTCATGCCAGAGCATGTGGCCTCAATAGCCAGAGCAGGGCACCATCTCCCTGCCACCCACACCAGGACCCTGCAATAAAATGATTATTTAACTGAGCTCAGTGTGGGGGAGAAAAATGTGACTTTCCACTCTAGAATCAAACAAATAAACAGGATGAGCCAGTATTTGTGTATATTTCACTTAACTGGTCGGACAAAGGAGTAGCAATGAGTGCTACTCTAAGGGTGCACCCTTTGTCCTGACACCAACTAATGCTGGGAGAACTGGCCAAGACATTCTACACTCCTAGCCCTTTTTTATCAATCCAGCTTCATATTTTTATGCACCTAGTTAAATTGCTTCCTTTATATTCTCTCACAGCTGAAAGACACCACAATGAGCAAAACAATCTGACCAAAGAACTTGAGGCCTGAGAGACACCAAAGAAAATCTTGGGGGGTTGGCTGGTCCCTAGTATCAGCCCATGATCAGTTTGGTCTTCTTTAAAAAAGACAGTAAGCTTTTTTTGTTCAATGAGAAACACTAAAAAATGTCAGTTGTAAGCAAGACTGATGCAAGCAGTTTTGTAAAAACACTGCTTAGATTGCTCTCAGTATCTCAACTTTGCAAACATATGTCTCCCTCCTTTCTGCTGGAGAATATTCATTACCATACCCATGCCATAACGGAGGAAAGAGCCAGGCATATAGTATTTGTTATTCCCTTTTACATTTTTGAAGCAAAGCATTCCTCCTCTTTGCTTTCCAAATTAATTTAAATGTGAAAGTAGGAAATTTATCTGTGGGGGAAAAAAATAAAATCTTGCAATACGGCTGGAGACCGAGAGTCTTTTGCACTCCCTTCCCAGTGAGGAGATGCCGGATATGCCTTATCAGAGAGTACCCAAGAATGAGTTGTTGCCATGGTAACAACTCTCTGGGAAGCAGTTCCTCATTGTTCCCATGGTCATCCAGCTGTGGGCCTGCACAGAACAGCTGTATCCTTGCACCAGAAAATGTCAGCCCTGCCTTGCATGATGCACTAAAAGGTAAGTAGTCAGATGAAGGGAAGTTGTTTACCGCCAGAGAATGTGACTGTCACCAGCGCCAACTCCTCCTCTGGGTATTGGATCTTTTCTGCTACAATCTTCAGTATCTCCTGAGCTGAAGAGGATACTTGAGCTTTCACACTGACGTAGGAGTGCTCTGTTATATACACACGGCAGAAAACTGTACAAAGGAAGAAAGACACGCTCAGCAGTAGGCACAGACACCTGAACAGAGCAGGGGAGAATCTCACAGACCCGACCTTGGTGATGCCTCGGCTGCTGCAGCTGCAGGAAGGGCGGCTGCTGCACCCTGACATACAGGGACACGAAAGTAAACAAACATCACCATTTTCCCCCTTTCCCACTTCCTCTCCCCAGGAAAAGAGAAAGCCAAACAAATGGCAAGAGAGACCCCTCCAGGGCTGCCTTTTAGCAATACCTATTTAGGACTTCCTGCAGTGGGGATTTGTCACTGACACCCTCTATTGCCTCTCTTCTTAGCAAACTCAGCTGTTGTCATCTCTTCTCCCTTCTTTTAGGTTCAGATAAATGACCGTCCTTTCAGTGTTATTTCACATCCGCTGCAGAAATTATTTTGGACCTCCACTTCCACCTGGAACAGGGGGCTTCTCAAGAACAGCACATTCCATGCTCTTCAACCACTCCGCTGGCTTATCTGTCTAGACATCTAAACCACCTGCATTGCCAGGGTATTTCAGCACCAGTAGAGGCTGCCCAAACAGCAATGCAATTAGTTCTGACAACTCTTTCCCTGAATCGCTTGCAGCACACATAAAAGGGACTGGTTTGGAGAAATTCCATGGGCTCATCACTTCCACTGAAGCCCACGAGTTGGTTTGGCTCCAAGAGGGAGATTCCCAGTAATAATGCCGTGGTCAGCTCAGGTAGTACTTTGTTTCTGCTACAAAAAGGGATGTACGCTCCCTTTGCTTGACAGAATTTCAGGTTTATATCTTTTGCTGAGTTTGCTGTGGCCAGTTCTTTGAAATACAGCTGCCATATTTAAAAGGGAAGAAATGGAGCTGCAGACTCACATAAATATTTCAAAAGTTACATCTGCTAATAAGAACTGTCACAACTTTTGATGTCATACTCACTTCACTGCTTAATTAATGTTTCCATTTTCTTCTACTTCAGTACTTCTTGTAGACTGGTTGCTACCATGTCAATATAAGACAACACTTTTCTTCTCCAAAAATGCTGTATTTTAGAATTATTTTTATTGACAGTCATATATAAGCAATAGCTTTTTGCTTGTCCTACAAATCTCCATGACTTCAGGGCACTTTTATTAACAGAGACCATGCCAGAAGCAGTTAAGAACTCTATCCTTAGGAACATCTTTTTTTTTTTTTGTGCGTTGTAGTAAAGAAAAAATGAAGATGAGAAGGAAGGAGGAACTTAACATTTAACCTTGGGGAACAAAAGTAATTTGATTTTATAATTTTTTCTGAACCTGTCTCTGCTGACAGACAGTAAATCAGATCCTACGGCAGAATCTCTCTTCAGAATGGATATAACTCATGAAAAGATAGAGACATCAAATTGCACTCTAAACTACTAGGTAGAAAAATAAATCTGACAGAAATATTTGGCCTCCATATACAGCATGCAACGCAACTTGCCTAGAGTAAATTTGTTTGAAAACTCCTCTCTGCCATTTGGGATGGGAAGATGACAGCAATATGTTAATTTATAACTGGGTTACACACATATCCTTTGTTTAACTTTGAACTAAGACAACCTACAGGTCAAGTCCTCAGAACAACCATCCTACTCATTCTCCCCAAGCCTTCTCCCCACACACACCTTTCCAATGTCCTGCTTGCGGTACCTATTGGCATGGAGCATGTCATCTCTTCCAGGAGCCTCTACTGCTCCTCTGTGAGATGCAAGAAGAAATGCCAGTGGCAGGAAGCAGCCACAGACTGCAGGTGACCCTGGTAATGCTTACATTAGGAGATAAAATACCTCCAGTCCAGTGGCATGGTGCAGCTTGGAGAAACCCATCCTCCACAAGCACCATCATTCGGCAGCACACCATCACACTGATTTAGATGACCACCCCCAGCATCTGTCTGCCCTCTCCCCAAATCCACTTTTGCCTTTTCATTCTCTAAATCCCATCACCTTCCATAGCTCATGCTCTTAAAGAGAGAGATACAGCAGTTTAACCAAGTGGGAGCTGGCCTTGCTGGGTCCTGCCCTTCCTGTCCCCACAGCCACACAGTGTGTCCCCTCTCTGGTGCCAGTACACTTCCCTCCCCACTCACTCACCAACTGAATCAGACTTTTTAAGAAGAATGATTGTGTGTGTGTCCTCATCTGGAAATAACATTTTTAGAAGCAGCCTTGATAATATAAACCTCAAATAAACCTGTATTTCAAGTACAGAAAGAGGATATCTATCAGCAGCATGTATTGTGTGGAAAGACTTGGCATTGAAGGAGCTCAGTGTTTATTCTGTCACAAACGAGCACTAAAAATATCCTGACTCCAAGTGAACTTCTGGAGTTTTGTTCCCAGAGAGAAAAGGAGTTGTATCATCCAAGGGCAAGCCTTCCAGGCAGGAGGTCCCCCTGCCTGTTCTCTGCTTGTGTACATGGAATTATCCTCCTTTCTGCCTCCTTCCTCGTACAGGCATTACGGGAGGGTGACAGCATCACTGTGTTATTGCATTAGTAGTGATGAAGGGAAATAGCATTTTGAAATGGTTGACATTAAAGTGAAGTGGCACCTTGCACTCCACACTGAGCTGTTCTCGAGGAGAGAAGGAATTAAGGCAGGTTCCCAGAGTTAGCAGATTCTGGCCCTTTTCATGCGACAGGCTTATTCATTCACCTTTCTCAACCAAGATCTAGGTCAAGAGGCCGAGAGCATGAAATAGAGCAGGAGAATGCCCGGAGGATGGGCTGCCAGCACTCCTGGGAGGCACACAGCTCTGCTACAGGGCTGCTGGCGCAACCGGACAAATGGGGGCAAAAAGGCCTTGAGATACCATGTCACTGTCGAATGCCTGTAAAGTAGGAGGCAGGAAGGTAACCTTACAGAGTCAAATCTTTCTTCTTTTGTGGCCCTAAGGTCCTGTTCAGACGCTGTCTGTCAGATCAAAACCAAAATTACATTATGGGCAGCCCCTGAGAAACAATTCTGCTGTTTTTCCTTCACTCTTTCAATCATACTTACTTTCTTCTGCTTCATTCATGGTTCCTCTGTGCTGCAGCCAGTTCTCCTTTAGACTGAACTGGTGGAAAAAGGTTTTATTCTGTGAGGGAGTGGGAGAAAAAAAAAAAAAAAAAAAAAAAAGACACAATAGTGACTCTCTGCATTCCTGCCCTTTACAAAGCAGTAATTCACAGAACACAGCATTCAGCCCATACATCTGGCCAAAAAGGTTTCTGCATAGGAAATCCACCCACCCATTCTTGGATCACTAAACTGGGAGTTGCCTTACGAAATAACGGCCAAGGTGGGATTGTGGAGGAAGCAGGACATGCCTAGGCTAAGCAGCCTGCACAATTCAAGGTTTTCTGTAGGCATGTTCAGAGCCCATTTCTTATACACGCTTCCTGTGTACCAATCAGCCTATATAGCAGTTTCACTACAATCTCATCCTCGGCCTTCCATATTTCTGCAGTAACATTTTAAGCTTATTACACACTTCAGCTTCAGCCTAGTAAATTTGACAAGCACAGCAATTCACCTCTGTGCAGTCTATACACCAACTTTCACCAGCTGCATCTTCTCCCTCCGGTTAAAGACAGATTTATGTTCCTCTCTTTCTTTCTCTGTCCTTGTCACAACATATTCTGCCTTTGATCTGTCTACTTGACATCCGTAGTCAGTGCCTGTGCTCAGTAGTCTAGTGGGGACACACTCCCAGGCCTCTCCTGAATTCTGACTCTTGGAACGTCTTGTTAAGATGCTAATACTGTCACAGCTACCACAGGTTAGATCACACAGCTAACATCCAGGCTGTACGGACAGGGAAAAAAAATTCCATAAGCATTGTTGCAGGTCTAACCTCACTGATGTATCCTGTCATGTTTTTGGCCACCAGTCACTTTCAATTGAGAAGCCAAGAAAAGAGAGTGAAGCAGGCAGGTGGGAAGAAAGTGAGATGATAAGTTATCTAGCAACCAGAAAACAGGTTTGCATTACCTTTCGGTGAGGTGAATATTCATCTACAGTGCTGAAACAAAAAGGAAAATCCAAATTATTCTTTCTATCCCAAGGTAAGGAAAAGGAAGTTTTAGCTATTAAAAAGGTTTTAACATTACATGGTCACCGCAGAATGGCTGCGGAGCTCTTTCAGGCAAAGCTAAGGGCATCTGGCTCAGCCGAAAACTTCTCTGTGACTTGCACAATCGATGTAGTGAAAAGCAATGCTGCCAGCCTGCGAGCTGCCAGAGAACACGGCTACAGCTCGGGCCCCTGGGGTAAGCACTCAGGGTCACCCTCAGGAACACAGCTCCTTCCACTTCCCTGACAGCCAAACCACGGAAACAAACTCCATTTGTTGGAAAAACATGCCAAGGAAGTATCTTTTACTAATACCATAATTATTAGTAAAATAATAACCCTGAGACAACTATTGCAAAAGAAATTTGCCTCTCAGTACTGCAGATGGCAGAGAGAGAATGAAGGTACCATGTGAAGTCACAGACTGCAGCTTCTGAGGGAAATTTTGCCAGCTTTGCCACAAAATATTTTGCTCTACTTACAAGTCATCCCAACCAGGACTGATGGGAGTGGCTGTCGAACCACACCCAACAAATATCGGAGAAGACTGAATAATCTAGCTTTAGTTTAAAGAAGAGATGATTTGTAAAAATGAATATAATACCTGTATCACTCACCACTTTAGCTTTACTGAATTACAACAAGATGACAACAAAAATAAATTACACTTTAAATAAAAGCAGACTTGAACACAAATATAAACAATGCTTACTGACGACGATGCATCCCAAGTATCTTCTGAAATTCTTTCAGGTCCTTTTCAAGAATGGGATATTCGTACACATCATCTAACACATTCCTGTATATCGTCTACAAAATAAAACAGTATCTGCAACCATCTGATAACGCAAACATAAACCTATGGCATCACATCAGCAGTCTAAATCAATTTGTTTTAGTAGACTAGTACCTGAATTTCATCATTGTATTTATGCAAGACCCATAAGGAGAGAATGTTCCTGTTTAAATTTCCCAACTGGTCAATATTAAGCTTGCCTTTGGAGAAACACTCTTTGTATCATCACCAAGCGAGAGGGCAAAATGTTGACACTGATTCGTCTATAAACGGTAAGATTTAACACAACACTTGTGGCTGTTATATGAAATCTGGGTCAGGTCAGAAGAACACATTCGGAAGCATGAGAACACACCACACCATCATCACTTACCCAAAACGATACTAACAGCTTCATTTGGTGTTTAAATGGGAGAATGTTCTCCTTCACTTTTCCTCATGTTTACATGCATTTTAAATTAAGTTGATGTCTCTCACAAACAAATAATGACATACTCCTAGTTGTAAACCAATAAATAAATAAATAATCCCTACTTCTTATTTTTGAGGGAGGCGTTGTCTGAATAGCATCAATCAGGAACTTCAAGTTAAATGTAAAAGATACTACCTCAGATAAGACTTAAATAAACCGAATGGACTTTTGTGATTGAAACTGTAAGGAAACACTTTATACTTTTTCGGAATCTGCACATAGATCCTTCTTGTTCCTTTCCAAGTATATGAGGATCATTTGCCAGCTATTCATTCTTCGGAACAGCATTTCACTCCTCAAAGCAGCATCTTTTACAAGGACCACAAAACTCTCTCTTCGTCTGTGATCCTCTGGATACTGACAGTGGACACTGTTCCGGCACATACAATCACTGTGTCCAAGGAACCTCCATGTCTTTGTAGTTTTCTTAACTTCTTAAACTTTCCCATTTTCTAGAGAGCACGGAGGTTTTTAAGTTTCATATATGAAACTAATGGTTTTGACATGGAATGTATTGACTTTACAGATTTTCTGTTCAAACTGTCTATCTCTAAGGCATTCAAGGAAAATGTGTAAATAATTTTATATTAATAGGTTTCCTGGAGAAAATGTAAGTATGAAAAATTATGCTTTATGGATTTTGCTATTAGGGCTTTTTAGACATAAAATGATAATTAAACAGTGCTGAAATGCATCAGAAATTGTTTCAATACCTTTAAAAATTGTTTTAAATGCTCATCTTCGTGTAACCAATCTTTGTAGAGAGAAGTCCACTGAGACACCAAATGCAACACTTTTCGTTTCCTACAGGACACATCCGAGTCAACTTCCTTCCCTTGGTGGTTCTTGGCACAATAGGTACAGTAGGTTAAGGAACAAATACTAAGGTCTCACTGAAACTTAAAAAATAAGTGGTAGAAAAGACCTTGCAATCATCTCATTTGCTAATGAAAGACTTTTTTCACTACATTGCTCAGTTTTAAGTGCTTTATCCTGTGTGGAGCTTTAGGATTTTCATCAACTTTTTGGAATTAAATGCTCAGTAATAGAAATGTCAGTTCATCCCCTGTGCCAACAAGATTTCTTTTCCCTTTATAGATTAGAAAGGCCAGTCTATAAAAGCAAAATCAATTCAAAAGGAATTATACAATGTTGAGTCATATCTTTTCTGAAGAACTGGGAATGAACCTTTGTCCTGCACGCTGATGCCAATGTGAATGTCTGTGGGAAGGAGGACAATGCATCATTAACAACAACAAAAAACCCAGGCAAAGGAAGTCAGTTTCTTTTTCCCTGCACAAATTACACTATCTGCAGAAATAACACTATTAAAATGAAAAAGAAGGTGAAAGAATCTATTTCCCCCATTGTTCTCTATTCACAAAGCAGAAACACCAAATGAGAGAAGATGATACCCACTTTGTACATTGTTCCTGTCCCTTCGCTATTTCTTTGATACGGTGAAAAGATGATGTTTTCACCACAAAGGGTAAGGAGAAAAAAAAAGCCAAACAAAAAACAAGTTCATTTTAGAGCTGCAAGTTCATTCAAACAATACTCCATAGATTATGGAAGTGATTGGAAATACAAGAAAAAATTTCTTTCACCTCAGAATGAGTTAAGACTTATATACTGTATAACGATAGAAGCAGCAGAGACCATAAAATACTTATTCTTTTTTCACTCTTCATGTATTCTGAAACGTGTTACACAGATACAGGTATTCTAAGAATTAACATATAGGTCTGGATAGGTTTTAACCTCATTTTAAATGTTATTTTCTAACAGTTATAGAGGTTTATGTGTCTTTAAACAAAAGCAGCAGACATAAGATTGCATTGCTGCCACGAGTCAGGCATCTATTTCAATACACCTTCCCAGCGTTCTTTCGAAGTGCGTCTGGACGTACACAAACGTGTGTGTTTTGGATACGGGCTTACTCAGAGGCAGCTTTAGCTTTGTACATTCAACCTCAGAGCAGGAAGCTTCTGTTTATTGAGTCCTCAGCTATGCAAATTCTAAATTTATTCATAGGTGAATGTCTACATCTATATATCTGTTTACAGGCATGTGCCAATAAGAGGAACTCATATCCAAAATCGGTTATTTATCTTAATATTCTCCAATAACAAAGATTCTACTGTCTCACATTTTCCACTCCAGTGTTTCTTAATGTAAATAAATAAATAAATCCTGGCATCTAACATGAAATTGTCTTACAGCAATTTAATCTCACTGCCTCTCGTCTCGTCTGGCATCAATAGGGGAATAGAGTCTTCCTCCCCTTTTAGGTACCTGAAGACTCTTCTCTTTTATAGTTACCTTTTTTTTTTTTTTTTTTTTTTGGTAAAGCAATCCCAGTTCTTTCAATCCTTCTTTGTAGGTCTTTGTTTCTAGAATTCTGATAATTCCCATTGCTTTATTCTGAAGTTTCTCCTACTTATTCTTGGGGTGTGATGCCAAAGCCCCAGGTGTAGTCCACCTTTTAAACATGGCAAATATTAGACAACTGTGCTCTTTCCTCACCATTTCTACATGCAACATCAAAATAATCATACAGGGTTGTATTTTGATAACATCAATATGCAAAGAGTAAAACTAATTATCCCGGGCATGCAATTTACTACTTTTATATAAGGTTCGACAATATATAGACGTAGGTCTGTGTGACACCCTTTAATACAACACTTAATAAAAGGATATTGCCTCAGAAGTGCCTGGCACAAGTCATCAGTTGTCATGAAGACTGTGTACGTGAGAAGGAAGTCATCCAGGAGAGTTTCTGCAGAGAAAGACAAAAAAGCCCAAGGTACAACACATTACTGAGAGAATAAAGAAAGCATCTACTCCTGTTAGTGTGCACAGCAGGAATAGGATGCCCTCTGCCCAAAAAAAGGTCCAAAGCACACAGAATACACCAAAGTTTAAGTTTCCAACGGTTAACAATATGCCACCACTGCAGAGATCAGATCCTTTATTTAGCAAGCACACCCTCAGTTCTCAAAGAACCAACAAGCACAAACGTGCACAAAATAAAGTGCAGTTCAGGTATCAGTAAGAAAGAGTCCTTATCATGAACACCACCATCCTGGATGGCTCTGCTGCACGCAAAGCAACCATTTCACCACTTAAGTTGTTCCGGAAATTCAGAAGAAATTGTTTTAGTAATGGGAGAGAGAAAATTGTGATTGTCATGTGATTAAAATCTACACACAGTAGTTAAGAACCATGAAATAAATATATTCAGATCTTCTGCTGGTTAGTCTTGTGGGCATCACTGCAAGTGCTGAGAAGTTTTCTCTAAGTTTTATTTAATAACATTATTGATTTTTCTTTTTTTTTTCCTGCTTCTGACATTCCTCTACCTGGTTTCTACCATACAAAAATAGGCTGAAGTTACTTGCTGACAAACCATCTCTACCGAGTGCAGCTGTAGCGCCACAGGCTGTCAGGACAAATGGCACTGACAGTTTGGATCTCAGTGTAACTTGCTCATTCCTCAGTCCCACGACACTCTAGTTTCAGGATTTTTTCCAAACTTTTACACAGCAGGGAGGCTGAAAGGATGCTCTAGGATGAGAGGGCTCAGGGGTGATCTTGTGGTGGTCCTCAACAACCCCGTGGCAGAGTAGAGGTGAGACCAAGCCATACTTCCCAGAGGTGTGCAGCAAAGCGACAAGGGGCAACCATCACAGTTTGTAACAAGGGGAAAATTTGTCTAGATACACTGGCCTTTTTTTTTTTTTTTCTCCCTCCTGTGAGGAGGGTAAACCACTGGGACAATCTTCCTAGACAGATGCCAGAATCTCCAACATCACGTATACTCAGTGCTTGCCTGGGCAAAGGCCCAAGCATCCTGGTCTTACTGGACCTGTTTTGAGCAGGGCTTGGACCAGATGTTTTTGCAGATCCCTTCCAACTGAAATTATTATATAATTCTTAAACAAATTTGCTTCCGATTTTAGTAAATTACTCATATGTGATGTGTGATCTAGGAATGAATTTGTATTTGGGTCAGAAAGACCAAAATCTTCAGTTTTCTGCAAACAGACAGGAGAATGATACCATTCTTTCTAACCCCAAAATAAAAATGTTGTGTTTGGGGGTTTTTTTTTGTTGTTGTTGTTTTCTACTCCAAATGTTTTTCCTGAAGTTTTGAGGAGTACTTGTTCACAACACCACATTTCTTTGAATTCCAGCACACATATTGTTTCCTTTAACAAGAAAACAGGTTTGCACCACCTGCTTTATCAGATAAGAACAGGAACGTGGACAGAAGCCGAACAATAACAGAAGTAATTCTGGTTATACTGCAGTGCAAGAAATACTTTACCAATATAACTAGCTGTTACTAGTTAGTACCAATTATCCCGTTGTGATTTAAGTGGTGGATTTACAACCGTGAAGACTAAGAGCTGAACCATGCCTCACATGAAAAAGGTAAGGCTAAGCCCTGATGTCCTTATCCCGATTTTCTCACTATTAGTGATCTCTTCCAGTCCAAGCTAGTGCTTGTGGATGTGTGTGCAACTGGGACCATCCAAGCAGCTTTTCATGACAGGTCTGCAATTTCACAATAATTTAGACCCATTTCAGTTACAGCTGCCTTGGACGTCCTTGTCAATAAATTTTTGACGCCATAGCTGTCATCCAGGATGGCAATAACAATTCATCCGTATTTTGTTCAAAGATATCATGTGGCTATCACACGGATGCATAGCTAATGACAAGCCACTTTGTGAGCATGGGATTCAAAATACCTTCATTGTCTTAAAAAAAAAAAAAAAATCTAGCTACATCAATGCATTTAACACAGCCGGTCTAGAAAGAGCCCTGGGCTGAAGACGCATTGCTAAACCTCCTTGCATTCAGAAACAAAACAATTTAATTCTTTCTATTTCACCAACATTGTTAAAAATGGTGGAAAGTATTATCTCTGCATAAAAAGAATATTTTGTCTCTGTAAATGAAAAGATACTGTGAACAGCTTGTTTTCTAGCTGAAAGGTCATCTATTCATTCTGTTGCACATCTTTTGGAGGATACAAAGTAGCGATTAAAGCTGGCGGTTTCACAAACATTTATTCAGAAACGGCCGATGTTAGAGTAAACAACCACATTTCAGTTCCTCACTGGGCTACGTGACTGTGCAGTCACATGAAGTCAAAAAGTCATTTACAACAGATTATTTCCCAAATTTTCTATTCTGTATAGGTGATATCTGAGTTTCAGCAACACATAGCCATGTGTTCAGAAAAGAAATGCTTATCAATGCTTATCAATGAACTTTTGCCAGTGATTAAAATAGTGTGACTTTATCATACTAACTGGTGTTAAAATACCAATTTACACATTCATTTTTATTATCTGGTCATCTGTTTTCTAGGTATCTGTCTTCAATTCTCCCAGCATCCCAAAGTGTTTGGGGTGAGAAGAAATGCTGGTTTTGCTGTGATTTGAAGTTTATACTTTTTTGCTTAAATTATTTTACAAGAACTATGTTACACATACTACTAACACAATTATCTCAAAAAAATATTAATGAAGGAAAGATTAAAATTGTATGTTGGTTCAGATAAACAGCTTTAAAACCCTGGTGAGTTACATCCTCCTCTCTGCATGCTCAACCATACATTTATCTATTCAGTCTCTGGCTTCTAACAACCTTCGCAAAACAACGTGTATCACTCAGGAGACTTGAAGTCACACATACGTATGTGTTTTCTTCTAAACGTGGAGGAAATGCTAGGAAGAAGAAAAGTTAATGAATGATGCCTACGGCTTGCATATAGGCTGGATCTCTTCAAATTGCCTCTGAACTTCTCTGGATATTTAAACCCTAAAGGAATGTTTTGAACAAAAAAAAAAAAAAAAAAAAAAAGGCTGGATTCTACATGTGGTCCATTAATAGCATCACTCAACCATTAAATTACTTTAATAAATAAGCAATGAAAATGCTTTTGCTAGATTAAATATCTATTACCAGTCGTCACCTAAAGACTTTACAATAATATTTGTATTTTTAAATGCCTAGACTAGCTTGTTGGCATTTCCCTGAAGTCCTACTGTTCACTGTAACTATCTTCCATATTTTTTTCCTAAAGGCACTGTAATTTAAAATCATTCCAGAATGGCTTTTCATGCCACAGCAAGGACACAAAATCTGAGTGTACTGATTCTTCAAAAATAATTTGTTCAAAACAAACAACTGCACACTTGTCAGATACTTTTGGACATTAATACTTGTCAACAAATAATGATTTGCTGGTCTTAACTTGCAAACAAAGAGAAAGGCTAAGCAGGAGAGAATTTATTCACAGCAAATTTTTCATTCTGTGTTACTAATGGCCACTAAGAACAGTAAATCTGAATGAGGAAGGGCTTTAAGCGTACACGTTGGGCTGATAATTATGAACAAAAGTCTTTCTGGGGTTTCTGTTTAGTCACAGTTGATTTAAGAGTTTAAAAAAAGAAAGGCAATTCCAGTCAAATCATTAATTATTTACAGTGCAGCATACCCCCACCAGAATGGCAGTGAAATGCATACCTCTGCTTTTATACTTTACTGTGTCCCAGCTGCTGCATAAATTTGTGACCATCTTCTCCATTATTCCCACAGAAAAAGTTTTTCAAGTATTTGTAGCAAACAGGGAGAAGAAAATGCACAGCAATAGCTGGAGAAGAAAAACTCCCATTGGAAGGGAAGTCTTTGTGCAAAAGTCTATGATGCTATGCCTTCTTGTTTAATTTCTGTTCTTCATGAATTTTTTATTTAATCATTTTCTTTTAGCCATCAATCTAATTTCTCTTTGTTCCTCACAATTTTCCTTTATTTGGCTAAGCAATTATTACAAAGTATGCAGTTAGCTTGCAGCTATGGAATATTTCATTTCAAAGACAATTTCAAGCATTTTAAAGCTTCATTAAGACATGCAACAGAACCAGCACGAGTTCAATGGGCTCCTGTTCCTGCAGCTCTTTGGGGGCAGCCTTAGGCAGCAATCTCACCGCACTGAATGTGTATGAGTATTGTAGGCATAAAAATAATAAAAAAAGCAGGCACTGTGCTTGTTTGTTATTAAATAGTCAATTCACACCAGCTTCTCCTGAGACAGTTTCTCATGGGTGCTGTGTGTCCCCTTCCCCAGGTGAAATAAGGCAGCGTAGACACCAATTTCACTGGGAGAAGTTACTATCACTCTTCCCATCTTTCTGTGATATAAAAGTGCAAGACACACCCGGGGTGGCTGAGGGATGGCAAGAGCAGTATATAGACACAGGACGTTCTGACACACGTGAATAACCCAGGGAACATTTGCTTTTCAGCCGGTAACCCAGCAATATGTCTACAAGAGAAGTTACAACGGTATTGCAAGTGTAAGGCGATGACAGCCAACGGCAACAATGCGTATTTGGCGCGGAAGGGGGACCTTGTGTCCCAGGACAACACTGGATATACAACACATCATATATTCAGTTCCTTGCTGTTTTCCTTGTGCCTACTCACCTCTCTAACCAGATCAGACTCATTCTCTCCAAGAGGTCAACTCCACAAATATTAACTCAATGTGAGGGCATGTTTTTAAATGCCAGGAGGGTAGAATAGGTTTCTCATATGGGTTTACACACTAAATTTAATTTTTCAATGGTTTCTTTTCACAGAATCACTAAGGTTGGAAAAGACCTATGAGGTCATCTAGTCCAACCAGCAACCCAACACTACCATACCCACTAGACCATATCCTCAAGCCCTTCTCCACCATCTTGTCTAGGCAGGATATGAATTACTAAGCCATAAAACGGAAATGAATTCAGATCTGTAGCCACAAATTGCCTGTGATGCACATTTAACAAACCGGGACAGGCAGTACACGTCATGGTGTTGCCAACACCTGTAAGCTCCTCTCACAGTTGAGCATTTTCTTAAACTGCCATAGTGGTGTAAGGCATCAGTGGAGCAGTCTCAGATTAATGACTTGTTACGTAAACATGGAAAGAGACCTAATCTAAAGGAAATGCCTTTCTCCAACAGAGTATAAGTTAAACTCCTTTTATTAAATTGTTGGAGGACAGTTTTTAAAAAGCAAATATTGCAGTTTAGCAATCATATAGAATGCATAAAGAAGGGAAAGTAGGGAAATATTCCGGTGTTACAGATGGAGAGGTGTATCTAACTACCCACCTAGCAATCTGTTTGTCCACACATTATTTACTAGTATGCATGTGCACCAACCACTGCCTTTAGAACATCACAGCTAAAATAATACTGTATAGACATTCACATTACATGTTCAATAGCTCAAACTGTATTCAGAATATATGTATTGCTCTACTGCTAATATTAGACACCCTGTCCAGCTAAGCCAGATATAATTATTCCTAATGCCAGCAATGAGTCATTAATCCCTTCATACCCACAAGAAGGGATAACTTGAAGACAAATTCCAGTTCGTCCTGGTTTTCTGATCACCCTGTTACATCCTGAATAGTTTTTGTTTTGCTGCTTTTCAATGGCTACCGACAACAACAACAAATTGGTGAAAGCTAAGCCAAACAAGTCCTCCCGCTTCTGGTGACAAACTGTGATTGCCAAGGTGACAAGAACCATTCTCTTTTCCCTATCAGACTTCACAGAGCAACATTTCATATCCTATTCTATACACTCTATAGTAGTATTTCTATTCTGTACATTCATCCCATACACTCTACAGCATTTCTGCTTCCATATTCTTTCCTTCCATCACATGCTTAAATAAATATTAAGAAAATATAAAGTTTGCAAAACAAGAAGGCCAACAGGATTTTAAATATGCAATACATAAACCTTTTTTCATGTAATTACAAGGTTTACAAAAGGTAACTTCCTCTATACAGAGGAATATAAACACACAGACTGCATATATAGATACCACATTCTTTTCTCTGCAGATTGTCTGTCATGTATTGTTACTTGGGAAAGGGTACTAATAGTGAAATCTGTTAAACTGCAAAGAAAAATCGCTTATCTGTGGTTTGGTGTTTGGTTTTGTTTTTTTTTTAAGACCTCACCATTCTGAACCCAAATCTCTTCCACTTTGCACTGTACAAATCCACTGTGAATGGCTCTGCAAGAATTACAGAAAGATTTAAGGGGTTTTCAGCGTTGTATTCCATACTGAATCGGATTATAAAAAAAAAAAAATAGATAAAGTACAGAAAGGCAAGTCTTCTTCCACTTTATGCAAAGTAGCTACTACGGTTTCTCCCAGGATTTGCTGAAGGAGGCCAAATCTGTAAAGAGATTGGGAAAAAAAACCCAAAACAAACAAAAAAACCCACACACAAAACCAACCTACTCTTACAGCAATTTTGTGTCAGTTTGGCAACCCTTACTCATGCTACACCGCAGTTGTGGTTTTCACTGTGAGTAGGAGAGAATTAAAACAAGTTAAAGGATGAAAAATCAAGTACTGAAAAATACTACTCTAACTCTCTGCTCTCCAAGCAGAGGAGATTGCTCAATGCCCTTACCGCTCCATTTATCTTTCAAAAAACATGCCAAATAGAAGGAGGTTTTAATTCTGAAGCACGTTAGAACCTGAGTATAATGTACTGGTGGGCAGCGTGTAGGAACTGCAGCAGCATGAAATGTGAACGGGGGCTACACGTGCATTTTTCAAACGTCAATGCAAACCAGAAAGAGAGAGAAATAAATGTATTTTAGACAACATACACCAAAATCTAACCCTCTTTAGCTATGTCATTTCCCATTTGTGATTATGGTAAAGTTGATGGGATGACCATACAGTCAGCTCCTGACATCCCCTTTAATACTGTTAGCAATATTAGCCAGAATTCTGAATTTAAACATCAACAACTTCAAAATTTGCTCTCATTTACACTCACAGCATCATCCCTACCTTGCAGTACCAGCCACTTTTCTTTAACATTTAGTGAGGCTCATCCTCCAGAGCACATTTGGGGGAAAAAAACGACACAAACCCCACTGAATCCTTTGGGGTTTTGGTCTTCCTGTGTATGACTGAAAAGCTGGGCTCAATAATGCTAATGCACCTTATGACTTCAAGGCACATACAGGAAATAAATTTTTTTAAAGAAAATATTCACTGATGGAGTTAGTACTACCGTAACCGCTCAGAAATAGTTAAAACCTGCATTTCTCACAATCATCAAGAAAAGCAGCCCGATGAGATGGGGTTACAGCTGGGCAAACAGACAGATGAGCTCCCTGTGCCTGAGTAAAATGAATGCTGATTACTTACTATTCCATAGGGAATAGACATTTTTTGCTATTTTAAATATTCACTCACTGAGTTCAAATTAACCTAAATGAGGGCTACAGCACAGCATCTTCAAGTTTTTCAGCCTCTCAGTGCTGAAAGCTCTTAAGTTTGACAAATTCTCGTCACCCCGCTTTCTCCTTTCTGCACAATGAGTAAAATTATAATCACACCTCAAGGCAGACACTGCTACATGTAGAATTTTCACGTTTTGGTTCACATAATACTATGCAATGCTCTGAAACCTTTCAGCAATGCAAATGCATGTCCAGCCAGTTGTAGTTGTAATCAGAAAATTGCTTGTTCTGCAGAAACGGAAAAACGATTTGAGGGCAACACTTTTCAAAGATCTGAGTTTCTCAATAATCTGTAACTCCACAGCAATTTACTAAAAATGTCAGGATGTCTCCAAGTACAAACAGTAAATGCAAACTGCTATCATTACTATCTGATCGAGCAAGATATTGCTCGTGTCTGAGAGGGTACCAAGCGGTCCCAGATCTCCCTCACATTCAGCAGATGGCACTGGCACTCAGGACCTTGCAGGATTAGCCCTTTAATCCAAAAATCAAATCCTGTAAAAATGCTACGCCACCATGGACACAGCATGAAGCAAAAAATGAAAATTACGTTGAGAAAGAAAGGTCAATGGAAAAAAGAACATCGATATATAATTTGCTGCTAATGTATTACAACAATTATAGTAGTTATGTCATCTAACCACCGAAGCACCAAGAAATCAATGCACAAAGGAATAAAGAGCAAGCCATTTATTTCTGGCATTAGGTTAGAAAAAGAAAATACATAAGGGCAAGATATTTAACCTGTATAACCAGAATCTTTATTAGACCACAAAAATCAGAACCAGGAATAATTTCTAAGGTCATCTCCCAGAGATTTCTGGCAGTATTTTAACATCTGTAGAATGAATCAAACGCATTCTGTCTGGTAAGGTCAAAGATCCTCCTAAAGCTGCATTCCAGTTGCTGCTATCGCATGTATTAGAGCAGTTTCATATTTTGTTTGAGGGACAAAAAGCCCTGAAACCACAGGCAGAGAGCAAATGTCAAACTTGTCCAGCTTTAATGAGGCACTAATTTTTCCACATAGAAATCTGAAGCTCTCTTTTTCCCCCACAGGTAGGGGGGAGCCCCGGTGATTAATGTGCAGCTATAATGGTCAGGGTTATTTGAAATTATTGGACAAATCCACTACGCCTTATACATTTCGAAGTATTAGAAATATTGCCTATAGCATTCACCCTAAGATACTGCTACTTTTTGTTAAAAAAAGCCCTTGACTTCTGCAACTAAAACATTCAAGCCTTCCATGCAGCAGTGCTTCACTTGACAGTAAACCGAGGAATTCTAATGCACATGTGAAGCCCCCACACCAGCCTCGCTGCAGAAGGCAGCCACTCCTTGTTCACACCAGGCATCTCCCACAGTACCCTAGGAGAAAAACCCGTCCTCTCTTTTCATCAGTTGTTTAAAATAAGCCAGCCAGGCCAGGATCGCCTGGAGCAGCAGGACAGGAGATGAAAGATTTAATGGTTCCCTTTCATCCTTCTGCCTGGGGTCCAGCTGCCTTACAGGGCAGAAGAGACAGGCCCGCAGCAGTAACAGCACGGCATGCTGCTGCGTCCCCCCTCAGCAGGCACACTGCCCGTCACTCCAGTCACCAGCGTGTCACGAGAAAAGTTCTATGAGCTAGTCCGAGGCAAGTTTCTACCTTCCTGCTTCTATCTTGCACCTGGACTTCTTTGCACCCCTGCCATCACCCCCTTTTCCATGCACCCAAAGAGACGCAATGCTCTCCAGCCCAGACCCCTCAATGACACGACTTCCAGGTGCCACTGAGAGCTGTCACTGCATCAGTGGGGCCACTTGGACCTTCTGCTGCCTGGTGGCAACATGTCATTGAACACAGCCAGCCTCCAGTGACAGACAGCTGCACACACGAAGGGGCTGCAGCATCACCTGCCCCCTCTCCCTGTGCAAGCTCCGTCCTACCAAGTGGGTGCTCGAAGGTGCTCATGGCTGGTCAAGCCTCTTCCCAGGTCCACCCACTCAGCACACATTTGAGTCTAAAGGGAAGTTTAAAATCAGACTAGACATTTGACTTTCAGAAAGCTATTACAAAGGAAGATGTACTTAATCATCTTTTTTTTCCATCTTTGCTGTCCAACATTCATATGGCATTGAAGAAGAACCAAGCTTCATGCTCAGCATGTCTTTCTCATCGCTGAATTGGAAAATGTGCTCCTAGGAGACAGTAACCTTCAGATCTAATATTATATATGAACATAAAGTATCATCACATCTTCAAAAAAAGGCTGCAAGTTCTTAATTTTTGCATCTTCAACTTAAGAACCTTCAAAAGAGCCTACTTTTCAGTGACATTTCTGAAAATATGAGCCCAAATTTTTTGTTTACAACCCAAAAATAACATCTATATATATTTTAAACAAACTTAATTGGCAGTGTTTCAAACACATAATAAGTTAAGACTATTAGCCGAAGAAGTTTTAACTTCAGTACCTAATGACAGGCTCCAAAATCCACTGTATTTGGACAACATCCAACCCAGCAGATTATGACAACCACATTACAGTGACCAGAATACATTACATACTGGTACATAATATGGATAAAGGACAGGTCAAACGGCACGTGGCCAACCTAAAGCTCTGCAGGTCAGGTGCAATGCCTAGACTTCAGCATGCAGTGTTATCCCCATCATCTGCTGCTAACTGCTTTCCGTACCAACCAGAGGGATAGGTCCCTTAAGGGAACAGGAATGTACGGATCCGCACTGTGTATTTTAAAAAGTGTTTAGCGAGAAGCTTTGATCTATTATTTCCCCCCTACAAAGCATCGAGGGGAAATTTCTTTGTGCTTCGGCCCAGGGAAGGAGATATAAGAAGAATCTTGTTTGCCCCTGGGAGCCAAATTATCATAAATATGCTAAGCAGTGCAAGCTCCCCAACATGTGGCACTGGAGCATGTGCAGTCAACATCACAGCATCTCTTCAGGGAAGCCTTGCACGACAAAGCCTCCACTGGCAAAATGCTCCCGGCTTTTGTAGATTTGGCAGAACAACCTAAAAAGGGAATGGTGGCATTTTCATTCGAGCGAGAACTGTTGGATTTGGTCCAAATTTCTGCAAAAGATGGAAATAACATGCACGAGACTTAACGGACAGACCACTGACTTCCTCCAGCATGAGAAACAGCAATGCACAGGGTCAAGCAGTGGGATAGTTTTGGTGTACTGGGTCTCAGAGACTACAATAGGGTCTTGCAGCCGTCATGTAACCTCAAAAGCAGCAATTCACTTGCCAACATCTTCTGACATATGGAGGCAAAAGGCCCGGCAAAGCTGCTGCATGGCTGTGGTGTGTTACAGGCTCTGCTGGGCAGGGAGCAAGGAGGAGGGAATACATCTTGCCGACCCCATAGGAGACCCGACTGGTGTTGGCATACTGCAACCTTACTGCAGCACTGAAGGATGCATGTTGCCCCAGGGTATACAATAGTTCAGGTTGATGGCTCAGATACCTCTGAAATAATAACTTATGCAATCCCTAAACACGTACAACACACAGCAGAGGCCTCCTTGCACTGGGAGGGGGATGGCAGGAGGGCCACAAATCCAAATGAACCCAAAACCCAAACATGGCCACACTTGCATTTCTCACACCTGCCTCCCTCCCCCCTCCCCGGGACGGTGAAGCACGGCTTCACAGCATAAAACCAGAACGACGAGCGTCAGAGCACTCATAAGGCAGCTGTGTTTTGCCTCCCATGAGGTGAATGGGTTCCAAAAAAACCTGATGTGTTTCTTGATGGTGGTGTTAAAACACAATGTTGCATTAATTGCAGACTTATTTACATGATATATGCCCTTAAATTATGAACCTGAAATTGTACTTGCTCTACGGAGACACCCAAATAATTCCAATGACAGGTTAACGTGTAATTAAAGACAGCTTTTCTCCTTACTATTAGAACTTAATGGAAGACAGCAATAAAAAAATGGCTTGTACATAGTCTGTGTATGTATTAAAGACATCTAACAACTTCAAACTATCAGGTTTGTCAGTACACCTCTGTACTGACAGCAGAATGAAAGAAGTAACAAAGGTCCTTGCTTGCACGGTTTAAAGATCATACAGGGTAAGACACAAGGAACAGGCATTATCTGCAGTTCAGCTGCTTGTGAGTATTAAAATACCTGCACGGGCATAATTCCCTGTGGCAGCAGAATTGTGTTCTTGTGCAAGGACCTTGGCCTGTTCGCTATACGCAGAAGTTCATCATTACACTTTTAAGAAAGAACACCTTTATTGGATAATTTTCAAATTATTTTCACTCAAGAGAGCTCAATATTAGATCCTTGATTCAGCTGTACCATAATTACTCAGGGATTTTATTTGATGGCCTTGCTTATTTCAGTTAAATAAAGTGGGGATATAAGCAATTACTGGACGAAAGCTCAGTGGGATAATTTTCTAAACATGTATATTCACTTTTGCCATTATTTCAGATTTTTAGTGCTATTTATTGATTTAGTCACAAAAAATACAGGCAGAATAAAAACCGCAAATAGGCATAACTTTGGGCTGGTATAGTCCAGCTCTCTTCTTTTGCATCTTTCTTTTCCAAGTCTTACGAGGTACTGTATCTTTCATGAACAAACTGGAAAGCATCTAATGGAAGAGATGCATTCTGTATCTTGTAGAAATTGTTGGTTCAGGTTGTACCCCTTCATCAACACTGCCAGCTGTTCCCTGGACTTCCACAGGGCACAGCGGAATCTCCTTGGACGAGGTGTAAACCATACCTTTCCGCACAAGCATACATGAATCTGATGCAAAGGTAAAAAAAAATGAACTGTAGTAACAGATATGATACTATATTAAACCAGGCATCTTGGCTCATCTGCTCTGTGACCATGTCTCACCACTACACACACCAGCATCTGGCTGTGACTAGTTCTCGCTGCCATCTTTCATAGCTATCACTCTTTTTGGCCACGGTTTTTGTAAAACATGCAAGTTATATTTTTCCCTTGTACAGCAGAGAAAGGGAGGTAGACACAGGCTCAGCAACAGCAGGA
Organism: Rhynochetos jubatus; assembly: GCA_027574665.1. Lineage (NCBI taxonomy): Eukaryota > Metazoa > Chordata > Aves > Eurypygiformes > Rhynochetidae > Rhynochetos > Rhynochetos jubatus. The sequence goes on along the minus strand of CM050653.1, from coordinate 50,609,933 downwards.
GCGGAGGCGGGAGGTACCTGCCAACACTGAGAGTACAAACCCAGTATCCCCGTTACTGTTCTGCTCATCTCTCCAGGGTCCCATGCAGACAATGCTCCGGCCAGCGAGGCCAAAACCACCAAATGTGAGATTCAAATGGCGATCCCACGGCAAATCACCTTTCCCTATCAAATTTCCACACCTTTTTCAAATGAAATAGACTAACAACAACATACTTTCTACTTTCCTTCAGCATTTCTTTTCCTTTCTTGTTTCCCTAAAGAAAATGAGTTTTGCAGCTGGTCTGTCCAACTGTCAGTCTTGCCCTCCCTTATCCCTGCATCCTTTCAATCTGTTGACAGATTTCAACCAAATTTGAGGCAGGCCAGCAAATTCTCAAACACACTATCTTCCTAGAAGTGATGGGAGTAAGCACATCCGTAGAAGAGAGAGAGATAAATTATTGTCTCGTTGAAGTCAAGGTTGCTGTGTAAGCACACCTATGTTTGTAGACAAAATAACTCCACCAAAGGAGATGATGTGATAGTGCCTCAAGCTGCTGCTGGAAGGACTGGTTTGTTGAGGGTTTTAATAAGAAAAAACCCAAACCACCAAAAAAGATACGATCTCAAACAGTGGGACTATTAGCATTGCTGACATAGCCTCCTTCTTTTAAATTCTGCAACGTGTGTCCATACGCAGTTCCTCTAACGAGGCTTCCTGTTGCTGCTGTTCCCATCTCTCTGCTGCACCAGGGCAGAGCACTGTCTCTTACTCGGTCTTTGCATAGCACCGGTCACAGACACAGTGGCTTCTGAATGCCTGTATATATGTAAGATGATAACATTATCTTTCTGTATTTGTTTCTGCAAATAGGGTGGGTTGTTTGTGGTTTTGGGTTTTTTTCATTAAACTGTTTCACTTATTCGGTTAATCATAAAGGCCAAATATAAAAAGCAATTTTTAGGGGTTATTTTCTTACTAAGAAGCAGTATCTTTTATCATCCCTGGCTAACGTATGGAAAATCATTAGTTACGCGGTATGTCCTTGAATAGACTACAATCACTTGCCCATGGGTGCAGCCCAGTAGACACTTCTGCCAGGTTTAACACCATCGATACAGGTTCTTTCAGGTTACGAAATCGCAAGCATGTCTTTATTTTCACTAAAAATTGCCTGTCAGAGAAGGTAGCAAAGCATCTTAAAGAAAGACTCTGGAGGATTACGTGCAACTCTTCAGTTAGCTAAATACTTCCTATATAAGAACATATATTTAAAAGCAATTTTCCAAGTCAGTTTTTAGAAACACATCACCGATTACAGTAAATATACAGGACCTGGAATCAATTCCATTAGGAGCTGCTGTTTTAAAGACACGGCTGCCCACATCCCAGAAGGACAATGAAGTATAATATGCAAGCTCATTTAATCACTGTATCCAATTACAAGGAGGAATAAATCATCACACACATGCCTATGTCTGAATTTTAAAAAGTAAATAAATCATGAATAGTCAAGCCATACACTGAATTTCTGCATTCACAGATTAGCAGGGGAAGTGGTGCATTTACTTCCCATTTGAAATGCGAGTAACCAAAAACTATTAACAATATCTAATTATTTTAAGATAAACAGAAAAGCTGCCTCTTTCTGTTGTTGAGTTTGGAGCTTGATCATACAGAGCTGCCATTCTGTGTAGTAGGGAACACAAAATCCTGACCAACGTTGGCCACAACAGACCTTGTATATCGTCTAATGACAGACTTTCCTGGTCTCTGCCCTGATTCATACCCAGGTCTCCCCTAAATCACAGGGGTTCAGAAGAAGAGCTGGCATGTGCCTGTTACTGATGGTTTCCAACCTTTAGGGCAGGCAAAACATTGCCACATGCTCACTTCTGCTTTAAGACTTTGAAGGAAACCCACTTGAGAACTGGGATCTGACAAATGCTATTTGTTTGCAGTTGTTTTTCGCTGTTGTTTGTTTGCTGGCTGCTTCCAGCTTGTGGCTGTGTATCCCCTGTGATGGTCTAACAACAAACAAAATCCCAGAGACAAGGCTCCTGTCGGGACGGGAATGAAACCCAACAAGAGCCTCATTATTGTATTGATGCCGGGGCTCTGAAATCATGACTGGGAAAGAACAAAACCAGTATCTGGCTTTCTGTTTCTAGCTGCAGCAGCTCCTAGAAAGAGGCCAACAAGCCCTAGTCCTCAGAAATGGGGATGGGAGAAGGTTAAAGAAAGGCTTCTTGGGGAATCAGTAGAGACTTGTGGGGAGGAGGGATAATGGCAGGAGGGGGATGCAAGGTGCAAAAAAAAAAAGAAAAAAGGAAAAGAAATTGAAAAGCAGTGAAAGGTGAAGTATAAAAGTCTCTAGCAGTCCCAGGTCAGACAGCATGATTTGTCCATGATTACATGCTTGATTCTGGCAATTTATATCTCCATCAAAACTCAAGTTCAAGCAAAGGAATAAAATCATAATTCATCCCAAATATTGTCACAAGAAAGCCTGAGTTTTAGATTATTAGCTTCCATCAAAATTAGATCCATCACTGCTGCCACTTCATTTACATTGATCTATTTACCCTGTCTTTCCACCCCCCAATTTTTTTGCCCTCAGTGTCCTTGAAAGAAGACATCACATTTTCCCTTCAGACACAGAGTTCTGATTTGGTTTCAGAAGGATCTCACAAGCATTTCTGAACTAAGGTCACCTCATGATCTCTGCCTGGCTCAGGAGACGGTGATGCGAGCTGCTGCCACAGCTACTACTCACATCAGTATTTTTCACCTTGTCTAAAAGATGGGACAAGCAATTTACTTTATTGCAGTAACTAATGCTATTCCGAAAATCTTTTTCTGCCAGAACCAGCTATACTCTGTGAGGGAAACCGACATCTCACAAGAAACCTTTGGCTGTCAAAGTGGTGTAATTCTACTCCTATTTCAATCTCTGAAAGGATCAAAATTGACAAAAAAAAAAAAAAGATTGTCTCCAATGCCAGCCACACAGGCTCTCCTTAAAGGTGTTATATACCCAAACTGATACCAAACTGGATCAAGCCTTTCCTTCTAAAAAAGTGACAGCAATTTAAAGCCTACATTATGAGCTTACCAACTGTAGTTACTGCACAAAGCTTCTCAATTTATTCCAAGCGCATTTTGCTCCATTACCTCCTTTTTAGACAGGCCCCCTCTGCTCTCACAGTATTCCTATTAAAACCATCTATTCCTACATCCAACAGCCAATCTTCTGACATGCCCACTAAAATCAAAACCCAGCAAGGTAACATACACCACAGCAGGATCCCCTGCCAACCAACTTGATCTGGAGTGTGTTAGCGCCAGTTTGCCAATGACACCGACAGCCCTTCTCAAGCAACAGCGTTTGTTCAACTACACAGCAAGCAGGGGCATTTGGTACTCTAATGAAGCTCAGGGCTGGCAGCTATTAAGGGAGGTCTTAAGAGCCCACAGAAAGCCTCATCAGGAGGCTTCGCTTTGGGAAATAGGCAGAAATCTATTCCAATTAATGGTTCACAAATAGGTCTTGGGTTGTGGTTCTTTGTTCTTAACTTCCCTGGGTGTCCTCAGAGAACAGGGATTTACAGAAAATGGTAAGGTGGGAAAGAAAACAACCACATCAGCACACTGTACAACAAAACGTCACCTAACGGTAGTAACAGGCAGCATGACAGGGAGCTTAGTACAGTAATGACACCTGTAGTTTGGCTATAGCCCAAACCAGCCCTGCTCCTGCTCACAAAGAGGCCGAGGTTGCTACTTCCACAATAACGTGAAACCGTTTGAACTTAGGGCATGTTAAGAAGGATTGCGGGGGAAGGAGGTATTAACAGCATGAGAGTAAATTTAGTTCACAAGGGGGAAAAAAGCAGCTTTGAAGAACAGATTTCTTTCAGATTCTTAATACACAACCTCAAAGCCCAGGTCTTCAGTGAATCCATCCTTCCACCCTGTGGGTGGGGAATGAACACGCTCTTTATATTCCTCAGAAAATGTTAATCTCACAAAAAAATCATTGTATTACAGCCACTTTGAGCACTGGAAACATTGCAATTCAAACCCCGAAGACAGTGTGTGAACTGTATTCTTGGACTCGAAGATGCAGCAAATATGTCAAGATACAGTTTTAACTGTTTTCAGCATTCTTACATAAAAACTCCCCTACCCCGTGAAAGCTCCCTTTCAAAAAAATCTGAATTGCAGAGCACCATATCTGAGTTTTATAACATTACAGTCAGCTCTTGGGATGGAGTGTTTTGCTCTATTCTGAGAACGAGCTTCTGACTTAACAGCCATCGCACCAAGTGCTAATAGCAACACAGGAGTCATTCATGGACAAACACCCTTACTTATGTCAGCAGGTGGTGAATCTTGTGTGTGGGAGATGAGTACAAAAAGAGATAATGAAGACAGTTTCCAGTTTTTCAGTAGTCTGCCGGTCAGGGTTTGATAGTAAAAAGCCTTAAGAAGGAAGGAAAGGAGGACAACAGCAAGTGATGAGGATGCGTAAACACCCAGGAAGGATGGGAGACCTGTGGTGAAGGGCACCATGGCTGGGGGTCCTTGAAGGACCACATGGTCTGTGTCTCCCACTGAAGGAACAGGATGTGCTCACACTTCATAAGAAGTAGCAATGCTGATATTTCGGTTTTGCATTTCCAGTTCCTACTCTCGCAGTTAACTGACCTGCCAACCCACACACCATCTGTTGCTATTCCTCGTACAAATCAGGTCTCGCTTCTCCTCTAGTAGAAACGGCAGCTTTGAGTTAACTGTGTATGTTTTATAATTAGTCAGCTTCAATGAGCCACATTCTGGGAAAACATGAAGACCGAGCTGTATCTGGGGACTGAGAGGATCTAGAACGTTGTGTCACCTTCACAGCAGGGGTTATCCTGTCCTTTCACATATTTCACATTTGGTGGCTTGGTCCCACTGCTGCAGGGAAACGGATCTCCAGCAGACAGAAGTAAGAGCTACCACAGTTCAGACTCAATTCAGAATTTGGCTATGACTTTTTGCTAAGCCCCAGTCAATATTGGCTTCCTTTGCCTTTAACATTCTTACGACTCGCTAGAACCACTATGACATTACATCCAATGGAAGGGCTCTAGCTTGCTTTATCTGCAAACCTGCCGCTGTGGAACTGACCCAAGCCCCAGTGTAACATTTAAGCCAGGCAGGGAACCAACCCAAGCGGCTGGCGTACTTCTAAAAGACATCTCCCTTGTCAAGAGGGATCTCTTTGGCATCACCACTCTGCAGTGACTCAGTTTTCCTTTTTGCCTTTATGGCCCTCAGTCCTAGCCATCTGACCTGGCAACAATGCTTAGTTGTGCTAGATTGATGCTGAATCAGGTGATTAGTAAAGGGCTTGGACTAAGGCAGAAACTAAGAGGCAAATTCTATTACTCTTTTGTCGCTAAAATTCAAGCATTTTTATAAAATGGAACATTTCAAGATTTTTTTAGTTCTTCCATACTCACTTCTTGGCTTAACAAAACAAGAAAATCAGCAATTATCAAAAGCCCAATTCTGAAAAAAGTTCTAAAGAAATATTTCTGAAATACACAAACATGTCTCTAATCTCAGCTACTCATTGCATCTGTTAATTTAGAGATATGTATGACCATATATCCTTTCGTATATCTGCAATACTCCATTGGTTTGATAATTTGTATCACCCAGACTTCCAATCTCATTAGGGTGAAAGTGACTTGACGAATATCTGATTAAAACTCTTTAGGGTTACACTGGCTTTCCAGAAACCTTACCAAATGCCCAGGTGTCAAGACAACCTGTCTCACAGGTAGCTCATCAAAATGTTTGTATCACCCAAGCCTATTTTGCAGTACAAGAAATTAACACATTCTGCCTTTAAGGACTTTAAAGAAAAAAAAAAAGCCCTTTTCACTGTCAAAAGAAAATGATTGATCTTCATCTTCACCCTCAAAAAAGTTCTCCTGCTAGATCTGCACTTCCCAATTCCTCTCTGCCTAAACCACTAAGAACATCAAAACCCCTCATATGATCTACAATGCCCATCCTCATAATAAATGGCTTCACACTAGGCTTTCATGACGGCTCCTTATCACTTTCTCACATAGCAAAAGGTGACAACTAGCTACAATGAACCACAGAATTACTGAGCAAAGACTGAGAAACTAAGAATACTATGATCTAATTGACTAATCATATACAGTGGGTAGCTTTTTCTTATGCAAATTTGATTCAAACACAAAATACATGAAACCCTTGGGGCCCTACCATTGTCCCAAGCTATTCTTGCACAGGGTACAAAAAATTCTAGTTAGGTGCCTGAGGTGCCAAAAGGTGCAACACTGAAACCATGCATTTGCCTGATGGCTACCTCAGTTCCTTTTTCTCCTTGAAAGAGTCTACTATGCCAGGTGTGCTTACACCATGAAAACTGCTCGTGGTGATAAACCGAAAAAATACCCTCAGTATCTATCGAGGGTCCTGCTCACTAAGGATGTTCATCATTCCTCACATTGCCTCTAGTTTCTCAGTCAATGGCTATAATGGTGAAACAACCCAGGAGCAGCATCCCCAGACCCTGCTTTTCCAAAAGTTTCCCCTGAACAAGCTTTAGTGCCCAAGTGAAAAAACAAAACAAACCAAAAACTACCAAAACCACACCAACAAAACCTTTTTCACGTTCCAAGTCCTCATTTCCCAGAAATAACTGTCTGAGCTCCTGCCAGGAGACAGCATCTTAGACATATTCCCCTCGCTGGCATTTCCTATTAGCTTAGGCACCGCAGCGTGTGACACACTGTCTGTAGCGAATCTCAGACATGGCACTCCTCCTACAAGCTGATTCAGCTCACTAATGTGACAGAAAATCATTCTAACAAAGGAAAAAAATAAAGTAGTTTCCTACTAAGATACTGCGATCTACTTGGCACAAGGCCAAACCAAGTACAGCAGGTGAGGTATAGAGGTGAAGGGGCCACATGGCAATGAACAGGACAACTGGAGGACATCAGGCCTTCCCATTTGAGCAGAAGCTAGTATCACTGCTGGCAGCCTTGGTCCCAACCTCATGCTATCCCCAGGGCTCCTGCCTCTCTCATCCTGGCTGCAAGTCCCACCATGCCATTCACAAAGCCATTCGGCGGGAAACTGTTCGCACTCTGCTGCCAACTGAACTGCTAACTCACACAGTTGTCCAACTGAAGGAATTAGTATCTTATAACCAACCATAGGTTCTGATTAACTGCTTCCAAACCGCAATGTACCGGTTAGATCAAAGCTCCCCATAAAACAGAACCAGATCTTTGACATGGGCCAACAGAGGATGCCCAGGGGAAGACAAAAAAACCAAGACAGACAGTTATCTTTCTCTCATACACCCCCTTATCTTCCGGCAACTGGCAGTGTAGACTTCCCAAATCAGAAGCTGCAGTGCACTGCAGTGATGGGAGTTTTTGCCAGGATTCTGCCTAATTTGTTTTTAAACCCTTCCAATCTTTGTCTTCCACAAAAACCTCACAACAATGAGTTTCATGGTTTAGCTGTGCCTGCTATCAGAAAAGAACTTCATTAGCTATCAGCATAATAATTTCACTGTTACAAAACACTTCCCACATTATGAAAAACAATGAATAACCTTTCCATACTTGCCTTCCCCACATAATTCATAGTCTCATAGATTCACCATATGCCTCCTTCACAGAAGTTGGTTTTCTATGATGACCACACTATTTATTCTTAGACGTATTTCATCTATACTTCTAACTCCCCTTGCTGCCCTTTTCAAGCTTTTTTTAAGTTCATTTGCAATCTTTCTGAGCTGGAGGAGAAGAAGAAACCATATTATACTGTCATACAATGGTATAACTGGTTCTTGCTTGCCTTCTTTCCTAATTGTGCCAAATACCGTTTGCCTTTTTCATCAATGCGGATCAAAAATTTCCAAGAACCATACACAACATCTCCAAAGACCTACTTTCTGCATAGCCAATTCAGCACCTCTGGGTGAATATCTGTAATAAGGATTTCTTTTCACCATATTAGAAAATGCATTACTTTGCATTTTTCAAACTTGGATCTCATCTGCAATTTTATCACAGTTACGCAGATTTTTATTCCTTTCATCTTTCTTCAGCCACAGGCCTGGTTTGAGGGGACTCACTCCCAACTTGTTTTCCCAGTCCTACACTATCCCATCCTTATGAGGACATGCTGTTACCTCAGTTTTCATCCCACACTCAGCAGCATCCCAGATTTCACTGGCAAACTCCCTCCATTTTAAACATTGACAATTCACTCTTACCTTTCATTTTCTCTGTTTTTAGTCATCATCAGACCAGAAAATCTTCCTCCCCCTTATCAAAAGATCTTTAAATTTCTTTAAGGACTTTTGGCAAGGGACTTTGATAAAAAGCATTCTGCAAATACAAATATAAAATACAGGCAGACCAGATCTCATATATCCTCATACTCCTTCAGATCAGTAACAGTTCTACAGGATATACGAGATATAACCTATATCTCTGGGAAAAAAAAAACCAAAAGAAACAAACAGTCCCTTCCCTCAGTACGCTATTTCTGCATGCATTTCTTCCTTCCACTTTTAACTGTAATGCCACCCAAATTCCCAGCACTAAGTCATAACTCTATGCTGCAGTTTTGCACCTAATCAAACACCTGCAAGCAAGTTCAACTGCTAAAGGCACCAGTCCTCCTCTCCTGCTGTCCCCACCTGCACATCTCTCACTCCCTGCCGCTGACAGCTGAAGTGATCAGGAAACTGATCCATCTTAAAACTAAGAATTACATCCTTGATTATTATCAACCAGGACCAGGTCCCTACTCAGGTCTGCTACAGAATCACATGGCAGTGCAGTGGCAGGAATGAGTGGCTGGGGAAGGCTGAGCTGCTTCTTTTGATTACTGCGCCAGTTTATGCTGGCATAATGTATTGGTAAAATGACAACCTTATTGCTTAGATGTTCCCCAAATAGAACCATTTCTTTTAATTGGCATCACATTTTCTACCTTCCTCTGCCACCAAGGCTGATTTATATGATAGATTACACACCACTGTTAGGAGTTCAGCAATTTCATATCTGAGTTCATTAGAAGTCTTTAGGGAGTAACATCTGATCCTGCTGATTTTTTACTGTTCATTCGATTGATTTATTCTAAACCTACTTCTACTGACACTCCCACTTGAGACAGTTTAAACTCAAGCCACATGAAGCAATCATCCCTTATGAGAACCTCCCCAGGTTCCCTTACGCTGAGATAAATGGATATCTTAGCTTTTCTGCTATTCTTACGCACACGTTGCTCCACGCATGTTAACTCTGCTAAACTCTTATTCCTCTGTATGAGCACAGCAGTGACATACTCATTTAGCCACCCAGTTCACCAAGTTTTTCTAAGACTTTGCCTCGCAGTGATTGATTGCATTCAACATTTGGCAGCCTCTGGAATAACACAGTTTACAAAACCCTTCAGAATCATGACTGTCAGAATGTCATTCATTATAAAGGACTGGCAAGAGGTAGGGCTAACAGGCTCTAGCTTAAAAGCTGGAAGAGGCAGAGCTGCATCCCTTTTTGGCAGCACCATTTAGCAGCTATCTGACTATGGTCAGCTCATGGAAAACAGTACCATTCTCCTAAAAGGTCACATACAGATCACTGTCATATTCCAGAGGCTGCCAAACGTAGAATTCAATCACTTCGAGGCAAGATGGTATGCCTGAACAGAGACCAGGCAGAAGATACTCTCCAAAGACTAGACCAGGATAATATCCAGAGAAGGAAATGCTGCTAATGCCCAAGAAAAAAAAAAAGCTTTTGCAGAAGAGGACAACAATTTTGAAAGCAATGCCATAGTCAATGGGAAAGGATTAGGGATTCTGAGATGCTAAGATCTGGCCTCTTGGAGACTACTTGTTCAAATCCCCATCCTTGATGCCCAGGAGGCATGCCTTGCATTTTCAGCCTGGATATTGACATATTTGAAGTGCCTGGCTGTGTTCAGTTCTCACAACTTCAAACTGCCCTCTAATGTACACACTCAGCAGACATCCCCAAGTGACTCCACCAAACCTCAGAGATGACTCAGAAAAGTTGTTTGCTACAGAAATTCAAAATTTTCAGCCATCTCATGGTAGAAAACCAGAAGAGTCTTCTCCAGGGTTGGTACATTACAGGTGACAGTAACTCAGCAAGACGAAAACGTTCTCCCTTTGAGATGGAAGGCTGGTAAGACTTTGTTACTGGCAAGCCCTGATTTAAGAAAATGCCACAAGAACTCACATATACTCTGTGATTTAGGCCATCACAAAAACCCCTCAGTCACTCAACTGTTACTAAGTACCTAAGCTTAGAGTCTTGCAGACCTCTGGCTTTCAAGACATCCTTGCCCACAGAAGCCATCTGAGCAATAAACTGGTCTAGCTGTGCACGTTGCTGTGTCTTCTTCAGTGTCCTCAGTTGTTGTAACTGTTCAGCCACATCACAGGCACCGGGACTCTTCTTCAGGTTGGGTAAGGAAAGGTGTCCCCACCTATTTTTTTATAGCAGAGGATACCGCAGCAGACTGCTTAAGGTATCGTGCTACAGGTTTAGCAGCAGCTGAAGGGAACCTGGAGGCCTGGACTGGACGCCAGTTAAATTTATTCCAGCCCAACCCCAAAGCTTCTCGTTGCTCTTCCAGCTGTGAGCAGTACCTGCTGACTTGGGCTAGAAAATGGAGGATGGCTGGGAGCAATACGTGGCACATCATTCAACCATGTCAGTGTTTATAAAAAGCGGTGCCCCATGATCACGCCAGCCCCAGGAGACAGTGGATTATTTTTTTTTTTATGACCACAGAGGATTTCAGTTATGATCTGTTATACAAAGGGTAAAAATGAAAACATGCAGAGCATCCCTCCTTGGGAAGCAGTGCAAAGGGTCAAACAGAACAACAGCCCCCTGCGTGCCACTGTATGTAAGAACAGCTCTTGTGTTCTCTACAGATACAAATAAGGAAACCGTGTTGGAGGCTGCAGGGAAAACGGGAGACCAAGGAAGTCATCCTGGAACTGGCAAACTGACAGCAGGAGCAGCAGCTGGGTACAACATCGTCCTTTTATGTTCTGCAAAGCTATGCCTGCTAAAACACGAGCCTGCGGGACTCTGCAACTCAGCCATTCTCTGAGATGGGCCAGACTGGAACTACAAAAAAACACCTAAAAAGAGCAGCAAACCCAAGCACACAAACAGCAGAGGGATGCCTTCAGGTGCACACACAAAGATGCACAGTCTATATCCCATACCTCCTCACGCCAAATGCCATTGAGCCTGAAAAACAGAGTGATCAAAACCATTACAGGGGCTTCCGCCACATAAAATGCTGGGAAACATAACTCCCAACGCCTTTTATTTTTATGAAGTTCTACATTACCAGATTAATAAAGCCATAAGAAAACAGTATATGAAGAACCACCCTTGAGGAAGTGGAGGGCTGCTGGGCAAGGTTTAGCACGCTTATTTGTGATGGCAAAAAAATGCAGCCACAGCTACTTTGTTCTGTCCCTAGGATCCAGTTAACCCTGGCTACAGGGCAGAGCTAATTGTTTCTTTCTAAAAGGAGGCAGGATAAGACAGAAGAGGTGAGGGGAAGCCAATCAACCTTTAAATACATTACCATCTGCTAACAAGCAGGCAAGCCATGGTTTAGCATTTGTTTTGAGGGCAGTTTACCAGACCCTCTCTAGAACAATAAGAACAGGCTTATGAACAGCCTCTCGGTGATGGGAGGGAGACAGAGCAAAGAGGAAAGAAAGAAAAGGTAGCACACGTGAGCATGGATACAGTACCTAATGCTTTATGTAAGGAGTGCTTTGTATTTACAAACACTAAAATATAATGCATAGTGCTAGTGAAAATCTCATTGTTTTCCAGCATGATTATGAGCTCATAAAAATAATGAAGCAGACTATAAAGATGGGCAGCTAATGTCCCTCAATCTGCCCCGATAAATGTTAACGGGGAAACTTATTCTGGATCTAACAATTGACTTTCAAGGGCCAACGAAGGACCCTCACTACACTGCCGAGGAGCTGGCTCAAGTCAATTACACCCAGAACTAGTCTGAGGGTATGCGTGGAAGGAAAACAATCACAGCCTCTCTCTGCACTAAATATTAATGTCTAGGCAGACAAAAGCAGCACTAGGAATACCGTAATAATGTCACCAGCAGACACTCTGTACCTTTCTTCAGGGCATTCACGCATCAGCACTAGGAATGTGCCTATTGTCCCACATTAAACTAATGACTTGTTCCGAGAACCCAATCCTGGCGTTCCTCTGGGAATCGCAGACGTTATTTATATTTTCAGTCACTTAAAAGGATTAAAGTGTGTTTATTCTCCTTAATCTCATTTGGGGAGAGAGAGAGAAAGATACAGGCAGCAGGAGTATGCGTTTTAACCCTACTGGGAACGATCAAATGCAGGGCTCCATTTACGGCCAGCTGCCTTCCCAGCTCTTCGGTATCTGGGACCTCCAAAAGTCACCAGCCTGGCCACTTCCATTAAAACTACCTATGAATCGCAGGTTGCGGGCACTTCTGATAAACTACCCCAGGAGCTCTTGGTGACAGCAAGCTGTGCACAGAGCCACGAGATCCAGCTGAAAATTAAACCGCATGTCAAGTAGCCCGATCAATAGAATAATTGCTCTAGGCTGGAACAAATTACAGTCTCTGGCTGAAGACACCCAAGTACAGCATCAGCCTGTAGCTGTAGCCTCATAGCTGCAGGCTACGAGGAACGGCAGTTGTGCCCGACTAGACACGGCGCTGCACAGCGCAGCCCCGGCGCTACCCGGGCAGCAGCCCCTGCCCAACACAGAAAAGGCTCCGGTTGCTGCCAAGCGCCCGGCTCCGGGTGGCTTCATTAACCGCTGGCATTGCTGCCCCCCAGGCCGGCCGGCCGCCCCGCCTCGCCACCCCCCGGCCACCGCACGCCCACGGCTTCCTCCCCACGTTGCCCCGGGTCCAGCGTCAGGCCGGCAGCTGGCTTTTGGCCGGGGATGCCCGGGCGCGACCTCCGCGCCGCCCCGCTCTGCTGGCACCGGCAACCGGGACCTCTCCCCCATCCTCGCCCAGGGCCGGGGACAGGTTCTTCCCCGGCCGCCGCCGCCTCCCCGCCGGGCTCGCTCCTTACCCGTCTCTTTGTCCTGGGCGGCTTCCAGGTGCAGGTCGCTGAGGAGATGCTCCAAAATCTTCTCCGGCGTCCCCGAAACCACCACGTATCTGTCGGAAAGCAGAGAGTCCCCGGAGTCATCCTCGGTGGAGGACTGCGAGCGGCTGCTCCACTCGTCCTCCTCATCCTCCTCGTCGATGTACTTGAAGTAAGGCACGTCGAAGGTGGGCAGCGGCCGCTCCCCGCCGCGGCCCGCCAGCGCCTCGGGCACCCGCACCCTGCCGCTCCCCATGGCGCCCCGCTCCCACCGCGCCTCCCCCCTTAGGCGCGCCCCCCGGGGGCCATCGCCCTGCCGGGGGCCGCCACCACCACCCCGCCCGCCGCCGCGGAGCCCGGCCCGGCCGGCGCAGCCCCGCGCTCCCGGAGCCGCGGAAGCCTTACCTCCCGCGCCGCTCGGGGGCCGGGCTGCGTGACCACACCTTCCGCAGCACCAGCGCTGCGCCGGCCTCCTCCCGCGCCCGCTCGCCGCCGCCTCCATCGTCCGCCTTCCGTGCGCGGGGAGGGGGGAGAGAGGAGAGACAGAGAGAGCGCGGTCAGTGCCCGCAGGGCCCAGGGCTGCCGCCCGTCGCGGGCTGTGCCCGGGCAGGTCTCGCTGCCGGGGGTCTGAGTCGAGAAGGGGGGCTCTTCGCAGGGGGGCGGAAGGGGCTGCCCTTTGTGAGCGGCGCCCGGCATCGCATGTTGGGTCTTAACCCGCGGGAGCGGGGCGGGGGGAGGGCGTGCGGGCTGCCCCGTGCCCCCGAGGGGGTGGCGGGTTTCATCTCCAGCCGGTCGGACGGAGCAGGGGACAGGTACCGGAGTCCGAAAGCGGCAGGCGCTCCCGAGCACTCCCGTATTGCAGGAGGGCGATACGCCTTCTGTCAAGCTTCCCTCCTGTACTTCAACAAAGGCGATAAAGCCAGCGGGACGGACGCGCGGCGTATGCCTCTGGGCATCACCTAAAAGTGTACAAATATCCCTCATTTTCGCAACTTTTTAACTTGAGGAAACAACCAGCACCGCGGAAAGCTAAGCCCAGTGAGCACCCCGTGCGTGAATCTCGGCTGAGCTGCGGGTCAGCGCACTGAATCTCTCCCTCTCGGCTCCCCGGAAAAGGGGGGGAGCTGAACAACCATCCATTCCTGCACGCGCAGCCCGCAGCCGGGGAGCGGCCGCGGCCAGCTGACCGTGCAGCGCGGGGATGAGGGCTCGCTGCCGACTGAGCGGGGCGCGGTGCACGGCGGCCACGGCCCAGGAGCTGCTGGCAGGCCGCTGCGACATCCACCCCGCGGGTTCGGTCAAGGGAGGGTGAGCGGCACAAGGGAGGCAGCTGTTCCGAGACAAGTACCTCCAGCAGTTCCTCTAAGCCTGACCTGGTTTAGTTACATCGTTCAGTGTGTCAAGCACACGTAGGACGGCAATACGTGGCCTGCTCGGAGGAACAAAACCAGCAGTTGCACATCACATGTACAGAACCCAGCAGAGACGGAGACTTCAAATGCGCTAAAAATTGCTGAGGAACAGATCTTGGCAAAAGAAGGGAAAGAAGGCACTTTATGATCCCCTTTTCTATAATTAAATAAAATTCCAAGCCCGGGCGAGTCTGATTGCTGCTGCTGGTTGTCACTGTGGTGCAGGCATGTCCAGAGATGCAGCCCCTGCCCTCAAGAAGTTTTCTTTATCAGTAAACAACGTGTAGAATTGATCTATTAAATTTCTGCAAGGTCAGACATACAGGTACCGAGCCAATTAATGTCAGATATTCATTGTAACACTCCCAGGGGACATGACTGAGCAGCCGCGTTACAGGAATACTGATGCATAATTGTAGCCTTCCATTTCCGCAGTCGTGCTTTTTTGTTGCCTATATATTTGAAAAGCTGCAACGAAAGAAGCAGCAAAAGAGAAAGAGAGGCAGAACAAGAAGCATGTGTAGCATTAAAGCAACTCAGTAACAGGGAGGTTTATCCAAACAAATAAATCTCTCTGTTTCTCTTTCTCTGGCATCCTCCAAGAGAGCCCCGATACTCATTTCCCTGCACTCACTGACATTCCAAACTGCAGTCAGCGCATATGGGGCATATATGTGATGTATGGTACTGTATTTGTACAAACCAACTATTTCCACATATATAGAAATGGATTTTAAGTATTCCTGTACACATTACATACATGAGTAACCACCAGCAAGTCAACAGGGAGCCCTGGGAGGGCAAAAGCTCTCTCATACTGAACGGACATTAACAATGTTTGTTCTGGAAGCCACTGTTCCTGCTTCAGCATCTCACCAAGCAGAAACATTTTCAAAAAACCTTTTGGGTAACAGTACGCAAATTAACTGCATAAGGTTCCCCAATGGTGAGATTTTCATAAGGCTCTTCCTTTTGCCTTTTGTCAATTTCAAGGGAGAGACAAGTCAACCTACTTCATCAGGAAAGACAAAAACTGTGCAAAACCAAGGGCAATCAGATTCAATTTGGAATTTCATTACCTATAATAAGTATTCCTAAATAAAGCAGAGGGATAGAGAATTTATTTTGCTATGTTCTGTTTAAAATAATTCCACTTTAAGGGAAGAATTATTACTTCATTACAATCCCACTTATGCACAGGTTAATTTTGTGTTCAGTCAGACCCTTTAACGATAGCACAAGCAACAACAATTAACCTGAACAAAGCAAAACACAAAGACAAGTCCTGTGTATTTTCCCAATTTTTACAAGTTCTGATTTCACTACAGATATTACTCTAAAATGACATCAAGGCACACTCCATTTATCGGAATCTTGAATGGTCCGTGAAATAATTAATTCTCGCTGGAAGAAAACCAGGCTGCTCTCAGCATGCTCCATCTAAATCCAGCGGCAGATGAGGAGGAGGATGCAAGGGGCCCCCAGGTGACAGCAGCATGTACTGAAGAGGAAAGTAGCACCCTAAGTGAGCCAAGTCCCTAAAAGTCAGTGGATTGACTCAAGAAACATTCTCATCAAACCACCAATTAACAACGAAGTGTCCCAGCCCCTTTCTTTTCACCATGCAGCCCTTGGTTAAGCAACCTGCACCGACCACGCAGGAGCACAGCAGCTCAGGGTTACCCATCTCTCTTATTTTATGGCCGGGCAGATGAACTGAGGCAGAGAGCCTCCTGCAGGGTCATGCTGCACATCAGCAGAACCACAGTTCCAACTCCAGTGACACTACACTGGACACCTTGGCTCTCAGCTGCCTGCACTGCCTATTAGACATTTACTTTGCTCCAGCACAGAGGGTGGGAAATGACTCCCAGCAGCCTGGGTCGGAATACATTTGGACTTGGAAGGGGTAGAGCACCAGAGATGCTGCAGAGGTTAATCACTGTAGCACTTCTCATGTGTCCATGAGCAAGTCACTTGTGCAGACCCTCCCTGTCTCAGCTGTCCCTTCAAAAGTACCATTTGCATCCTGTCTGGATGTTATAATCAATCCCTTGTGCATGTTAGCCATCACTAGGAAATCTAAATAGCATTCATGAAGCTCTGTGTGTGTCAACCATTATATTTCACATTTATTACAGCTTTTAATTAATCATCTCCCGATAGCTAAACACAGCGCTATCAACCTCTACATCACTTCCCAGCAGGAGTTTCAAGTAAACAGTAGAGCCCTCCGGACTCAGCGGATCTTCCGACCAATATTATGGTCAATTTTCTGCCCCTCTCATCCATCTTCCTAATACTGAGATAAGCCATTTATCTCCTGGGTAATGTATTTTAACAGCAGACAAGTGCTACCTTTATTTTCAGCATGAAAGGAACCCTGGGGTGGTATAAATATTTATATGCTTATAGGAATGAAACAGCTGGAAGTTCTTGCTCAGCGGGCCTTAACTTGTGCAGGTTACACTTTGTGCTGAGTAGGAATACGACCCTCTGAATTACCAGTGGGGCAGAAGAAAGCAGAGGGATGTATGGTGCTGGTGAAAACAGCCACGGCATGCCGGCTTCCTTATGGAAGACATTAGGTTTCTTGCTTATTTGCAATTGGCATGGAAGAATCCCATCTCTGGTCAAAGCAACCGATAACTTTGGTATCAGTCAGGGTTTTTCTGTGTCCCTCGAATTCCTGAGTTTGGCCTTTTAATTAATTAAAAGAGGATCCAGCACCCGAAAAGTGCTGCCTCCCCTCTTCCTACGAGAAGCATGCACTGCTAGAAATAGCGTTGAAAAGTTGCTCTGCTTTCTAACAGCAAAAAAGCAGTATGCTGTGCAATGGACACAGTATATTCAGAAGCCTGCTTCACTGAAAAGAAATCTTATTTTCACATCATGCCTTCACGAGACAGGACTGTGCAAAGACATTTCTTTATGTTA
Organism: Rhynochetos jubatus; assembly: GCA_027574665.1. Lineage (NCBI taxonomy): Eukaryota > Metazoa > Chordata > Aves > Eurypygiformes > Rhynochetidae > Rhynochetos > Rhynochetos jubatus. The sequence continues at coordinate 50,592,368 of CM050653.1, read as the reverse complement.
CACCTTACTGAAATGCCTGTTAGGTTGAAACCCCCCTAACTAGCAATGCAAACTATGTGCTTCCCAATGACACAACTTTTCTCCAACATCCTTCCACCTACATTTTTAAAACATCGGACCAGACCAAGTTACCCCCAGCAAACCCCAGATCCAGAGACTTCCACATAGCTGTTTTCAGTGGGCAAGGAAGTAATACAGCAATTAAAAGATGACCTGAATAAAGACACCTATAAACTTAATGGAGCATTGAAAATCCAGTCTGCAGACAGACACTTCCCTGTTGCCAAACAACCAGGCAAAGAGAATCATCTTTGGGCACATGCAACAAAGCAAATTTTACACAGGCTATCTGCCTCAAAATCACATTAAATAACAGAGAAATTGCCTCCTCTAGGAGTTATGGAGGGCAGGAACATTTTTTTTCCATAGCATAATTCCGTAAAACTGGCTCAGCACCATCAGATAATGCTGATCACTTCTGCCTCTATGTCTTTTGATGCTGGTGCCAGGGCATGCCCTTGAGAGGTACAGGAAAAGGCATACACACAGAACTCTCAAGCGTGTTCGTATTCTGAAGAAGAGACTGCTGCTCCAATGAATCCATGGAGCTTCCTTACACAGAGAGGAATATTTCCATGTAAGAGGTGTGAAATAAAAGAGCAGAGGCTGGGAGAGGGCTTGGAAGCACTTGGAAGAGGCTTCCACTGCAGTGCAGGGAAGGTTTTCAATTAGGTAATAGAACAGGACAAAAGCCACCAAGACATGATTTTCCTGGGCAGGTATATTTTTGTTTGGATGCTATGATCAATCCCTGGTGCATACTGCCCATGCAGAAGAAGAATTACAAGAACGTGATAAAGATAGAAAGTCAGGTGCGAAAACTGTGAAGCACTGACTAGCATTGTTTAATTTAACATCTTTGATTAAGCCTGGTTTTTTTTGATACTTTGTCCTGCTCCTCCCCTAAGGCTCTGCCTTGGTCAGCATATATTGAGGAATTGCTGTGGGACTGGGTCAAAGTTGAAACAAAATATCCTTGCCTGTTGGGACCCTGCTGTATCCCCTGCAAAGCTTGGAAGCGTGTGCCTGTGCACTGTGATGCTGAAGTCCCCAGACCTGGCCACTGAGAACCAGTTTGGACACAGCAGAAGTTACAGGGTTGCTTTAGCTCCATCCAGGCTCATTACATCCTACAAGCAGATCCTGGCCATAAGAGCGTAGAGCTACAGCTGTAAAGAAAACCCTTCACAGCTCAGGCTGAAGCATGCTCAGAGCACACCAAGCTGGAAAAGCTCTAGAAACTCTTTACAGAGTGTGAAATTGCCTTTTTTTTTTTTTTTTTTTTTTTTTTGCCTCTACCTTGAGCCAGATTTGGGCGGGTATTTATGAAGATGGCAAAAAAACCCCAAAGACTCTTCCCCGATGGGCACTCAGATCCCACTTTCTTAACATTGCAAACCCGTATTTACCCCTAACCTTACTCAGCAGCTTCTGAACCATGACAGCTGCATTTTTCATCAAAAAATTAAATAGGCTGAGGCAGACACTTTTCAGAATAAGCAGGGAAGATGCAACAACTCTTGGGAAGAACAGAAAATGAAGTCTTACAATGTGAAGCATTTGCCAACAGTAGTAGTAGGCAATGAGATGAGCCGAAGCCATAAAATAGAATATATTTATATTTAAAACATGAATGAAGGTTAAAAAAAAAATTAAACCTGTTCTATTAACAGCTTCTCCTGCAAGAGACACTCTTTCAGACAGCATCTGTCAAAGACTACAGATGATTGCCTGCTTACACTTCACTATGTTTTTCCCTGGAATCAGTTATTGTGGAGACTGCAGACTTAGATTTAAAGTCACCAAAGTACAAATAGATGTACAAAATGACCCTATTCTTTACAGGCTATTCCTCTTTATTTGACAAGAACATGGAAATGAACACATCACAATTAAAGTGGAGATGGACAACAGTATCTCTGATCTCTGTGGTTAATCCATCTCAGAATACGTTGCTGTATTTCAGTTTCGAGACAGATCAAAATCTGCATTAATAGGCTTGATTCACTTTCAACTACTGCAGGAGAAAAGCATTTCAAAGTCACCAGCACAGCTTATATAAGGAGGAGACTGGTATTTCTTCTGTGTGGTTACCCTCTCTTCATTCTAGAAAGATGCAAATAAAAAATAGCTACCATTCTACCTCTACTTAAAATATCACAGCACAAAACATTTTAAATGGGACTGCCTGTTTCAGAGTTAAGTTGTATGATCAGCACTTTTTCCAAATTTCAAGAGAAAAATTACCTTAGAGGGCTGCAGGAACACCAACAGCAGCTTTTCATATAACAATTCTTGAGATTCATAAGAATTGTCATGTACGGCTGTGTTATTTTATTTCACTACTCGGTACATCTCAGAGCACATTCATATTACATATTATTATTTTTCTCGTCTCATGACATTTTCTCCAGTTCTTCTTTGTACTTTATATTGTTTCTTCCCTCTGCAGTTGTTAAATATACTTTCACAAACATGTGCTAATCCACAGTATATTGGGAGAAACAGAAATCTACTAATGACATTAAAATGCCGTACACTGTGGATTTGTTTTGGCTCTCACCGACTTCTGACCAGTCTATAAAACCATAAAATGGCTTAAACTACTCGACCACCACCTCCCCCAGCATAGGGGGCCAAGGGATCGCACCAAATCTTCCCGGTGGTCTCATGCTGAGCTATCTGTCTCAGAGATGCACAACAAAGAGCCGACATTCAGCTCAACTCAACCTCCACTAAATTTATCAACTTTGCAAATGGTGGTAAAACGAGCACGAGCCACATCACAGAAAAAAAACCATCAAAATCCTTTGTTGCTGAAGCCAACTTTGAATATCGCATCTGATAATGCACAGAATAAACCCTTTTAGAAAAACTGTTGGTGCTGTCATCTGCATACTGAGTATCTGTGGCAAAGGCAACGTTAATAACAAGTTACCCTTGTAGAGGGGTCAAAAGGACAGTGCTGGTAAGACAGAGATGACAGACAACAGGCATCAGGGAAAAGATTAATATCCCTACACAGTCATACATCAAGGAACTCAATTTTTGTCTGTAATCCCAAAACTGCTGAGAGTAGGATTATTTCTGCTTTCCCTATTACTAAGAAGAAAGAAACCGCTCACGGGAATAGGGCATTGCTAAACGCAAGTCCTTATGTGAGCAGCAAGGCTGGTCTTAGGGCAAAAAAAAGCTCTTGCTTATGTTCCCAAGTGGTGGTCCCTCCGAAAGCAAGGCTGGAGTTTCATTGTGCAGACCACTTAAAATAGATGAAAAAATCAGTGTAGTTCAAGAAAGCCAAAGGGAGAGAGAGAAGAGGGGCTTCACACAGTATTTCATAGCAGGTTAGTAGCAAAAAAATGCACTGAATCCAGAGTGAATTGCCCGTACCCCTGACTGGCCTGCAGTTGCCTCCCAGTATTGTCATTTAAGGTGAGAGCACTCTTATGGATCAGGGTTTAATGAAAGGAAGCAATACATCTAGCACAGTAAAAAGGGCACGCTTTCTAAAATAACATGAAAAAACCAGTACTGGTGTCACAACCACCAAAGTAATGATATCATAACCTTAACACTGCACAACTCTTCGTCGGATAATGAAAAATGTCTTTTTAAGACAACTGAAGGCTATGCATTTCTATTTTCCCTTTCTTGGATCACATGTTCTTCATAGCTATTAGTAGATAAGTTTGACAGCCTGACAGAGAGCTACCACCTTGGCAAGGACAACCTAGGAGACCTTCCTTCTTCTGTAACTATACAAAGGCAGAGGGGGAGAAAAAAAAAAAAAAAGGAAAGAGTGGGGCAAGAAGGACAAAAGACTTGAGAATGGTACTAATATTGTTATAATTCTCTGACAGCTGGCAGGGCAGCACTTCCTTCAAAAATACTGGGATGTGGAAGAACTGCAGGCCTAGAGCATGTGTATTTGTAAAAAATTCTGCACCACACCAAGGCAAATTAATGTGGCTGTAGAACAAAAGGGGCAGGTGCCAACCATTGCTTCCAGTGGCCTCGCACTCAGTGTGGTGGGGTGTCGAGCTGGTTGGAAGTTTTCCAATGCAACTTTTTTTTTTACTGAAATAATGTGGATTCACTACAACTGAAACAGTGCCAGAACACATTGGTTTGAACAAGAAAGCAGCCTGCCAGGATCCCCCCACTGCCAGCACACACTGCCCACCCCAGACTGGCAAGGGTTCTGCATTCCCTCCCCCCAAGAGCTCATCTGGCCTGGAGGTCTAGGTTTCAAGGTTTCCAGAAGAAGTGGCAGGAAAATTAAATCTGTGTTTCTGCCCAAAGTTAATTTTGCAATTGTATTATTTTCACCAGAATAAGAATGGAAACTCCACCCCACCCCAAGAACGTAAAGTTTCCTATAGGACAAAATTTCAAGCATGAGACACATATGTAGGTGAAGCACCAGTACAATCCCCCAGCTACCCAAGAGTGTCTCCCAGTGATGTTAACTGCAGTGGGTCAAGCCTTAACTGCAGTAAAAAGCATGAGAGAAATTAGATAAAAACTGTAGGACGTAGTGTTCGCCTGGAAGGGGGAAGGAGTGCCAAGGATTCGAGGAGGACTGCAGACTTAACCCAGGCACCCCAGGACTGATAACACAGACTACTGTTGCCATATGCCTCAGGGAAAGAAAAACGGAAGACGATTGACTAGATATACAGAAGTTATACTTGAGAATAATCTTAACATCAGAAGGGTGAAATTGTAGAAATTACTAGGATGAGAGAGGAACTAGATAACAACTTGATTAACATCCAACAGGGCTAGAACTTGGCTCCTATGGCAGCCCCCATACAGCTTTTACACAAGAAGAAAAGCTGTAGAAGATAGCACACTAACATGAATGGGTTTAATTTATTAAAGGAGGCTAATATTCACCTTGGTAAGGACACGTGTACATAGACCTTACAACCTTTATAATGCATGTACCGATAAATAAAGTCTCCTGGAGGAATGGAAGAGAGATGGCAGTAAATATATGACAATGTCAGCCTTATATTGCTTTAATTACCAGTGCTGGACACATACAACTTCTAAGTCAAACAGACAAGATTGCTCATCCATTTCTTTGCCCTTCACTCCAATTTATACCTGGTGTGAAGTAAAATACTATTTTTAAAAAATTACTTATCCACATACAGTCTACCAGAGAAACCCTTGTCTCTTGCCTTATGTCCATAGCACCTCTCAGTGCTGCCACTGCTATTATTCTGATAAAAAGAAAATAAAATTAATATATACACCATACACATTATAAACTACAGTTCCAAACTAGGAAGACTACAACTTCCCTATGAAACTGAGGTGCTGCTCATTACACTGATCACTGTAAGGCATACATCTTTTTGTTGAAGTATTATGCTCACAGAAGGATGCAGCTGATTTTTCACCAGAGAGTGCTCAGCAAAGGCCAGGAGCTGGTTCTGGCCTTGCAAAAGGCTTAAGATAAACTCTAAAACCTAGAATACTATAAAAAGCTCAAGCTCATTCTCAGGAACTCCAGAATCAAACTCAAATGCACTGACATTTAACACGGGCTTCTAACTGCAAGTGTGAAAAAGCACTGAGTAAGGAAGTAAAAACAGAAATCCAAAGCTAAAGTTTAAAATAAAACTAATTTATTTAACTTCTAGCCCAGCAGTAGATGTCACAAAGTAGAGTTTATGTCCTGTGTTTGGTGTTTTCAACTACGTTAGACACAATGCAGTGATTTCTTTTGAGAAAAGCATGAATCACTACAACTATCGTTTCCTTGGGTTTGGATGATGGCTTTAACACCCTCCAAAATAGCCTGAAAATGACCAGTCTTCTTACTAACACTTTCTAATGATTCTTTTCTTCCTAACTAATTCATGCATCTACATCTCTCAAAAACAGATAAGCCACTAATCACCCGCAGACTTGATATCACATTCTAAGTAGACAACAAAGCGTAGGGCATGTAATAAGGCTGCCAAAAAGAAAGGAAAAAGGAGCTAGAAGGAAGAAATAAAGCTCACTCCTTCCATCTAATAGCAGGAGATTTCGTTCTGCATTTATTATGTAGGATAAAATGCCCACTGATGTCAACTCAACTACAGAAATGAGAAAAAATGGGCAGCTTCTATACAGGATGCTTTTTTCTAACATTACATGCACAGGAGCAAATTAAAGGCTCTTATTGGTGGTGGTTTCTTTTGGGATTTGTTTTGTTTTTTTCTTTGGTACAAAGTTTGTTGTACAAAAGTCAAAAACAAAAGAATAAAGGAGGTGGGAAAGAGCAGATTAACAATTAAACAGCTGTTGTCAGCAATAATTCAAAAGTGGAGGTTATAGCACACAAGAAATAAAGAAATTTCATTGCAAGATTACAACAAAGAAAAGAAGAAACGTGCTTCCTTGCATGCATAAATTTGATTATATTTTTATGTATTGATGAAAACCAAAGTGTCACAAACAATAAACATTACAGAAAAATATGCAGTGCAAGTCACCACATTATGAAGTAACATTTTATATTTCTACCATTTTATGATTTTAAATAATCACATATTAAGTTACTTAATTCCATGTGGAATCACATACCTGCTTCTTAACTAGCTATGTGGTCTACAAATTTATTTCAGTATGAATGTTGGGAGTTTCCTCTCTGCTTTCTTTAGATAGTACAATCGTGCCCAACTTTAGGAGGAAGGTAAGTTAGTTATACCCTGGGCAATCGCAACATTTAGTCAAGTTATGGAATGAAAAATGCATCGTTACCATGGCAACTGGTAAATCACATGGAATCTGCAATGAGATGCAAGGCATCTCAAGTAGAAACTCATCCGTGCACTTGTGTGTCCTCCTCCGCACAGAATGGTTCTTTTCTCGAGGAATGTGCAGAGAAGTGTGGCACAGTCCAGATTTCAGCATCTCGTCTACAAAAAGTTGATAAATGTAATCCAAAATATTATTTTTGCGTGGGTTAATTTAACCAGATCTACCATTAGAATAGGGAGAAATACTGAAGAAGAGATCAAACAGTGGATGTTTGGCTAGGACTCGCCTCAATCAAGACCGTGAAAGCTTACAAATGACAGAGTGTACCTCTCAAACTCACTTTGTACCCTGGCATCAGAAGACTTTTGACAACAGCACTAGAAAAACAGTCTCCCTGATAGCATGCAGAGCTGCCAGACGTGCAGCAGCACATCACACTGGGGCAGCTGGAGCTCCTACTGCCTCTGGCCATCTGCCCCACCCTTTTGATGGATGTTGCCGCCCCCAAAACAAGGACATCTGATCTACCCTTGAATCAGCCCTGAACCACGTTGCTGCATGTCTTGCCGGGTTTTGATATTATCAACAGCTAACACACAATCTCTCTCCTCGAGAGGCCCTCCCCTCCTCCCCACTTTCAATGAAAACAACTCTCTCCAGCACAACCCCCTCAAACCATATTGCTCTACTGTCAATCCTGCCCCTGAATCATCAAACACCCATCACGGGGCTCTGAATTTACTTCACTGCTGCCCTTTTCTAGCTCTTCTTCTTCTCCATGCTCACACAAGGCTCCTTCCCCATCCTTTTAAAGTCACCATGAGGAGCAGCATCGATACCAGATTCCCAAGTAATCTCCCTTGGATCGCTCCCTTTCTCCTCCTTCATACTCCTTAATACTCCTTTTGTGTATTAGTTTGAAATCTTACCTAACCAACTTTTTCCTACTTAACTCAGGAAATTATTTTTATGTCACATGTCTCAGAAAGTCACCGTATGCCCTAAGTCCTTCCAGTAATGACTTCTTAAGCCTGTTTACTTTGTCACTGCTGGGCCCTTCCTTCCCGCCTGCTTGGTCATTTGCTATTTGACCTGAAGTTTGTCAGGTAAGGAGATGTTGTGCGTGAAGAAGAGACACGCTCTGGAATTCATCAGCTGTCACGAAGCATTTGAGTAAAGGAAAGATAAAATGAGATGTGTGAACAAATGACCAGGTCTTAACTCCCTAACAGAACCCTGTGGAGAGGGTTACAATATCCAAGTACTCCAGGGAAATAACTAACGATCCTTTCTTCAATTCAGTCATGTTTCAAGAAGCAATCGCCTGTGTTACTAAGTGCTTGAGACTGCCTCAGTAATTGCAATGATTTATTTTATGCATCATCATAACTACAGCACTAGGTCAGGAGGACTTGTGCCTTATGGATGCCTTGAATTTTAACACAGGCATTGGAGGATTAGGAGACTGCAATCAGAAACACCAAGACCACAGTAATTTGACTGGGGGGGAGAAGAATAAGTCTTTAAAATCCTAGGCATCTAAAACATTAGGTTTCTGTTACATTTTTAATAAAATGAGCTATATTTTCAGGTGATCCTAAGCCAAAGTTACTCACATTTTCCTCTGCTCCCTTAAAACGCAAGTGATCACAATTTAATGTTCCTGAGGATGTTAGGATTGGTTTTTTGCAGCGTAAGTAATGAATGTGCAGTTAACAGTGTAACTACCCACTCAGTAAAGACACAATCCCCTGTTGTCTCTGTCTTATACCTCTGTCTGTTCCAGAGGAAACTGTCTCTGTGCAAAGTGTATGTCTTCATCTACCCCTGGTCTGTACTGGTGCAGTGGCTGCCTGTTAATAACCAGCAAAGAGAGGGACGAGACCTTAGGCCCACGAGCATTTATTTGACATAAGAAGTATAAAGTTTACACACAGCTGCTCACCTGACCTACCTAAACAACGCTGTGCCAAAGGATATTTTGCAGGGACAGACATCCACGATGCAGGAGGGTATGTTTGCACAGCACCGAAAGGGATTGATAAGCAGCTTCTCAGCCATCCTCATCCTCACATTACTTAAACCCTGTTCCCCAGTCACCTTTCCTTTTAGCTGTGTGCGGCTTCTGTGGCACTGAAGGACATTTTTAGAATAATTACGATTTCAAGTGCTGTCATCACCAGAACTTTTATTTTAAGATCTTGAAGACAATTCCTCTCCACCCCCATAAACTTCAAACTGTTCCCCCATGATAACTGAAGTAAAAGCACTGCTAGCCTTCAGTACTGCTTTTTTCCAATTACTGTGTTTCAAGGTTAGCAATGTGGAAAATACTAAACTAAGCCGGTTTTCAAGGTCAAAATAAAAAACGCAGGAATGATAGTCCACAGTAAGTTTCATTCATTTGGTATTCCAGACGCATACTTTGTGAATATCAAATCACAAAATCATTGCCAATTCATCAGATTTTTAAGCTTTAGCTTATTAAAAATTAGGCTATGCTAAAAATAAAATGCAGGGCTTTATTTGATCTGATTAAGATGTTTCTGTACAGCATGATCTAAGCCTCTAATTATCTATATCTCTATATTATCTCAATTGTTACTTCAATATAAGCAAATTCATAACAATACATTTTGATGGAAAACATTCATATACTGAGAAACAGTAAAGCTATAGAAGTCAAAAAGCTGAATGTCAAGATGCTAAAAATGAAAATGTTTCTCTGCATTGTGCATGCCAGGAAAGCAAGAGCTCACACGATATTTGGCAGTGATTTCCCATGATGAAGCAACTCTTTGGGGCTTTCATTTTCGTAAAAGCCCTAGTCTATTTAGAGCTAGCTCCTAGCTCCTTGCCCTTAACAACACAATACAGATAAAGTTCATTAAATATATTGTCTAAGGTAGGAAAGCAAAGAGGTTTTGCTGTAGCAAGCACTTATTGTGTGCATGGCAAAACAGAAGGGAAAAAAAATGTAAAAAGGATTGGAACAGATTATTTGTTATAAAAGCAAAAGTGATGCGTGCATATTGATATTACGCGTGCTGCATTAGCAAAATTACCTAAATGAAGAATCCCCAGAATGGGAAGCAGTATTACATCTTAATCAAGAGGATTTTTTTCAAGCAGGCTGGGCATCCAACCATTTGACGCAGACCTTTCCATGCAGAAGAGCACTGGAATACCGGAAACCGCAGCATTAATGAATTACAAGGAAAACTGCAATGCATATGATTTTATAGTTCATTTTCTCATTATGATGGTCAAGCAACTTTTACACCTTGTTGATATTTCTGCTGGAAGGCTAAACCTTTATTTCTTCCTAGAGCAGGTAAGACATGAATTTCTATAATAATCAAATGAGTAAATTGCTATTTTTTTACTGTTTCTATTCTTAAGGGATCCTTAATACATATTGAACATCACACCAATTAAAAACTAATGGCATTTTAAAACCACAGTTATATGCATAAGTATAGCTTTTGTCTAATACAAATATTTACTGTTTACATGCCACTGCAGTGGAAACAGTATGTGTCAATTGATTAACCAGTAAATATTAGACAGAGTTTAAGTGCAGTGCTACAGCAGCTGAAAAGGAAAATGCTGTAATGGAATTACAGCCTTTCTCCCTGCACAGTACAAAACCAAGTTTTGCACCAGGGAAGAAATAGACTTATCTGTCCATACACATATATGTGTTTGGGTAACAGCTGAGGGTGGGAGAGTGAGAACAGACGAATTAGAAGGAGCATACGGCCACCCAGTGAAAGAACAGAGCAACTCTGTTCTATGGATGGCTGTGAATCCCACACACATTAGCCAGATACCCACAGCTCTGTTGCAAAATTGGAGCATGTTCCTTCAGTTCCTGCAGAGGTTCCTACAAGGAAATGTCTAAAATGAAATGAGAGGCAGAATTTTAGGGGTCTCCTGAAACAAAGGCTATAGCTGCTCCTCTGAAAAAAAATATTAATAAAGGCCATGTTTAAGAAAGCTCCTGATTTGGGGGTCCCTCATTAAAAATCTGTCACCTGAAGAAACCTGTTCAGACTTTAAAAGTGAAGGTGCTTCAACCTATCTATAGCATCCTCCAGCCAGTCAGGGCACCCTAACTGCCGAAACCCCACAGTGCTATGGGAGAGCATCCCGCGAGCCTACGCTCACAATGTTCCTGAAAGCAGGAAGCAGCACTTCCACGTGTGAATGAGGATCTGAGGCACAGAGACGTTCGATCATTAGCCCAAGGTCTCAGAGGAAACCTGTGCAGGACGGGGAGCTCCCAAGTCCCTGTCTGACGCCCTGACTCCACCACCCACCCTTCCTCTTTGGGGAGGCAGCTATGGTAACGTGTTCCTACAGTCATCTGCAAGATAACCCAGTGAACAGACAGCCTGCATCTATCCCTCCATCCATCAGCAGGCACTGGGAGGAAAGCAGGAGAAAGGTGACATTCACAGCCCTGAGGTCCCCAGTGTGGGGGCACAGAAGTTTGTACAGGTCCCAAATGTGATGCCTGAGTTTCAGATTTTGATCTGAAGAACTGAAAATGAAATGGAAACTTTTCAGGAACTGCTAGATGTAAATCTGATGCAATCTGAAGAGAGGAGGAGGAGAGGAGTGTCAGAACAGATGGGTCACCAGGAGAAAGCAGCTTCTTTATGTTACCAACTGAGACTGTGTGTAAATGACTGGTTATTTCTGCAGTGTGAAAAAAGGTTCCATAAGCAGTCCTTGTAAGCCATCAGCTTGGCTTTAGTAAGGTTTGCAGTCTGTTTCATGAATAAATATATACAGGATGTACACACATAGGCTTGTACCTCTACAGAAGGAGAAATGGGGGATTACAAGCACCTCAAGTTCCTTGGTGGAGAAGGATTATGCCATACCCTTGGTGAAATCCCCAGAAAGCCCCCAGATGCAGGATGCCATCACCTGCAATGTGTAGGTTTTGGTGGGTTACCAGTGGGGCACTGCTCAAACTGCTCTGGAAAAATCTTGCAACACCAATGATAAAGCTGGTAGGACAATCCTCCACCCAGGCTTAATTTACTTCTGCCTTTGCAGGGAATAGGAGTAAAGCACTCACTGCAAAGCGAGTTTTGATTAGAAGCCCCGTGCTTCTTTTACACAAGTTCATCAGTTCTAGGAAATCAGAAAGAGATCAATTTAGCCCAATGATTAGCTCACTATAGGTATTGTGTAAAGACTGACAGATTATTTAGACAGACTGAATCAATGCTTTGATTCCACTGAAAAGATTCAGGTTTCACACATGAGGAGATGAAGCCAGAGTGTCAGTACACTTTCCAGCCACGTACCATCCACATAAGGGAACCCAGGCCTAAGTGTGTCTGGGTTTTAGCTCAAAGCCTGAACAACAGGCTTTGAATGCAAGAACTGAAATTCTGACCTCTTCACTCCAGCCGGCTCTGATTAGTATCTTCTCCCCTGACCCTGGCCATATCAATTTTCTCTATTAACCTGCTAAATATGTTCAAACAGCTTATTTTGCAAGCACTAAATCGATGTAACTGCTGTAGTTGTATCCACATATATGTTTTAAAGGTTCCTGTAGTGAATAATCCCCTACTTACAAAACCAAAAGTATTTGTCAAAAAAGCCTAAACTGATACTGTGTTCATTTGACAAATATCAGTGCCTCTAAAAAGGGAAGGGACACTGTGAGAGGCCTAAACTGATACTGCAGCCAAACTAATAAGGTGATACACATTCGCATGCTGTGTTTGTCTCCCACTCTACCAAAGAGTAGGTTCTCTTTTGTTCCTCTCAGCACTGGGCTAAGTAGAGACGTTGTTCCTCATATCGCACACACAGGTCTAATCTCCTCATCCCCTCACCTCCCAGAGAAAATGGAGACCAACCAAGCCACTCCAGGTGAGACAGCCCTGTCAGCCAGGCTGGCAGGGGACAGAGCTGATACACAGCACAGCCAACAAGGCATGTGAGCCGTATGCCTTTCCCTTGATCAACCAAGGCTGGTTCAGCATCACCCCCTGTTCAGGGCTCACTCGAGTTCAGAGCTTGGAAATCCATCTAAGGTTTGATCTCCAGCAAGCTGTTAAAGGAAATACCAGCTGCTATTCATGATCTTCCTGAGTTAGGTCATTCTATTATTTTCCAAGTCACTAAATGAGGCTAAAGTACTTTTTCCTGCAACTCCCGCCGCTCCCATACGTCAGAGCCTTCCTTGCTCAGATGTGCACGTTCCAGCCACTGACAAAAAAAGGCTGGGAACTGCTTGCCACATCGTATCAGAAAATATATTCGAGGAAGACCGCAAGGTCATTGCTAATTTCAAACCCTGTTTCATGTTTCCACATGAAACATCTAATTAAAACTTTTCACGGGGTAGTTAAAATGAAATCCATGCATATGCACTTGAGACCTCATTTTCACGTGCTGTGAATTAGAATATAGGAGGTGCTGCACTCAGCGGTAGGAACACTAATCAAGGAAGGAGAGGGGAATACCTGCTTTGATTTAGAGGAAGGCAGTCAGCAAAAATACCACTAATCGCCTCAGTTTTCATTCCTTTCCTCTTTGAGCTGCCACATGCAACCAGGAAAAATGAATGCAAGTGGTGTATTAACTGCTACCAAATCAGCATTCTCCACAGGTGACTGTGTGTCAAGCACATCTTGCAAAATGCCACTACCTTCCAAGGCAATGGAAGCATTAGACCCTAGGAGCTATACCCTGCTCTCACCAAAAAATACATATTAACATCAGCAGGAGCTGCTTTAAGCTTTAAAACGCAGGCACGGTGAGTGACAGAATGGCCATAGCATAAGGACAAGGATTGGAGATTTTAGAGATGTCTCATGGTTAAAATAGATAAATGAAATAAATATATCCTGAAAAAAAAAAAAAACAAAAAAAAAAACCCCACAAGGTCAAGTTGTTCTTCCTTTCTTGCTGTGGAGGAAGCTTCAGCAATGAAGGAGGAGGAGATAGACACTTAACAACTGTCCCTTTTCCAAAAAGCCCTCAGTGCAGATAGCCTGACACTGCTACAGAGGAGGCTGCTGAATGGAAGAGAAAGGCCAAATCTTTGCACCGGCATGGTCCAGGAGGTCTGCAGAGCCTGCCTGCAGGAACCACTGCCAACAAGTGCTGGTGGCATTTATTCCCATGGGGTCCTGACACAGGCTGTGAGATCCCTGAGGACAGCTAGATGAGGACTTGCTCTGGCAGCTGGGGAGGGGTGTGGTGCCAGCACAGCAGCACCTGTTATCAAAGGAAACCTCACTGACTCCAGAGCATCCTGCCACTGGAACCACACTGACCTCAGCATAAATCTTACTACAGAATATGCTCTGCTGCAGTGTCTACTCCAAACAGGAGCCAAGCATGACATGTAGAAACATACTCACCTGTTTAATTACAGCAGCCATCTATCTCCTGCGTTACTGGCTCAAATCTCCAGTTCAATGAAAATTAAGATTCTTCCTGAATTTACTCAGGAAGGAGAAAAAAAGAAAAAATAAATAAGGAGACCTGAAGCATCAAATCATTTTTTGATGACTCTGATCCCTGAAAAGGCTACCAAATCTAAGACAACTTCCAAAGAGGATGATGTGGTGGACAGCCATCAGCTTCTGGCTTGTCAACAAAGTTTTCAGTTATCTTGGCTGTTTCTTCTCAGCCAGGTCCCCACTGCCAGCCAAAGCTAAATACCCTTGGCTGGTTTCAATTTCAAGAGAAAAGTCAGCAAAACCATTGTTTTAAATGAATGACTTAAAAGATATGCACCATTGAAAGGTGAAGGACAAAATTACTTCTGAATTTCAAAAACTGCTTGAAGTTTCTGACCTAACTTCACGTGGTACATATTCAAAGCATTATCAACTTTCATTTTTAACCTACCTGAATTTAAATAACAAAATTCCTAACTTGACAGAGATCCAGACACTTTTGTTATTCAGTGTTCCCCGGACAAACACAGAAGTACAGAAGTAGATGGTAGGATTCATCCACTGTATTACCAGCATAACTGGGAGTTCATCCATGTCATAAATCAGAAAAATGGAGAAAAGAACATTCAGAGCATCATGAAATGTATTGATCATACAAAGAGAGGGACAGAACAGTAAACTTTAAAGTGGAAAAGATTAAAGCAGGTGCTCTGAATTCATAAACTGTTGATTTCTACTTCTCTAAAGAGAGAAAATGATAGATTAATTCTATGTGAGCCTTTGGACAGTCTAGAAACATAAGCAGGTAAGTGTTTCAGGGTCTGGAGAGAAACACAGCAGTAGAGGACAGCAACAGTCTGCAGATGAAGGCTTTATGAGTTTCTCTGCTTTTTCATGTTGATACACGGAGCAGAAGGCAGAACCATGGAACCATATTTCCGGCGCTGGTGCTACCAGGAACTGTGTACTGCCCATAAAAGCAGTCCTGCCCTCTCCCTGCTCCTGGGTGCTCACCCCCATCCCGCATTCCCCCCCCTTATTTGTGCATATAAGCCTTCGTGAAGCCACATGGTGAAGCACAAGATCTAGATCAAAATTATGCCAACCAAAAAAGCACAAGGACATTTCATTTGACCCACCTCGATTTTTGGATTTGTTAAGTCACAAAGCTTTGGGGAATAAAGGAGGAAGGCTGTGTTTCACTGTCAGCAGCAGAATACCTCTTGCCAGCAACGGTCATCCCTGACACCACATCTCATTCCCACCCCATACTTATATCCCCAAACAACAAGGAAACTGAACCGGTTGGAAAATAACCCCACAAGAAAGGTGTATTTATTTTGTTTTTCAGCTGCAGTGTTCCCTGTGTCTGTTCACAGAGCTGCACAACACGGGGCAGCCCAGGGTTGGGGCCAAGCTGCCGGGGCAGGGATGCTGCCAATGGCACAGCTGCTGAATTGATACCCGGGGACAGCAAAATGACTGCAACTGCTTGGCCTTGCCTCAGCTATGCTCAGGTTTTTACAAAATATCCTCCTGGCTGTCAGCAGTTCAAAATCCAACCGACTTCCAGCTTGCTGGGGTCCCCAGACCACCTCTCAAGGATCCCAAAGCAATTCATCAACATTCATTAACCACTGCAGGTTTTACAGCACCCCTTCAAGGTCCTACATGTTTAAGACCCCGTTTTATATCTGCGTGAACAAAGGTGCAGAGAAGTGATATGATTTGAACAAGGTTACATATTAAATAAACAGTGGGGTCAAAACTAAAAATTCAGTGTTCTGGCTCCCAGAACATTTTAGCTCCTGCTAAATACTACATGACCTTTTTCCCCCTTTTAGCCCATTAGCTGAGGTATTGTCCCATACAAGAATGAGTCACTGAACCACACCAAAGAAAGCCCAGCATGCAAAATGTGTATGTGCAATTTCCTTCTATACAAAGTAGTTTAATGTTACAGAATAAATCAAAGAGGAGCAAATTAGGCTTTCTTTTCTTTTATACACTAGACCCTAGCATCTGGAGGAAAGAGAGTATTATGGGAATATATAACTTGACTCAAAGGAAAAGACTGAGCTTCCCACTCAACATGTTCCTATACCATGCCCAGCACACATCATGTGACCACAAGCATGCCTCCTCTCAAGCACTTCATTTTTACAGGAAGAGGAGAAGGCCTGAGGAGAAGGACTTGGGGGTACTGGTGGACAAAAAGCTGAACATGAGCCAGCAATGTGCACTGGCAGCCCAGAAAGCCAACTGTATCCTGGACTATATCCAGAGAAGTGTGGCCAGCAGGTCGAGGGAGGGGATTTTTCCCCCTCTACTCTGCTCTCATGAGACCCCTCATGAGGGCCTGTAGTGACAGGACAAGGGGTAACTGGTTTAAATTGAAAGCAGGTAGATTCAGATTAGATATCAGGAAGATATCTAATCTGGAAGTGTCCAAGGCCAGGCTGGATGAGGCTTTGAGCAACCTGGTCTGGTGGAGGGTGTCCCTGCCCATGGCAGGGGGTTGGAACTAGATAATCTTTAAGGTGCCTTCCAACCCAAACCATTCTGTGATTCTACGATAATCTCACCACCATTTTGCACTGCTGGCAAGAGAGCATTCTCCTCCAAAACTTTGACCCCATTTCATAGACTCAACAAAAAGAATAGGAAGTCCTCTGAAAAGTATATAGTAAATAAAAATACTTTTCTTATTATTTTAACAAAAGTGTTGCAAGAGACTGAAACAAAGCTTTTCCTGGCAGCCAAATGATCTCAGTCCTATATCTGAGCAGGAGGATCCTTATCTCTGGCAAACTTTTTCCATTTCAAAAAGATGCCTGTGCCTGTTCTGCACTGAAAAAATCCAAGACCTGCAGAAGTCTTTCTTCTTAGCAGATAAAGAGGTAGGCTTACGAAGAACAGGTGATTGATCACCTGGGGCTATGCATTCATTCCAGCAGATGAAAGATCACTGTCAGGAATAGGACACTCTCTCCAGAACATGACAGAACTAGATTCAAGTCCCTGATTCAGACCAGAGACTTGAACTTCAGGTTACCTCCACAGCAAGC
This sequence comes from Rhynochetos jubatus, assembly GCA_027574665.1. Classification (NCBI taxonomy): domain Eukaryota; kingdom Metazoa; phylum Chordata; class Aves; order Eurypygiformes; family Rhynochetidae; genus Rhynochetos; species Rhynochetos jubatus. The sequence continues at coordinate 50,575,036 of CM050653.1, read as the reverse complement.
ATGTACCTCTACCTCTTAATTACTTACTCTTACTCCACACAGAGCTATAAAGTGATAACCTCACTGATAGACTCATTTTTTTCTTGGCTTAATACCTGAAGACTAAGTCAAAATTGCAAACTATTGTCCTACCCTGGCACAGCTCCCTCTGCTAATGCTGGCAGATCTAAGAGGTATGAAGGGAAATGGCAAACTCCTGTGCTTATGTGCTAAATCCATTCTGTTCCAATCCAATGACTTCAGACATCTATACCATCTCATGGCTTGAATAGCCACGAGAGTTTCTGCAAAAACTTTCACTGTGCTGTGGTTATGTCCACGTGATCCACAGTTCTGCACAAGATCCAGATATGACTCCAAAAGCAGTAAATCTGCACTCAAGCTACCCAACAGACCTGTCCCAGCCAGAGCTGACACAACAAAACCAGGGATGATTTCTTTAAAAAGTAAAGCGCAGACGTCAGTCACTATGTTCAGACGTCATTCGATGTCATCGTTTTAAAGAACATTTTTCCATCGGAGCCCTGACTACTGGCCATCAGTTCAACGGTACATCAGCGCAAGGCCATGGCTTTGTCAAGCTGACAAAAACTGCAGCTCTGGACACGTCCTGACATTCGTTCTTGTCTCTTTGCAAGCGTCCAACTGGACAGGCAGGGGCACCCTAAAATAACCTTGATGTGTCATGGCTGGAATTTCCTCAAGAAATTCCTTGGTCATGAGTAATCTATACAACCCAAGGCTCTAAATCGTTAATCTTCTTTTGTAAGCCTTTTAACAGCTTCAGCCCCACCACTAACCTGCTTCAATGAGAAAATCATCTGTCTTCTTAATGAGACCACTGATTACAAAAGTTAGTGCTCAGTAAATTAACAAAACTGTTCTTCGTTATCTGTTGTCCTTCTGAAAACATACCTGCCCCCTAAAATATATCTCATTCATCTTGAACTGGACAAGTTACAGAATCAATAAATTCAAGCTGTATGTACTTATACATTTATAAACAGTAGGTAACTCTAATTATTATATACATTAATCTGTAAAGGGATTACAAGGTGGATTTAGGAAACATGTCCCTCCCCATTGATACACAGAAGTACTGGAAGAGCCTCATCTTAGAATATAACGTATATAGTTGAATAAAAAAATTAGTATTTTTTAGTCCTTTAATGAACACATTAGAGAATCTTAAATTTCCTTTGAATATTACTGTCAATTTGTAGAAAGCTTATTCAGTTGATGATGTCATGAAAATGACACTATAACCTGAAGAAAATTCCCCTTATGTTGCCAAGGTGAAAAGCCCTCCTACAACTTTGTTAACACAATGACACTACAAACAGATGTGATTTTTCTTAATTGCAACACTTCATTGCAATAATAACTGGAAACACTGTACAAACAGTGTCACTTTTATTACAAAAGCATTATTTAATTGAGCCTGTAGTTGCTCAAAAGGATTTCCAAAAAAATATGGTTTAGTGCAAATAGGCCTCAAATGCCCCTCAAATGTATGCTTGAGCAAAAGAAGCTATGGCAACTTACTTCACATGGCTGCACATACAGAGCTTCCTTTCTATATTATAATTCATTCTAACAGTAAGCAAACTTCTCAACAAGCTGGCTCATTTTACAGCTGAATATTTCGATACAGATTTTTCATCTATATTCTGTCAAAGCAATTGTTTTAAGGGAATGAAATATGTAAATAACATAAAAATAAAAATACCCAGTTTTACATTTCCCTAGGCTTATGAGTGCTATTTGCATGTAATGATAAAATTAGAACTGCAAGCTTGCATAGGTATTTTTACTCTAGTCCACATTTTATATTAAAATAATTTCCATGCATTTTAGACAACCATTTCATTTATCAATATATTGAATTTCATTGTAGGAATGCAACAGCACAGAGAAGCAGCTTATCTGCCTATTTAGAAGCTTATTTACTACTATTTACTTTCTAGTCATTAGCAAAACAAGTTTTAGGAAACCTAACACATATGGTAGGTTCACTATTTTTATTAAGAACCTTATTCTAACACATTAACAAGTGGGAATGGGAAAAAAAAATCACTATAATTTAGGTTTTGGTTTCCTCTACAAGCCTGTGAGCACCATTAGTTAGAGTACTTTACAAATATTACGTTGACCAGAGAGGAAGCTGGCACTGTGTGGCAGAGAAGAACACCGGTTCCAACATACTGGTCTAACCTGGCCACAGCAAGCTTGCAGTGCCAGAAACAAGTAAGCAGCTTACATGTAACAAACCTTGTGCACAAAACATTTTAAATTACAGGACTTCTTCAGAACACTTTTTTTATCCAGTCCATGAATCTGAAAAGAAATTATAGCATACTAGAAACCTAAAACTAAAAGCATTATGGACCTTCTGACTTGGGTGCTGAAAGTGTGAAGTAAAAATTTATACATGTACAAAATCATCATATACATATACCACAATTTTACACCCTCCAGAATACATCCAAACTGAAGTAATCCCTTCTCTCTGCCACCACAGCTCCAAACGGAGCTGTTTCCTCCAGTGAACCACCCAGCTGTCATATATTTTCCCTCTTCCAGACCATCTGCTTTTTCTGGGGAAAAAAATAATTAAATTTCATCTCTTTCTGAAACAGAGACCCAAACCAATCCATGCTTCACCTGCCAATTCCAGGCCATGGACTCCAACACCACAGACTTTGAAGACTACCTTTAGGTATTTTATCTGCCTGAAAACCTCTGAAAATCAGACTCGTGTCATCTACCTTTCCTACCCGAGGCCCTAAGTTCTCTCCTCAAGCTCAGATGAAGATGGTCATTAGTTATTTGAATGATAGGAGGGCTCACCAGTCCTCCTCACAGCCCAGCTCCCATCACACTCAGAACGCTGCAAACACCACTGTCATTTCCCCAGGCAGCTCCACACCTCACTCACTGTGTAGGGAAAAAGCTATTGGGGTCATTGGGTACTCGATTCTTCCCTTAAACTGAGAGCTCATCCTTCTTCAAAGGAAAGTACAAGAATCAGCAAAAATTCGCCCTTGGCCTTGTTTTACTTCCAGGCGGGTTGCAAAGCCCCCAGCCTTGAACAGCAACACGGCCCTGGGCTGACTGAAACACGCAGCCCTGCAAACCAGCATCATTTCTGCTTCGAGATGGGCTGCCAGAAGGCCAGCCCCGCTAGCCAGCTCTCCAAGCGCCGGGAGAGGAGCCTGGCAGGGTGTTCACGCGTCTCATTTACAGACCCAACGCCATCCCTTTGAGGAAGGCAGATCATCCGTGAAAGCGCAGTTTGAACTCCCCGGGAGGGAGAGCTGGTGAAAGCTTTGGAGCAGGGACACTTGCTGAGAAATGTGCTGAGAAATGAAGGTCCTGTGGAGAAGAGGCAGAGCCGCTCTGCTTTACTGCCTGCATGAAGTGCCTGTTCCCCTGTGTTTCTAAGAAAATAATTTAAGAGTAAGCTATGCTTTTAAAAATAATTTAAAAAAGAAAATAAATATGGGGATGCTACACATCATTTCGTAAGGACACCACGCTCTGAACATGTTGTTCCTGTAACATTTGCAGGGAGCACCAGGGACTGGGCAGTAAGCCGATGCCAATGAATCTGCCATCGCTTCTGTAGCAGCAGGAGAAGGGAAGGTCTGAAAGCCTGCACCCAAGTGGTACTCACTACAATGCAGCCTGCTGCTTTCTCCTCGGAGGAGAGAGGGAACAGCTGCCCAGAGCAGCAAACTCTGCCCAGCCAGCCAAATCCTGCCACCTGCACATGCGCCAGAGCAGCTCTGAGGCCACAAGAGAGGAAGGGTGGGAGAGGAAGGGATGGAAGCTCACATCTTCCTGAACGTATGCGACCCATCACCCCCACCACAGCAAAGCATGGGGTTTTGCCAGTGAATGTAAATTACCTGAGTCAGCTAAACTGAGAGCCCTACGACAGACCTAGCCCATGTGCAGTAATGCCTTCCTGGTGATTATTCCTCATGAAATCTATAGACTGGTTGGGGGCTTAGCAAATACGCCCGCACCGAGGACTGTAAGCCTGTCTTGCACACGGTCATGGGCTGCCCGCACCATAGGGAGAGCCACATCACCCCCCACACTCTACAACAACCAGCAACGTGCAGAACAGGGTGGGGAGCAAGCAGCACACCGAAAACTTGCTACTGCCAGCACTGGCTGTAAGATACTTTCCACCCAGAAATAAAGGGCACTTAAAAAAAGACTTGTGCTTCTGCCCCCTTAGATGACTTTTCTCTTTCCTGCCACTCCCTAGGTCTAAAGGCACATCCTTGCCCAAGAGCAGTAAATGCTGCATTATTCCAATCAGCATGGATACAAGCCGCTTGCTCTAGCTTCTGCTAAACTGAAGGCACTCATCTCCTAAATAGCAGCAATTGCTAAGTACCATGTTTTTCAAAGGAGAAGAAAAGCTGAACGCTTCTTTCCTTTCCATTTTTGGAACTGTAGTGTAATCTGTGCAGCTACAGAGCTGCAGCTGACACCACATCACCCTTTGCAAGGACCAGAGTAAGCAGCAAAAATATCCACTGAATATCAGTCCCAACATTCCCCTCTCCCCTACGCCCACAGCATCTGTAATCTTGTTTCCAAATCCAGAACACAATTAGAAACCTTCCCTGGCTTAAAATCTTCTTTACTTAAGCACCTAAACTTTTAATTGTGCTTTGCTGATACGGTTTAAAGATATATGGAAATTCTGCCAGATGTCCATGGCTGGTGGATCAGCTGAGGAACAATTCAATTTCAGGGATTTGAGCCTGGTTAATTACCCTCCTCCCTCGTGCACACCTACCAATACAATTACATACTTAACTACATTAGACTAGACGTTATATGCTGCTGAACAGAACAGCATAAAGCTCTGAAATAAGATTTCATCTTTCGCTTTTCCTTTGTGCAGCCTTACTTCAGTAGGAAAGAGCTTGCAGATGAGCTGAAAAGTATTTCTTTTCTAAAGCACATGCCTTTTTTCTACTGTCCAGTGAGCAGAAAATGGAATAAATTACATTAACATTATAGCGAGACACATGAGGACTAGGTGGGATTTTTGTTGTTTCTTGCAGTTATTATCCTGGGCACCTTATGAGGAATATGCAATCAGAATAGAAATCTTTACCAGGAGAACAAAATTAGGATACATTGTGCTATAAGCAGAGCAGTCAAGTTTTAGTGCATTTTCAATCCAGTTATTAACATCTGAATAAGTGCTTTCAGAAGCAATAAGCAGAATGCTGCTTTCTTCAGTGTAGCTTCTGGTTGAAAACACATTTGTTTTAAGAAACTGCTGAATTCCCTACCCAGACCATTCATTTTAATTCACACTGAAAAGTTCTAGCCAATGCTTTCATGCAAATATACCAGCAGCAGAGTAATTGTCTTTAAGACCATTTTAAGTAAGTAGATTAAGCACTCATATACCTTGTATGTTATTTAAACATAGCCTAAGCCCCAAATAGTTCATAATCAGAATTTGGTAGAAAGCATCTTGAAATCATCTGCCATTTCCTATGTGTGTAAAGATATTAACAGCAGTAACTGACAGTTAATGACAACATAATAATTTAAGTGTGTTGACAATTACTGAACTGAACGCACTTCAGAGAAATGTAAATGCCAGAGAAGAGCAGCTACAGCTCCATGACTAATGTGTGCCCTGGATTCTGACCATCAGCTTTGCTATTTCAATTTTGTGACCTAAATCTCCCTCCCCTGCCAGAAAGAAACAAAAAACCCAAACAAGAAATGTCTTACTTGTTCTGCCTTCTCCGGTGGTTTTCTATCCGCCTGCAAAAACTGGCAGTTTTCTCTCGCCAGCTTCTGGACCAGCTCAATCCGTCCGATGTCATCTCTTCCCTGAAGCTTGCACAAAACTCCTGCCTTAAGGGTGGGAGAAAGAGCAAACAGATACTTAAATCCACAATCCCAGGACATGACACCGCCACAGATTTCAACCTTATAAGAAACGCATCTGCTTTCTCATATTTGCGGTACTTGGGTGCCGCTTGCTGAGCACAAACAAGTTGCTGCTTCCTGGGAAACAACTGGAGAGGAGCTGAAGCACATCCAAATCTCCAGATGTATCTACTTTGGAGGAACAAAGGCAGGGCTAACTAAATCAACCGCTCCTCTGCATGTGACTATCAGATACACTGTGTTTTATTTGTTCCTGTCAGCCTGTTTCCTGTTACATAAGAGAACAAGAGCAAGAGGTTAAAAACTCATGGGAAAGTTAGCCAGGAACAGCCCTGGAAAAAGAATGAAGCGCAACACAAGGCACTCCTAAAAATAACAGGCTACAACTCCCCCTGCTCCCGCTCCAAACCATTTTTCACGTATGCAAGCCTGAAGAGTTAAAAGACAGTTGCGCCACATTTATTTACTCTGTAAATAACAAATCAGTATCTCCTGATTTTGTTTAGGGAAGAAAATGAGGTTTGCTTTAAAAAAACATGTTAGAACTATTTTTCTGGCTAATATTCTGCCAGTTATTCAGGCTATGCTGATAGTGTTTCATCAAAACATTCAGCACTGGTTGTTTTATAAAAATGCCATCTATATATAAAGACAGATTCGTGCTTGCACACAGGCATACCAGACCCATCATAAAGTCAGCTGATGAGGGCTAAATTGCTCCCTGAAAAGTCAGTAGCTATATGTCCATGCTTTGGTCACGGATATAGCCTCTGCGTAACTGAGACCTGGCTCAATGATACTGCACAGTTTTTATTAGCCCAGATGTTTCCTGATGGGAACAGCCTATGCCTTGGGAGGGCCAGGCATGTGGCATGGCTAAGCTATTGCTGTATGACTTTAAAAGCAACCTGCAAATAAACCTCCTTCCCCACACCTCCACCCTTTTCTTTTTGCTGAATGATCTGAAAGGAATTTTTGCATGCCTATGTTCCCCCTGGATGAAAGCATCTCCTCAAAAGCCTGCATCAGGCACTTGTGCTCTGAGAAGGCAAGAATTTCAGATACAGCCTGTGCTCTGCATGTCCTATGGTTAGTCCCCAGCCTGCTTTCCCACATAAGGAACCGAGAAAATAAGGAATTGCAGCACCTAACCTAAAGGTCCTTACGTTTTCTATGAGGTTAGTTCCTTATCTTTTAAATCAAGAACATGTATTTATAAACCAGTTCTGATGCACTGTTATCAACTGCAGATCAGGAGTGAAACTGATTTAATCAAATGTGGAAGAATATACTGAACTAGTTGTCCAGACTTGTTTATCAACAGAGAAAAAGAGGTACTTAAGAATTTTTTTTATTCTACAGCAGACATTTTAAAATGGTCAAATTAAGTATTTCCTAAAATTCTCTTTTTTCTCCAATAATTTACAGAGGGAATCTAGGCAATTGCCATGGACTTGGCTGAAGTCTGATGTCTGCGCTTCACACACTTAGATGGCTTGGGGACATCAGCTAGAGCCAAACCTGCTTATTTCATGACTTCGAAGTGCTTCTAGCAGAGAGTATAACATCTGTGTGCTGTAATCCCCCCAGCTTGTAGGCTAAGGACAATCCAAACTGTTGAGACCTGTTAGGGCTTTGGAGGGTAAAGATTTACAGTCTCTTTGGATCTGGGACTGTGGAGGCACTTTTCACACCTTCATGTTGTGCCCAGACAAGGCAGACCATGACCTACGAGTGGCATAGATGGTTACGAGTCCCTGTACTTCAAATGTCAGATGGGCATCGACAGAAATGCAGCGTTCACGCTGCTGAACAAATAGATATTGATCTGCAGCATATGAAGCAAAGCCCAATGGTTAAAATAACTTATTTTAGACGAGGAAGGGGGACTTCAGTTTTGGGGTAACAGCTGGCTTCAGTATGTTCAAGTGGAAGAAACATCCCAGAGAAAGACACCTTTTTGAACACACAGGCCTCGCTGACTCTCACCCCTTGCCCTCTGCCTGTGTTCAGAGAGAGCACGTTATTGCTTTCTGCATGCATGAGCACCCCAGGGAAGAAGTAACTCTAGATACAAGCCCATTAGCCCTGCCACGAATATGGTCTGTATTCAAATTGACAATTTCATTAAAGAATCATGTTGTCCTGTTTGAAACAACCACCAAAAAGAAACCTTACATTTTTAACATGTCCCCTCTTCCCGCAACTATTATTTAATTAAAAGACTTGCAGAGAACATGAAATACCTATTTATTTTATAGGGTTTCCAGAAGGTAAAAGGTCAACTAAAAACTTTTGGGGAGGGCTAAGGTATTAAGTTAATTGTATATGCTTGGCTCTGGGAGTATAGAATACACTTGAAATACAAAAGGCTAAATACGCTTTTTCATAATAAAGAAAAATATGAATCCCTCACTTTTAATTTTATTTCCTCAATTATGCTGACTTTCCACTATAAATCTTTCTGCTAGATACTTACAAGAAAGCATCCAGGTCAGCTAATTAATTGATGACAGCTTCTAAAAGCTGGTTGGGAAGAAGTCTTCTACTACTGGTCATTTTCACTGGTGAATATAAGTCTAATTTTCAAGCAATACCTTTGAAGCTGTTCGTTAGACGAAGGTGTAAAGGCAAGCTGCCCTACTTGCAAAGTGCACTTTGAATTTGTATTTTGTGAAGGCACATACCCTCCAAAATCCTGCATGTCCAGATGTTGGTGCTTAGTCCACTAGTTCAAGTACACCAACAGAGATACAAGTACTAGCTAATGTGAACGCAAAAATCACAAACCTGCATATTTTAACTGGCTTTAATTTAATGAATGATAAAAGAACGTAGGAGCTTTATAGTATTGCTTTGCTACTATTCACGGCCCAAAATTACTATAATTAAAGGTGTTTATGCAATATTTGAAATGAAATAAAAACATTTAATGGGAAGGGAAGTAAATTAGTCACTACCGAGGTTGGAAAAGTAAAGGTGTTGACAACACATTTTCTGTTTCAGCAGATCCATTGGACAGTATTTCCTCTGCAAAGGCCATAAACGAATATGCTAGCAGTGACATGCAGGTGAATTAAGACAGCCCTAGGCAGAGAGGATGGGATTTTTTTATTTACATTATTTAAATTGTTTACAGCATGCTCTCTTTTAAAAATTCACAGTACTGAATTTTTTCCACTCTTCTACCAGTTTTGTCAACTAACATAAGTCAGGGCTCTGTCCTGAAGAGTGGTGTTTAGGGCAGGCACCACACCCTTCAACTCTGCTAACAGAAGAGGTCTGTGGTGATTTGGGGTTTTTTTCCACTGCATTTCTGTCTCCTCCTGTGTCTGCTGCAAATAACATAATTATTACAGGCTTCACCTTTGATCAACCTGAAAACTTAAAACCATATACCACTGTCTCAAAAGATGATTCGCTTTGCTCCAGTCACATGCACAGCCTCACTAAAGTGAAAAAAAATCATTCACACCCTTAAACCAAACTATTGGAGGTTCACAGGCTGTCGTTTTTATGGCACTGACAAACAATTGGAGCAACAGCTGCTTTGATAACGCTCTTGCTCTCCTCCCAGTTGGGCACTTGAACACTTTTGTTAACTGCTCACTTAGTAATTGTTTAATTTTAAATGTGTGTAAAATGTTTCAAATACTTGCAAATTTTAGAAGCTGTTTTCCAGCCAAACAAAAGTTGGGTGAAGCAATATCCCAATAATAAATTCTTAGGGGCTTTTACAATCTGTCCAAGTAATCTTACTAGCTAACTACTTAGGAGCTTTAGGCACATGTTGTAGTCTTTACAACTCTGACGTAAATGTGAACAAGCATTTTCAAAAATCAGTAAGGGCTACAACAATCAAGTAGAGCATATATGAAACCCGAAAAAGAAAACAGCCAGATTTCTTGTGTGGTGAGGTCAGTATTTCCCTCTGAGTCTTTCCTATAGCTCTGTAATGCACACCTGAGCTCTAGAAGATTGATCCTCAACCCTGCACTGATACGATTTAGGAATCAAGCTCAGGTAAAAAAATTTTCACACATTAGGGTTCCTACTACACTTTTTAAAAAATATTTAATATATATGAAACTGTGTGCAATGAAGAAAAGAGCAGGCCACTTCCAAACTTCTTGCCTGAGCATGACCCTGAAGTCACTTTCTTGCTTGAGCAAGACTCTGTCTTGCTCAGACATTAGTGCAAATCCTGTCTTTCTCACACACAGCTTTTGAGAGGGCAAGAAGTTAGGAGATAAATCAGAGACAAGAACTTCAAGTTGCATATGTAGGAAGGAGAAAAGGTGGAAACTGGTGGGAAACAAAAATTGTAAAAGGAATAGAAGAAAACAACCAATGAAGAGTGGGAGAAATCAAATTTAAATTAAAAGCAAGGATCAATACCAATACAATGAGCAATGTAGTTATACTTGCACAGTTTCGGTGCAGGAACTGAATGACTGAATGAACAGGAGATTAATCAAAAAATAATCAGAGAATCAAAAAGGGTAAGCAATTCCACAATAAGATACTCTAAAATGCGGTTAAGTTTTTTCTGAGCAATATCTAGAAGTATGCTTTGGTTGTAAATGAGGGCAGTTAGGGAGGGAAGGAAAAAGGTTGCTGCTTACACTTGAGTGACTAATAAGTATCTTCATTTCACTGCATGTCTACTTACAGTGAATAAAATTCAATCAAAATGTCACATGCCCTTGCCTCTTAAAGCACAATTCATTTTATTTTCACATCTGGTATATGGTATGTGTATTATCTAAAAAGAGCAGAGAGATAGTTGAAGAATGCTGCCCGATTGCAACATCATGGGATTAATTCCCAGAGTAATCATCAATCTTATTCTAAATAGTCACATAAGACAAGATCCAGCAGACTTTCTCCTTCCTATGGGCTCCCTGCACAGAACATCAAGGAAAATCCATTTCCCAGAGCTACAGAGAGCAGACCCTTCAACTTGCAGATCCGAAAAAGTCTCCGAGATGGCATTAATCTTACATACTTACCTGATCATCAGCGGAATCCTTGAGCTCTTCGAGTCCTCTTATTTCTTGACTGCTGTTTTCTTCATTCTGATTGATTGCTAAAATAAGAAAGAGGGAATGTATTGGCAGCAGGCAGGTTCAAATCACAAGAAGCAGCAAAGCATCATGGCACCACTCAGATTAAACAGTATGACCATGCAAGAAACCTCATTCCAAGCAGAGCTTTCTAGTTAACTCCTTGAGTTGTTTTGGACAAATCCTGTAAGATATACCTTATTTTCTCCAGGTAGTAAAATGCAGTACTAAAGAGTTATATTCCTGCTACTGTTAGTCCTGACAAAAGGGTGACATCTTTCCATACCTTATAACATTCCATTTTGACATACATTGTAATAAGACCTGGTGGCTCAAAGAATAAAAACATCCCTTTATTTTCATTACGTTGCAGAGGGTCAATTCAGAATAAACAAAATAAGAAGATCTATCCGTCCTCTCAGCCTTGGAAAATTCTTCGTAAGAAAACAGATCTCCAACTTAACAACCACCACCAGTACCCATGAAAGTCATCTCCACAAATGAGGATGATCTATGGAAGCTTATTTGCTGCTGACATAATAAGAGAAACCAGTAGCTCAGCTCAACTAACATTGCTCAACATGAGCAAGTTTTGCTAGACTTTAAAGAAAAGTGGGTTTAGATCAAACATGAAAGCTCTGGATGGGTCTAAACCAGAGTTAGCAGTTTACCCAGCTAAAGAAGCAAGTACCACTTTTGAAGGGATACAGCAGCCATCTGAGTTGTGAACAGATGTATCTATAGGTAGTTTTACTAGCTGTAGGCCAAGATACCCTGTCAGTCAACATGCTCACCTACTGTATTTTAATGGGACATTACGCCCTCATCCATTCTAAAATGTGACACATGGCAGGCTAGGCGGGACAGACTCTGACATGAAACAGGTAAGAATTGACTTTACCTACAAATACCATACTCATTTACTTAAAAGCACCATACTCAAATACTGGACTTGTATACACCTTGAGTGATCTGTGCATGTAGCCACAGCAGTTGTGACAACAATGTCCTTAAAACGTTAGAGCTGGCAAACCCATTTCCTGAACAATGCCAGGCATGTGGCTTTGATGGATGGGCAGGAGTATTCAGCTTGTGTGGTTCCTCCTGCCTACCTCCTCTCCCTTTCACCGTGAGGTACCTGAGCTGGCTGTATCTGAACAGCCACATCTCACAGCACTGTTTTAAGACATGTATCACCAGTCCCATTTTGCCTTAAAACTATGTCTGTGAGTTGAGGCGGCCCAGGGTTTGACTGATGAACAGATCGTCTGTGGAGGTATGCAGTGCTACCTTCATAGCCAACCTTGGGCAAGCCAACCTCACCCAAGCCCTCCTCCACCCTCAGCCTCAGTCTTTAGACATACAGCCAGGTTACCACAGCTGAGCTAATACACGTAACGTGAGCCGTGAGATCTGACCTGGGTTGTCTGCATGGGTGCTCTGAGTCTGCTGCGGACAAAAACCACTCCAACCTTTAGGCAGTGTCCAGCAACTTAAAAGAAAAGTAACTTTAGACTGTTCTTGACCTCTAAAATAAAGCATATGGATTTATTTTCTTTTTACTGCAGGATTTCTGCTGATATTGCTATGCCATATAGAGTATAATTCTTTCTTCCCCCCTCTGTTATGCTATCAAAAAAAAGAAAGTGTAATAAAAATGTAATTGTAAAAGGGGAAGAAAGAGTCATTTTGTCAATACAGTTTATTCCATTCAGGGATCTTCTTTAATCCATTATCAAAGGGAAACAGAGGTCTGGTATAAATCTCCAGTAGCGGGTTTGCTGACATCACTTTACCAGCCAACCTCTGAAATTCAAGGTGAATGCTGAAAACACAGGGTCAATCTATAGCTTTCACAGAAAGCATGTATAATGTGGGTTATATCCCGTTTAAAGCTTGGCAGAATTAAAACATGCTGGGGACACTGGCACATCCTCACTCTAGGTTGGAAAAGTAATGACCCAATGAAGCAGTAACCAGCGGGACCACCTCAACAGCCCTGCATGGCCCCTGCTCCCTAGTTCAGGTCAGGGTTTCCCAAGGCAACCTCCTGTGTCCAACCAGGCTGAGGGGTCTGTGCAGCCCCTTCCCTTGTAACCCACCTCCCAGCCTTCCTCCCCTGGAGCTGTCTCATCCTCTTGCACATTCCCACACGTGCATGACCCCATCCTACTGCTGCGGCAGACACAAGGCATTCAGGACATCGATTTGCTGAACGCTAGTGAGAATAACAGGCATGAACCGGGAACACTGCAATGCCAGAAGGCACTAACAAATGCTAAAAAGCGGTTGTTTGAGCTATTGCAAATCAGTGAAGTCTGTGACTGTGTTAGCAGAAACACGTTTCCCCAACACTCCTTTCAATTTTCTGGTTTCTCCTAAAATCAATTTGCTGTAGCCACTGTTGGGCAAAATATCCCCTCAGACGTTGGCTATTAATCATGGCATTTAAAGGAGTGGCACCTTGCTTGTAACGAGACCACGGGTCCAGGTTTAAGGGATTTACATTGATCCAGCCAGCTTTTCCAACAAGCCTGAGCAGATGGGCGATCCGCAAACAGCTGTGCCAGGGGAAAAGGTTAGTGGCTGCCAGCCGGCTTCTTGTCACCCGCCTCTGTTTACAAGTGTCCCCTTCCCTGCCTGGTGCCAGGGCAAGACCCTAGACCATCTTCCACCAAAGCAAACAGGCCAACCTTCTAGGTCGCTGTTGCTAACGTGGCTGGGCTGGCACATTAGCGAGGAGACAGTATCTGGCTGGGGAGCCACTGAGAAGCAGCACATACCCTGAGCTGAGCGGAGGAACATCTTTTATCTAGCCCACAGGGAAAGAGAAAGAAGGTACTATGTGTCCACAACCACAATAAATCCAAGTTCAGCAGGAACAATTTTAAAGCTGATGAGAAACAACCTTCGTTTAGACATACCCTAAGTGAACAGCTTAAAAAAAAAAAAAAAGCAAAAAGCTGGTTTTATCCACAATTTCACAGCTAAACTCTAAAAAAGCTAAAAAGTTCATAATCCAACCCCGTCTCTCCTTGGCTTCAATGTTGTTTAGACTGTGTAAAGAATGTAGAAAAGAACCAGTAAATATTTTCTTAAAGAAAAAAAAAAAAAAATCCCAGACCTCACACTGACATTCTCCCAGCCCTCTGGGGAGAGAGGGAGCAGTCAGCCTCTTTTTCATAAAATTTCCATCACAAACTTGATTTTGTGTCCTGCCCGCCTCTTATCCAAACCCTTAAGAACCAGCCATGATTTGAACCCTTTAACTACACCCAGGGAGCAACACTTATCAGCTAATACCTTTTTTTGCCATCACAAGAACATAGTCCCTTGAAGGCCGAAGTGGCCACACAGGCAAATACCAACCCTTAATTATATTTTCTTGGTATCTATATGAAAATGTTACTACATATCTTGCCTCTAAAATACAGAAAAAACACAAATCTCTTAAAATATTCCAGTGTATTCATAAAGGTATGTTCACAGGGATCATCACACACACAGGAGAAACCAACTGGGTTGTTAGCGGGTTAGGACGCACATCATGTGGAGAAAATACAGCAACCAGTTTCTCCTCTGTGTGTGATGACAGGAGAACACCCTTCAATTAGCCCAGGAGATGCTTTCATGGGCTTTCGTGCACGCAGTACAAGTTCTGTCATAAAACAGAAGAATTCAAGGATAATTTCCCACTTACTGTCAGTTAGCCCTTTATTTTTTAATAAAAAGGCTTGGCATTGCAAATTCAGCTGGGGAATGGGAAAGTATTTCCCAGGCAAGTGTTGATTCTGGGAGGGTTCCCTAATATTGTAATATGTACCTACAAAAAAGTTGTGAACTTGGGAGCTGGGCCAAACCCTTCCTTGTCTGCCAGCATAAACGCTGCTTTTTGGCTTGATACAAATACCCCAGCACGTCTCACAAAGCAGCAACTAGGAAAGGCAAAGGTGGTTTACCCTGATCTATAAGCATTTATTTAATGTTATTGGGTTCGGGTTTGAAACCTGTGACAAAAGAAATATGCAAACAGAGTGACCAATTCCCTTTTCTACCTACAGCATTTCTTCTCCTTTGAAGAAAATATGTGAATGAAAGATGTTAAAAGAGCATTAGCTTGCTAATGTGCAGTGCACATGCGTCCATTTGCAAATAAGCCTAGGGAATTCAGGATGTTGATTTTTTTATGGTCACTTAAGGATCACAAGGGCCATCATCTGGTCTGAGTTCCTTGTGTCCCCATGGACCAGAGCTGAGATATTGCTAGCATGTTCTTCTATAAACTAATGTTGGAACAGAGAATTCTTGTGGGGGAGAGCCCTGTCCTTTAGTAATCCCACTTGAGCTCATTAAATCAGCAGAAAAAATAACAAAGAAATAAACAAAACTAAATAATTTTGTACTAGCTACCTCAGCAGAATCAGCCATCACACGGGGTGTGAAGGGAAAGGGAATGTGACCATTGCTGATGCCCAAACTGAGCACATTCTTTGTGTCACCATTAGTGACCAACATTGCTCCCCAGCTTTTACTACCACGCTACAAAGTTTAACCTAGATTTAAGCTATCAGAAGGGATGTGTCTTCCTGGACAGCATGCAGCATCTGGGGCACACTGAGGGGTTCACCTTAGCTAGACAGGCTGGCATGCAGTGAGGGTGACAACAGCCACCTGCAGCACTGTGGACCTTCTCCTGTCAAGGGTGCCAGGGTTCCCTACAGAGCAATGCCTCCATGATATGTTGTTCTGTACAGCCCTAAACTGCACATAAATTAATTACATTTGATAAGTAAGATATTTAAAAGTCACATAATACAATGCACATGATTTCATTTTCATACTTTGCCTTATTCAAAATAGTAGAATCTTTTACCCAGCTGAAAGTGGAAAGGACAGCTAAAAAAAATCCACACATAGACCAAATCCTGGAACCTACAGCCTCACAATCTTCCCAGAGGCTTTGCTGTATTGTGCTTTCTTCCTTTTCTATAAATGAAGTTTCTTCTTTCTACCCCTTCTGGCTGCAAAGATAACCTTCACAACACAAACCAAGGCACTACCGTCATTCTGCTGCTGCAGCCAGCCAGACTGGAACAATAACACCAGGAGAGGTGTGAACTTCCTCCCTTTGGCTTAATAGGGTGTTAACTTTGAAAGCTAATTATTTAAATGTTTAAGAGAGGACTACCATCACCGTTAACCATTTTGCTGCTGAACAGCATGACGTAAGGGACATCTGTCCATCCATAAGAAGCTGGACAGGCAGTCTGTCAGGATGGCACCCACATGGCTATCCCAGGACAGAAAGCCAGCTTAGCTCCCCATCACTGCTGGCTGTCCCACACCCCCCCCCACTTACTATTCCCTGTCTGTACTGCCGTAGAGCGTTTGGGATTTGTGCACAGAACAGGGTTACTTTCAGCCTGGCTCAGTTTGATGACCTGGTTGAGAACAGAGCCCCAAGGCTGCAGGCAGGGCAGGGGACTGCGCATCCCACAAGGCAGTGTTGCTGCCAGACCCTTTCTCTCACCCAGCTCCAGCTTCAGCCCTTGAGCTTGCTGTGAAGTCCAACTGTGGGACCATCACTGCCTGCCTTTTGGGGGCACAGAGGCCATAAACATGGCCCTTGTGGTGAACACAGTTTACGTCTGTCCTGCCCTAGGCTGGTCCCAAGAGTGAACTCAATTAGCACACTGAAAACCCTCAGGCGAAGCCTAGGAGCATGCGGGATCACAGCTGCACAGACACTGCCAGGCTCACCCACGCAGCCTGTGCACAGGGTGGATGAGCAGATCCCTATCCCGGCTCCAGAGGCAGCTCTGCTCACTGTACAAAGCTCAGCCGGCCCTTAGGCTACATCCCCTCCTGTTTCAGTGATGCTCCTTCAGTTAATATGAGGATGTTCATTTATTATTTAGTGTTGTTCTTTAACCTGCTAACATCCTAGAACATCAAACCACTCTGCCCTTTGTAAGATTTCAATCCTTTCAGTACTATGTGATCAAAATTTATATATGCATTTCTCTTTTTTTCTAGCCAGTAAGTAAAAGGCACCTACGTGCCCTCTACAGATGGGAGGCACACAGCACCTTGGAAGCTGTGAAGAGCCTACTTCTGAACAGAAGAACTTTGTTTATTTGACAAGCCAACAGATTTTCACTGTCTTATCCCTGCTGGATGGTTATAGCCTGTTTTTCTGTCCCTGTCAAACCACCACTGTTGAAAAGACCTCAGGAATCTGCAAGAATATTCCCTAGGGGAAGGCTCCAGTGCTCTGAATTGCCAGCAGCCTGCACTCGTTGATTTATCGTCAGCTGCTGGGAAGCTCACGACTTCTAGCATTCTTCATATATCCCAAATTTTTTCTGAGAAGCATGTTTCTCTTCTGCTTGGGTTGGGTTTTTTTTCCCCCAAAGGAAGTTGCTAGCATGAAGTTTTTCAGAAACAAGCAGCAAAAAAGCATTTTGTAGATCACATCATTCTAAGATAATTTCATGATTTTTGAAAACTTTATTGTTATTTTGGACAACGAAGCTTGTGATATCCCTTGTTATTCTTTGCAGAGGGTATACAGCAAGCTCTAGAGAGGCTGGTTACTATGGCAGCTCTGAGCTGTTTGACAGTGTTATAATGTTTGCTGATGCTTATTAATTTATCAGAGTGGAAAAAAATGAATAGCTCATACTGATACCACTGGGGAAACTAAAAGCCAGATCCTCTAGCTTACGTAAGGCACTAGCGCTGAGCAGTGGAAAGGAAGATGAGCAGCAAGTAAATGCTTTACAAACCTCAGTTTTGGGGACCACGTTACGCCAGACCAGGTCCTAGTGCATACTCATGTATTTTCCAAGTCCTATTTCCAAATTAAAGGAGGAAAACGAACAAGCACTCTATACCGCTGAAATCCCCCAAAGCTGCCTATAAGGGACAGCAATAATCCCAGGAATAAAACCCTCCAACTGAGAATTGGTTCTTTATTTACCATGAAAATGTAATCTTTTCCCAGAAATTACTGAAAAGAGAATGCTTTTTAAGCTCATCCTTAACATGTTTCCTTTTATTAGCAATACAAAAATTGCCTTTGAGCTTTCTCATTCCTTCCCTCTATTTCTGCATATATATATGCAAATTATTCTACAGATTTCCCTTCACTGACTATACTACATATCTCTGAAACAGTTGGCAGGCCCCTGGGGGGGTGTTGCCCAGACAGCTGTGCAATCAGCTGAGTAAATCAGCTAATTAAAGAAACAAAGAAAATGCAAAAATTATTAAAGACAGGCTCCCGCTTACAGCATTGTTCAGCACCTCTGTAGCTAAAAAAGCACAGCAAGCATAGGACGGAATAAAGGTGCTTGTAAATTGGGGAATGAACTATTGCACAAGTGACAATGATGTAATATTCTCTCAAGCACTAATTTCAGATTCATGATATTTATGCTTTGTAGTTTAAATCAATTTAATATAAATTACCCCAGTATCTTATTTCATTTTCAAATGACAATAGCATGAAATATAATGTTGATTTCATAACTGATTTCTGTATGTAAAAAATGGTCGTTAACTTCTGCTTGACCTTAGGTGTAGAACTAATATTGAATTTGCACAGAGGGTACTCATTATGCTGGTCTAGTTTCCACACAGAAAAATAAGTTCCCAAGGGTCCTAGTGCTACAAGCCTTTTCTCAGATCTCATCTAGGAAACAGGACTCCCGAAAATGATGCAAAAACATTTCCTCTCATTGCAGAGTTTATCAAAAGGAACAGATAACAGCAAGGGTAGGAATCTGCAATCTAAACAGAGCAAAGCCAGCGTGGTAAGAAAGGAGGCTGACAGATGTAGATTTGGTCTTGCTGATCCACACACCATGAAGGCGCCGTTCCCTTTCACTGCATCTGACTGACCACAGGAAGGACAAATCTCACTTTAAATGAGACTCAGGCCCACCTACCTTATATAGCCATTGTAAATTAAAAAGAGAGCGTACCGAGCAAAACCACCGATATTTCCCAGCTCAGTCGGATTACGGTCAGGAGCCCTTGCTGCTATTCCTTTCACATTATTGTGCAACTGGTTTTGTTAGGAAGTTCTGTTTATTTTATTTATCAGAACTGAAACCTTTCATCTGCGTTTGAAGGCCCATATTTCATCCAAGGTGGTGGTGCCTTAGAAGAACATAATTTGTAAAACACCTCTGGCTAAACAAGGGAGGCATGTTTTAATAGATAATCAACTACTGTTGATTCATGTGGCCAGGGGAGGTTTGGGTTTCAGTGCCTGGCACTTTGTGATACATACAAAGGAAAAGCCACATTTTACACCCACTTTGTGAACATAGGAACTCATATCATTTTTTATCAAGGAGAAAAACAGTGGAAAACAAATTGCAAATACTGTAGGATTACTACAGGAACCGACAAAAGCAATATTCTTTGTAGCAGTAGCGGCTCAAGGAAAATCATTCAATGGATGAATGCAGAAAGCTTTAACTTTTACCCAGTGCTTTTAGACATTTGTTCTCATGTTCGTGATATTTAAAATTTTCTAAAAATCAAGTGGCAGTGAAAGTATCTATAGCAATGTTGCCTGAAACAAGATGTTGGAAGGGTGGAGAAGAGCCCATTATATGATCAGCAGGCACATGGAGAATGATTGCTGGGAAGTGATCAAACAAGAAGGTATGGGCAGTCGCTGAGCAGGCTGGTGCAAAGCGAAAGGTCGCTCTCTGTTCCATGGAAACATCCTCTGGGCATGGCCAGGAAAGGAGCAGGAAACAAAGAGGACTCTGAATAAATAAATACTGTGAACTCTCTATAAATGCCTCTCCCAAAGCACTGGAAACAAAACATTCACCTGGGAATTGTTTTTTTGCACAACTGCTGTCTTTCCGACCTTACCATGCAATCCCTTTTGGCCTATGTGCCAAACATCTGTCACCTACACAGCTAGTCTGCACTGCTCATTTCTTATATGCGAGTGCCTTGCAGATCACACAGACAGAACTATGCCCAAAGTTCTGGAACAACTGCAAAAACGAGACAATAAGCTGCCAAAATCCTTGTCAGTGTAATTCCCACCACTCTGGCACCCTTACCTTGAGCCGCCATTTCTCCAGGATGAATGCTATTAGTAATGCTTACAGAAGAACGCTTATTCCACACATTTTGCTGAGTTTGACCACTGCTTTAAAGAAGTGGATGCTTGGAGCAATTGAAAGTTGTAATGAAATAAGGTCCTACTTAAGTCAAGTAAATAAACCCACTCAAAAGAGGTATAGAGGGACATATAAATGCATTAACATCCTACCAATATTAACCTTTTCCCACCCTTCAAACATTGTCATTTTTTCTGCAAGGGGAAATGCACACTCCTCTAGCACATGGCTGACACTTTATCCTGTATAATGGAGCAAGTTTTTTCATCCCTCTTTATGCCCATTTTCAGTGACATAAAATCAATGATAAACAGTGCACATTTTACACCAGAAATATTGTGTATCTGCTTGTTTACCATATCTGTAAATTCAGAGGGCACTTAACATGTTTGAGATTTAAACACAATACTGAACTGCTCCATTCTTGAAAGACCTTTACCATGTATTTGTAACCCCATTATTCAAGTATTCTAATTCAAATTCATAATGATTTCCATTGTCTATATAACTGTTTTTTATATAACTGTCTATATAACTATATTTACTGTTCTACAAGTAAATAAAACTAATGACATAACATAGGACATTCATATAGCACCAAATGACAAGTTTTTGCTAAGTATTGTGGAGTTAAGTTACCAAGAAGCCTCACAAGGGTCTGTGCTCCTTGGGGAAAAGGGCTGAATGGTAAAGATGCAGTTTCCTGAGTTAACCAAGCTGACAAAACACCTTAATGTTGCCAAAAGGGTCTTAGTGAGCTCCTTCCTACATCTCTCCACCCTGATAAGAAGCTTTGTGCCAACTCCAGCATACGCTGCTGCAATACTGCATGCTGCTCTGGCTGCCCCATCTCAAAAAACGTAATAGATGTGGCAAAGGTGATCCGATTTAATGGAACAGATTTGGTGTGAGAAATGACTAGTGATATAGCCTGGAAATGAGACAACTCAGGGATACAACAGAGATGCCCAAAATTCTGAAGAGTAGAATGATGAACTGGGAATGGATTATTCACCACTTTCTGTCACCCAAGAGTTGTATCACAACAGAGTGGAGAATGTGTTTAAACCAAACAGGAAAAAATACACTTTCACATATCACACACATGTATTGTGAGACTCACTGCCACAAGAGATGATGAAGGTCAGGAGTATAAGCAGGGTCAAAAAGCAAATTAATGGAGAAAAGGCCCATCAAGGACTACCTAACACAACAGTGTGGGTACAGCAAAATCCCTCTAGCACAGATTGGTAGATGCCAAGCACACACATCAGAAAAAGGACTGTTTGTACTTGCTCTGTTTCTCTCCTTCAAGCACCCCCTACTCATCACTCACAGTAGGATCGGAGCTGGATGGACTTTTAACCTGACCCAGCCTGGCTATTCTCATGTTTTTAACCAGGCTGACATTGCCTGGAGTGTGTTCGAGTCAAGTCACGCAATCAGCTCTGACAGCAATGCTGTGGAGGTGGCGCAGCGGCTGGGAAAAGGAATAGCTGTTCACAGCTTGCTTTTCATTCATGTCGGCAAAGCTCAAGCCCCAGTGACTGCTTCACGTTGAATCGCCTGCCCTCTAATAAAAATACTAAGCAAATCACATAGGCAGTTAAGTCCTGACGGAAGCAATACAGAAGAAAAGGGCAAGGGTGGATATGCACATGTATCTCTCAGAACAGGGTGGAAGTAATCCATAAAATCTCAAATATAAAGTTAATATGTTGCAAAAGTCATACTTTATTAATAAAATGCAAATTAACCTTTTTTCTAAAAAAAAAAAAAAAAAAAAAAAGAAAGAAAAATCAATAGAGCTTGTCAATTTAAGAACAGCATGACCAGAAAGTGTCTAACTACATTGTGGAAACCTGAATATCATTCTTAAGAAGAAGCAAAACCACACACAAGTATTAGGGTATTTGTGGCTGCTTTGTCCTTCACAGTGAGAGGGAGAAGCTCCCACAGCCCCACCGCTGCTCTCGCAAAACCTGGGGAGAAGCTGCCATCACCCTCTTCCTACCTCATCCATAATCTGCCAGCTATTATCTTATTAGCCCCTGTATTCAGAAACACAAGAACCAGAGCCATGCTCTTACTAATGGACCTTTGCATGAATAAAGTTACAGAAATTCCTTTATATCTAAAGGAATTTCTTGGGCGGTGCCATGAGGTGCAGCTGGGTTCACACATAGAAATGCAAGGCGTCGTTTGTGGATGGAATTAACACCAGTTCAGAGCATCTACCCGACAGATTTTGATCAGTTCAGATGTAGCTGAACTGTGTAGCTATGCCATCCGGTTAAAGCTCCCAGCCTTAGGCTATTTGCTGCTTTTTATCCTTGTTTTAGCTACCATCTCTAACACATAAGAAACGTGTCATGAGCCATGACAAGCAATCGAGGTAAACGCCAACCCTTGTAAACCTTCAGATGAGAGACTGCATTTCTGCAATGTATCAGCACATTGGAGGGAGCCATGAGAAGGCAGCAAGGTACAAACAAACACAACAATTCTAATGCCAAGTACCTGCAATTAAAACCAAAGTTCTCTTCTGCTCCAGTTACTTCCTTCCCCAAAAACTTTAACCAAACCAAGGAAGACAGCATTTAATCTATTTTAATCTACTTATTTCTAAGGTTAAGCAAGAACAATTTTAATGCATTTTTATAAGCCACAGAGAAGTGCACAAGCTCATTTCCCTGTCATAGGTCACCTTTATCATGAGAGCTTTATACTAATGAAATATAAATGTGCTTTCTAGTCAACAGTGTTACTGGGGTCCACCAAAGCTTCAGCGTTACAGACATTAATTTTACTCTTTTATCTGCAAGGAAGCTAAAAATGCTGAGTTCCCTCTGCTTGAGGGCTCTCAAGTACCTCTCTGTGGCCTTATGCCTTGCTATTGGATTGGTATACTTGAATATACATCTGAAATATGAAAACGGAGCTTTTTTCCGCAGCGCAGGTGTTTTTCATTTTTCACGTTCTGCATTTTTCCTTCAGCTGTCAGTTTTATGTGTTTCTCCTATTCTTCCACCCCACGATAAAACCAGAAGAACACCTCTTGGGGAAAGGCATTCTCCCCCACACCCTACTGACTTTTTATTTTCTGGTAGCTGACATTCTCCATCAAGTCAGATCCTGCACTGGCAAGCATTTGATACTCTGCCCTACCCCACAGTAGAATCAGGTCTCTGCCTTGGTTTTCAAAGTTTTTTGTTGGTAGGTGCAGTGACTAAATCTCTGAAACAGCCACCCTGGCCCAAGAACTGAAATAGTTGCAATTACTACTTCTCATATATGCATACTAGGTAGCAAAACCAAGCTTCATTTAAACAAAACCAAACCGTTTCTCCCAGGTAACCAAAGGCGATGTTCCCCCCCGCTCCATGCATAGCAAACCTTCCTAGCTGGATGCTCTTCACCTCTTGCAGAGGGAGCTGTGGTGTTTGTGTGCTTGCACAGCACTTTCCATGCAATGTGACCCAGTGATTACTACAACAGTCCTAGACAAGTCATATGAAAGCTTTAATCAGCCAGTTTTTCTGGTACAATTAAGTCACTGAAGTGCCTCTCTAAGGGCAGAGGTATGTCCAGAAATTAAAGTAATTCAGGAACAAATTTCACAGTCCTTGCTTTAAGCAAAAATACTTTTTTTTTTTTTTCCCCTCTTACCAGTAGCACTAACTGGCTATCTAGAAGTATTTTGAAACACTGTAATTTAAAAACCACCAAACCATCAAAAACAGTACAGGAACTTCTGCACAACAGCTTTGATTTATGGGCTGCTGATCTCTAGGAAATTTTTCAGCTGATGAACCGCTTACCCACTGCAGGCAGGTTCCAGCAGCAGGTTAGGACTGTGCCCAATGCCTGTGCTCCCCACTCATGTGTCCCAGGGTGGATGAGCCAGGCACCCACGCTGTTCACACCAGCCTGGAAGCCACTCAGCGCAGCTGGCCCAATAGCCATGCTCCACCCTGTTCATGCCAAAATAAACTCTTGGTCTAATCTTTGTTGGTTTATTTCCTGGAATTATATAGAGTCTTGGAGAGGGTTGGAAGAACAGTATCTTCGAGACACTGTGGCTTTTAGCTCCAGAAGTTCTTTCTCTGAAATATGCTTCAGCAGGCACAGCATACCATGGCTTGATTGCTAACAGTAACTGCTACGCTGTGAATTTAACCATCAGCAATAAAACAAAAAAAGCATAATCAACCACCCTAATTTACTCTGCTCCTACTGTACTAAAGGCATTAACTTAAATTAGACCCTACAGTTATGCCTGATCACGTAGCCATTTTTTACAGTCGTCCAAGATGAGGCATAAAGAAATGCAAATTTCAACAAGCGTGCACTAGTTCATCTGACTGAAGAGGTATCTTTTGTTCAGATCTACACTGATATTTTAAGTGTAACATTAACGTATTAGGAAAGGCTGGTCAGCACTTCAAAGCTCTACAGGGAGCTTTGTTTATTTAAGGCTGTGATTTTTAACTACAATATTTCTACCTACTCATTGTGGGTTGCAATTACACTAGTATAAAGGAAACTCCAAGAGCTGTCCTCCTATCCCATTTTCATCTCCTGCACCTCATTCCTAATCTAACTCCCATCCCATTTTCTACTGACACAACTGTTCATGCAGCCACCTACCAAAAGGAAATAAGAGGAAAATTCAGGCTAAAATCAAGTCTTTTAGGAAATGGAGTTTTTATTTATTGCCAGTAGCAGCAGTAATATTCGTCAACACAACTTTCAAGAAGCAGGGAGATTTCTTAGAACTGTGCAAGCACTAAGTAAAAAGGTACATGGCAGCATACTCTTAGCTCATTTTACAGCAAAAGAAAAGGTTACCTTGAGCTTTTCCTTAAAATATCCTGTTGTTCTCTGCACTGAGCCAGAGCAGAAGCATTTCCATGTTCAGCCATTGTAATTCAGGTGGGATTGGGGTGATACCAGGTAAGGGCAAGCAGCTGAGGTGTGTTAACATCATAAACTACTGCAGCAGTTTCAGAAGCAAAGCTATTACACAGATGCAGTTTAGGTCTGAATTCACACATTTGTGTTTACTATCTGCAGATTCACACGGACAGATGACTGTGGATATAATCTATGGGTACTTCTATTTCCAGAGAAAACTGCATCAAACTGAGCCTAGAATATTTCTGTAATACTTACATTTTCCCAAGGAAATATTTGCAGATATGCCAGCCACATCTTCTTGGCGCATCCAGTTTAAGATATCAAGTTATGTGTAGTGTGTGTTGTGTGTAATAATTTTGTGCTGTACTTGTAAGCCGCAGATAGACAGATACAGATATTATGATGCAATATTACTATCAGGTCAGAAAACAGCTCAAAAAGTGCAAGACACATGATCTCAATTTCTAGCCAAATCACTGAAGATCACAAGAGATGCTCAGTGAAAATGTTCCCAAAGACCTCAATGGCTTTGGGAACATGCCAATAATTTAAGGCAACTCCACCTCTGTTTTACTCTAGGAATATATTCAACTCTCACTTCACCACATGCAGCTTGTCCTTGCTGCAGATTAACTGCACTATACAGGAAGGTGGCAGAGAGTTAACACTCTGTAGAGTCAGGTCTGGCCAAGTAGGCTTTGGTTGTTCCCATGCAGTGCCTGGAAGACACAGTTCCCTTGCTTCCACTCCAGCTCAGCAATGCAGGTACCTTCTGAAAGTGGCTGTGCTACCAAACCCTGACGGAGCTGAGATGACACATATTTCAGTGCCTTTGCACTGCATCACCAACATTTGCTGTAAATGCTTATACTGTCAGAGACTCAATTATCCATTTCCCTTTCCCTTTCTACTGCTCTGATAACAGACATCCGTATGGCTGTAGAGACAAACGTTTAGGAAAGAAAACCTTCATGCATAAAGCCTTTAGCATAAAGAAATACACCTGACTGGGCAGGTGGAACACAGTGAAGATGGCTTGAGATACTGGGCCATAAAAGAAAACACAGGAAAACGATCAACTTACTTGTCTTAAATGTATGTCAAATAAGGACATAAGCTTCTTTTATAAAGTGCAAGCCCAGAGAAAATAGTGATTTTGGTCAGAAAGGGACCCAAGTACACATCCAACCGTAACACTCTGATTTTATTAGCTAGGTCATTAGATGTGAAGAGCTAGGGGAAGCGAAACTTGACAGTAATTGCATTGTGCTATATACACAGGTTCTCCAACAAGAGAGGAATGAAGTTTGCTATCCTTGCTTCCCCATGTTAATAAGACAGCAATGACAATTCAAATACTTCAATAAATGACAAAAGGGAACAGCATTACAAAACCCTGTCTGAAGTCCAGCCTGACTCACCTGACTTCCTTGCTTTCAAGGCAATTACAGCAGCCAGTTCCCTCTGTACCTAAAATACAAGGAGAGGAAAGGATGGTTATAGTTAATAGCACAGTCAAAACAAAATGCAGCAGTGGTAAGATAACAGCTATCAATCCTTTGGAGCAGTCAACAGCATGTGGACAGGTACTTGCTTTTGAAATTCCAGTCACTTTTCCTAGCAAATCTACTTCATTTTCAGCTGCAAGTTTTGTAGCAACTTCTTTTTTTTAAGAAAAAAACTTTAATTTCATGTAAATACTGCAAATTCCTTAGGGAGTGGACAATTCAGTAGCCAGACCTGTAATTTATTTACACAGCGTATCTCTTTCACAAGCACACACTTGAAGGTTCTTCCTTTCCCTGTTAAATGTTTGGTTTGCCTCTGCTGAGCACACCGTAATGCTGGATTTGTGACTCCAGTATAAGCAAGTTCTCCAGGCTGAGGTTTGCCTGAAGTTCATGTAATTGACATTTGCTTTTTGGAGCTTTCAGGAGGAAACAATCTCTCCTAATACTGCGGCTGAGCATTTCAGGATCAAAATTTAGATTGAGATGAACATGCAGAAGTAAGAGCTATCTGATTTCCAGAGTTACTAGCTTGTGATGAAACAGCCCTGCCATGCTAGCCAGCTCTCTTCCTCAGCCTCTTGTCTCTGCATTCTTCATATTTGCCTTATAATCTCTACAGGACCAGCTGCTGTCCCTTTAGCCAGCTCAACTCTACACCCACTTCTCTCCTCAGGTCTGCTTCTTTTTCTATCTGTAAAATTCTGTATTATTTCTTATTTCTATGCTTCACACTTCCTCACTGCCATCATCTATCCCATCACAGCTGCTTCAAGTACCCTCCACTTGACCTGCAGCACCCCAGACTCTCTCCTGCATACACCTCAGTTCTTCCCTTCCTCTGCCTCATCCATGCTCTCAGACCCTTCTGTGTACCTACCAGCTTCTTCCAATTTCCCTCATTTTCCCAAGACAGCCTGTCTTTAGTATTAAAAAGAATTACAGGACATTCCAACTGTTTTTCTAGGGATTGTCTTACCTCTCCGTACAAAGTCTCCTGCAGTGCATACTAGCCATCTTTCCTAACAGATCTGTGCAGAGCTTAAGGCTATTCTCCAGCAGGACTTCCGACATCCAGTTTCTGAGAGCACGTGAAATTTACATCATTCGTAAGGCACGTGGTATGATTAGAATAAGACACAAAGCCCATGAAGGATCCCCAAAGTAATACAATTACTAACAACTGTCAACATCCTACTCTCACGACCCTGAAGATAAGCTTGAAAATGTAAAAAGAAGAATAGCTAACGTTATATTGGTCTGAGCAGGACAGACAAGATCACCCAGGATGTCTCAGTAAGCCCAGCATTCACCGACCAGATACTCAGCAGCCACCCAGCAGTACGCTCTACTTGTGGCAGAGGCAGTCATACCGCAGGCCACATCCTTCCTCTGCTTGCATCCTTCCTTCCCTTGTGGCAAAGGACCAGGGAGCTTTTTTTGCTTTCCCTGCAAGGTACAAGGATCTTTTCTACTCCTTGATGCTGTCCCACTGAGAGGCACAGAGTTTTCTGCCACTCCAAGCAGGAAAATACGAAGGCAGTGCCACAGTTTTCTTAAATGTCATCCTGTTTCCAGCACAATTGTGCAAGCTGGCAGTATTACCTTCCCTTCCTTCCTTCCTGTACACTCATTCCCACATCTGGAGAACTGTTAATCACTATTAATGTAAGCATGAACTGCAGGTAAGATGGGAAAGAACAGAAGAACTGTGCCTGCTTGCTTGCTTGAAGCAATCGATTTACACCAGTAATAATACACACAAGCTATATCCAGAGCTAGAGTGGGATTTTCAATAAAGGCAACAAGTTGTTTCTGAGTAACACCACCACGGTTTTTGTGGCTAAACTGCTCAGACCCTCTTCCTTCATTAAACTCAGCAGGAGATACCAATGTCTATGCCTGATCGTGGTCTACTCTCACAGGTTACAGACAGTAAGAAACAGTACACTGATGTCTCATATTTATCTTTTAGCATTTAATAAATACATCATCTCAAGATTAGCCTTAGGTAACACTACAATCTGCAACAGTTGTAAACATACCAACTAACCCAATCAAACAATTGAAAAATGCAAATCTCTCCACAAGTATAAAGAAAAACCCACCTTCTCAGAAGAAAAAGGAGCATTGTGGCATCCTGCAGTTATATTTGCAGTATTATTTCTGTTTATAAGTTGACACATTTCAAGTTTGAAAGACAGTGCTAACATCACAGGCAATAAAAAAGCTGGTTTTCTGTATTTTGTCTGTGTTATGCAAAATATCTCATTGTTTGCTGTGTGCCAGGAATGCAGCTGGCATGTTACATACTTAATCTGAGAAAAACCCTGTAGTTAAAGCAGGAGAAAAAATAATGTTCCTCTATTCTTAATATTAAGCAAGCATTTTTTCATCAAACAGTTTCATCCTCACGGTCTGAGCTCCCTCTCATAGGACTCACTCAGATCAGAGTTGGTGCTGCTGAGCATCCTTCTGGATTTTGCTGGTGTCCCTAGATTTCATAATCTATACGCTTTTGTGTATTTTAGCGTAAATGCACTTGACATGTCTGCTGGACACGCAATTCCTCTGCACCATTAGACCGATGGGAAACTGTGTACAACATTAATTCCTTGCTGCACACATGCTACGCATTCTATACTTTATCATACTTCTTCCTAACAGGATTTTAGTTACTGCCTGTTTGACAAAATCGATAGTTGCACATCACATTGAAGATAATAATGTGGACTCAAAGTAAAATACACACTCAAAAGAGAGCTATGCATACCATAATAAATTGAGATAATAAATACAAAGAATTGGTTCATACATATAGCTTGTCACTACAAAGCTAACACTATCTAAATAGTATCCCATTTTTAGTAGCATAGCAGATGTCAAAAATGATTCAGTTTAAAGGCCAGCTTACCGCACAGTGTTTACAGAAATATTATGGAAGTCTGAAAGAGATCATTTTGAATGTGTTGTTGGCATGTTACCATATCTTAATCGGTTTGCTTTTTGCAATATGAAAGAGCAAAAGTGTGCATACAGAGTGGTACCCATATATATTTCTGCTTGATTAAATACAAATGGCATATTTATATGGTGAATCTTCTCATCTTCAAAGAACAGAGGTAGAGATTGTTCAAAAGTAAATGACAACTACTGTTCTTCTCTCACCCCTGAATCTGGTCATTTTGTCATAGAAGGCATAGTTGTGAATCTAGCAGACAGGGCATACCACCCCTACTTTTTTCCCCCTCTTTTTTTTCTGCCTATAGTATTCTTTTGTGAAACAGTATTCTAGATGACAACATGCCAAGACTGTCAGATCTAGAGGGAAAACGGCAACCCTTACAGAATCTCAAAATGAAATCCTGCAACAGAAAGCCCTAAACAGCAGGTTTTGGAAAAGCAAAGAGTCCAGTTCCCATTTTTTGCATCTCAAGTAACAATAGTTTGTTGGACTTTGAACAAAAGTAGTATTGGCTGATCTCTTAAAGTACCAGAAAACCGTATTTCCCAGATACACTGCATTAGCATCCTGATATTCTCTTCTGTCCCATCACAAGGTAAGGTAAGATCTTACAACACAAACCAAACACAAATTGTGCAGTGAACATGAAAAGTGGAACTCTACAAGAGAAACAACACCTGGAAACAAAAACCAGTAGGTAATAAGTAATAACAGAAAAGCCAATACAGAAAGTCAGGCTACCGTTTAGAAAAAGAGCTTGAGAGAGGAATTCACCAAACTTGTACAGATGCCTACGTCTGTGCTGATCACTCTGTAACCCCTTCAGAGAGTGCATACCTTACCAGCGGAGCCTAAGGTACAACTGTTTTCCCCTAAAGTAGACTTTCAAAATCAATTAAAAATTCAGCATCCTAAAAGTGCCTATTTCTGTTCCCTGGCTGTAAGGAGTGCCTTGGGAAGCTAGCTCAGATATAGATACCTGCCATATGGCCACTTATATTTAGGGGAGGTGAGTTCCACCCTCTGGAACAGCAATAGCTTTCATAGCATTACACAAATATATAATTAGACCTTACATGCAAGCAAGCTTACAGTCTTTCCCTGCACTTTCAGATACTAAAACAGTGATTCCTATTTTAGGCACAACACTCCATTGTTGCTTGGGCTCGATCTTCACAATCAGTTTAGGTTTGAAAATTTGGGAATTTAATCCCCAAAAAAGAAAAGCTGAAACAGAAGCTTCATTCTAGCCTGACACAGAATGTCTTCTTCCACTACACGAAAAGCAAAAAGAGAAGCAGAAAAAAAAGCAGAAGAGATGGTGGTACTATCAACACCAATAGGATTTGAACCTCCAAACCTAGAAATGTCCAAAAAAGTCAGCTCTAATCTCTGACTGGTTTAGTGCTGGGCTGGAAGTAAGGTTTTTGGATTCTTCTTCTGAAAAACTGGTTTGAAGAGTCTTGTAAACAGGATTCTGAATTATGTATTCTTCAAGGAAGACTGTTTGATTCTGTACAAAATATGTAAACATTCAGTGAGCCAAAAACCAAGACAGTACGAACACATTTCCAGTTATGGCTTAATATCTTCAGTTTTGGTTTCCAGCTCCTGCTTACAAGGCTCTTTTTTCCTTACAAATTCTGAAGCTGGCAGCAAAAAAAAACAATTGAGAACCTGTATCCTGGTGAGTCCAACCCTCTGTTGAGTGGTGCAAGTTGAGGATACAAATTCCCTTGGGAAACATAAAGGGTATTCATAAACTCACAGTGAGTATCGTAGATCCCACTCTACTGTATGGAGTAAAAGCAGTATTTTGGAGGGGTAAGAGAGAGAAGTTCAGATACAGATGTTAATATTTGGAGGATTCTGCTCTGATCTTGTGTCTTTTCTCCAGGGTTAGACTAGAAAATTGTTATAGAGACCCTGCACAGTTTTGTGGAAAATCAGAAAACGCAGGAGAAAAAAAAATCAGTCTTTTTGACACCAGGAGTTGCAACTGCCTAATTTTTCTTTAGTTAGTTAGCTACAGAAATAAAATGGGAGAGAGAGAGAAAGAGAGAGAGAGAAAGAGAGAGAGAGAGAAAGAGAGAGAGAGAAAGAGAGAGAGAGAAAGAGAGAGAGAGGGAGAGAGAGAGAGGGAGAGAGAGAGAGGGAGAGAGAGAGGGAAAGAGAGAGGGAAAGAGAGAGGGAAAGAGAGAGGGAAAGAGAGAGAGAGAGAGAGAGGGAAAGAGAGAAAGCGAGAGAGAGAGAAAGCGAGAGAGAAAGCGAGAGAGAAAGCGAGAGAGAAAGCGAGAGAGAAAGAGAGAGAGAAAGAGAGAGAGAAAGAGAGAGAGAAAGAAAGCGAGAGAGAGAAAGAAAGCGAGAGAGAGAAAGAAAGCGAGAGAGAGCGAGAGAGAGAAAGAAAGCGAGAGAGAGAAAGAAAGCGAGAGAGAGAAAGAAAGCGAGAGAGAGCGAGAGAGAGAAAGAAAGCGAGAGAGAGAAAGAAAGCGAGAGAGAGAAAGCGAGAGAGAGAAAGCGAGAGTCCATGTGCCCCGTTGCTGAAATCACTCAGGATGTAGTTTAAAGGTTTGACCTTGCAAGCTAGATGTGATGCACTCTGAACTCGCTGCCAACTACTCACATGTTTAAGGATATGCATTTTACTCAAGTGTATCCAGCAACTGTTTATTCCAGTTCTTAAACTCAGAAAGTTACTTTGTTTTGTTGAGTGCTTCCCTTTTTTTAACTGATGAAAAATCATTGTTCTTCTATTTTTGAGAGATGAAGCTTTTGAGGGATGCTGGCAATGTGTTACATAGTTGGTAGTTTTGTGGGGTTTTGAAAAGATACAATTTTGCAAAAAGTATTTTATGTTTTTTCTATTTTTTTCTTTCTGTGGAACTAAAAAAGGAGGATATTGAGGTTCTGAGATCTCCTTTCATTTTCAGTTAGGTGAAAAAGGTAGAAAAACAAGAAATTTGAATATAGAGAAAACAAAAAATTAACAACAACCAACTCCCAACATTTTAAACCACAGAATTTTCTAATTACATAGATTTTAAGTTATTTTTGCATAAGGTTGAGCATACAGAACCACTGGCTCTTCAAACACATTTCAAAATGTCTTTTATAAAAGACACTTGTCTTTATAAAATATAGCATCAATTCTCCTTTCCTTCCATTTTTCAAAAATTTCAAGCTAGTATTTTATTTGTTTTACTTAAAATAGCTCTTATCCTCATGCTTTTTCATGACAAATCCATCCTGCTTGGTTCCCTTTCATCCCTGTACTTTCTCATGTACCAAAATCCTTATCATGCTTTGCTGATACCGTGATTTAGGTGTGGTGTTCACAGAACCATACAATCACAGAACGCTTGAGGTAGGAAAGTACCTCTGGAGGTCATCTTATCCAAACCCCTGTTCAAAAGCGGGGTCAGCTAAAGCAGGTTTCTCAGGACCATGTCCAGTTGACTTCTGAACATCTCCAAGGATGAAGACTCCCCTAACTCTCTGGGTAATCTGTTCTACTGATCTGTTCTACTGTTTGATCCAGTTCACAGTAAATAAGGTTTTTCTTAAGTAGACAATCTTGAATTTCAGTTTGTGCCACTGCTTCTCAACCTGTCACAAGACATCATCGAGAAAAGCCTGGCTCCATCTTCCTTTATTCCCTTCCAACAGGTATTTATGCACATTGATAAGATCCTCCCGCAGCCTTCTGTTCTCCAAGCTCAACTGCAAGTTTTTTCAGCCTCTCCTTTTAAGTCAGACACTCCACTAGATCATCTTCATGGTCATTTGCATACACACAGATTCACAGAGTGGAAGGGATTGGAAGGAACCTCTAGGGATCATCTAGTCCAACCCCTCTGCCAGAGCAGGATCACCTAGAGTAGATCACACAGAAACAAGTCCAGGCGGCTTTTGAAAGTCTCCAGAGGAGACTCCACCACCTCTCTGGGTAGCCAGTATGTCTCTTGTACTGGGAGTTCAGAAATGGACACAACACTCCAGATGTGTCACACCAGTGCTGAGTAGAGGGGAACGATCACCTCCCTCAGCCTGAGGGTAACGTTCTTACCCAGGCGGCCCAGGAGGCACTTGGTTTTCTTTGCCATAAGGGCACATGTTCTGGCTTATATTCAACCTGTTGGCCACCAGGACCTCCAGATCATTTTCTTCAAAGCTGCTTTTCAGACAGTCAGCCCACATCCTCTACAGGAGCATGAGGTTACTCCTCCCAGGTGCAGGACATTGCACTGCCCTTTGTTGAACTTAATCATATTCCTGTTGGCCCATCTCTCCAGCCTGTCAAGGTCCCTCTGAATGGCAGCACACGCACGTGGTGTACTGACCATTCCTTCCAGTTTTGCATCACCTGCAAACTTGCTGAGGGTGTACTTTGTACCATCCTACAGATTAGAGTGAATCTAGATTAACCTTCTGAAGTCCTGTCTCTCTGCTTCTTGCAACAGTGGTCTTACAACAAGATAAACAAGATGCACCAAATTTTAGCGCAGATAGGATAAGCCGGTGTTTATTATGATGGAGTTTATTGAGCCTAAACATAGTTGGGAAGCCAAATACACAGGCTTCCCAGGTGGGTCTCCTCAGAAGCTTATGACAATCTACGCTAGGGCTCCTGAGGCCCTTTCTCTCCCTTTGTCCCCCACCCCATCATTGTCTTCACACCTGATGACCATGAATAGCATGGATTAGAAGAGAGCAGGCTGCAGCAGACCTTGCTTGGACCAATTTTAATAGCTCTGGAATTGCACACTAGGACCTCAGTAAAGCTTCCTCCCTTCAGAGACAAAAAAGTAGTTTGCATTACAAACACCTGCTCCCTAAGATTAAGTCTTTAATTTGAAAGATCCAAAACACCACAATATTTCAAACATGATCAGTACAAACTTTGATGCAGTGACCTTACCGCAGAAGTGAGACGAGCAAGAATCTCAGCATTGGTTTCTGCCGTATCTTCTATTTTTTGATCAGGCCTTAAAAAAATAAAAAAAGGTTTTTATTATTTCTTTCATTCTCTTTCAACATCTTTTGATTCTTGGAAAGCAAGGAACTGTATAGCCACAGGCCCTAATGTAAAAGGGGTTTTGAGATTACACATCAAAATGATGACTGCAACATGACAATAATTAATTGTGTCAGTAACGACAGAGTACACCCTTTGCCCCTTGTTGCCAAGAATTCTTTTGATTGGACTAATGTAAAACAATGAGAGAATTCTTCAGCTATGAAAATATGATGAAGAACTGAAGAGTGCAGGACCCTGTCAGCTCAGAGTTGCTTATTTGAATGCATATTTTGCTCTGCTAAAAACATACTCCATGAACAGAGCAAACTGCTTTTCATTTGCTCGCTGCCCAGCTCTGCTAAGGTGTGGAGCAACACCTATGGAATGCAAGCTCATGTAGATAAAAGCAATGAACATCAAAATCATTACACAACACAGAAGTTTGATATTTTAAAAAAAGAAGGTGAAAATGAAAAGAATACATGTAAGAAGCCATAAATTCGCAAACTCAAGCAACGGCTGAGAACACTATTAGGATGCCTTGACAGCTACTCACAAGACAGGGAGACTTAAAGTGTCTTTGCAGAAGTG
Source organism: Rhynochetos jubatus (assembly GCA_027574665.1). Taxonomy (NCBI): domain Eukaryota; kingdom Metazoa; phylum Chordata; class Aves; order Eurypygiformes; family Rhynochetidae; genus Rhynochetos; species Rhynochetos jubatus. The sequence goes on along the minus strand of CM050653.1, from coordinate 50,539,874 downwards.
GGGCAGTGCAGGAAGAACCCTTCTAGAAACCACCACAGAAATCTGGCCCACATAGAAGAAGCCACACAAAAGCTGCTGTGGACAGCACGGGATAGGACTGTGGTTTTATTTAACAGTCTAATTCCCATCTTTTAAACATCTGTGAGATGTTCAGAAGGTTTCTTGGCAATCAGAAGCAAGATACCCATAGGATAAGGTTATTGGTATGGGAAGAATTAAAAACAAATGCCCTTGAGATCTTTACTTTTCGTGGTATTCCATGAAAGTGTGGCATGCCAGCAAATGGAGCAGATACGCAAAACTGCAGCTGCTCTAATACACATAAATCCTAGGTATTAGCAGAAGCTTCTATCTTTGAGTAAATTATTTAATTGCTCCTATGCCTTGATGTGTTCAGGGAGAGAGCTGACAACATGTCTGGAATATGCAGCTGGTATATTGTGGTTCTTACAGCCCATGTCCAAAAAATTCTTTCCCTGATTAAAAAATTAAGGTCAGAACGCACAGAATGACCCATGCATTCAGACTGCAGCAAGTCCAAAGTGGTAATTCAGATCAGAAATCACAGCTATTTTCACAATTGCCTTTCCTATTCAAAGAAGAATGTGACTTAACATTTTAAGTGTTGTAAACAGCCCAAAAGAGATAAATTAATACAGTTTCGTTTACAAAGATTGATTTATCCTGTCTTTCTCCTTGTAATTTGGAATGAGATTAAAATAACTGACCTCTTTAGATGCCTGTGTTTCCCTACACATCTCATCTCTCTGATCTCTCAGAACCAGGCTAGGACCTGATTCTTCTAAACTGGAGGCAGAAGATATCAGCTCAGTAGACACAGCCACAGATGCAATCTATAAACCCATAACAGCATACAGCGTAGCTATTTCCATCTTCGGCCTTTATCACTTCATCTTCTATTTAAAAATATACTCACTGCATTCATCTGCACATGAGCACTGAATACTTCTGAAACCATTAACATACTAAAAATTGTAGTCAGCTCTCCAGAATCAGAGAGGAAGAGTGAATTATGATACCCAGGCTAATGGAAAAAAAGTAAGGCAGAATGGATACTGAGGAACAGAATCAGGACAGATATCACCCTATTTTTCTCAAAAGGGGCCAGCTAAGAGCTGGTAGGGTGTGTACCAAACAGGAGCTACAATACCCAGGCAAACCAGTCTGATGCTTATACAGCTCTGTGGTCTGTGGACTCAGTAGAGTGTTAAGGAGAAGGAGAACCGGGGATGCTTGCCCTAGATCTGCAAGCAGGCAAGTCAGGTCCAGCACAATCATTGCTGTGCACCATGTGAAGCAACTACAGTGCTTCTTGACCCGCTGACAGAGGAAGCAATATGGATACACCCATGGTCCTGGGCCTGGACCTCAACTGTCCGATGCAGAGCCATTACATATGTCTCTACGCTGGCTTTACAATCTACCTGCAATGCCAATAAAAGACCCATGGATACCTGAGAGCTGTTTGCATTCAGCAAAAGCTTTCCAGGAATTCCACAAGGTAATAACTAAATGAATATCTCATCCTGGTTATTTGCATTAAAAACAAATTACTTTTACGAATGGTTACTTTTCTGAAATTAACAGAATGTAAATTATTTCAGGACAGAAGATACAGAATATAGTGTAAGACTTCTGAGAAGAAAATAACAAGCAATGTGAATTATAGAAAAAAAATCCCCTGTTAACTTCTTTTAAAATAGTTACAAAAAAATATTATGGGATACATTTCAATAGCCTAAACAACCCAGTACATTGAAATGTTCACCGAGTCTCTCAGTGATTCTGGGAATTAGGTGCTGTCATAAACACCCCCATTTACAAAGAAGGAAATAGAAGCACACAAAGATTGAACACCTGATACAAAGCGATTGCAGTCACTGGAAAAGAATTCAGGAGGCATTGGATGAGAGCCTAAGTGATTGCTCGGGGCTGTAAGGAAGTCCATGGCACAGCTTTCAGTACAGACCTTTTGTTCTCAAGCTATTGCAATATTCCCTTCTTTTCTATTCAAGTAGAATTGGTTGTGATTAACACAGGGTGTTTAATGACGCCAAGAGGCCTCTGCATCAGCCCCATCTCATCTGACAACATTTACAGAGGCTCAGTCCTGTGGAATACACATAACATTAGCCTTCAGCTTAGTGTGAGCTACTAAAGACCTGCTGTCCCGTTCTATTTTCCATGGTAGATTCCCACTAATGTTATGTTTAATACAGGGAATTTACCAAGGTCAAAAAGCAACAGGGAGCATTTATTCAGGAACCATAAGGCCATCTCATGCTTCAGAATGTTACTTTCATTGTAGAACTTACTATAGTATTATTTGATAACACTGCTAATACTGACCAGAAACAAATACAAATCCATCAAAAATCTGTACAGCAAGTCAAGGCCAGGCCACTTCTACTTAATAGGGTTTCCAGAAGACCTGCTGAAGGAAGTCCCTGGTGCTGCTACTGCCTACTTAGGTCTACAGACTCCTCCTGGGGAAGCAGATCCATGGTGCTCCACAGAGACTCACTGATGTACCCAGCAGCTCAGGCAAGCGCAAGGCTGCTGCCCACCAGCTGCGGAGGAGACGGAGCTCATCTGGCTCCCAGGACCATTAGGAGCTGTCCAATGTTGCTTTCTAGTGCACAAGCAGGCAGTCACTTCCGATTTCATCAAAAGCAGAGAATCTAACTAATAAAGTCAGAATTTCTCTACCCCTATGTACATAGAGAATGTCAATGCCATCAATACAGACTATGAGAAAAACTAAGACAGAAAAATTAAGACAAAAATATTAAATTACAAGAAAGACTGTGCTTCTAATGGTATGCAAAACATCTTATATATTTGAGACAAACACTCACTGAAAGAAAGAGTTTTTAGAATTACCCTCTCTATGCATTTATTTAATCTGGTCAGATAACTTTAACAAACCCCTCATTACATCTATTCCCTTTCAGACTGTGTTTTAGCACTGTATTATTTGCATCAATCATGGAGAATTTTGTACTTGGAAAAGCATCCTTTCCCTTTAATACCACACTCCCTCAAGAGTATACCATTATTTAAAATTCGATTCTTTCAATATGTATTTTTTTAAAAAAGCACCCTCAAAATCTGACAGGCAAAACCTCCAGAAAATAATTCTTCGGTGACAATGTTCCCAAAAGGAATCCAACTTCAACTAAAATTTGAATAATGTGAGCAAGAAGGAGATGGAAATGTACATTAAAGAATAATTGTTCAATTCGTGTGACAGGGATCATCCTCCACTAGAAATGACAGTTGCACTGAAATGATAAAACTGCAAAGCAGACTGTAAAATAGTGGTACTCTCCAGCCAAGGTCAGCATGCGGGACATATTTTTACCTCCAATCTAAAAAGACTTCAATCCATTTTCCCACCCAGCATCCTTCATGCAATACGTCAATATGACCTATCTGTTCTGTCTTTGTGATTCAAAGCCTTTGTACGGGTAAACCACCATGAAAAGTGGCCTGATTTGCAGTGATAATGAGGAAAACCCCACTTCCCACTGAAACCAAGATGAAATCACTCTGATATTTAAGGGACAGCTAAACTGCTTAGCACCAGAATAGGCTGGAAGACAAGAATTCCTATTTGCAAAAATATTCAAAGGCTTTCTCCCCTATGAGTTCTCTGCTTAGAAAATGTCATGGTTTAGAAGATCACATTCAGTCCCCTGCTCTAGCCAATTTGGGGTCCTTGTCGCTTTGCTGCACTCACTCAAGGTGACCAGATAAATGTGTTTTCAAGGGAATCCTCACTACAGAACTGTCAATTTCTGGTTGGCGAGGGCAGTCAGCAACAGGGAAGGAATCAAGTTTCTGCCCTGAGCCATGCAGAGAAATCACTGCGATTCTTTTCTACCAGCTCAACATGTCTGAATTTAAGAAGCTGTGCTTGAGACAGCTTACAGCTCTGGGCTTTGTGCTCTTTTAAAATATTTCCATTGGACATTTATTTGAGAGAATGTGTTTCTAAAATCTAATATGTAAAGAAGGAAAGTACTTATAGAAGAAAGTTTTGTCTTTGACATCAAAGAGAATAAATCCCAGTACTGGAAGAGTGACAGTTTTCCACAGTATAAGTATCAGGTTTGGGGATTTATCATCTAGGGACAATGAAAGAATTTAACTCAACTTCTCTATCCAGGCCAGCTCCTGCAGATTTGCTAAGGCGTGAGGGGTCATGAGCCTCAAGACCTCTCACTGACACCCTTTTCCCACATTTTGGCCACTCACTATGGCACAAACAACTATAGTTTCCTTCTTGCTACCTAGATGTATCATCACAGAGGGTATGATAACATCCAATAATCAGGTGAAAGAGGAGATATATAGGAACGAAAACTCTTAAAAGGCACAGTCTGAAAAAGGAATAATAATGTGAGACTACAGAGCTCTGGCAAACATGAGGCAGCAAACTAAAATCAGATGACAAGCTACTATATCTACCCACCCTCTCTATTCATCTGATTGTTGATCCTGACACAGCACAAGGGCATCTGATCTGCCTGTCAGCTCCACAGCATGCCTGCTGCCAAATTCATGCCAAACCTCCAAATGTAAGAGGAGACCAAAGAAATAATAAAGCCATTTGCCCAGGTAATGTAGCAAGCTACAGTCAGCAAGCTAGTGCATAAGAACCACAATATGCCCAAAACCCCGAGGTGAGTGCCTTGATTTATCTACCCACACTGACTTTCTCAGATGAAAAGCTCATCTCTACAAAGTTTGTCAACCCCGAAAAGAAAGCTGGCTCGTTTGCATGGTGGTCTGGGGGTAAACACTGTCATTATAAGCCAGACACAAAACAGTCAGCAAAGTTGAAAACAGCTGTATATGCACACTTACAGATTACACATGTCAATCCTGGGAGGAGATAAGGGTAGTAGTTGAAGCAGGAGCTTTACTCCATTCTTCCATCCTTCCTCTTTCTCAAATTCACAGAAAAGGTAGGTACATTCATCCGCTGAGAACTGGTAGAAAGCATGAGTGTCTTGAAAATAGAGTTGTCTGTCCACTGTTAGAAAAATTGATTAAAATTAGATGGCCTTTAAACCTTTACCATGTAAAGGTTCTGTGTCCCCACCCCGTTCTGTATTGCACTTGACGTTAATGCTGAGTTGCACCACTACACAGGGCAAAAGGATCACAAACTCAGCATAGAGGAAATCCTGCCTTCTAATATTAACTCAGTGCATCCAAACAGGACAACCCCAAAACTTCATTTTCAAGATCTCCAGGCTTCTGAAATTGAAGCATTAAGACTGCTGAGTATTTAATCAATTTTGGAATCAGTTCAGAATCAGGGGATTAAAACCTTTCGCTTATCAGATTTCTGAGCCTCATTTTCCAATGGCTTCTGATCTGTTCTCACCAATGGCCAGGCACTAATAAACAAAGTTCGATAATGGAGATGCCTCCCATCATTATCCCAGCCTCTCCTCAGATTCAGAGCTACTGGATTTGTAGACTAGACCTGGGTAAAATGATGCACTAGTACAACAGCTGTCGTCTTCCCTGATATAACTGAGATTGAACTGGGGCCAAAGGATGGGGTCCAAAGCCAAAAGCACAAGCTTCTGCTGGGAGATTCATTCAGAGCCCGTGTTGAGGCTGCATGATCAGACATACTGTCAGTGTAGGTGGAGCAGAGGAAAGCCTTGAAGTATACAGTCAGTGTACGTAAGCAGAAATCTTCTGTAACGCCTCACCTTTTTGCAAGGTGGAAAGCAAAGCATCTAGCACAGGCCCCCAGGGTGGGGTATGCTCTAAACTGAGCTACCTAAGTAGCCCCCACTACAAAGTAAAGCCCATCTTATTTGCAGAGGTGGGTTACCAGTGTAATTATTGCCAACCGCATTAGCTGGATCAAACACCTACATTTGGTGGGGAAGGTGGGGATGCTCAGGTAGAACCTGGCATCACCACCTTTCTCAAGGAGCCGAGCTCTCTCAATCCATTGTAACTTAAAACTATGAAAAACAGAGAGAGGAAGGGAAAAATTACTAATAGCTGTAGAAGTTATCTGGTGAAGCCATGATCTGCGATGACTTGTGAAAAACCTGAAAGAGCTCAAGGAGGAAAAAAAATAGGCTGGAAAAGACAAGGAAGGAAATTGCCCAAAAAAAGAGAGATTCATCTTTGGTATTTATGAAATGAAAGGTCACAGAGGTGAGCCTATCAAAGAGATAGTAAAATAAACAACTGTCAAGAAAAATGGATCAATCTGCTTTTTTGGTTTTTTCTTTCACTCCTTCCTCTCCTGTCAAAAACTTGAGTCTCACCCCATGCAGGAGAAACTGATAGCCTTCCTCACACTAGAAATACTATCAAGACTGACCTGATAATATAATGCCCATATCCAGGAGGAGCTGCCACACTCCAACTGCCATAGATCTGCACTTAACAAAAGGGCACTGCTCCAGAAGCCAGTCTACCAGTTCCGATCCAACACAGCTTCTCCTGAAAATAAGAAACACATCACATCTTACACTACAGTAATGTTAAAATGTTCTTTTGTAATAAAGAGCTATTTCTTAAAGCTATTAAAAGCAAATCCTTTTGTTCAGCAGGGCAAACCCTTTGTCTCAATTAGTAATTTTTCTAATCCTATTCATTTCAAGGGAAGAAATTATTCTGGCAAGTCTCAGGGGATGCTCCTAGTTACAACGAGGGAACTCGTGTTAGATGAGTAAGTTCACTTACATACCTAATTCATGTGGCACATTCTAAAGTATGAAATATCTTTATCAGTTTGTGCTGCATACAGACAGCCATCCAGAGATGCACAAGAGCTACATAAAATCCAGCTTTTAGCCTCAGGATTTTATTCCCTTTCTGAGCATAGGCATAAGTAATACAGCTACACAATATATGTGTAAGACCTTGAGCGTTGCTCTAGGATGTACTTCATCCTTCACATTATTGGTAAACTTCTTTTTTTAAAACCATAAAAAAAAAAAAAGTTGTGGCTTTTTCTTAAATACAGATATAAATGAATGGTGCTATAATAGAAAAGTGCACATTTGGGCATAATTGAAAATAGGAGGAAGCATTTATGCTGCAATACAACACAAATGGAAAACCACTTCATTACAGAAATATTCCATAAATTACATGCAAAAATCAGTGTGTAACTAAATCTTAGGAATCCAATTAATCTCTTCTATAACTCCAGACCACAGCTGAATTTAATACCCTTTCTTTTCAACAAAATAACAAACATAATTGTATATGAAATCATAAACAATTACATTAATGGACACACAGTCAGGCCACCGCTGCTTTCTGACAACTGACAAAGTAACATAAGAAAAGATATTCAAATACATGAGATTGTAAAGAATTTTTTCATATATATTTTTGATTCTTAGTAACACATACAAAATCTCTCTCTCAGAATTTACTCACTTGTCAAATCAAGGCATAGACAAGTGCAAATAAAACCCATCCAGTTGATTAAAGCAAAAAATCTCGGATTACCTGCAAATGCCAGTAAGGTACACCCTATCTTTAATCAGGTCAGATGCTTGTAGAGTAAAAATATTCCTGAGAGCTCTCCCAGCACAGGAAGAACTTTCTCCATAAATCTGAATGAAAAGAGAAATTGAAAACTGTGTCAAACAGGGATTTATTCCTGCTGTAGTAAATTGCCTTGCCGCTGTCTGCTCCCTCCCTCAGAGCAATGCCTTCTCCCCAGCTAAATGACAAGCAAGCAAAGCCTCCCAACTTCTGCCATACCCAGTTGTATCATGGGTTGCAGATGCCCCCCTGAGCTGGACTATTCACCTTTGCTGCCTTACAAAGGCAGAGGTTTTGCTATCTGTCAGCTTTACCTCTGAACACAGACAAGGTCAAATGTAAACAAGCGTTAATCTAGCAAAGCAAAAAGACTGTATTAACCATTGCAAAACCACACAAGTACAGTTAAAATTAAACGTTATCCCATGTGTATTTGAGTTAAATAATTTAATACAAGCCTAATGCACACTGAAAGACCACTTCATAGTTTTTCCTTTTTGTTCAGAAACTTTGGAATTATCCTATGATAGCTACAGGTCAGTTCATCCGTACCTTGCCACGACGATGTGGTCTTTCAGAATGGACACACCTCTCACTTCCCCCACACCCGATTTTGACCTTACACCTCAAGGCTGCGGATGTGTCTATCAAAACAGGACCCAGCTCCATCTTCCATAAAACCATGTTCTACCTGGATTCTATATACCACTCCTTACGGACAAATATATCTGTTTTCTCACCATCCCATCAAAACACATCAGTAGCACAAGTAACTAGCTTGAAAGAACAGCAATGCTGCAGTTTCACATTATTTTTGTTGTTGTTTCCTATGTTTAGGAATCTTTCAAGGAATACAAAATAGTCCTGAAACAGTAAAGTCTTGTGAGATGCAAAAACAGACCTCTCAAACATTGCAAAAGTAAGCTAAACGGTGGCAATCATTTAAATGGCCGGGAAGTGAGTGCACATCAGAATTCACAATTCAGTTTACAAATTCAGTAATAGAAGTAGATAATTTCTAACACACACATAACTTGTTAAACAGATTTAACTGCAGGCCACATTCACAAGTGTCTTCAAAGCTATGATTAAGAGGTTGAACCAAAGCAAAAAGTTTCCTTATATGTTGTTTGATGATTTGGAATTAAAAAAAAAAGCTTAACAAGTACCTTGTGTGAAGGAGTTTCCAAGTAGGGATTTGAAATTCTTCTGGACAGCGTCTGTAAGACAATTTGGTAGAGCTTTAGTTTTGTTCTGGTTTTTGTATGGAGAAAAGGTAGCAGCAATCTAGGTCTTTTAGCTATTGAAATATAAATTAAAAAAAATTGTCAAATCATCTGAGTAATCTAACTGAAGTTTCCAAATTTTTTTTTTTTCTTCACTTCAGGAAAAAGTTTTGGTAAACTCAGTCCTGTGTTGTTTACTACATTTATTCTTGATCTGGGGAAGAAGATGAGCAGTGAGGTGGCAAAGTCTGCATATAACACAAAATCATTTGGGTCAGGAAAGACCAGAAATGAAGAATTTCAAGATAAACCTAAAAAAAGCTAGGTGTAAAGACACTATCATGATGAGCTCAACATTCAAACCAGCATGTACTAGGTATACACAGTGTAATTACACATGCTTTAATATCTCTTCAAGCAAACTTTATCAATTCAGTAAAGACACTTCAGAGTCACAAAACACTTCTCAAGGAAGACTACTCTTCTAAATTAAATTCTTAACTGTAGTTAAAAAAAATTAGGATAAATGAGGAATGAAATGGTGACCAGTGGGGAGGTAAGATTGCTTTAACGTAGGTCAGTATTATCTCCGCCATGCCACATGCTGCACTGGTAACAGCATCTCAGAAAATGGATGTTCCAACGTTAGAGGGGATTCAGACAATAATAGTAGTAGGAATAATAAAGGATTTGGATAAATTTAAATATGAGAAGAGACAGAAAAGACTGTGACTATTTACCTTACAAAGGAGGGATTACAGGAGACCTAATGCAATTATACAAAATAATGAAATGGCACAGAGAAGACAGACTTTCTGTGCTGTGTTTTATGTAAGACGAGAATAACCGATCACGCAATGAAATTAGAGAGGTTTCATATTTGAGGAGATAGAAAGGAAAATGACACATAACTCTTCACAGCAGGGAAATGTAAATGCCAACACCTTAGAGCTAATCAAAGATTGGGGATTTAAAGTTATAAAACTATCAGTGAACCAGAAGTCTGGAAGGCAGAGACAGGATAAACATCTCTACAAGAGTCAGGTCACCTTTGCTCACCATGATACTTTCCTATCTTGTCAGTGTAAAAAGACAAGATATTGTCTACTCTGACGCTTACTGACAACTTCTACCTTACTACAAGCCACATAAGACACAAATAAACGTTGCCTAAAAGAAGTCTGTAGGTGGAACAGAAGACATTGTGCAGGTGTACTGGCAGCAAAATGGGAGGATTGTGTGGTGCTCCCTCACTTTATTCCAAATTATAGGCAGCATAGCTAATTCCTCACTTTGAGAAGGATCCAATTCATACTTGCTACATTGTAATCATTTTTTTTAATCATCCATATTTCAGTAATGCCATCTGCTTCCCCCCCCCCCCCCATATTCTTGTTACTGTATTTTTAGAAAGAGAAGGGAAGAGACAAGGAACCACAGATGTAACACTGTTTCCCCTTCCATGCTCACCACAAATGTTAGTGTAGTTTCACGCGCAACAGTAGCTCCATATGGAAATACTATAACCTAAAAGCTTAATTCCCCTCTCCCATACTCAACAAGATGCCGTAAAAGTGCAACATTGCCTCAGATCCCACTTACTCTTCCTAGATTGCACGTGATTTACACCTTGGGTCTGCAGCAGCCCTACATACCACCACTACACTTGGCTTATGTCTGTCTTTCACACAAGAAGCCTCCTTCACTGCAGCGGCATGGTGGAAGCTCATACATCAATTTCCCCACTCTCCGGTCCATTCCCAGGCTGGAGCTAACAATATTCTCATCAGCAAGCTAATTCCAGCACTGCCAGTGGGAACTACAGCCCCTATCATTGCACTGGCCCAGTCCCCAGGATTCAGAGGACCGCCGAAAGACCCATTGGAGCGAGGCCAGAGTAGGCCACGGAGATGCTCTGAGGGCTGGAGCCCCTCTGCTATGGGGACAGGCTGAGAGAGTTGGGCTTGTTCAGCCTGGAGAAGAGAAGGCTCCAGAGAGACCTTACAGCACCTTCCATACCTGAAGGGGCTACAAGGAAGCTGGGGGGGACTTTTTACAAGGGCTTGTAGTGACAAGGGGTAATGGGTTTAAGCTGGAAAAGCATAGATTTAGATTAGATATTAGGAATAAATTCCAAAAATCTGAAAAAAGTGACTGAGGGTAAAAAAATAAAACTTCTAGTTTATCCTTCAAACCACACAGCGCTAGCTCTGGTGCAGGGGAGAGAGAAGGAATTCACAGCCCTGAAATGGGAGAAGGGAAGACAGGACAACGGCTTCTGGTGGTGGCAGCCTGAACCCATATCAGATTGGAGCAAGCATGAAACATTGGAGAGCCTGGAAGAGTACATTTAGCCTGCCATGCAGAAATCTACACACATGAAATTTCTAGGAATATCAGAAATGGAAATTGTGTAGGAGAAAATAAAACAAAAGTGGAAATGACATTCTGAAATAGGAACAATTATGTTTCCTGTTGATGCTAGTGCAGCCTGTGTAATGTTGAAACACTCACTGCAGTTAGGCTGAAATTCTATTAAGTTTTAGGTTTTTATGTACTAGCTACCAAGCTAGATCCCCTTTTATTCTATTTTCCTCCTTTTTTTTTTTTTTTTTTAAACTTTCCTCAATAAATATTTAGCTAGCATAAAATCCCTTCACTCTGTGCTACTGAGCACATCTCTGTTTAGCAGACTCTACTTTGGCTGTTGGGGACAAACTGGGCAGTCCCCTTCCAGAGAGGAAGAAGAGGGAGTGGATCAGGGGTCCAGGCTTTGTTTGAAAACACCAACCTTTGGGCTGCCATTTGGGAGAAGCACCATTCCTCCCTGAAGTTATTAGGTAAATATAGGCTGCTCCTCCCAAATTATTTTGACACACACACCATAATTCAAAATACACTTGCAAATAAGGCAGATTGAGCCAAAATGTGCTCTTCAAGCAAATTCATTAGTCGCCACGCAAACAACTCATCTCTCATGAAAACTACCTTGGAACAGCTATTGCTGCCCATGCCAAGTACTGCTTTCCAGGCACTGCCATCCCGGTGTCCCTATGTGCCTCCTCACCAGCTTGAGGAGAAGCTTTGCCAAACCACGTTGTTGTGGGGAGATGGGAGCCCTCCAGGAGGGCTCTCCCACCCTATGTTGAGTAGGTGTGCATAGGTGGCTTCAGCTTCCCTCCTGGGGATGCAGGAAGAAAGAGGCAGGGAGCTGGTGCCTTGGGCTGGGTGATCAGGAGTGTAAAGTATGAACATGGCACAGGGATGGCATCCTAGCCCGGGGACATGACTTGTATGTCACAGGAGAGGACAGGTGCCCCAGGAGAACATTTTGGAATAGAACTGCTAGGATCCAAATCTGAATACACCACAGATAATTTAGTCTGAAACTGGGAAAAATTGTAAAGGTGTTTAATATACAGTATTAAAGGAGTTAATACTGTGGTATCTAAAAATCACTAGAAATGCAAGGAGTATCGCAATGGTGTTAAAAGAATGGGAGGATTAGAATTAAGTGAACAGCAAGTAATTTAAAACAACCAGAAGGAAATACTTCTTTACAATCCACATGACCAGCTCACAGAATTATTTGCCAAAGAATCAAATATTTCATCTAGATTTTTAAAAGCAGTAGCTAATTCAATGACTGATAGTACTATGCAAGGTCTGTATCTGGGTTTAAATTAGTATTGCTTCAACTGAACAATTAAACAAGTTGAGAATCTCTGACATTATTTAAAGCTAAGCATGCAAAGATATTTATGATAATATTTTAATGTATGAGCACAAACTGATTTTTGAAAGGTTTAGAAAGAAATTCCCCAGCAACTTACTACACAATAAGCCAAGTGTACTAATGAAGGCACATTTTGGTCTCCATGGGAAAGATGAAGCTGTATCTTACTGTGAGATGCTGACTTAGTTCTTTACTCAGCAGATTATTGAACTGGCTCCACTATAGCAACTCCCTGTGCCTTTGCTACAACCTGGTTAATGTTCTAATCAAGAGATAAAGATACTATAGAGCATGAAAACATGCCTTTTGGAGATTCAGTTGAATTTTCTCCTAGTTTTCAGACCTGGGATTTTGCTTTGGCTTCATTTCAACTTCAGGGGATAACTTGCCTACAAGTTGCGTGTGCTTTGCCTCCTGCCCAAGCTGTTCCAACAACGGCTGGTATTTCTGCCATTGCCATCACTGCAGTCGCAGCAGCATCAGCAATGCTCCATACATCTGCTAGCAATTTAATCACCATCATGCTCAGAAAGAAACAAAGCAAGAGTGCTTGGAGCTCCAGTTCAAGTGCTTTCCTCAGCTGGGATTTAGTACAGTGGTAGCAGCCAGCAACCTGTCTACACTAGAATTCTACAGAAGAGGCTATAAAAATTGTAGGAAAATAATAATTTCAAATAGAGGATGCAAATGTTTTGCCTTTCTTCTAAGAGCTTCTAATATTCCGGTGTAGTTAGCTACAAAAGAAAATCTTTAGCAAAAGTAGGAAAGTAAAAAATTGGTTTTATTAATTTTATTAATCAAAATTTTTCTTTTTTCTGAATTTTTTACAGTGGGATTTATATTAAAAGTAAAAGAAATGCAGAAAGGCAGAATCTGGGCTCGTCCCCCCAGAAAAACATTTAAGTTTTTCAAATAACTAATGTTTTAACTGGTTGCATTACCAAAAATTGAATGTAATGCCACGTTAAGAGTGTGCAATGTGCAATCAAACTTTACATGTTTTCAATTTACAACACACTCATCATTTGTCCGCTTGATCAGGGGTTAATTTGCCAACAGGCCCATGATCAACACCACAGTGCTGAGCAGTGCTAGGAACATTTTTGCGTACAAATGTAAGAAAACAATTGTTCATGGTTTCAGGGCACTATCACTATGTCCCTAAAGAATTCAGTAGAGCACTTGTGCATTCCAAACTAGTACATAAGATTACTTAGTATACTTAAAATTAAGCAGATGCTTCAGTGTTGTGCTCTATCAGGGCTTATCCCTTAAATATAAATAGCCTGAAAAAAAATCATCTCATTTTTAAATGCACATAGCGTAGCACAGACTACCTGGTAATGAGATCATTTCTATTCCCTGACAGGGGGATTTCTGCAACTACTCAACACCTGAATCCTAAATTGGCTAATGTGACCACAAAGGAAATTATACATTCAGACAGATTTCCAACAAGCATTTAAGCATCCAAGCCTAAAATACACTTTCACAAGCATTCATGCTGGAAACTTCTCACGTTCCAACCATGACAGACAGCCTATGGAAAAGGATAACGTAAAGCTGAATCCAAATTTGCTCTCAAAAACAATCATCTGTTTGTGCTCTTCTCTCTTTACTAATCATTCAACTCCAACAATACAGCAGCTCAGGAAAATTTTTTTAAAAAATCTGCCAGGGGTATTTACTTAATTTCCCACAAGCTTCTCTCCCACTCCACACACAAATCAAATAGTAATTATTCTTTTCCTAGGCAGATTTCTTTCTCTCGTTATCAGTGGTAATGCCATAACAGGGATAGAAACTACTGCAACTATTACAAATGATGGAACCATGTGGATTTTTTTTTTCTTCAAAAAGATTTGCTGGCCTTGGTAAAAGCGAGCAGCTATAATAATCAGAGTTTCCACCCCAGCGCTGATCTGAACATGAATCCTAGAGCAAAGCCGGGCTGTACCTGCCCCACACACCCTCCCCAACTGCAACACAAGAAGGCAGCAATTTCTGCAGGAGTACATGCTCATGTATTCCCAGTGCTTACTACTCATGCCAGGCAAGGAGTGGGAGAAGGGAGAGAAAATTAATGAACGATTTGGCTTATCACTTTGCCACCTTTGGATTTTTGCATTTGACATCACTTGTTACTGTCTAAGTTATAGGGGTTTTAACCAGAAATAAGATATGGGTGCTGTGTTCAGTAGATGAAATGCTACCATTGTTTGAGGGTGGCTGGATATAGGGATGCTGTCATGAATCCCAATCCGTTTCCATGTGGCAGCAGATTTTTCCTCGTGGTTGCTAAGGCACAGCAAGCAGAGTTGGTTGGGAAGCTCACTGACTTTCAGCAGATATCATTCATATGAAACTGTACAATATGCCTGACTTTCTGCCAAACAACATTCGTAACAAACAACCTTCCCCCACTGCTTCTCTTGAAACCTGCTGTCAGAATTCATGGATAATGAACAACCAGTGGAACAGTTCTCTCTATTAATATTTATTTAAGATTAAATCTAAGACTCTTTATAAAGGATCTTCTTCATAAAGAAAAAGTCTTCCACTGATCATCTTAAAATTCATATACTTAGGTGTAGCATAAAAAGGTCAAAATCTGTAAAAAGAGAAATCTGTATTCAGCAGAGCTTGCAATGTAGGGCTCCCAGGTGACCCTGCAAAGTTCTCTGGAGAAACCCAAATGGATCATTAGTGAAAGGAAACCAAGGAGTGTATTCTCACCTGTTTTCTGTATAGAAAGAACCTGCACTGAATATGAATAAGTTATTTCACAAAAGGGAAAACCACAACTCATGGTTCATTCTCTCCTCCCCCAAAACAGGAAGGGATCTGTGAAGAAAATCGTTCCTCTTTGTAAAGACAAGCAGTGCTCTTCAGCTTTAAAGACTTATTTCTCAGATGACGACAGGCAGGAGAGCAACGCGTTCAGAAGCTTTTCAGTATTTTCCAGTACCTACCAATCTCAATATGGCTGAATGGGTTTATGCTTCAAAGAAACCCCTTTTTTCAGTTAATCTGGCATAAGCCAGCCACTTCTAAAGTTTCCATAATCTGGCAAAGAGCGTAATTTAGTGCTCAAGAGCAAATTTTGTTTGCAATGCCCTTTTCTTTACCCAAAAAAAGGTTAAGAATAGAACGGAATATCACAGAAGACAATATGGCAGAACTGGTTGGTTGCCCTCCTCCCTCTTCCGCAGTCCTACCACAAGAGAAAAGCCCTGGTTAGATCCAGCTCCAGGGAGACACCAATACAGGCCCGAACCTTCTCCATCCATACCTTGTGCCTCAAATAAAGCTGCAGCATCCTGACATGGAAGCCAGCTCAGTTCAAGAAAAAGGGAGGAGCAGTGAACGGGCAGAGG
The DNA here is from genome assembly GCA_027574665.1 of Rhynochetos jubatus. NCBI lineage: Eukaryota > Metazoa > Chordata > Aves > Eurypygiformes > Rhynochetidae > Rhynochetos > Rhynochetos jubatus. The sequence goes on along the minus strand of CM050653.1, from coordinate 50,523,969 downwards.
AGAATATCTGGGTTAGAGAAACTTTATGTTCCTTAAAAAAGGAGACAGACACTCTTCTGCTAATGATGCATTTCCATGAAAACTGAAGTACCATAAAACGTGACTGCTGTCCTCTCTCCACCTCCTGTTTCACTTTCCCATGCCCACCGCTTCTTCTGCTTTGTGCTTCCACGCGTGTCTGAGAAGCCACGTCCTGCACCAAGCCGAAGGACCGATAGCTTTGAACTGGCTCGTTAAGTAACGATTCATTTTAGCCCAGATCATTTCCATCCAGCATGTCACTGGGGAGCCACACAAGCATGATCGCTTGCACGGCACGCAGCAGAGGCACCGGTGAAAGCAGCGGGACACGGAGGGAGGCAGGAAGGGACAGCTGTGTTCAGAGGAAGTACATGTTTGTGCTGAATTAGAACTGTCCACAGAATGATGGCCTAAACCACGCCTAATAAATCCTCAGTGTCTCTGCTCTGCCAACATAAAAAGGAAGTTAACTATGCCCACAAAAAATGACAAGATGGGATTCAGAGGTGTCAGTAGTGTCTCACCTTCACGTTCACATATGTGCACCAGCTGAAGTAGAACAGAAACCCCATCTCATTTAGCTCCATAGATCAGCTACAGACTTTATGGGCTACAGCCATCATTTACAATATAGAAACAGATCTTAAACAAGTTTTCTCCTCTCTTTCTTATAAAAACATTGTGGACACTTTAAACTCATACACTAATACAATGTTTGCAGTGAGAGTTCATTAAATATGAAAAGAAGAATCATAATTTTACTGCTTTTTATCCTGCTTTATATAACATTAAAATATGCAGAGTACACTTAATTGACCATTTGTGTTCCTTCATTAACCTAACTTTATTGCAGCATTTGTGCTATTGTTTGCCGTTTCAGCCATACCTTTCCTAATGCTACCTTAAAAGCTTCCCAGTGCATTTCACTCTTCCTGGCTGTCAACACTATTTCACAGGAAAGCAGCACCCTCTCATTTTTTCAGTACAAAATAGGCACCTGTACAGACCACCACTGTAAAAATTTAGCAATATAGCTACATTTATTTATCTTTAAAACTCAGCACCTAATAAATACAGATGATCTTTGCAATTGACCATCATGTTCCTGGTCATCAGCACCTGGTTTGGTTTTGATCTGGAGAGTAGCGCTCAAGAGCAGGTTTTTTTCAGTGATTATTAACATTTTATGCAACAGTTACTATTTCTAATGATGCAAGTTACAATTTAATAATACTTTATTTGGAGCTTTCAAAAGAATGCACACTGGATATTTCACACTATAATTAAAAAGCTGTTCCCAGTGACAGGTTACCATTTCTTTTCAGATAGATCTAAATGAAGACATCAACAAAACAGTGAAAAGAGAGATCAGGAGTAGGAAAATGCAGATTGTCTGCATACTTAAAAGCTTTTCAAAGTACCTCTGTTGGCACATTTCTTCTGCTGCCAACAAAATACCTTCTCAAGGCACATTTCCAAATAAAAAAAAAAAAAAAGAAAGCAAGATGGCACATCAACTTGTCAAAGACATTCCACAAGCCAGGCAGCCTGACTCACATGCATGCATTAGTAAAAACAAATTTCACAGGGGAACTGTGTCAAACACAAGAATTAATGTCCAGGCTGTGCGATCTCCTGTCTGGAGTTTTCATAACTTGACCAGACAAGGCCCTGCACAACTTTTCTCTCTGTGAAGTCAGACCTGCTCACCTCTGTGAGGTCCCTTCAAACACAGATTATTCTGTAGTTCTCTCCTGTAGATTTATTCTGTAGTATCGACCAGTTAGAATGAGTCCAGAGGAGGCCGCGAAGATGCTCCAAGGGCTGGAGCCCCTCTGCTATGGGGACAGGCTGAGAGAGTTGGGCTTGTTCAGCCTGGAGAAAAGAAGGATCCGGGGAGACCTTACAGCACCTTCCAGTGCCTGAAGAGGCTACAAGGAAGCTGGGGGGGACTTTTTCCAAGCACCTGTAGTGACAGAACAAGGAGTAACGGGTTTAAATTGAAACTGGGTAGATTTAGATTGGATATCAGGAAAAAATTCTTCCCAGAGGGGGTGGTGAGGCACTGGCACAGGTTGCCCAGAGAAGCTGTGGATGCCCCACCTTTGGTCTAGTGGAGGGTGTCCCTGCCCATGGCAGGGGGGTTGGAACTAGATGATCCTTAAGGTCCTTTCCAACCCAAACCGTTCTATGACTCCGTCGCTCCCAGACACAATTTAATTCTGCTCCTCCAACCAGCTGCATCAGGCATGGGAGAGAAACCTGTGGAGCTGCAGAGCAACCAGAAACACTTTTCTAGGCACCCCCTGTGTTTAAAAAGGGCTCTTAAAATCACAGATTTTCATGTTAGCCTTTCAGCAAAACTTCTCCCCATCACCTTACCCTATATACCAGGTCTCATCTGCCAAGGAGCCGATTTACCTTTACCGATTTAGTCAACATTATTGCAGAAAATACTGGTGCCAGAACTCAGCTTTCAGCAACCCACATTTGTCAGACATTAAATATATTACAAATTTTAAAGCAGACAATCAATTAAACAAGTGATCCATCTCATCTGTCACTACCAACCACCCATCATGATTTACCATCACCGCTAAGTTCAAATGCTCCATCTCTGCCGCAAGGCAAAATCAGCATAGTTAGGTGCCTGATTTTCCCTGGTACAGGCTCAGGAGCCTTCTTGTGAACTGCCCCCATGACCCTGCTGCAAAGATCTTCCCCTCTGCCGCGAGAATTGTAAGAAGCAACAGAAGGGAAAAATACTCAGTATTGCTGCAGCTATTTCAGTGAGCACAGATGCAGGAACAAAACTTCAAATATTAGCAAGTAATCAGCAAATCAGCTGTGAACGATGCTGACAGATAGCTAAAAATGTCAATACGAAGTATATATATTATTGAATAAGAAAATCCATTAAAAACTTAACTAATTCAGAAGCCATTTGCAATTAAAGACCTAGATTTATAATTTCACTAACTACAGTATATTTAATGCTTCAAGTACAAAAAGACAATGTTAGAAATCAGTGCTTTGATTATGATTTATGAAAATACCTCACAGTAAATTGCATCAGTTTAGTTCACTATTTGAAAAATGTCTATATTTCTGGCAACCTTTTCTTTTCCATGAGCTGTGCACAAATAGTCCACTAATTGCTTTGCAAATGTGCACAGGTATGTTTTTAATGTCCCTGTTCTCAGGGAGCTCTACTTTTACCACTGCCTGCACAGACCACATGGTAATATTCACCCTGCTTTGCAAAGCACCTTGAGACCTACTGGTAAAGATCAGCTACCAGCTAAGGGCTAAAGGCACCCAAGACCAGGCTAGATGAGGCTTGGAGCAACCTGGTCTAGTGGAGGGTGTCCCTGCCCATGGCAGGGGGGTTGGAACTAGATGGTCTTTAAGGTCCCTTCCAACCCAAACCAGTAGGTGATTCTATGAGCCCTCTGCCACCTAGCCAGGGTAGCCCCATCTGAGTTCAAATACCTGCAGAACATTTAAAATATGAGAAATCATGATTAAAACTTCTGAGTTTTGGGTTTTTTCCTTCTGAGGTTTTCAGAGAGCGGGAGCAGCCTCCAAGCTGGGTGAACAAGCTCTGGTTAAAGAAACTTGCACTACAGCCTTAACAGTTTGAGAATCTGCTGCACTGCTGTTTGTATTGGCAGCACTCCGTTACGTGACCTCTTGGGAACAATATTAATTTCACCGACAGTAGCTCTTGGCACAAGTCGGTGCCAACCTACTATGGACTGGATAGTGGGAGTTCTTAACCGCTTCCAGAAGAACAGCTGTAATTTACTTTTTTGTAGAAAAACTATTAAAGTTTAACTATTTTAGTTTCATGAAGCAGTCAAAGCCTCACTGTACAAAGAACTTAAAAAGCACCCAATATGCATGGAAAGAAAAACATTATTCCCTTGGATCACACAAGTAATTCCTTGGCAAAGTATATCCAGGAACTCCTCACCTGCTGTCGGCAGAGCCTCAGCACTACTTGGAGCTCTGCTACCGGCACCTTCAAATAATAAGCAGAATGGGATCACACCAACCCTGAACACATCTTTTTTTTGCTCGAAAACCTTTGGTCTGTCTCTTGAAGCAGGAACAAATGTAAACTCAAGTGCGCTCCATCTCCAAGGGGACATTTGTTATCTCTGAGATGGGAGGGACTCGAAAAACAAGGCAGTTCAAAAGTCTCTGCCAGTGTACCACAAACCACTGCACGCCTATCATCCAATCCTGATTACTTAGCACCGAGTAACATGGGAAGTGGTGTGCAATAACCATTAGATATGGAATCGGATTAGAACATGAACAGGAGATCAGCATGTACACACAACCACTGAAAGCAGCTTAGGTAAATTTAGCTTTCACTAGACTGAGAAGTTATAGAATCAGAAAATATCATCGACGCAAGACACAGATGCATCTTGGAAATTTTTGGACATGGAAAAACAGCTCAAGTGCCAAGTACCTAACAGAAACAAGTATTACTATGTATGATAAGATCATAATCAAATAACATAAATGACATATTTTATGCAGATTAAGCTATTAAGAAAGTAAAATATGTGTTCAGCACCCCCATAAGGTCACAGAAACAGCTTAGACATCTTTAGATAGGAACCTCCTTCACGAACATAAGTTCAAGAAAAGAAGAACACAGCCTTTGAAGTTATGCAAGACTTCTGCCCTAAAGAAGCATATTTCCTTACTGATATCCCTTACCCGTAATTACCTGCTTTTCTTCTGATACATAGCTTTATTTTCATTCTTTATTCATACAACAATTGTTTGCACACATTTGATGTTATTAAAGCTCATGGATACATCACACCATGTCTATGCTGCATTATTCTGGATTTACATTCTGTAAATTTACTCACTCTAAACTCTATTAAGTCTACAAGTCCCTCCTACTGCTGTGGAAGTTTGATCCCTCTGTGTGTGGGCTGGGGATTTCTTTATCTCTTGAGATTTTCCAGCTGGTACCAGGGAATTTTCTCATTCTGATCTACAGTTTTGAAAGGCAGGACCTTGCTCCAACAAGAGACATTTGAAAAAGTCATGAACAGAACTGGTCCTTACAAGGGTTCTCTGCAGTCACCATTCCTTTTCAGAACAGCATGGGCGAGTTAAGACAAGGCTAGCACAGGTGATCCCCGTACCTCTCCGCAGGCTTAGATTACAGATCTTCAACCAAACTCAGTTTAAGCAAAACGCCACAAAATTTGACAAGCTACTGTTGTGAGATTAACACCCTCCGTGATGATACGCCACTCAAACTCATAGAAAAAGGAAGTATTAAACTGTGTTGCACTAAACCTTCAGTGGAGAAAGTATCTATGAAAACACTATTTTAGGCAGCCTAACTAACTATAAAACAAACAAACAAATAAATCTTCCTTCAATTTGCTCCACAACAATGTCTTGTGCCACAATGATGTCATTAAGCCTGGTAGTTTCGCAGCCCTCAGAAAAAAAACCTTCCAGCAAAACTAGACTTGGTCTTTAAAGCATAAAGTTCCTATTCCTTCGTTTCATTTCTTATATGGATTAGGAGGCCTTTAAACAATAAAAAAGGCATGATTTTTTCTTCCTTTACAAGAAAGGTACTATTCCTTAAACAGGAAAAAAAAAAATCACAATTTGAGAGTCAAAGGATTAGAAGATCTTTTATTTATACATCTGATTAAATGATCTGAATCAATTAACCTTTAATTGCATTTGCAACTATTATCTAGTTTTGCATCCCAACAGAAGTCCCACCATATGATGTATATATCCTAGTCAATCTTATTCCCATATTCAAAGGCATATGACAAACAAAAAAAAACCAACAGAGTGCTAGAGTTTAAATTAGCACAAAAACCGTGTGCAGTGGAAAAAAAACTAAGTCCATAGTATTACAGTAGTGCAGGGATCTAAGGTGAATTGCATGTTATGAAGTTGAACATAAGTGTCTGTGTTAGATGTGTCCCTTGACAGAGATTGAATTCTCTGTGATTTCAACGAGATCTCCATATATCAGGTGCTATAAGGAAGATTGCTCCTCCAGAGGAACTGTTTGGGGGTTACTTATCTCACTGTGGAACAGGCCAGACATGCACTAGACACAGGGACAGCCCAGAAAATATCAGAAGATCATGCTAAGCATTTAACTGTAGTTGACACTGCCCAGGGAAACTCTACTAAGCAGCCTTCTTACTCAACTGATGATAAGGTTTTGCTTTGAAACATCAGTCGTTTGGCTTGGAAGTTGTGGATGACCTTTTTAAGGCTCTTTCAAAATGTACATGAGGCAGTAGCTACAGCCTGCACCTGCAGAATCTGAAATAATGACCCAGAAGAGTACCTCATCCCTCACCGAAGATAGCAGTGGCAGCACTACAATGATTTTTTAAAAAATACTCATTATAACACGTAAGAGAAGCAGAAGGACACAACGTGAACATAAGCACGCTTATCAGATGTGTAAACCGGGGCATATAAAAGAAAAGCATAATAGCCTTTGCATTACTCACAGCCAAAGCATAGCTGAGCGTATCCTGAACAAAGCAACCTCAAAGAGCCAGCAGAACGGTCTGCTGATGCCATAGCACAGTCAGAGGACAGGACCCACACACCACTGCCTTTCTATGGGGTCACATTTCCACCACCCAAGGACAGTCAGGCCTGGCAGCCAGTGTCAGGAAAAAGTACATTTGCGGATCTTCTGACCACCACACTAAGCAGCAGCTCACACATTCCCTGTGACACTTGGAGCTGCACCCTCCTTGCCCTAGCATACACATCACTGTTAGGGGTCTTCCAGGATCCTCCTGTTCCTATCCATGTAGAGCAGCAACGCAGAACTGAGGCACGTTCTTCTGTTTCACCAGATTGAGTCTTCACCCCAAGATTCTTTAACGGTATGGAAATAAACGGACCAGAGGTAAAGACTGACCACAGCTTTTCAGGTCTAGGGGCAAAGGGAATTAACTTTCTTCCTCTTTAATATTCTGCATGATAGCCAATGCTTGCAACATCAATCACTTCAATATGCTGTTATCCTCCTTCCACTTGCCCACTGTATCCTGGTTACCAGCCCACCCAAATTTAAAAGCCAGTAACAGATATAATTTTAAGTCAGCAAATGTTTTCTGACCTACGCAAAGAAGGAGGTGGTAGAGAGAGAGAGGAGAAGAGGGAAAGATGTGGATCTGCTGACTTTAAAAGTTGATTCAAGCAATATGCCCATAGAAGATGCTAATTTGTTAGAGAATTTACACTGAAATTAGGGAAGCAAAATGATCTCAAAGATTAATATACTGCAGTATTCCCCACTGCAGTGACTGATCTGCCAGAGACTAGCAGAGATGTTCTACCTGTGTTTTTATAAACACTAACAAGAACAACAATGTCAATGACATCCTAACAGTCTGCTGTGGTGCTCAGCCTGCCCTCATCAATTCCCCAAGGAAGGCTGGGCCAGCTGGGATGCCCTACCAAAGTAGGTGACACCCATTCAGACTCTTCCAGCCCTTTCACCAAGACAATCACAAAAACTCGCCCAGCTCGATGGCTCATTCTGCGGCAAGGACAGCCGCAGAACTGGTTAGACACTGGCACTAGAGCAGACTGACAGCAAATCACCACTTACTCTAAGAGACCTTCATTTTGAGATACTCCGTCTTCAAGAACCGGCTGATTCTCACCCCAGTCAACTTGCTCACTGCTCCATTCTTTCCCAAGCCTGCTTTTTAGATAAGACTTCAAACCAGTCCTTACCACCACCACAAACCATGTGGGCTTTACCAATTTCACCTAAGCCAGCCTAAGCCTATGAGATAACATATACTTGGTCACCTCTCAAGCACCAAAAATAACTGTAGCAGAATTAAACAGAGTTTCAGCACCTTCTTGGTACATAGATACACACACAGATTTCTTCCAAAAGCAAAGCTTGCAAAAAGATTAAGAAAAGTGTTTTCACCTCTAATCTATTTGCTGCCTTTTCTCATCGCAATGCCATGATGTCTGTTGTGGGCATTGGATGCGCCAGCAGAGGTTAACTGGAGGGGGACACCACTCCTGGTCAGCAAACCCTTGCCTTGGAATTCACCTCCCTGCTCCCTCCAACAGCATATAATCGAAAGATCAGATGGGTTCATGAACAACAAAGTAATGGGAACAGGAACGCTCTGGGGTTTGGAAGGTTACACGGGAGGTTTGTTTGCATGTTTTTAGCGTGCCTCATGCTTGTTGACGTTTTTAACTTCTCCACTTGTGCCAAGAGATAACAATGACTAACTTAGGAGGGAAAAAGTCACAGTATAAAGAAACAAGCATACACATAACTGAAGCTGAAGTTGGCTCAGGCTGAAAAGAAGATGACTCACAGACCCTCAGTATTTAGCTTTGTTTCTAAAAGTCAGATAACATCAAGAACTGCTAAAGCAAGGGATGAAGATTCAGTCTGTTTCCTTGCTTAACTCAAATAAAAACATAAAGAGCCAAGTTTCCAGTTTGGGAAGTCTCACAAAATTTACCATTAGCTCCTCAGTGACAGGGGACAGTTTTTAACTCAGGTTTATAAAAAGCAGTTATTGTGGTCTCTGGGTAGCTTCTTTGGAATTATTTTTATTTACAGAATGGAAGAATGTAATGTTCCCTTACCCACTCCCACCATCCTGGCATAAGTTTTCCTGTAACGTGTTTTGCTATTAATAAGCCACTGAAATAGGTCCTTTCCTACAGTCACAATAAATGGATTCTCAGAGTGTAAGTTTGCATTATTTTTAATAAGACCACCACTGTGATTTAATAGCAGTGTTGCTCTGTTAGCTACACTTTGTGTTTAAATACAAAAGTCCACTACAGGGGCATTTTCTGTCCCTATTTTTAACAGAGCTTTACAAGATTAAAGAGCAGCTGTCTGTAATGTTACATGCTTCGAAAATCATTGGTGATTTGCCTGTTAGACAGTTTTGTTCCTAGCCGCAGTTTTGCTGCTAAGTTTTCTAAACAGAAAAATAAAATAAAAATAAAAATTTAAAAAAAAAAAAACCAGTCTCTTCCCCTCCCTGCTCTTTCTTCTTCGATGTACTGGACAGGTAGCTACTTCTTAACAAGCATATTCTCTACTCCATCACTGCAGTTTTTAAAATAAAATACTGATAGTAGTAGAGCCAAGGAAGACTGTTGCAGAGCCCTGCTGAGAGATTGTTTGACAAAGCTGTTGATGACTGGTCTGTGTAGAGACTTCCAAACAGTTGTCCACCCACTGTACAGGAGCTTCACCAGTCATGAATATTCTTATATTTCTTCCAAGAACAGGCAAGCCTTTGACACAATATGTTGTTACAAGTTCAAGACTGACATGATATTAGCTGGTTTTCTTGTATGTTCAAAGACCACCTACACAGCAATACTCTACAGTTTTATGTCCAGCTTCAACAGACACAGTACAGGCTCACCCTAACACACAGAACTCCTCTAAAGAAGTTAAAGCAGTCTTACCTAGAGAGGCAAAGTGCTGTAAATGATCAAGCAACAGCAAAGCGATGAAGGACAAGAATAGGGTTAAACAGGCTGCTTCCATTAAAACAAGAAAATAACGAAGATGCCCTAATGTTATATCCTAGGCTCAATGCTGTTCAATAAAACATATTTGTGATGTTAGTATCAAGATAAACAAATTCTGCTTATGTGATTTTGGTTACTCACAATCATACTTCAGATGGACCTAGGCAAGGTAGATGAGTGGGCAACTCCGTGTTAAATTATGTTTATCCATATCAAATGCAAAGTAACACCCATTGGAAGGAAAAAATGCTGAGAACTCACGTGGTTTTAAATTAACTATATCAGCTTAAAGAAAGCAACCTGAATGGCTGTGAAGACATTTCAGTGAAGAACTAATCTGTGCCAGCAGGAACTCTAAAGAGATAGCAAATTGCTAGGATGAAAAGCCTATGTGATGGAGAGAGGGAGGAAATTGCATGATTTATATAAATCAGCAGTGCAGTCTCATCTAAAATATTACATTCTGCACAAGTTCAAAGGGACATTGCAAAACCAGATAGAGTTCAAAACAGGGTAACAAAAATTATTACAGCATGGAAAGAGGCATCTAGAGAGACTGGGATTGCCTGCTTTAAAAAACAGCTGTATAAAAGAATACATAAAAACTAACTGTACAGAAGCTGGAAATTCCTCACCACATAAAAATAGTAGAAGGTTCACAGAAATTAAAGGTGGGATATTCAAAACTGTCCAAAAAGAAATTCTTTCATTAGCAAGAGAATAAACCAAAATACGTTTTTCTTTCCCTTGTAAAGTCATTATCACCAAACCCCACACACAAGCTTGGTAAATGTGAGTTCCAAGATGAGTCTGAAGCCAAAATACTAGCCAGATTCATGAAGAAGTTGTATCTGTATATGGATAATATGAAAAGCTGTAACTAGAATGGTTGATGGTAACAACCTCCAGCATCAGAGTAAAGGTATTTCCGGCTATTTGAAACCAGAAAAAACCAATATGGAAGGCAAACTGTACCTTTGCTCACACCCTCTCTTGAAAGCACAAGAAACTTTGTATCTGTGGCTGAAACAGTTACCTGTTAGATCAACCTTAAAACTTACCAATATAGGACTAGATGAAGCATCATCTTGACCCACTACAACAGGTTTTGGAGCTACATCAGCTCCTTCTGAAATAACTGTTTGGTTTTGTTTAATCAAACCTCTACCAGTATAAAGTCAGTATTTATTGCCACATTGAATTACAAATTATCAACACAAAAATGGGACTTTTTAAGCAGGACTTCAGATAAATTCTCAGTTCATGCATATACTGTATGAACTGAAGACAGACATCTCAGTGGAAAAAAACAAGAGACATCACTCCTGCTATTCAGCTTGGAGACTCACCAGTTTTAATGCATGTCCTGGCAACCTAAGGGACCTATTGATTTGCAGCCATTCGTTCAAGTGCAGTGAAAGCCATAATTAGATAAATAGCTTTGGTAAAACTAATCTGAAACTCATTTGTTTGGGGACTGTCTGTTTAATGAGATAAAACAAGAAATTAAATATCTGCTGAATGTTCCTCTTTGTATCCATCAACACAATAATAAAAATATAAATAAAGAGCTATTCATTGAACTACCATTATTATTTTTGTATTTCATGTATTTTATTCCAGCAATTGCTTGTCAAAGACAATTACAAAGACAATATTTAAGAATAACTATGCTCTGACAGGGCTGACCAGTTTTATCAATCTCTTACACACATGTGGATACTGAGGAATAAAGAGAACAGGTCTTTTAATCTTTTGTAAACACACTTTGAGCTGACAGAGCATACCTTCATGAGGGGATGCATAGTGTTTTTTAAGTATCCAGGTTCCATTTCTGGACATGATCATGCCATTCTTTGTGAACAGAAGTTAAATTCTGGTTTTGAAAAGTGTTTATAACAATTAATCTAGTAGGTTTATTATGTTGTTTGTATCTTAACTAATTTTATACAACGAAATGTTGAGGAAGACTGCCTTAAAGAATTCCTACATATAATTCAGTGCTACCATGGACAGATGTTACAGTTTATCCTTCTTAAGCCACAACACATTCAAGCCTGGGTTGTGCTGCATCCTCACCTTTCTTCTTTGGTGGCTAACTACTAGATTCTGCCTTTGTTCCTTTAGGACTTGCATCTCCCATGAGTTTGGCCTTTCTTACCAAACACCACAAATCTCAGTTCATCCTGCAACACAGGTTCAGCAGCAGACTCACAGCCCACAGCCCAGATTTGCTTTCGTTGCCAAGAGGCTTCAGGCGCTGCAGAAACGACCAACGCCAACAAAACACTGGATTGTACACAAGCTGGGACCCAGAGCAGATCTAAGGGATTCTTTTAGCTCATCCCTTCAGCCATCCAGTAAACAACAGCTTTGCGACTTTCAGAGCTAACCATGCGTGTTCATTGTTTTTCTCCCCTTCTTTCCATATTTTAAAAATCAATTTATGCATCACTGCAGTGCATTCACCTATGGGATGAAATGGAGCATCTGCTTAACAGTGTGCAGAAGCAGTCTATGACAGCAAATGATTACCACATCCATCTGAAATTACAAAGTGTTTTAGGATCATTGAGTCTGACTCTCTCAGTCAGAACTTGACCAGAAAACCACAATTAAATGCTTATCAGCTTAAAAAAAATAAACAAAGAAAACCCAAACACCTTTTCTCCTTCTCCCTGCCTCCTCAGATCACATCATAAATTCTTGATGCCCACATGTGAGCTGGCCCTCAATTTTCTGTTCTTGGTGTTCGGTGGGGTTTCTTTTGGGGGGTGTTGGGTTTGGGGGTTTTTGGGGGGCAGGGAGCCCAATCCACAAGGCAGTAATTCTTCTGGCTCACTGCTCCTCAATACTGACCTGCAGGCTGCATGCCTTTTGCTGCATCAGGAAGGGCATGTTTTGGCCAGGGGTATCATGGCGAGCAGCCACCACCCCTTGCTCCACACTCCCAGTGCTGATGCTGAGACACGACCTGCAGAGATGCTCAGGAGAAGCTACCAGCAGATCACAATAAGGCACACACATATAAAACCCACTCCATAATTGAGCAGTTAGACTGCTGGAAAGCCTCTGAACTATTGCTTTCCTTAGTGTTCTAAGTCAGGTAGTCCATGTATGTCGCAGTCATACTAAGACTTACATATGAGGTTCAGGAAGCAAGGAAAGAAAGGCAGCACCCCCAAATCAAGGCCAAAAAAAGGAAAATTGCATTCCTCACAATCAATCTTTGGAATAAGGCAAACTAGAAATCATCTGGCATTTTAAGCTTTAATTGGTTAATTCAGTTCTAAAACTGAAGGAAAAAAATCATTACTGATTCTATGAATACAGCTCTACTGGTATTTATATAGGCTGAAGGGGTTTTTTCCCCTCAATCAGCAGATTATTTTCTTTTTGCACTATAAAAAGTATATTGAGTTTTAATCGGTTAGCCTGCCGTGTCATCTCCAGGAAATTAACTTGTGAAAAAGGAATTCATTAGAATAAACTGTATACTATGGGATTTAAATATTAATAATTGACCCTAGCTTACCACAACAGTCAGATCATTTTACAAGGTCAGACTAACCCAGGTCGAACTATAAGTTAACGGAGATAAAACACACCGTGACAATTATGAATAGCTACTGCCTTTTACATCTGGAACTTGAAAATATTCAGATCCTGCTTCCATGGCTTTTAACTTTACAGCCCAAATGACTTCATTTTTATCCTTAAACTTTTGCCAAAAGTGCAGCTATAATGAAAACCGTTTAAATCAAAAGGTGTCACAGGGTGAAGATTATACACCCGATACTAAAAAGCAACCTGAAATATTTCACTGAAATGGATCTATGCGTATGGACCCTACAGGATCTGCAAAGCAGCTTAATTTGGGCAAAAAGAAGTTTTGGAGTTTGTGCACAAACAGCAGAGCAATTTAAAAGGTTAAAAGGTGTCCTATTTTATTTTCAGTCCTACAGCACCATACTGAGCCCCAACCAATGACAAGGCTCTTTATCTGGGAGTTAGTATGAACTCCTAATAGAAGATAGCTCATATCCCAAGGAGACAACTGTGACCAGACCTACAGCACCTGGATGCCTGGTGATCAGGCACAGAAACGCGGAGAGACCCATCTAGGGTCTTGAGTAGCTCAGCAGAGCCAGGTCAAAAGTCTGCGTACTGAACGCCATGGCTTCAGACACTGGCTGTTACACCCAGCACTGCCTGGGCAGAGGTCAGAAACCACGGGCGGACAGGAGCACTTCAGCTACTGCTGAGTAAGCAAGCTACATGGGATGAATATAAAGCCATATAGCATAAGTATGAAGTTACAGAGTAAAACGAGCAAGCACCTTCCTTTCCCGTATGAGAAATATTACTTTAATTGTTATATATTAAGAATAAATCTGCTTTATTATAATGGCTTTTTGTGAGTTAGGTTGAAAAGATGGCATATTCTGCTTTCCTTTTTTTTTTTCTTTTCCCCTTCTAAAAAGCTATCGCTATCTATTTTCAGCATTTACATCAGCATAAAAATGCACAGCTTGTTTTGCAATTTCCTCACGGCGCAAATGGAATTCAAACCGCTGGGGCCATATGAGTAACAACAGCTGAATACAAACCTTAACAGAGTTTGTCATAATTGTACAGTGCGACGTTGTTCATTCATCCTGGCGGCTGGGAAATCTAGCGTGAATTAACCAATAATTCAGGTTTGCAACCAAGCAAATTAAAGCATACAGTTCCACAAAAGTGAATTTTATTTCCCTTTAAATATATAACTAAGAGGACAATAAGCTCACATTTAAATCAAGCCTTTCATCAATATGTAACTCTAGCAGAAATTCTGCAAATACTCAAATACATTCCTTTGAATTCCAATGGAGTTAATTTTATTTCCTACACAGACTTCCTTGATAGGTTTCCAAGTCATACATGGCAGCACCGCATCTGAGGATCTGCAGGCTACCTCCCTTAGAAACCGGAACAAAACCAAAAGTGAAAGTAGTAAACAATTTCTGTTCAACAGAACAATTTCCTTGTTCAACAGAAATTACAAAAACGTGCAGGGTTGATCAATATTTTCTTTCAGAGTCCCTTACTGAAGGTGTTATTACTAACACAAGTGTCATGGTTTTGGCTGGGATAGAGCTAGTTTTCCTCCTAGTAGTTGGTATAGCGCTGCGTTTTGCATTTAGCACGACAATAATGTGTTTTGGTTGTTGCTAAGCAGTGCTTACACCAAGTCACGGGCTTTTCAGCTTCCCATGCTCTGCCAGCAAGGAGGGGCACAAAAAGCTGGGAGGAAGCACAGCTGGGACAGCTGGCCCAAACTGGCCAAGGGGCATTCCACACCACGTGACCTCATGCTCAGTATACAAAGTAGGAGAAGTTTGCCAGTGGGCAGCAATCACTGCCTGGGCCTTGGTCAGTGGGCGGTGAGTGGTTGCATCACTTGTTTTTCCTGGGGTTTGTTTCTCTCTCTCTTTTTGTTGTTTTCCTTTACATTACATTATTATTGTTACTTTATTTCTACCATTAGACTGTTCTTGTCTCAACCCATAAACTTTCTTACTTCTGCCCTTCTGATTCTCTCCCCCATCCCACCAAGGTGGGGAGGGTGAGTGAGCGGCTGTGTGGTGCTTGGTTAAACCATGACACACACATCTGTGAATAGTTCTCACGATGTAAATTCACATCTAAAATTCACTACTAAATGTAGAGAAGTGACTGGGGCCTGTGGTTACCAACTGGGATTAAACCACAACAAGAAAAGCAGTATTTATGGACTGTGCACAGGGAAAATTAACTTGAGGTGTTTTCAGTTTGAGCTTCATTTGCAGTGTAGATGTGGGGTTAAAGACAAAACCGTGTTTCATAGCAGTCAACTGTGGGTCAAACCGGGACTTACCAGGATATGCTCTGGCCAAAACAGAGAAAGGAAACTCAGAACCTGTCCCTTAGTTTAAAGCAAGCTGCTGCATTTTTTCTGTGACAAGGGTTCGATGTCAATTTTACGCACTTTCCATGAGCAAAAGCCACATGATGGCACCTCTTCCCCATGTGCTGATAGTGGCACTTGTGAGTGCTGCAGCTGGTCCTTCCCAGGAAGACCAGAAAGCAGCTGAGATCCCAGCACAGGCTCTGCCAGCCCCACACCCAGTGCCAGTGTAAGACCACAGGCACTGGGCATCATCCTGGTAACTGGACAAATGCCTCATCTCAGGGAGAAAAATAACTTTGCATTCTGCAAAACTTATTAGGTTACTTCCTAGGGCAGAGAAGTGGGTTTGCCTTCCATTTCATTCAACTGTAGTTAATCAAACCCTGACATAACTTATCAGATGTCATAGCACATGAGGTAATTAAGAAGGATTTTCAATTTAGTAATTCACTGAACACTGACTATGAAACAAATTATTATGCAAATAAACACAGACACTGAAATTCCCCATCAGCTACCGCGGTCACTGTCACTAAGTTGTTTTACTCATTACTCAACATTTCATGTGTCACCAGTCACAGACCTGACAAGTTAAAGGATACTGTGAAAGACAATTATTTTAATCAAATACATTTAGCAGGAATACATAATAAGCCTGATTACAATAGGAAAAGCTCAAGACTACTTACCAATACTATTTTTAGTTACCTAGTAAGTGACAAAGTGGTGGGGGTATTAAGTTACTGAGTAGAACCTCTACAGCAGGCTTTAAAGCAAAACGTCACCAGTATCCATCAGCCTACTTCAATCATACTTCTGACAATAAAACTTTTGATTCACTGAGTCAATCCAGTATTTTTGTGCACTGATTTCAGCCAGTACAGCGTCTACGCACCACAACACCACATCTTTTTTTTGCAGAAGAAACTCCAAAGTTAAAGCCTCTATAGTATATACAAACATAGGTACCAGAGCAATTCTTGTCTTGATTTCCTCCCCCCCTCCCCCTTCTCATTAACAACACTGGTCAAACGAGCATAAAGGTCCTAACGAAACATGTTGATGGCACAAAATTGGAGGCATTGTCAAAACAAATGTAAACAGAATGGTGTACAGGAAGATTAGGTGACTTTGAGAACTGGAATATTAGGAAAAGAGTGTAATTCAGCAGACTGGATTACGAGGTTGCTCAGACACTACTCAGATGAGGAGGTGCCAACAAGGATATGGACTGCTACAAATGTCAGTTATTGGTGGGAAGATTACCTGAGTACAAGGCAGATCTATATGCTTGGCTCAATCAAAATGTAACTCTCAACCACCACCATAATGTAGCCATAGAAAGAAGGACTGGAAATTCTGAGTATTTCCAACAGGGAATTTCTAATGTCCTGGCAAAACCTTATCTACAACACCATGGTTTCCCCAGTTGCAGGATGAATTGATGAGAGGAAAGTAACTTGAATGACATAAGCAACTGAAAGCTTCTTACAAGGCACGAATGTAAGTTTAGTGAAATGTAGGTTGAGAGGTTTGGATACTTCATTTAATTAAAACAGATTGCATATAATTTGATTTTTTTTCCCCTGCCAAAGAAGAGTTGTCTCCAACAGCATGACAACTGCCTGTGCCAGAATATATGATACATATCTCTAATACACTCCAACCCTTCAGCTATTTTCAGCTCAGAACCTTCTGTGCCTGATGAGGATTATGTATGTTCAATATATTTCTCTTCCGTGAATTCCTCCAGGCTCACCCTGAACTTACGTAAACTTTTAGCACCCATACCCTAACTCCTGTGGTTTATTTTCAACCTGCAACCCTACAGTCAGTTGACATCTCGACATACACATACAGGAAAGTTCTCACTCAAAGCAGAGCTAAGGTGAAGACAGTCTGAGAACATTTACATGGCCCAAGACCTCTAGGAACCTCACCAAAGTCATTACAGGTTCCCAGAAGTGAAAACAGTCATGGCATCTCCTCAACTTCCAGCAAGCCAAAAGGCATGTCCCATAGAGAAGGTTTGTACAGGCCAGGAAGATATTTCATCATATCAGAGTAACAGGGTTTGACACGATGACGTCCAAAAGGTTTTCCACCTCCACTACTGTGACAACAAGCAACATCCATGCTCACGTATAACAACACTATTTTGCTTGTGTGTAAATGCGAACCTAGAAAGCAGAAGAGGTTGTTAAAAATGCATGTGTCTCTCTACGTGTGCAAGGTAATTTCTCCTCCGACTCCTGAGCACTTCCCTGCCCTCCCAGGAGACACCCAGGAGTGGCATTAGCTCCATTAAGAGTCCAGAGTGTGGTGAAAAGGATTTTTGTCATGATGGAGTGACTGCTGCGCTGCCGTGCCTGCAGGACCATGCCGCTGGCATTCCCAGTGCTTCCAAGGGAAGGGACTCGTATTTCATCATAAACTACAAGAAAAAAAGGAGGGAAGAGGCAAACATCTTTGGCAAGCACTAGGAAGAACAGCAAAGCCAGTTCATAAAATACTCATGCTTACTCCATGTATGCTTAACACACACCCCAAGAAGGCAAACTGGGAGACAGAAAGGTCCCACTTTCCAAAGATTTTGAGAAGGCACATGGCAGAGGGGAACAGTCCCACAAGACACAGTGACCCACTGCAACAGATCACTCCTCTGCCTCTGCAAAGGCTCTGATACACACACACACACACCTACCACAGCAAAAGACTTGATCATTTTCTGCTGGTTCGGCCAGCAGAAACAAAGAAGCACCAAGCAGAGGACAAGGAGTAAAACCCACCCTCTCACAGCTCACCAGGCATCTGCAGCCTGACCCCCAGAGTCGTCTCAGACACCCATGCCGCACCTGCCCTAAGACTGAATTTAAGAAAAACCACCGTCACGGACAAAGCCAACATCTACTTCAAAGTTCAGGACCTTTAAAAAGAGACATTGGGCTACCCTATCAAAGAAATTAGAGGTTAATTTTTTGTGTTATCAAACAGTCTAGTGCCAAGGACTGAGAGGCCCAAACAGACTTAAAAAATGTATCCCATCCCATACTGGTTTGCAAAATTTATTGCATTTTATTTGTCCACTACCCTCTCCTACACAATGCTTTCCTCTCCCCTGCACCACAGCAAGTATTTGAACAGCATGCAGTGAAGTACATCCTTAAAACAATTATAGCACCCTTAACACTTCCATTGTATTTTATTATCCACAGTCCCCAAGCACGCATGCACGCAGATTATCCCTACTTTATAGATGAGGAAGCAAACTGCACTGCAGGCGGTCCCTCAGCAAGTCAGCCCCCCTGCTCAGGGGTCATAATATTTTTTCTAGGAAATTAAACAAGCCAGAATTTCAGCTGGTCAGCATTTACTTGAAAACGGCTCACCTAAGTGAGCAACATTCCTGATGAAACCAGCTGGACAAATAAGACACTCAGCTTGGTGTTTGAACAAACAAAAAAGCACAAAGAAAAAGTCACTGGAGAGGAAGATCAGACTAAATTTTTTTTTCAAAGGGATAGAGGGAATGGAGATTTCATAAGCAAACAAAACCCTCCAAAAATTAACTTTGGATTCACTTGCAATATTTCGTTGAGGTGAAAGAAAAGGAACCTTTTTTCACATTTGTGTCACTCAACCTTTCTCCCATCTTATTTTAAGGCTTTTTAAATTCGAGACATGTTTAAAAGGGAAAGAATAATAAAATGCAGTGCTTTTTTTATACTAACATATCCCCTCCCTCTCCCAAATACTGTCATTTTCAGGGTTGAAGTTATTCTCCACACTAAATAGAAATATGTGAAAAGTGTCATGCCCCTAAAATCCCATTTTTGGGGGGGGATAAGGCATATGCCTGGAGCGGACAGGAATCAACAGAGGGCACTAGCAGCAGAGCCAGACTGCTCCCTGGAGCATCGCACATGTGGGAGAGACCCTCCATGCACCCCATGTGTCCACTCTGTTTCCGAAGGGAACAAGCAACATCCATGTCACTACTGGATTCCTAGCACTACCTGTGCCTGAGCATCCCAGGAGTCCCGCTCAGTTGCAGAACAATCCCTGCAAACCCAGAGACATCAGAGCACTGTAGTCCCATTTTCCACACAAGACCAAGCCATAAGGTCCTGCGGAAGCCATACGGCATCTCCACGCAGCATTGTTCACTAATTCAAGATCTGCAGGGCTGACTCCAGTCTGACTTACGAGCTCACCATCCTCCCCCCAGCCTCCTTCCTACCAGGACAGGCACTTCATGAAAAACTTTGCAAGATGACCCACAGGGTACAGGGAGGCGAAGCCACAGCTGACACCACCTGTCACGCTGTGTTTGCTGGTCTGTAACGTGGCACATCAGCAAAGGCAGGCAGAGCCTCCGTTGGGACTGCATGAAGCTAGATGGGACCAAGGCTTAGCAAGCACAACAGAGGAGCTGCACAACCCAGGAGCTACCCAGGCTTCTCACCAGGGTGTTAACTAGCCCACTTCAAATATTTACAGAGGAACTGTTGCACCACTCACCTGTCAAAGCTTTCAGTAGCCCTGAGGAATAACCATGAGGATAAATCTGAGCCTGCTCTGCAGGGTGTCTCCCTGAAGCGCCATGAATTTGTTGTGCTAAAACAGTGTTTCAGACCTTCCTGCAAACAAACACTGTTACCAGCAGTGGTCCTGCACTGGCTTCTTACCTCCTCACTGCACGCTTACTCCGCTTCCTTGGTGGAACGCTTTTGAAGCGAAACAAATTAAACTCAACCCAGAAAAGGTCTCATCTTCGATGGAAGAAAGATGTCTGTCATAAACACCCTGTTAGGGCAGAGCAAGACCTGGCTATTTAAAATGAACTGAATCCCCTCAGCTCTGTGTTCATATGGACAACTTGCCCAGTGGATTACTGTTTCACAATAAAACAGGTACTACTGGACAATAAAACTCACGAGGCATCTCCATACACACTAATCTTTACTCGGTGGGTTAAAGGAAGAAATTGATCTACAACAGGAATCTGAATCAAAATATTACTCAGCAATAGCTATTCTGCTGTAAGTTTGTGTACTACACTAATACTATTTACGTTCCTCACATGTATATCTCCTTATAACAAAGCATTCACCCAGGAAGTTTGGTTTTAAATTCACACCCTATTGTATTTCACAACTTCCCCATGCAGAGAAAGACCTTCCGTGGGTAAAG
Organism: Rhynochetos jubatus; assembly: GCA_027574665.1. Classification (NCBI taxonomy): domain Eukaryota; kingdom Metazoa; phylum Chordata; class Aves; order Eurypygiformes; family Rhynochetidae; genus Rhynochetos; species Rhynochetos jubatus. Next base: position 50,503,247 of record CM050653.1, on the reverse strand, counting down.
TACTACAGAGCTGAGGAGGGTACAAGCACACACCATGCTGACATCTCCCCACTCATTCCCTGCAGAGCCATTTATCCACAGCTCAAAACTCCGCGGCAGCTCGCCCGATTCCCCACGTTGACAAACCCAACCCCGCGCAGGTGAACCCAACCCCTCCATTCCAACTACTCAAGGTGGTGGGTTTCAGCCCAATTCTGGCCAGCAAGTAGGGCGGCAATCCCACTCCCCTGCTATGGGTCTGGTCACAACGGGAAGATTTTCCCAGGCCAGACTGGCTGCTCACCCCTGCGGCCCCCAGCTGCGCGGTGTCACGCCTTCCCACCGAACCAGCCCCACGGAGCCATACCCACCAGCCTTTCCAAACACGAGCGAACCCGGGTGAAGTTCGGCTAGGGATTCCCACGGTGCCCACCTCACCCCCCAGCCTCTGCAGCTCAGAGCACGCCCAGAAAGGCCTTCTAGCTTCAAAAACGGGGGTGCACGCTCAAGTTGGCCGCTTTAACAGGCGTCTGCACCGGAGCCGAGCACCCTGCCGCACCTCCCGTCAGACGAGCGCCCGCCCTGGCCCACGCGAGACCCGCCGCACGGCGGGGAAAAGGCGGGATGAGGAGAGCCCACGGGAGGTCACGGAGATGCGAACGGGGGCGCGCAGTCACCCAAACCCGTACCCCACACGTTACTTGAGCTGGAAGGCCAGGCCCAGGGCCCGGGGGGGGGTCGCCGAGGTGCCGCCCCACCGCCCGGCGGTGCCCCGCGGCCGGGCCAGCGCCGGGAGCCCGCGGCCCGTCCCCCCCACCGCGGCCCGGCCGGGGGCGCTGCGGGCGCCGCCCCGCCTGCCCCGGGCACCGCCGCACGGCGGGCAGGAGGCCCCGGCGGGGGAGCTGCCCCGGGGGACCCGCTGTGTCACTCACCCGGCCGGCGGCGGCGGCAGCGCTCTTCCTCCGCAGCGTCAGCCCGCTCCGCAGCAGCGCCGGCAGCTCCCGCAGCTTCTGCCGCAGCTGCACCGGCGGCGGCTCGTGGGCTCCGCCGCCCGGGCTCCAGCTGCGGGCCAGCTCCGCGCCCTCACACGGCGACGGCATCTTCACGGAGCCCACGGCCATGCCGCATCCCTGCCCGGCTGCGGCGCGCAGACACGCTCGCCCGCCCGCTCGCTCTGCTCGCCCGCCTTCCCCTCGCGTCGCCCCAGCCCCGCTCCCACCCACAGGCGGGAGGCTGGCAGGCGGGCGCCCGCGCGCACCGCGCTCCGCTCGCACACCTTCCCCCGGCCCTGCCGAGCGCGGCCCCGCCGGGCGGCCAGCCCCGGGCGGCGCAGGAAGCCCCGCCGGCCTCCACCTCTCCCGCCCCGCGCCGCGGCTCCGTCAGGGCTGAAGTGCAGGTAATGAGGAGGGTGGAGGAGGCGCGGGCGGGAAGAGCAGAAAGTCCTGTTAACTCCTTTGCGCTCGGGGACCGCCGCCCGCGCCTCTCCCCACCGCTCCCGCTGGCCTGCGCCCCGCACCGACCCCGCACCGCGGCGGGGGGGCAGGGGGAGAGCGGCCAGCCCGCTCTGAGGCGGCGGGTCCCAGCTGAAGCGGGAGGGCTTCGGGCTCCTCCAGGGGCTGGGCGGTCTCTGCTCTCCTGGAGGTTGCCAAGGCCGGGCTGGAGGAAGCCCCGAGCAGCCTGGGCTGGGCTGAGCCTGCCTGGGCAGGAGGACCCCCAGGGTCCCCACCTGCTCGAGTCGCCCAGAGATTCCCAGGGCTTATCGATGGCTGCTTCCCTTCTCCCTTCCCGGTGGTTTCTTGACCCAGTGAGGTGTTTTGCCCTCCATGTCAAACTGGGCAGTTCATCCCAGGTGAATGGCTTGCTTCCAGTCATCCAGGTAATCCCTGGAAGGGAACCCTCGATGCCAGAAACCAATTTCATTATTCTTTGTATAGGGAAGAAAGATACATTCAGGCACTCGTCTAGAATTCATTTCCTTGAATTACAGGGGCTTTGTTTAGCCTCTGGAGCCTGCCTTTTGTCACTCAGTGGTGCAGGTGTTGCATCCTTTTCTCGTCCATTTAGATCAGAGAACGGAATGTAAGGTGGGGCTCCCTTACACATATCTTCTGCCTTAGAGCTACAAATACGGCTGACCTGCTCTTCCAGGTTGGATTTACCGGTGCCTGTATCAGTCTCGGTAAATGACATTGAGTCAAGCCAATCTCACAGACAGGTTACGGAAAGCCGCCATCCTGTCCCAACCATGAGGTCCTACTGGCTTCAGGACTCACATTAGTACTCCTCCAGCCCCGCACGGAACTGGCTTAGCCATAAAACTAACCTTGCAAAAAAAAGGAATAACCAGCTCTACTGGGATCACAGAGGTTCACATAGTGTAAAGGAGATACAGCAGATGTGCCCAACCTGTGTCGGCATGCTGAGATGCAGAGTGGCCCCTTCCAGCGTCAGTGTGACATTGGGTTATCTGTCACCTGAACGCAGCAGCAATAGCTTGGCCTCTTGGCTACTCTGACCTGACAGCAGGCTGTTGTGGAAAGGTGATCCTGCCCTGCAACCCATGGATGTGTACTCCCTTCGCATCCCTTACGCGGGATCTGGCAAACCATCTGACCCTCATCAGCTGATTGATCTGGTGGAAAAATAACACTTCAGAAAATAATGGAGTTTCCATTGGCCAGGCAGGCAGCTGAATTGATCCACCTTGTGACCACAGAGCCGCAGGATCGAGGAAGGCAGAAACATGGAAGCGAGGGAAAGCAGAAATGCTCCTTTCAGCAGCTGTCTGTCATTAAATCAGCATAACTGCATCCTGTGTGCATCAGCAGCACAAACCAGGCCGACCCAGGGACTCATGAAAAGGACGGGGTTTGGTCCAGCTGAATTCTGCCAACACCACCTTCCTGCTGGTACCAACAATCATTGCCCATAACGTGAATAAAATCAGGAGAGTAATCCATCTGAAAGGCTAAGTGTAAAACAAAATCAGTCATTTTATCGGAGGGATATGGCCTTTTGCAAGATGCCTATTGCTGGCACAAAAGACAGAGAAGGGACAGGAATGTGACCACCCTGACTTAGATGAAAAGTATACCACAGACACCCTCAACCCCAAAATGCTCAGGCAGAACTGTGAGCCCCAATTGGCAACATCCATGCCAGCCCCTTTGCAAGGGCGAGTGGGAGGATTGTGCCATAAAGATCCTTTATCCAAAGCCACGCTGGATAATCGAGTATGAGGAACACGAAGAGCCTGTTCTGTGCGCTGCCTCGTGTCCCAAACGTTTCTATTATTTCACTTGATTTGTGCTCTCCAACTGCCCTGCAATGTGGTTTTGACAGCTGTGATGCCTGGCAGCCACTTTGTCACAGCTCAGGATGTAATTACGAGGAGAGGTGTATCTACACGCAAAAGAATAATGGATCCGTAGTGTACTGGTTGCACAAAAGGACCATGTTCTTTGTCCGAGTCTTTAGGCGCTGCTACAATACAAACAGCAGTAAGACAACTCAATAAAGTGTGACTTAATGTGACAGACTGGGGTATAACCAGAAGTAATTTGATTATGTTAAGAAAGGGTGAAATTATGCCAGCGCTCAGAATTTCTTCTTTGTTTTTTAACTGATCAAGACAACTTGGGAACAGTGCTGAAAGAGAAATAAATATGCTCTGCCGTGCATTTAAAAATAATCAGCTGCTGGATAACATAATTTGGACCAATAACTGTCAGGAAAATGGAGTAGATAGTAGTTCAACCTTTCTCTTTCTAATTTGGATCTTTCCAGTTTTGGGGATGATCGTGATAGGAATTGTTTAAAATCCTGTATTGCTTTTTTGTTAAGTTGCGGAAGGTTTAGCTTGGTAAGTCTGATACGCATTCCTTTTCCCTACAGGAAGCAAGGGAGGCAGAGAGCAAATCTAGATCTGGTCAGGAAGTATTAGGCAAAACTGTTTCATGAAAAAAAAAAGAACAACCAACCAAACAACAAAAAAACCCCAGTGTGTTGCACCCAAAATAATGTGTTCAGAGCATCTTGCTTTCATTGAGCTGTCACTGAGGGAGTGCAGGGCTCTGCGGGAGTGTGGTCCCCCATCTGACTGCAGTTGTTCACCCCCTCCCAGACAGCAGCAGTGAGACAAAAGGGATATCAGATCCACTGGCCATGTGCAGGCACTGGGGAACTTCCAGTTCTTCAGGTTAAACACTTCGAATTTGGTCCGATATAAAGTAAAACCAAGGAGATACTCTGTCCAGTACTTCTAGCAAGAAATCTAGGTTTGAATATACCCAGAGCTGGATCTGGACAAGTTTTTGTTCTCTCGCTTGCAAAAGCCTTCATTTAAATATAGGAACATCTATGTTTTAACTGATACAGGATGGAGCCTGGACATCGTAGCAACTCTATTGCAACTTTCCAGATGTGGAGCCTCGGAGTGTCTTCTTTTTTTGAACGTGTTTGTTTTACTTTCATGGTGTAGCACAATCAAAAGAAATACAATAAAAACAATACAAGTTGTTTCATGCCTGTATGCGTTTCATATCAGTTCTTAAGTAGATCATCACAAAACAAGAATTATCTGGAATCAGACATTCCCTGACAAGGCATAATAAACTCTCATTTTGGATTTAAAGTATTAGGAGTTCTTGACTCTGTTGAAATAGACAATAGATGCCACTTTGGTTTTCCCCGTGTGAAGATAAGTAGTGCAGGCATAGAACTGTGGGTTCTGTCTACTGGGGTGCAGGAGCCAGATGTGAGGAAGCCAACAACAGGCAGCAATCCTGAGCCAGCTGCTTGCAGCAGTCCTCTTTGAATATTTGCTCTCCCTGACCTTTCAGCAGGAGTTCAAAAGAAAGCAAGTTTTTTCCAAAGCAACAACACCCGCTGTACAGCCAGCCAAACATCACTTTCCCTTTCCCAGGCAGTCCTGCCAGAATAGGGATGGGGGGGGTGATGCTTTTCTACCCTTTCAGAAACTGAGTTGATTTTCTTCTTCCCATCTCTTCAGCAAGCAAGCAAGCAGGTTTTTCTTTTTTGCTTCACAGCACCTCTACTCCCAGGCAGGAAGAGGTGAGCTGTTTGCTGCCCACCTCCCCATACCACATCCAGATGAACCTCAAAGGGGGTCCCCTTCCGTGGGACTCATCCTGTGCTCTCATGAGAATCCTATCCTACAAAACTTAATTTGCTGAATGTTACTCGAGGCCCAAAACGTATGAGTTGCAGACTGCCTCTGTCATGCTCTGAGACCCTGCCGGATCTCAGGCCCCCCACATGGCAGATTTTTATTTCTGGATTTAGACACACTACGTGCAATGACCCAGTGAACAAGAAGACCTGGGGAAGGCTTTGCACCATCCTGCCACTTCAGTGCCTCAAAATTCAGAGTGCATTCCTCAGTCCCAAGAAGGAACACGCGTGCCTCTCATCACCTTACCCATAGCACAAGTGTGGCAGGTCACCATCCAGGCACCGTGTCGTGGGCTGGAGACACGCACTGCAGAAGGCCGGGCACCTCTCATGTTATTCTGCTTTGGAAAGTCTTCATTGGTTCATCCGACTTCAAAACAAAACCAAGGTGTTCACCCTCAGAGCTGCTAGGGGTCCACTTTTTGGCTGAATAACTGGCTTTAGACTTTTGAGTTGTTAGCTCCCTTCCACCTGGTCAAAGAGCGGGATCTCTGTTGCGTTTAAGATGTTGGATATCACCAACTTACTGTGGATACGAACAGCAAAATCCGATTATCAGAGACATATACCTATACATCAGGGGCATGTATGTGGGTCATGCACACTACTTTTTTTTAAGTCAAGTCATGGGTTTAGTTTCTCAAGTTGTCTTTTTTTTTTCTTGAAAGCAAGGTTTCCAGCTGGTTTAGTACCATGTCATCACACAGACCAAATATTCAGTGACTTCAGCTCAGAAGCACTGCTTGCAGCATTTCCAAGACGTGGAAGGCCTGCAAAATGTAATGTGTGCTCAGCAACGGAAAGATACCAAAATGGGAATGGGGAGGAGGAAGAAGGAGATCAGCGCAGGGTGTGACTTGAAAGACAGCAGAACAGGAGAATAACTACAAAAAAGAGGGAAGAGGTGAAAGATAAAGGAGATGTATGAGTAGGTGAAATATTTCAAGTTGCTTCATGATTTGTGTGACTCATAGCTGGAAAGGCTGGAGCTGCCTCTATTAATTCAACCCCAGTTTTCTTTTGACCGCCTCTGAACCTCGCCACTTCAGTGCCTGACCCTTTCCCCCCCGCATCGCACTTACGGCCGCCTGCCCCTCTGCCCCCAGCACCTCTTCCAGGCTTCAAAACTTGAGGCATCTTTCAGATGGCTGCTCAGCCTGTGCCCTGCCTGCGATTCATCCAGGGAATCAGGACAGAATCACTGTTATTGACCTCTTCAGTGCCCAAAAACGAGAGCGCTCAGGAGCATCCTGAGCCTCTGGGTTTGTTGCTGCCGTTGTTTGAGCCAGTATTATGCCACTGGTCAGGGTCGGTGGAAGGGGGGATGTGTGTGGAGGTGTGTTTGTAAATCCTAAATGGATCTCTTCTTGCATTTCCTTTAGTAATTTGGTCCTTTTAAAGACTCACCAGGCCATGAAGACAGGGGCAAAACTAATGTAAATACAGCCAAACGCATTGCTTGGTGTGTAGCAAAACTTTTGCTGTGATACAAACCCAAGGAAGAACGCGTTTGCTGTGGTAATTGTGATTAGCTGGAGCTAAGGAACCTGAATCAACTCTTCAGTTTGATTTGTCTTTTTAACATATTTGGAAGCTGAGGACCTTATGACCCCTCAGGGAAACTAAAACTCTTAAAGCTCTCATCTCTGGCCTTTTCTGTCAAAACAGGGTTGTCATTGAGCTATTGCTTTTTCTCTTACAGGCCAAAATTAAACTCCAAAGCTAATAAAATCCTCAGTGGAGTTTGTTCAGCTCTTGTTTGTGGTTTGTTTTTTTTTTACCTAAACACAGAAATCTCAAAATGACAAATCACTATCTTTTAATTAAAAATTGTAAAAGTAACGCACAAATGGACCTGTGGAATCAGGATTTTTTTCTGACAGTTGCAACCAAAATTCAAGTTCATTTACCCTCAGGCATATGGGGTTATCTGTGATTTTTTAAAAAATGTCTAATGTGAGAAGCTTTACGTACATTTACAGAAGAGATTATATAGAGATTTTGAACATGACAAATTGCAATTAGATGCTAAATTCTCACCATAAGTCAATGGGAAATCTCCCCTGTGTGATTGATGGTTAATCTGCATGTTTATCTTTTCTTCCTTAGCTGTTAAATTCTGTATTTTTGTTTAAATTTGTAGTTTCTGTCTTAATTTACGTATGTATAAGCTTGAGGCTGCTTTCACCTGATTTTGTGGAAACTGAGTTTAAGACACTGCACTGCCTCTTTGTATGTGGGAGACCTCTCTTTGAATCTTCAAATGCTTAAGCTCACCAAGCACATTTGACAGAGGTATTGAAATCCAAATGTGTTAAAAGTCCTTATAAGTATTCTGAAAATGGGCAGCCAGTTAAGAGCTGCGGTTAATACAACAGTAAGGTAAAAAGTGCAGCGTTTCATATGAGACCTTGGAAAATCCAGATAGGGTCTCAACCTCAAGATACAAATCCATAGAAAATTGGGCTTCATTGATCCCCCCCCCTGCTCAGAGAACCACTACAGAACTGTGATATATATTATATAGATACACACGTTTCTATAGTGTATACATCCCCACAGTGTCCACTCAACTTTCCTACGAGAAAGCTACTGTAATGTAACAGTAATGACTTTCTCATATGATTATATTATTTGCAAAAAGAGAGGTTTGCATATATGTATGCATACATACATGCAGTCGCCTTTTGTTTTAAGTACAGTGTCAGTATCTCTCGCTGCCTCCATGTGAAGAGACCTCAGCCCCGCATAATCTCTTTGATGAAGGGAAAATACAAACCCACATGCCAAATACTTTGAGTTTCCAGCATAAACGTGGATCCATGTTGACAAGTTTTCCCAGGGATTGTAAACCCAGTAAAATATTTTCATTCCAATTTCTTGAGAGGTTGGAAAAATCAACAAAAGAGCTGCATGGGACCGATGGCCAGAAATAATATTACCATTTTAAACACAAAACCATCTCACAATATCTTGTGAGTAATAAAATGCTTTAGAACATTTTCTTTAATTTGGTTTGTTTGTGTTGTGTTCTGGCTTTTGTTTTGTTTTAAATGTGCCTGATTTTTCCTGCTGAATAAAAGCACCGCAGCTGTTGAACAGAAACAAATGACTGGAAGAGAAAAATCACATCCGACTGGGGGTTCAGAAGAGAACCTCCACTGTACAAGGGATGGTGTAGGTTTGCTCAGTGATTAGATAGGTTTCTCTGGTTTCGTTAAGGATAACTGCCCAGAGAGGTGGGGGAGTCTCCTTCTGTGGAGACTTTCAAAAGCCGCCTGGACTTGTTCCTGTGTGACCTACTCTAGGTGATCCTGCTCTGGCAGGGGGGTTGGACTAGATAATCTCTAGAGGTCCCTTCCAAGCCCTACCACGCTGTGAATCTGTGTGAATCTGTGAACTTTCCTCCTGGTAGAGGTACTGCCAGGCTAGCACTAGCAGAGGTAACAAGGCTGCAGACAAATCCAGGTGGCTTTGTCCTTTCTGTTTGGGCAGTGGTAGAGCAAGGAGGGCTCACTCCAGCAAATCTGCTGGCACAAGCCAAAGGCCAGGGAGAGACATCGTCTTCCACACCTGCCAGCACAGGAATGCCAAGTGTTCTCAAAGTGAGCATTTGCCTATGGTCTAGTAAATGGCTTTTGAAAGGAAGCCATTTAAGGGCATTTTGAACTCTGTCTCCAGAGTTACGGCTTGATGAGCCCTCAAGCCTCACTCCAACAGCCCTCCTGGGATTCCTGACTGTCCAAAGGGTTTGTGGGAAAACATGATCAAAGCAATCTTGTCCTTTTTTTTGTTATGACCTGTTCAAGGAAGCAGTAGATAGCAGGGGCAGGGATGAGGAAAAAGAGGTGGCTGACCAAAACAGCTCTCCCTGTGCTGAGATATCCAGCATAGCTGGAGAAAAGAAGAAATTGGCTGTCCCATCTACCCCAACCTCTTCCCCCTTCAGCCACCCCTAACTAAATACAGACAGCCCTGGAGACTTCTGAAAAAGGCAACAGGAGCTGGAGAATTAAAGAAATTAGGAAAGCAAACCAATTTCCCCTAGGATGTATACTGGTGGGTCCAGTTGAGACCATCCATGGAATTTTATGGATGCTGGCTTGTAAAAGAGGGCTTGGTTTCAGTGAGAGCCTCAGCTACCTCTAGGGACTGAAAAAGTTTATGATTTTTGATCTTGCCAGGTACACTTATACATGAGAACAGTACTACCTCTGGGGTGTGCATGCATTTGGTTGTCTGAAATATGTATAGGTTACCTGGGAGCACCCAGAACTGTAAAACAGGACACCTATGGTCCAGCCTCTGACAAGCCACGTCAGTGACCATGCAAAACCTGCCGGCAAATGCACAGCCTTTTTCTGGACCTGTGCATGAGAAAGTTGTAAGATGAATTTTCCTTGCCAATGAGAAAAAACTGTTCCCTTTCACTGAAGCCCTGGAAAAAGACCTTTTTTTTGTACTCTGCCTGCAAGACTTCTACAGTTTTTTCTAAGACTTGGATACACTACCATTGTAAACAATATTATATATGCAACTATAATGAAATACAATTCTAAAGTCATATAAAGGTTAAGCTATTTCTAACAAAATACTAAACCAAATTAGTCTCATTAACAAGTTGATATTGAACATATTAACTTACAGACAAGCAATTCCTAAACTCCCTAATAATGTATTAGGCTAACAGCCCAAACAGCAATATCAAAGGAAATTCAAGGCAGACATTCTGCCAACTAGAGGACTTGGCTAAACTGATACATTTGTAGCTGAGACTAATTTTTGAATTAGAACTTCAATAATACTTTTATGGCAGCCTGCCTAGACCGTTGTGGTTAGACAATAGCAATTCTTCCCTTTTCTTCCAGTATTTTTATTCATTTGTAACACAATCTGTGAAGAATATAACTTGAAAGCCAGCCCACATCTCAGTTAAGACTGAAACCTGTAAGATAATAATTGACACACATTATTGCCCCAACCTCATATGTGATCACCTCAACACAGTCAGATGTTTACAGCTAAACACTTATTTCTAAGCATTGTCCTCAGCAGCAGTTCTAAACAAGCCCTAGCAGATATAAAGAAGGAAACAAAAAAAATACTTAATTATATATTAGAGTTTCTGCTTTCTAATTCTTGCCAAACTCCATTTTTCTCAGGGAGACTGAGTTGCTCTTTAGTTCAGACCTAAGTGGCTTTCTGGTCATAATAAACTTATAGACTAGTAAATTACTCTTACTGGCTTGCAGTGACTCAGAGTTTCTAGTACTGTTTGGTTCTTCTAACTTGTTAGAAAAGGAGAGAGTAAATACCTCTTGTGAATCTTTCAAAGGTCCAAGTGTCTCTCTTCCCACAGTTCTTCAGCAAGCTAATAAAAGCCACCTGGGAAAAAAGGAATTAAGTGGCTGAAGAAGGCTGATAAAACCAGGATGAAATACAGGGAGTCCCTCTAAGCTTATATCAGGCCTGTGTTACAAACCAAGAACATCTTCCTATCAGCCTTCACTGAAGCTGCCAGTCAGTAAGTACTGCTTACTGATTAAGTAATTAATGAAAAATTCTATTTTGGCAAGTGAGAATGCTGTCTGAATGGGAAGCTATTAAAACTAAATGGGTCACGTAAAATCAGACAATTTGTCCTGTGAGCTCTACTGACAAAGCCTAGCCAACTTGGAGAATGGCTGAGAACTTCTTACTCTGTTTCAGAACTTCAGAGCATAACAGATCTCATTAAAGGCCAGATAAATGCATTTCAAAATGGAGAAAAATGGACCGGAATCAGTTCCTCATAATGACACTTCGCATTTGGGTTTTGTTTATCAACAGTGTATCTACACATGACCCAATCAGCCCAGCCCCCTGTCCTGTCAGTGGAGACAAACACAGGAGTTTGTAGGTTCGGATTCAGCCACTGTGTCCTGGATGCAGCATGTCTCACAGATGACATTTTATCTCCACTGACTATAAAGTGAATTAAGGCAAGCAGCTCAAACCTGGGCAGCTGCACTGCAGACCCCTAAACTATGCACTGGGTCGTCATTCACACTGCTGCAAAAGGGGCGTGCAGTGTAACAGAGCCAGGAAGGAACATTTACGTTATCCACACCACTGCAGATTGATCCTGTGCGGTACAAGGAATTTTAAAAGTGGACTTTCTATACCTGCTCCACAGTCATTCGGTTCTTATCAAAAGCTGCACAGATTTGTATTAAGAGCAGGACCCATCTACATTGCTGGCTTATTTATATATTTTTCTTTGCAAAGTCCAAAACCCCCTGCCACTAAATTCCTGTCACTCAGTGTTCCACAGCATAAATCCATATGCCAAAAAGTTCGTTACATCTAACAAGAGTTGTATTGATTTTATACACATTGTACAATTCCTGAAATTGGCAGTTTATCAGCATATCAGTTGTTGGCTTGTTTATGCAAAAAAAAAAAAAAAAAAGTGTTTGAATAACTTCAGCCAAGGTTAACAAACCTCTCAGCTAAACATATACCATACATGCCCTACATGTTCATTGGTTTGGATATCAATTACATGCCTTAGTTAAATAAACAGGCTTTATCTTTTGTTACATCACAAGCAAATGATACATACCTGCCTGTAAAACTATTTGGTAGGATCCGCAAGAGAGACTCGGGGGCTGGAACCTTTCTCCTACCTGAGTTAGAAGGACAACACTAACTTTCAGGAAATCCATATACAAACAGGCCATTTGTTGTTTAACCTGTTCTCTGGAGGCTGTGTTGCTACAGATGATTAAACAGTGCTTGACACCACTCGGATGCACTGTGTTTTTCCAGCCGGTAAGCACAACGGGGGAGAGGAGCAGCAGAGGAAGGGGGAGTAAATCATACATTTGCACTCTGCCACAGACTCCAGTGTGTGTGAAAGAAATCACTGATATTTTGAAGACAGTGAAATAATTCAGGGGGTTCATCCAGTTTCAACAACACTGTGGTGAGACTGCTGAAGTAAACCCGGCCAAATTCTTCCGTCTATCTTCTTTAGGACTGTCACAGATAATCTCTGACCAAGTAGCTGGTCAGCTGCTGCTCGCCAGCCCAGCTATCAGGATTATGGACATCACAACCATCACACTGACAGACCATTATTTCATTAGGACACCAGATATAAGCCCAGAGCCACTTACTTTACTACAAAGACTTCAACAACCATCAAGGTTTGCTAAAATCCAAATGTCCTCTTCCCTGGAGGAAAACATGAGGGACTTGTGGATCATTACCACTGACAATCAGCACACAGATTACCATATGGCTCTGTCTTCCTACCATCTACATGCGCCTCCCTAGCTTTCTGGCACCGCATGTGTTCCCTTGTCAAAGGCACTAAACGTGAGTGTCAAGTGACAGAAAATAAAAGCTGAGGCTGTCCCACACTCCCACAAAACCTTCCTGCCCACCTCCCTCTACTGATGCTGCCAAATCTCACCCCAAGCCTTCCTGTGATTCACAGATGATTTAATCAGTTCTGAACAGATAGACCTTGTGATTGAACAAGCACCAGAAATGCAAGGCACCATAAAAGGACACCACGAAACCCAGCAGTCTACTAGAGCTCCCAGAGCCCAATACCTTCAAAGTTTTACAAGTACTACATGCTCGGGAGAGGGCATGAACCAAGAACTTTGAATACAAGAGCCGCTTTTCTTCCACCACGGTAGTAAGCAAGCGTCACTTGACCAAAATAGCTGGCATGGAACCCATAGTAGAAGGCTGTCTACTCAAAGACACAGTCTGGCATGCAAAGTGTCCCGGGTGCATGAGTAACAGCCTGCTATGGACTATGGTCAACCCTTCTCCACTCTAATCCTAAGGAAGCTTACATATAAAATAACCTAAGATGAAATGCAGCCTCGTATAACAGAAGCTTAATGTTTATATTCAGATCCAGGACCTGGATGTGAAACCAATCTCTTCTAGTCAATGGCTAGACAGTAAACAACCTTTCTCACTCTCCTGGAACTGCCTGAAGCATTTGATGGTGTCTCAGAGACACAGTTCCTTTTCCTAAGAAAAAAATGCAAGGTCCAGTGTAACAATCTGAAAGGGGCTAACCTCTTTCTGCAGCAAGGCACCCAAAACATCATGAGGGAAAAGAGCAGCTTTATCAGAAACTTTCACACAGCTCTTCTTCAACATCTACAAGCAATCATTAGATACAGCAGTTGAAAACCTATGACTTAAGTTCCAGGTTGTTATTTGGAAAGTCACCTGAACCACCTTTCTGAAATCAAGACCTTGTACAGCATCATCTAGCAGTCATTCCCAGCTGGCTAGGAAACTTGTCCCTAGTAGATTATAACCTGGTTGTAGTAAGTCATGCCTTGGTCATCCAACGTCTGTCTCATCCAGTATACGTTGGCAGGAAACTGCAATTACTGTAAAATACAACCAGGGTTCTTCTCAGAAACAGAGGCTATGACAAAGGTGCCAAACTTTGCTGCCGCCCTGTTGTACGCAGTTCTGCCCTCAGGAGGAACACGGGCTAAAGCACACCACTTACCTGGCCCACTTTGGTCAGCACCCCGGGAGAACGTGCAGTGCAGTTGCAAAGTAAGAACCCCACACAAGCCAGGGGTGGATGTTTACAAACATCCATGCTCAGCTGAAAGACTGCAAGCGATGACAGATTGAAATTACTTTTGAAATGGATGCCAGCACTTAATTACGTTCACAGTTAAAAGTTTGCTCTTCAGAAAGATATTTATAACAAGCATTTTAGGCATCTAATTAAACTGTGATTCAGAACATGTAAGCCTGAGATCCTAACTTCCCTGCATGTCCAAAGCGAAAGATATGGATACTAGCACATGGCCCAGAGCACCTAAATAGATGCGGAGAATCAGACGGCTTGAATATCTATCTTTGCCTTCGTTAGCTTAAGATAATCTAAAGCCATGTTCCACTACAGGTTTGTCAACTTCACATAATTACTTTTGATATAGCAGAGAAACATTGAAGCAGAGCAAATCTGTTTGTGGATGTAGTGAGAATCGTAATACTGCAACACGCAATCAGCAGCGCAGCTGGAACTTCAGCCCACACTTCTGCGCCTTGCTGGCTTGGGATAGGCTTAAGTACGTACTTATGCCCTGCTCAATGGGGCCTGTAGAAACAGATTTCAGCTGTTATAACAATGCTTTCGTCTCTGGCGTGCATCCGTGCGAGGGATTCCAGCTTCTCCGATTTCCTGAGTATTGCTCGTTTCCTGGAACATTTGGAAGCGTCACAACCATCTTCCCCATTTCTCTGCCAACCTGTCTTCCAGGGCAAAGAGTTCAAGTGGCTTCATTTGGTTCACTTTTACCAGAATTTCTCTTTTATTTCTGATAAGGTGTAAACAAATAACCAGGAGTGCTGGATAAGAAAACTCCTCCCTCATGCTTCATTTCTTGTCTACTATTCCCTGGCAGAATTTAACGTTAAAAAAGATTTGCCTTGTGTTCAGCATCCACTGACTTCAGTGGCTGCTCCTTCTAGTCATAAAACTCGGTCTGCGTTCTTCTTAGTAGCTGTTTTCCAGCATATCCGTTGCTGTACAGCTTTGGGGCAACTCTACAGACTGCTCTCCAGAAATGCGATGCTGCTCTCTTCTCATAGCAGCACAACACTGGCTTGTGCTGGTGTAGGCAGGGGGACCGAAGGCATTCAAAAGCTGCTGAGACTCCCACGTTGCTGGCAACGACTGTGTCCCCTCACCCCCCGACCCGTGTCATCCTCCTGTTTTAGTCCAGCATGAGGCTCAGGATAGGAAAAAACAGACTGGACAAAACTGTCCCAGGAGCAGAGCAGGCCCTCAAGGTCATCTGGGGTAGACTACTTGATTTTCCCCTGTATCAGCGACAACACAACTGTTTCAGTTTCGCATCTCACTGACAAAATCAGGAGCAGAACAATGTGGGGCTGCCTTGGCTTTCTGAATGATTGAGCATATGTTCTCTCTCTGCTCCCAGGTGGCGTAAAGCACAACCACTGTCTTTTCTTGATGGTGTTTTGCTTTCGGAAAGATTCAATTCTACATCCTGGCTTTCAAAAACCCAGTTCACAGTGTCCTGTGTTTGCCTGCTCTAGTGAATATAGGGGCAGTAGTAAAACCCCAGTGTGGGAGTCAGCACAGGGTGACTGCTGCAGATTTTACACTCAGCCACGCAGAAGGCTTTGGTCGATGTATGAAATAGTTTGTAACCCCTTCACATGTACTTCCCTGTGGAAATTCTTTACAGGTTGTTGTTTCCCTCACCTGAAGTTTTACAGATTAATCACCAACATGAATCTGACTCTCCTTATGCATCTATAAAACAGCCCAGCCAGAAACTGTTTGGTATTCAAGAGAGTCTCAACAGGGAGAAGAGTTCAAATCTAACCCCCCACTGACAGGCATTTAGGAAAGCGTGTCATACTACAATGTCACCTTACCTTTCCCCTCAAGGCTGAAGTTTATGAGAAAAATGTGCAGTGGAGACACTGATAACGCACAGATGTGCTCACACAAGCTATGCACCTTGAAAATGTGTTAAATTTTATTTACTCTTACTTGGCTTTTTTTGGCATGTCCCTTTATGTAAACTCACTGTGTGCATCTCAATACATGTTTGCAATGGTATCTCTAAATCACTGAACAGTTTACCCGCTACTGCCACTATAAACTGGCTGCAGAATATAGAAACATACTGACTTTCATATATGCATCAACCTGGATTATGTCATTGGCATCAATTAATCTCCACAATATGCATTTTTTTAAAAGGCCACCCAGTGCAAAGCTTTATATAAAAAATGGTATGGATAGAGGCATTAGATTAAAACCAGCAGAGTTCCTGTGGCACAGGCAGTCCATCAGCTGAATCACAATAATTGACCATGTGCATGTCCTTAGCATGCCCCAATTGCAAAGTAAAATGTGTTAGTGTAAACCACCATGAAGGTGCCCGCACCCTCAAACAGTCAATAGGCTGCAATGCTGCTATTACAGTCCTCACCACCTTTTAGGACAGGCTTAACTGTGACCTTGGTACAGCTTGGAAGCTTCCACTGTTACATGCCAGGCAACAAAGAGCCAGAGGAGCTGTTCATTATTATCAGAATACCGTACAGAAAAAACCAGGGATCAAGAACTACCATCAACGCTACTTCGAGCAACGAGTCGTAAGATAGCTCACCGTGTCATGAACTCTGAATCTTGGAAGCACGTGGTCCACCCCAGCTCTCAGCAGTTTCAGAAAGTTTTAAGGCTACCTGAAACAGAAAAATGACAATTCAAAATGTCCCATGAAACACAGTGTACAATTGTTTCATTTTGACTACTATGTCTTTATCAAATAGATAAGCTGTGATTTCGTATTGTTTATCACTGCTACTGTTCCGAGCACCCTTTAACACAATCCACAACCATGCTTACTTACTCAATCTTTGAAGCAGGCTATTTGATACTGCTGAAAAATCTGCCTAACATTGATAAATCAAGCTGCTGCAGGGGAAATGTCTCCTTCCTTAGTCAAATGGAGTGAGTAGTAAGAGTGCTTAAAGTGTCTGCTAGCTACAAATACATTTGTGATGATACAAGCCTTATCCCTGTACGAATCTATACTTTGCTGGTCCTGGCTTCAGTCCCTTCACTTTAGGCTTAGTCTTTCCCACATTCCACTTCCTCAAAGATTTCTGGAAACCCAAAGGGGATTTAAACAAGGAAAATAAACTCATATAAGTCTCTGAGAAATACAGATACCTTCTAAAAAGAGTTTCAAAGCACGCTGAATAATCAGAATTTTATTTTATTCAAAGAGCTGATTAAATTCTGCAAGTCCTGAGCATTCTGCTCCAAGTTATCTCCATCACAGGGGAGAGAAGCAGTAGCAGAATTTATGCATGGTTCTGAAATAACTAATATAAAATGGAAGAAAAGCTGGACTATTGTGTTCAAAAGGTAACAGGCAACAGTTAGTATAATTAGCATCTGGTTATGAATAGCAATATCATTGCTGGCACTGTTAAACACCTTTGTCAGCAACCTAGATAGTGGGATGGAGAGCACCCTCAACAAGTGCACAGATCAAACCATGTGGAAGTCAGCATGTGGAAGGGAACAGTTTTTATTCTTGGTGTTTGTGAAGCCACTATGTCCAGCCATACATCTCCCAGTAGAGAAGTGAGATCAAGAAACCGGAGTGAGCTGAGCAGAAGGCCACCAGGATGGCTGGGGCCGGCACACTTGCCCAGTGAGGCAAGGTGGGCAGCCTGGGGTTGTTCAGCCTGGAAAAGAGACGACTTCAGGGGGACCTAACAGCAGCCTTTGGGGGACTGCAGAGAAGATGGGGACAGACTCTTTCCAGAGGTGCACAGCGAAGGGATGAGAAGCAACAGACACAAGTTTCATCAATGAAAATTCTGGCTGGATTGAAGGTAAACAATTGCACTGTGAAGGTAGTTAAGCAATGGAAGAGGCTGACCAGAAAAAATGTGTGGTCTCCATAGATATACCCAAAATTAACTAGACAAGGTTCTGAGGAGCCTGGTGTAACACTGAAGCTGGTCCTGCTCTGAGCTGGGGCTAGTACCAGACGATCTCTGCAAGTTCCTTTCAACCTAAATTTCTTTGTGATTCTGTGACTCTTTTCATCTACAAAATAAAACTCATTTCTACTTTAAAATGCTTTATATGAATTTGTAAAGAAAGGAAATTGAATACCCTAAAATGTAACCTTTTAACTCTTACAATCAGGTAAAATTAAATTATTTATGATTTAATGTAGAAGTACTACACGAGCCTTTAACCATGCAAATGACAACTATTGCTTTCCTTCTCTACAGGTTCATAAACTGCACTCATCAATATAATATCTGAGCAGCTTCTAGTAGTGCTGTAGGCAACATGCCTAACATCTGGCTTGTAGTTTGTTTCACGGTTACTGGCATTCTCTTCTATCTCTTTAGATCTTGACTCCTTTTGTTAGGGACATTCACATAAACAGGATGTTTCCCTTTCTGCCTGTGCTGATAGCATATTGATGCAAGTTCTCCTGCAATAGCCATTTTTAGAAATGTAACATTAAAGGCGGTGATTACCAGCAAACTGAATCAAACCTGCATTCAAAATGACAAAATAAAATGGAATCTTGTCCAGAACCTGCTAAAAAAACTGCTCTCTGTCTCCACTTTATCTGATAGCAGCAAATGTAATTTGCACAGCTGTTCTTCAGGGACTTATACAAAGGCTTCAGGCTCTGGGAAGACCTAACCTTTGTTTCTTTCTGGGCTGATTCTATCTCATTTTTATAAGGTCATAAATCAAGGCAAGAAAGAGAGAAAATATATTTGGGCTTCTGAATGCAAAATGAATGAGGAAAAAAGCTGTCATTTAAAGCAAAGTCCTCCCCCCCAACCCTTTTTCTTCCCAAGTGCAAGCTCCCTGCTGTACAAATCAAAAGTATGAACCGAGACAGTACCTAAATCTTTTATGAAATGGGCCCTTCACTTGCACTTCAATGGAGCTTGCTGTGCATTAAAATTTCTTTTAATGGCAGAAGGAAATAATTCTGCAGTTAGGGCACAGTGCTCCCTGCTGCACCAGGTATTTGGGCTAGATATGGGGCAGATGGACTACAGAAGGGAAAAAGAACTGGTGTTAGTGGCTTTATGCTGTCTGCTCCTGGACCACAAGACCTGACGGTCCCTACAGTCCTGTAAGGGTACAAAACATGTACATCATGAGATCCATAAGGTCCTTATACACCATCCCCACGTAGTTCTTCTGCACACGCTATGTCGCCTGACCTGCAACGTCACCCATCCTTGCAGCAGGCGTGTGGTAGCATGGGGATAGTTAAGCAACCCAAATCTCAAGCCAAGGTGAGAAGTAAGCCAGCAAGGGTGGCCAAGGTCAACAAGGGTGGGTTTTCCAGGGACCCAGCTGCATGTTAGCACTCCAGCCCTTTAGCATACTCATCTCATGGCTTGAGGACACACTGGGATCTTGACATGAGAAGTTCCTGGATGTGCACCAATTTGCCCAGCCAGGGAGAACTGGATCCTCTGACATTGGGCACGCTCCTTTCTTACTCAGCTCTCTTGCTTCTCCCCTCCCACTAACCACAAAGCAGAAGATATATGAGTACTACCTTGTTTCCCCGAATCTTCCCTCTTGCACAATACCCTCTGTACCATAGGAGGCACCTCTGCAGTTCCTCACCCTTGTGCAGACATCTGAGGGCTGAAAGAATTGCTGCATTCTTTTCTTAAGTTGTTGACATTCATATCGCCCAGGCAAGACTAACTCAGATCAATGCAACTCACAAGGGTGCGTGCTCACAGACGTATTAGCACCAGCCTTCAAAGAAACCCCCTCAAGCCCAAAAACAACAAAAAAGGAAGCTTCAAAGACTACGTCTACCCCCTCCACAACATAACGTCCCATGCTTGCTGCAAACAGTAGTAACAGAAAAATCTGCCCTGACAAGATCCAAGGAAGACATTGAAGTTAGCTCAGCTGGATTCCCTAGGAAGAACAGACTCCTCCAACGTGGAAGAAAGAATTTTTTTTTTCTAAATGGTAGGTATGTTTAATAATACAAAAGCTGCAGTACCATTGTCCAAATATTTGTTTTTATCTCTGTGCAGGCAAGCCTGTCTCTGTTCAGTCAGATCTTGCTTTACTATACACTTCCAGTGTGGAATCCTTCCCTGCATGTTTCTGAGTTTTATAAATACCCACACTACCTCTAATGCACCCTTCATCGTACTATTTAGGTATAAACTCCAATTACAGACTGCCAAGTAGAGCAGGTAAGAGCCCTCATTTCCTTATGCTTTACCCTAGCATATTTTAGTGTCTCAGTTGTTGTTTTTACCTGGCATCAGATATGAGATATAAATTGCGCTTAGAATAATTTTTCGTCATTGCTATTTGCAGCTGCCGGTGAGTTTATTAAAACTGAAAAGGTAATATACCCCATATTCTTTTGTGTATGCTGGTTTTTCTCTTCCAGTTCCTTTTGTCTGAACCAGAAGTCATTGAATCTAACAGTTTTTGGTTTAAACACAAATTTGAGGAAAAAATGCACTAAAGGTTTTGGTTGCTTGTTGTGGGTTTTTTGTTGGTTTTTTTTTTTTGAGAACTAAATGTACAGCTATAAAAATATTTTCAACATCATGTTGCAGTATGCTACATTTCTGACTGTGCTGTCTTTGTACATTATGTATCCTTTTTCATTTCAGCCTGTTTCTCTGTACAGAAGTAAATGGTGAAGCGTATCAGTACTGGATGTTCTTGTGAAGGCTTGTGCTGAAGTGCAGAGCTAAGATCAAAGTTCATTCATGTTTTCTAGGTGTTACTGAAATGAAATATTTGGTTTGCTACTGATAATTATAGGAAAAGTTTCTAATGAGAGAAAAGACGTTTTCTCTTTCTCAGTCTGCGTTTAGTTGGAATATTACTATAAGACACAAGAAAACCTGTTAGAAATGTCACTGAATATACTGAATTACAATTTCTTTTAATCTTGTCTACAGTTTCAACCCAGCCACTGAAATCTCATTTCCTTCTCTGAAAATTAACAACAAAGGACCGTGACATAATTTTCGGAAGCTAAACGCCACAGCTGCTTCCTACAGTCATCCTCCATTCTCATCTTCTCATGCTAATTTACGCCAAACTCTGGCTGCACAGCTGAGGAACGACTACCAAAAGTATAGGCAGATAGATGGATTGCACACACACACCCACACCCATATATCTTTTGATTTCCATATCTACCAGATTAGGGGCTCACTATCTGGAATGTCCTTACCTATAATCTTGTTCAATAAAACATCTTTCTTTCTATTTCAATTTCAAAAGACAACAAAAAGGTACCTTTTAATCCACAGTGACTGGCAGATGGCTATTACTTAGTATTTTACTTTCTCTGAGTGCAGCGTATCAATGCTGCATCGATGCCACTCTGACATTAGAAGACTTGGGTTTTGCATAGTGTTGGGTGTTTGGGGTTTTTCTCCCCAGAAATCACATCCCATTGTTTCTGCAATCATTGTCTATTCTCATTTTCACATAACTGCCACTTTATTAAGCAAAGTACTTAGAAAGTTCCTCCCAAAACCTTTATATGGAGTGCTTTTCAAAAATTAAATGCTAACAGAACAATTTCTCTCCCCTCTCTCCCTTCCATCACTAGAGGAATAGCAATTAGTAGGGCTGTTTTCCTTTTTTTCCAATCTTCTCCTTTCAAATCTGTTTGTGATAGTTAGACACCATACTGATGTGGGTGGCATAAGAACCAGAATAGAATAAAGGAATAGCAGAACAGCACAATATGGGAGTACATTGCCTGTCTTAGTGAAGGTACACATGAAAAGTAGTGGTGATAGGAAAGGAATCTGAAGAAGTGAAAAAATGGCAGAGAATTTTTATGGCTTAGTTTGGACTCATTCTTGCAAATATTTGCTGCTGAGGCCATCATCTGTGGATGCAGCTGCGCAATTTCACATCACAGAATCACGTTAGCAGGCAGAACTGAGACACAGCAGAACTGAGATTATACCGATGCTGTGTCAAGTAAACCATGGGAGAAGGTTCACATACTCAAAATTATTGTTTTATTTCATGCACGCAGCTGAATATTGCAGCACTGGCATTCCCAGGCCTTTGCTGATGCTCTAGCTGGCTGCTCAGCTTTAATTGTAGGCAGACATGGCAGGAACATGCATGAAAAAGAAACCTTGGTTGCAGGGGTGCTTGGAGAGCAACTGTTCCATAAGCAGTCACTAGCAAGTGGCAGCCACCACTAGAAAGATGACAGCTTTCCAAAGAAGCTGGAGCCAAGAAGCCAGTAGGATACCTTGCAATGGGAAAATGGGCACAGAGAAGCACAAGCTTTTCCTCCACGCTACTTATTCCTGGTGGGAAGTCAAACATCACTCTGGGAGGAAGGGGTTTGGCAGGGACATGAGGTAGCTTGAATCTGAAGGTCAACTGAGTCAAACTACCAACCTCAGCACTGACACTTGGTACATATGCCGCTGTCTACTGCCTTGCACAACAGCCTCCTCATTTTGTGTGCATGGCTCTTACTATCTCCCTCTACATACTGCCTAGTAAATAGCCACCAGGCCATTTAATGTTTGTTACAGCATTGAGAAAATTTCCTGGCTGTTTCTGAGGCACCCTGCAGGCTCTGCTGGAGGGATGGGAAGGAGATCCACAACGTCACAGAGCTTATCACATCAGTATGAGCTCAGATAACTCCTAAAGGAATATTACTCTACTAAGCACATGCTTTATGAATATGTATTGTAGAGGTGTACTGCAATGTACACATACACTATGCATGCACAGTAAACAATGTGGTGGGATTACTTTGACAGCACTGCCATCAAAAAACAGCTCCTTCCAACACGATGCAAATAAATACCCAGTCTTGCTTCAAGCATTTGACATACTGCAAATATTGAGCAGGCATTATTATCCCCAGTGCTGTATTTTTAAAACAATTTTTCAAAAGCACGTTGCCATCACACTGCCAAGTTTCACGGTTTGTACTATCATAGAACTACTGAGGCTGGAAGGGACCTTAGGAATTACTTTGACAGCCTCCTGTTGAGGTCTCTTATAGCTTTGCACAGTCAGATTTTGAAAACCTCCAGTGATTCCACAGCTTCTCTGGGGGACCTCTTCAGCTATAACTGTGTTCAGTTTTCATCTTTAAAACAAACAAACAAACAAATAAAAACCAATAAAAAAAGACTTTTTGATTCTAAGAAACAGAAAACTTTTCTTTTTCCTCCTGATTTGCTGAAATAGTTTCAATAGATCTGACAAGTGTCAACCAGTCAGGAGGAAATTCCAACAGCAGTTACATAAATGCCTGAAAACAAGCATGCTTAGAGAGGGAAGGCTGATGCTGAGCCATGGCTGTGTCACTACAAGTATCGCTAGGCTTAAAAGAGAGAGCACTGCATTAGTAACCCTCATCTGGATGACCCCAGGTCAGTTCTCTTTGGATGAAATGTATATTTAAATATCTTCACATCAAAGAAAAGGGAGAAATAATTACACCTACATCCTCCACTTTCATTTTTAAACCAATTCATGCATTGTGGTTGTACCTAATCAAAATTCTACCTCCAAAACACTTTGCACCAGATATATTTTTTCAGAGCAGACAGAGCAATCCCTTCCTCCTGTTCTGAAGGAACAGATCGTTCAAGACAGGAGCTTGGGCTGTGCTGAAAGCAGTTAAAATTACAGCCAGTTCCCAAAATAGATATCAAAAGCCCAGCAGGCTTCTCTTCCCTCCATGGCTGCCCACGTCGTGGGAACCATTCCACTGTCGTTACAGTCCTTACCTCTTCTCCCACCTCCCCAGACACAAGAAGGAGACCCAGTGCTCAGTCCTGAGTTCCGTAGTCCCCCAAACGGGCTGGGTTCAGCTCAAGATTTAGCCCTGGAGAGTGTCTGCAAACTTGTGTAGTTAATTTGCATTGAAGTAAAGAATAAAATTGGTATCTGGCTGCTTTTTGTTTCCAGGCCAATCATGCTGGGAAGAAACTCAGCCCTGTGTGGGGAAGCAGATTTTAAGCCACCAGGGTCTAAGCACAGAGCTGATGGAATAGAAATTCCCACCTTCTGCAGATGGCAGGTGAAATACCCCATGCACTCATCCAGGCTGGCGAAAAACAGGGAAGCTCTCCTCATCCTTCAGTGGGCACAACTTGCATTGGCACAGTCCTCAGGCCTCACAAAACCATTCCCCCTCCTCACCTGCAGTATTGCAACAGGGCTCCAACCATACACAGGTCACCTTTCCCTGGGTAACAAGGACACTTTGGCCTCCAGAGATATTTTGCAGCACCCAAAGGCTCAGCAGCCCTAAACACCTCCAGGGGCTTTATAGTCACCCCCAGCCACGGAGGCATTTAAAACCAGCTGTCAAAAATCAGCATGGATGTGGTTGGCTGGAGGGAGCAGAACTTGCGAGGGAGCTTTCTGCTTTGTGTCTCCTCCGAGCCTTTCACTAGCATCACACAGCTCGGTCTGAGGACAGAGCTGGCAGCAAGTTGTGGCATCCCGAGCTCAAGGACCCTTCAAGTGCTGCAAATTTGTCTTCAGCAGCAGTTTGTTGCCAGGGGAACTGCCCAATTCCTAACCGCACTGCAACAAAATCCCTCTCTCTCCCCCCTATCTTTTTCAGCGTGTTTAGAGAGTGTCAATCCCGAGGCTCCCAATACCCAGGCTTCCTCTCCCAGTGCTCTCCAAAATGCCAGTAACAAAGCAATCAGGACAGTTCAGCAATCAGCGTCTTGATATAATCCTTCCCCTGTGACAGTCGGTAGGAAATAAATCACCTGCTGGAGCCTGCTACAAATACACAACCCGGGCACAGATAACATCCCTAAAAAGGGATGTGAAAGACAAAGACTAATCAAGGATTCTGCAGCTATCAGAGGAAGGTATTTTCGATAGCAGAGAAAATACCTCATCTTCCTGAGTATTTCCCATGTGATTTTACCTTCATTCAAACTGTAAACATGGAGTCTGGAACCCAAGAGATCTCTAGAGGTTCTGTGAATTTTCAACATCATTAAGCATAGGATTAAATGAAACTGGAAGAAAAATACAAGCTTTCTGGTGTCCAGCATATCTACTCTTACATGAAGGTTAGGTGAGGTGAGGGAAAGGTAAAAGTGGCCAGGAGAAAGGCCATATAAAATTTCATCTTTTGACACAATCTAAATAGGAAAGCTGGAATAGAAATCAAAATATTGAAACAGCAACCTCAGAGCACCTACTGATAGCTACAGGTTTAGCTTAGAAAAGTATTCTTATGCTCCAAATATTTTTGTAGGCATTTTGCTGATGTATGAATGTGTAACGATACTTGTTTTTCCTTCTTGCACTGCCTCTTAGAAGAGGATGAAGCCCCCCCAATGATGGATCAAACCATGAAGAGGGCCTGAACCACTGCTGGGGAAAATACAGATTAGGGGTTTTTTTAATGATGCTTGAGGATAAGCATTACCAATTCCTTTCTACCTATTAGAGACATCTATTAGAGCTTGACATTTGCATATTCACATTTAAATTCCAGCTCAGTAGGTTTAGAAATCTATCAGCAGAGTGCTGTGTCCAAAGCACACTGCCTGTTGCTGAATGTTTCTGGAACATGCATTGATTTCAGAAAGGTAACAAATGTATTTTTACTCCAACTTTTAACTGCTTCACTCTGCAATTTATCTCATCACTCCTTTAAAAAAGTTGATGAGACTGACAGCTCATTATTATTTTTTATTGCCTTTTTAATGATGATAACCTTAGAATTCATCACCTTGAGAAGACACAGGGATATTCAAGTTGCAGGAACTTTATCTTTAAGGTTATAATTTTGCTTTGAAGTGCCATGTCCTAAGACTTCAAAAGGAATTTTCCTCCGCAGTAAGGAATGGACAGAGGATGAGAAACACACAGCTGTAATGTTGCAAGTTATGCTAGCTGACCTCACAGTATAAAAATACCTTGGAAATTGTACCTGAATTTATCTTAGCATTTACTGAAGCCAAATCCTGAACCACCAAAGATTTAGTAACTGCAATTTGCAAATGACTGCTGAGTCTTAGATCACTGACCACACTTCATCATACTTTGGCTGTCACTGTACCTTTTTGCACACCACGAGTTAAAGACAGGCCAATTGAGATATTATAACAGAATTTGCTAAGACTTTCTTCTCCCTGGGCTCTCTGCTCTTATTCCCATTAGATAAGTACAAGCAGGACAAACCATAACCAGTCTCTAATTAGCCAAGCTAATTAGTTCCAGTAAAATAAGACCCAAACCTTTTCACTACTGTAGAGGAAAAAAAAAATAGTAATTTCACTTCCCACTCCTAGTTTCCCTCTAAAACTGATCTCATCTCCTGGTATTTACACAACTGATAGCCTGCCAACATTCACACACCCTGGGAGGTTAACAGAATCAAGGAAATGGGGAAATCCATGGGCATAAAATAGGCAGCACACATCCAAAAGGATGCTCTTTGCATCTAAAGCACATTGACATGTCTGTAGCTCACCTATTAGCTGTTTCTAATTTTTTTGAATGTTGAATGCATTATTCTGATATTGTTTTTGTCAAAAACGAGCCTTTACCTTTCCCTCCCTCCCCCCATATCAAAGCAGGTTGGAAGTTCTAAGAAACTGAACATTATAAGCCTAGTTTTTGTTTATTACTTAGGAGTCACTAAAAAAGAAAAAAGGCAGAGAAAATCTGGATTCCTTGCAAGCTAGCTTATCTCCAGTAACATGTGTGATACAGACTGTGTTATACCAGCCCTTCCGCAAGGTAAGTTTCACCTCTTCTAACGAAAAACAGGTGGACAGACTCATGAGTAGCCCAAGCCTTAGTCATATCCAAGACTGCTACCCAAGGAGAGATCCTGAACTGTACTTGAGCAGGGCACTAGCGGGGGAAGGCAGCAGAGGTGGCCAGTGCCAGGACATGGGAGTGGCAGGGAAGGAGCCTGGGAGGTGCATTGCATGGCCTGGGTGTCCCACTGCTGAGGGAAGGCTGCACTGGGAAAGCGGGGACTGGGTCTGACTGGGCAGGTGAGCGGATGCAGACAGGAGACATCAGGCAGAAGATTGGTTGGTTGGAGATACAGATGACGCCTTCAGAAAGGCTGGGAAAGGGAAGTTCCCAGAGCAGCTGAGCCTGTTCTCAATGGTTTTGTCCCCATTCTCTGCTATGGCTGGGTGAGGTCATTCCCTCTTCCTCTTCCTCTCTGCTTTTGTGATATGTTTGGCTCCAAACCGGACAAGGGCAGAGCAGACCGTGTGATTATTTCCTTCCCAAGGCAGGTCAGGTCTTTGTCAGGGCTGTCTTAAGATTTTTCAAGGCCATCAACACAGAGATGATGAAGGATCCCCCATGACAGAGGAGCTGCCACATTTCTGCTAAGCAGGTTAAGCAATTTTTGTGCCCAATGCACCACCCTGCAAAAGAGGAAAGGGGAAAGGTGTGTTCACAAGGGAAACCCTGCCCTGCAGTCAAAGGCTGTCTCCAGAGTTTGAAGAAGCCAGCTCAGTGTTTCATCTATTTCCCCTGGTTTCTCTTCAAATAATCATTTGGAAATCCCACATTCCTAACACATGTGCTTCACACTCAATAACGAAGCCTTGACGAGAAGGGAAATGGCAGCCTGGCTAGCTGGGAGATCTGGAGCTTAGTCCAACAGAAACGGGTTGATCCTCAGCCTGACAAAATCTGCTGCATGTATTTAGCCCAAACCCAATATTATTCCGGCTCCCTTGGCTGGATCTGCATGTCTACGTTTTGGGCTGTGGTCATAGCACAGAGCAGCCGCACAACCCTATGTTCATTCTTGCAGGGTGCGTTTCGGTGGTGTTTGGCAGGAGGGGCTTTGGTGGACATGGACTAGGTTGCTTTCAGAGGAAACTTAACCAGGAGCTGTGATCCAGGTGTGCAGCGAGGAAAATGTACTTTAAGCCTTGCTGGGAGTGCAAAATTTATCTGAAGAACCAAACTAACCCCGCTTTGGAGTAAAGTGGCAGATTGCATACAGTGGAGGTGCAGGGGTCCCAGCACTGACCTCTTCAATCCAAGGGTCCACTTCTGTCACACACACCCCCAAATAAAACAATTCAGAGAAGAGGGAAATGGATGGAAATCCCTTTCTCTCCTTGTCTCTGCTTTGAGTTACAGCCTTGAGAACATATAAAGGGCAGTTTGGGGAACCTGGTAGTGGTGCAGTTCAGGGGCAGTAAGCATGATCTAGGTAAGCAGAAGTTTCTGGCGTATGCGACTGTTAACCAGACACCTTTAGTCAGTAGAAATTCAGCATAAAGCAAGCAAAAAGGAGTAAGGTATAGGGAGAGAAAGCAGGACCTGTTGCATCCTGTAAACAGTGGTGCTAAGGCACTTGGGACAAACACTAAAACCATCATATGAAAATATAACTGCTCAAGCCAAAACAAGACCTGAAAATACATTTGATATACCAGCAAGAAGCCTGCTAGAGAATTCATTATATGAGAGGCTAAACTATAGCTAATATACAATCAGAGTGTGTGATGCCGCTTGCATTCAGAAACATATTTTTAATCAGTCTTCCCCGTATTACACACTTATAAAGCTTTTAAAAAGCTTAGCAGTTCAGTGGTCTTTCATAACTATAAATCACGAGGTGTGTCAGCGACAGTGCCACCCCACAAACCAAACCTTCGCTGTTAAGTGAGCAGAATCCCAACCGATCTGACACGTGATTTAACTTGTCTGGTGAAAGCCTCCAATCTGTCTCACTCCCAAGTTAATTGGAGGTGACGGCTGACAACTGCAGCTCTGTGTGCGCAGATAATGCGTTTCCGAGCGATCCATAAGAACGGATGCCTACCGAGCCGCCTTTCCTGTTGCGTGCAGTGCGTCCGCCCCTCGCCCAGCCGTGAAACCATTGCCCGGAGCAGGATGTGAAGCCAGCCCTGAGGTCAGACACGCCAGCAGGCACCCCACCACTCATTTCCCCCCAACCCAGACAGCTTCATCGTTCTTGCCAGGGCCAAGGATTTTTGAGACACGGACAATCAGCAGAGTGATAAGGTTGCTGAGCCCCAAAGTGCTGCAGGCAGCCTCCGAGGGTTGTTCTCAGTGTCAGGTCAGGGCTGTGTGCCAGGGAGAGGAACAAACCTCGCAGGCTTAGGCAGCACCCAGAAAGGACAAAAGATTCAGCCTGGAGCCAAAGCTCAGCTAAATCTAGCTATATTTCAAGCATCCAAGCCACTGGGCTAAAATACCAAACACACTGCAGCAAACTGACCTTTTCTGAGACAGGAGATGGGGTATCTTTTCCTAGGACTGATAACTTTCCTAGTTACTTCTTTCTTTTTTCCACTACTGTGAGAATTCATGGAGTTTCAAACACCATTTAAACAGAAATGTCAAATATTAGCAAACTGCGTCTTGGCACCTAACACAATGCAACACAAAGCTGTTTCTCCAGCATATTACTACATGAAAACCCTACAGCACTGTAGGAGAAACCCAGTAATCAATAAAATATTATTGCGTGTGGCACTTAAAACAAAAGGCAGTATTCTTCAGAAAGCAGTGCTCAGAGAATAGGCTTCTTCCGTGAGTGTGCTGGTACTCAGATCTCATTAAATAAAAGCACTATTAGATTAATTAGTTAATGTCTAGTAAGCCCTTTGAAGAAATATGGTATTGTGTACATCGGTGCCAGCTGTTATTTATTTCAGGAGGAGTAGGGCATATTCTATATTTGACTGTGCCAGTACAATCCCCTTTGGCTTCAACTGTGAGATCTGAATAAAGACAGGGTATAAGATCAGGACAGGATTTAGCCTTTAAACTTTAAAAAATGCTGCTTTTACCATCTGCCATCTCCTCCAGATTTTAAATTCTACTCCAGATAAAAGAAACATTTCTTATACAAAAGAGAGGTATATTACAGCCACAAAAAGCAGTTCTCCCTTACCTACAATTCCCACACAAGCCATAAAACGGTACAAGATACTCTGAGAGGGAAGCAAGCTCAGGCAGCTCCGGACATGAAAATGGCAGAGATACAAGAGAATAGAGGTATGGACAACAGGGGAGTTATTACACCATGAAGGAAGCATACCCAGACTACACTGGTTCGTAACAGTTCTGCACAAAAATCACAGACACATCTGTGCCAATGTCAAAAGATAAGACTTAAAATACACCTTAAAATGCAGCCCAAGCAGTCCCAGAAGTGTACTTGAGAGGATTGCGTTGAGGCAGAAAATACTGGCTAGAAAGCTATCAATAAATATAAATTCTCCCAGAAGATAATGTTGGGTATCACCTCCAGTCCTTCTTAGCTTTTACACCCTCCTTTAAGTTGGCCTTCACATGTTTCTTAGACAAAAAGTTGAGTGTGAAGCTCTGCAGTATACCTATACAGTAGGATGCCTCAAGTCGAAAAGAAGTGAGGCATATAGCTAGAGGGATGATGGGCTTTGGGTTTGGTTTTGACCTCCAGAGAGGCGCTGTAAGGGTGGCAACAGACAGACATCTCCCACCAGCAAACATCGCACCTCCAGTAGTGGTCCTGGCCACACAATTATGCCTCTATGCTGCAGAGAAACTGGCCATGTGATTCACCTAAGGAGGACACTGCCTAAGCCATCCTTTAACATGTGCACACACAGTGTTTGGAAAGCTCAGCTCCCCTGATATTTCTGTTCAGACATGTGGCAGGCATCTTTCTGTGCATGAAGTCAGGACCAAGATCTGTACTTTGGAGATAACACAAATAATTATATATATGCAATCATATGTATTATCTCATCATAATTATTGATGATACCTTTATATACTGCAAGTTATGTCAACCATTTACTGCTCAGAGCTCACCTGTATTTTCAAAACAAGTGCACAAATTAAGAAAATTAATTAGTATATGTTGCTAATGTTAAATTTGATTTTTTAATAAACCTAAGAAAGGACACTCTGATACCGGAGAAAGAATTTATTTCAAGATAAAACATAATTGCCAATTCCAGAATAAAAGGTTGACCCTGTACAGAGTAAGCCTGTGTATCCCAGGATTAATAATTCTGAAGGCTCTGCATGCATGTAAATACACCTCTCTGTCCATCCCACTGCACAATCACTCTGCAAAACCTCAAAGAAAGCAAAATGTATTTTTTTTTTTTTTTCTGAACAAATGCAAAGAGTGAAACCAACCAGATAAAAAGGCCAAACTATGAAAAATAGATTTCATTACTGAACCAAAAGCAGGAACATTCAGGAAATTGGAAGTATAGATTATTACCTTGGGAGACTCAAAAAGTCTTTTTTTACTACATTAACTCCCCTATCTATTATTCATCACAGATGCCAAATCAGACAGTTTTCATGTCAGATCGCTCCCAGGCAAACCACAGCAGCCCCCCATGCCAGCAAGGGGCTGGGGGACAGTGGGGCTGATGTGGCACAGGTATGTGCTTGGGACAAGGGGCCACACCATCCCACCTCCACCTTTCTCGAACAGGAGCGATTGTCCCAGGTTAGTGGGCTCTGGGACGAAGACCTCTCCTGCCTGCAGAAGCATGGCCAAGTTTTGTCTCTCCCAGAAATGAGCTGCACCATTTCACACCTTGATACTTGCCTATTGTTACAAAAAGCAGCTTCTTGTAGGATTTTATCCTAGGCTTCTTCATACGCTTGCACCACTAAGGTGTTTGGAGGAAACTCAGAGAGCGGTAGGAGCAAATAAAGGAAGAAGAGAGATTAAAAGGTTCCAAGGATACTTTACTATTGTGTCAGATAAAGGCACATCCTAACACTGTGCCTTCTACATGCCCCACCACCTTTACTACTCCCCTATGGCCTTGAGTGCTGCTTGCCCCATATTTCTGCTGGTGCCCACACCCCCCACTCCCTTCCTCTCCTAGCAGCTATCATTCTCTTTCTCCCTTGCAAAGGGCTCGCAATTCCCCTTCCTTCATTACCATTCTCTTTCTTCTTTTCTTCCTCTTCCAGAGCATCATTTTTTAAAGGCTGTCCTGGGAGGCTGGGAAGAATTGAGAATGTATCTGTGTGTGTGTGTATAAACACACACGTATGTGTGTACACGTGTGTGTAACATTTCCCCACTCTCAGGAGCAGCAGAAACACACTGTTCTTCGCTGCAGTCCAAGAGGGTAAGGAGTGGAAGACTGCACACTCCTGAGGACATGCAGGGCCCCCTGACTGTGGCAGGGGAGCGGCAGTGCTTGGGGACTGAAGCTCCCGGTGAATCTGCCTCAGCATCCCAACAAGTCCATTTCTTTGCCACTGGTATTTCAGAACCAGCATTTCCCAGATAATTTTAGTTTGCTTTACTGCTTGATCCCAAGAGCAGGGGGAAATTCTGTTTTTTCTCTTAACACTGTTATACAATATTGTGTTGAACTGCATACATATAGCCGGAGGGAAAACTAGGCTTAGCAAGTATTTCTTCTTGGCAATCAGTTTTTAAACAGATGTTCAGCTGTCGTAAGATGCATTGTGGTAGTGGGCTGGGCCCAAGTACAATGTGCAGCCAAGGATGTAGCGACAATTGTACAGGATTAATTAAACTTCCTGAATGACCTCACGTAAAGGCTCTGCAGAGACCAGATAAGAATCACACAGCTTGGCCAAGAGCCTTAAAAGGGAAAGGAAAGGGAGGGAAAAGGACTTTCCGTCAATGTACACTTCTTTCTCCGGTTCAGGTTGTGGAGTAGCACCTGCAGGGCCTGGCAGAGAGGGAACCACCACTGTTGCTCTTGTTCAGTTTAAACAAAGAGAGCCAAATGGGTCAGATGTGCAAGCAGATGGCCACAGACAGCCCTGGGACCGCACAGCAGCACTCAGAGCAAGCTCCCACTCCCCACTTCCCCAGCAGTCCTGCTGTCTTCATCCCTTGCGTTGCACTTACACATCACTTCCTGCCCATTCAAGGATCCCAAAGCACAGAAAGATCCACCAACACAAAGCTGGGGACAGCTATGCTGCAAATAGTGCCATTTCCTACCTTGGTCCCTCGATCCTGTAATGGCCCACACATCAAAAGCTGGCTCAGTCAGTCCAGCTGACAATAATCATCCCACAGGCTGAAGGCATGAAAGAAACCATCACAAATTTGGCTCCTTCCTCCTACATCAATCTTTCACCACTACCTTAGCTAACTTTGCAACCCAAAATCGCCCTGTGGATGCCCACTTGCCACATCTCAGGACATACAAGCCATCATGCTACCAAAGCAGCATCTGGCAGGCTGTGATACAGCACTCGGGCACTCTGAACTGCAAAGGTACCACAAAATAATGACATCTTAGGTCATGGAGGAAACACAGATACCAGAGAGATAAACAGGGCCAGGGTGGGGTAGGGGGAAAGGAGGGATGACACGGCACGACCGCCACACACATCAATGTAGTGACTATTCTTAAGAGGGAAAATGTCCCGGACTACCTTGTTCTGGAGGGAAAGAGCTTCTCCATCAGCTGTGCAACATCCCCTTGGGATGGCCAGGGCAAAGCACATTTTACTTGCCTAGCAGGGTCACCATACGACGTCTGGAGAGGTTCCCTGGTGCTGTTCTCTGGACACGAGCAACTTTACACTTTCACCCAGGAACAAGGGATTGCTCCTGGCTGCAGATTCCTCTAGCAGCCTAGATGTAGCCAACAGTATTCAAGTGCTCAACTTCCTTTGATTTCAGGCACACTAATACCTTAAAAACATAGAAATGGCTGAATATTACCATAATGCTGCAAGCATGGTATCATGTCACAGTTCATGTCATGCCCTGCCAGGACCATTCCTGCTCTCCACACCGCTCCCACCCCACACCCACCCCCCCCCCCCCCCATCAGTTTTAGTGGCTCCATTTTCCACCACACTAATCAACTTACCAAGCAACGGCACCTGGCCAGGGAAGCAGTGTGCCACACAGCCAGAGACGGAGTGTAGCAGGCAGGTTATCTTAGATATTTGAAGTGCAATTGGAGAAACAAGCGAGGTTTTCAGTTCCTAGGGAATAACATCGCTGCTGCCCTTCTCTGCACTAGTGTTGCTTGCCATGTCCTACAATGCTGGAGAAAACATGTTGCTACAGAGCTCAGTCTGCACATCTTTCCCATCAGCATCCTGCTATGTGCTCCAAATGGCAAATGAAGTCCTTGGGCTCTGCTCCCACTCCCTTGAAAGGGGGTTTGCCCGTAGAACCTGTGGAAAGAAGAGTTCAGAAAATTACCCTCAGAATGGAAAACATTCTCCTATGCAAATTATATTTGTCAGTGTAGGAAATACCCTTGGCCTTTCCTACCTACAACCATGAACAGAAAATCAGTGTATCAGGAGAGTCATCACAGATGAACGTTTAGTCATCTTAATGTTTTTAATATTACACATGTAATGTATTTAGATATCATTCCTACTGTGCTATATATAGTACAATGGTCTGTGAAATACTGCTGGAGAAGGTAAAAGACTAGAGGATTTAAATAACTTGCTGAAGTCCCACAGCAAGTTGTTGATAAGAATCAAGAACAGAATCCATGTGAAAC
Organism: Rhynochetos jubatus; assembly: GCA_027574665.1. Classification (NCBI taxonomy): domain Eukaryota; kingdom Metazoa; phylum Chordata; class Aves; order Eurypygiformes; family Rhynochetidae; genus Rhynochetos; species Rhynochetos jubatus. The sequence continues at coordinate 50,468,963 of CM050653.1, read as the reverse complement.
AGCAAAACAGCAGAATCCAAAGTGACTGGCAAGATGCCTATTGATTTCAAAAGGACCACAACTTAATCCCCAGAGTCTCAACTTCTAACCTGCCCTTCTTGTGGCACAGCAGATTATCAACTGAGAAATTGCTCCATTTCAGGCTGATCAGCATGATGAAGTATGTGACATGCATCTTGATAAGCAGGTTATCATAAATATATTTTTAAATACAGTTTAACAAAATAGGTCTAGTACATATTATTGTGATCAAAATGTGGTGAAAAAGTTTTCCTAGATTTACTTGCTTTATGCGACCCAGAAACCTAGTCTCTACTATTTTTACACAGGCCAAAAGTCCAGAAAATGTATTATTTGCCTCAGCAAAAGTCAGTAAATTCCCTTCCCAAATAAGGAGTTAGCTCCATAAAAATTAGAATAGCACATTCAAATAGGGTTAAACACCTTCATTTAATCTTTAGCATGGATTTAATTACTGTATGGCTTGATCTGGAGTTTTCTCTTCGTAATTAGACACCACAAGATGATAATCAAGGACAAGAAGAAAGGAAGAACTGTGGATGTCACCATACTTATCATGGTGCATCTCTCCTCAGTAAAATGGTAAAGAAAATAGACGAAAAGTTGTGCTGATTCTGTGCAAGGAAGAGAGCCATCCATATTTGGCAGCGCACATCTTGTAGGAAGGCAGTGGCTAGCCTAGCTACGGGAACACCCCAGCCCTTGAGCACCACTGAAGCACGGGTGGAAAAGCCAGTCTTCCCCTCCCAGACTGACCACTCCTGCAGCGAGACACAAGTGTCAAACTGCCCTTGACAGCCCCAGAGAGCTGCTTGGTTCTCAATGCCCTGGGCCAGGGCTGGCCCCGTATCAAAAACATGCAAGCCAAGCTTCCAGCAGGAGACGAGGGCAGCTGGGGGCTGCCCAGGGATACCAGCAAACACTGATCCCGTACTGGAGGGCCTGATGGGCAGTACTCACTGTCCTCTTTGCGTGATGAGAAAATAGCAGTATCACACCCTCTGCACAGTCATAAAGTAACCACATTTGTGCCCCTTGTTAAAAAGATACTCTTCTTGGAAAAGAGCACTGCAGAACACACATATTCAACTTTGTTTTCCACAAATGGGGCTCAATTTAGTTTTAATTCCTTCAAAAGCACACGTAAACACACTTAGTGACCTTGTGCAGCCGAATGCTTTCCGCACAATGCCCGGTCTTTACCTGTAATAGTGTCTCTTAACTGGAAAAGTAACAATAGGAAACAAAAATTATTAATAATTAAACTGTAAATCAGTTGTTAAAATGGGTACATTAACCTGCTTACAGTGGAGGAACAGAGCACACTTTCTCATGGACAGAGGACCTGAAAGCAGAGTCCAGCTCTCAAGCAGACATGTCTGCAGCAGTACCAATGCCACAATAAATTAATTCCCTGTAAAACCAAGGCTGAAAGTTTGATCTATGTCCTGCAGCAGGGTAACACGTATAGAGGCCCTTCTCAGCCTAGCATTTCAGATAGAAACAGCCCCGAGGCTCAGAGATCCTTGATTCCAGCTTAGGCTTGTGATAAAAACGGAAAACAGAAAGGTTTATTTTACACTAAAAAGCATCCACAGTTTAAACAAATGTTGTTTGATCCAAAGTACGTACAGCATATGAACATGATCCTTTGGGACTTATGTAGACAAAGTTCTCACAACCTCAACAGAGGTTTTCACTAGGTGAAATGATTTTCCTTTAGTCCAGTTTTAAAAACTATATTGGTAACAAAGCAAAGAACAATAAAATACACTGAAAACTATTTAGATAAAAGTCAGCTTTATCATCTGTGCTCAAATTGTCTTGGATGAGATGAAACTTAGAAACCCTAGGAATGGCCAAGAACTCAGTATTCTCAAATTTAGGAGGAAAAGGAAAAGAAAGAAAAATTTTCCGAGTTTCTTCCACTATTGTTCTTTCCTTAACTTCAGTACTTGACAAAATACTAATTTGCTTGGGGCAGGGGGGGAGTTTTCCATCCCAGATTTGACCAAGCAATTTAGATGATATTTTGGACAAGCCCCTGTGCAAAATGAGTGCTTTTCAGACCTCCACCTTTAAGCTTCTGTTGCACAGCAGTGTGTTTGCACGCGCTTTCATTTAGCTCAAGTCTTCCCCATGCTGAAGACCCCCAGTGCCATCCCAGCACACACTAATTTCCAGGCACATCTGGCAGTGCTTAGCAATTGCCTTTCCAAGTGCCATGATGCTCCTCTTGGCTGATGCTCTCCCAGCAACCTGAGAGTTTTTTAGCGTTGTGTTTACACAAGACAGTAGCTAAGTTTCCCCATGATCAACACTGTCACCTCCTGAGCAGCAGCCCCTCTGGGACATCCCATAGATTCGGGTAAGACTGGGCCCATTCCAGTCAAGAAGAAAGTATTGCATTCACAGCGTCAGCGTGAGACACGAAATATTTCCTGGTTTTCTTATGGCTAAAGTAGTTAGCTATCTATTATGCCAACGCTTCATTTTTGTAACCTGGAAAGCAATTATTTTACCATCCAATCCCAACAGCCTACGTATTATCTTTAATGTAGAAAGCAAATTACTACAAATAGGTAAGACACCCTCTGCAGGCAAAAGGTTATGTTGTTCAGAGCAGTTATATCCTTACCTCCCCCCAGTAAGCTATTAACTGCTCTGACACCTCCTCATGACAGATAATAACCCTGCTAACAAACACCTGACTCTGCCTAAGTACCTGTTAAAAGCATCACTGTCACTCCAGTGGGAGCTCTGCTTAATGCTCCTCTCCCGGAGAGGGGGAGCAGCTCAGCGCAGGCTGTCCGCCCCTCTGCTGTGACCCTCTTGCAATGAGCAGCACGCCAGGCTTTTCTGCCATGCTCCCAAGAGATGCTGGCAGGATAACAGATCCATCCTGAGAACAAGGAAACCCTCTCACGGTTGCCAACAGAAGTTGTGGAATATGGTATCGCAGCTTTTAAATTGGTATTGCATAGAAATTCCCAAATGCTTTCAATATTTCAGTTAAAGACAAGAAGGGGATAACAATGTACTGCAAATCCACTTCTCAAGAAGAGGCAGAAAGAGCATCCAGCTACAGCTTTTCCAGGGTCTTCCTTGCCTTTAACAGCGCATTCCACCCTGGGAGGCGTTAGTTAGCAGCAGCACCCAGCCCAGAAAACATGGGTGCAGTGCAATGGATAAACTCTGTCATAAACACAGTAAGGGGGAAGCAAAAGAAGGAAGGAAGGAACGATCTGGAATTTTATTCTACAGATATTAGTACTTCTAGCTAGCATAAATCTAATGTAACAAAACAGCAGTCAGAGGGAAACACCTGCAGCTCTTCGGGAGTCCCTCAGCTTTGACTTTGAACTTTGTTTCACTGGTTTAAAACTAAGAAATTAGTCAGTAATGTGCTGCCAAATTTTAACATGCCTCCCAAAGAAATGTTACCCATGAGCCTTTGATAAGACCATGGCACAGGAAGGACACCTAGGAGATGGCTCTGAAATAATTTGTTGTCACATTTAAGGGATAAAAAAGACCCCTTTTCTCTGACAAAGGGGTGAGGAAAAGCCGAGTATTTTAATCAAATTAGCCTGCTAGGTACCTAAGATAAGTGCATGAAGAGTATTGACCACATACTGTTCATGCAGGGGGTTGATAGGGAACATATGTGAAGGCTTGATGGTGCTGGAAAAATCTGAAGACTCCTTCCTCACCACCAGCGAGCTTTCTTTTGGCTGCACAGTTTGAACCTGGTTCAGTCCCTCTACTCCCGTCATCTCCGCCATCATGCCTGTGCAACCAGTGCTAGATTTTCCTCACGAAAACAGAAAGTTTTATATAACCTGTCTCCTGGAAATGTTTATCTCTGCAGTCCTCCTCCTCCCGTGGGTGTCTTCTCTAAATCCTGCTGCTCTCTCTGCATTTGTTAATCCCCCAGATAATTCTGCATGTGCTTAAGTGTTGCCTGGGAATAAGAAACTTTCTCCAGTGGGGAAAGGGAGAAAAAAGCAGAAGTTAAAGCTAATCTTAATTTTTTTTTTAATGTCTGGGTAATAAAGACTGTGTTGGACTCTTTCTTCGGCAGTAGCTAGCACTGGAGACTCAGCTCAATTCCCCTTAGACCAGGGAGCTTTGTGGAGCAGAAGACTTTTCCCATGAGACTCCACTTCCCAGGAAGGTTTATTTCCCCACAGTCTGAGATCTAAGACCACATGCCTGGAAGTGGAGAAGGGAGCCTTCCACTCCTTCTTAACCCTTCGTACCACACAAAGCACGAATCTACAAACTTCCCTGACCTGCTGTGTTTACCTCAGCTGCACATCCCTCTTTCCAGGACACCAGAAAGGCCATGGGAACATTTCATGAACCAGAAGGGCATGTGCTGTGCTGTTGTGCTTATGGATTTGAACATCCTCAGGCTCTCACATCAAGGAGAAGCTAAAACAGGCCTCAGTCACAGCATGTGCTCTATCTTACGGCATCACGAACCTTGCAAGGCCTACACAAGCAAAATCAGGGCTATTCACTGACACCTACGTCCCTTTGATATCTATGCATCAACAAAAGTCACTCAGTCTTCCGTCTGCATTTAATCCACTGGGTTCCTTTTAAAGTCTTCTTTGAATTAACATAACACAGCTGCAAATGCAAAACCTGAAGTTTCTCTGCTGAGGTTTTAATGAGAGTAAATACAGCATAAATATAACAGGAGTGCCAATTCCTAGCAGAAAGGACTTCTTAAAACTATAAGTTGGTGTACTTTTTATAACAAATTTTTTAAAAGCATATAAGGAATGAAGATCAAGTCAGCATCACATGCAATCACAAACTAAAACTGGCCCAAACCCCAGATAACTGAGGGCAGAGAAATGCAAAGTTACGTCTCTGCATGTCTTATCTCCTGAAGGTGGAGGAGCTGCTGCTGCCCCCACCACCTCCCTCCACTGCTGGCGAGACACTGTGATTGCTAGCGGCTTTGCCAGGCCGTGTCTGGAGCAGCTCTGGGTGGCCTGGAATGGAAGTGGCAGGCACTTCCCTCTGCCCCCTGCCCTCCACCATTTGCTAGTCACTGCGTTCCATGGTCCTGTATTTGGGTTTATGGCTGTAGACCTGGCAGATTTAGCCCCGACACCCTGGAAAGGTTGGGCTGCCATGTTGAGTCATGCCTGCAGGCCCTAGGCCAGGGAGGATTGGCGGGAGGAAACAGAAGATTTTCCAGAGGAAAGCCCCTACAAACAGCATTTTGGGAAGAAAGCCAGGCTCAGATTTACATCTGTGGTCCTAAGTTAAGAGTAAAGGGAATCTCCCAGTGCTATAGGAGCAACATTTGCTGGGTGAACAAGCTGCACCCCTGCTATACCTCTCATGGATCCTGATTTAGGATCCTGCTCACTACGTCAGTTTTTCCTGGAGGAGTGGAATGCACCTCACTTGAGAGAGAAACAGCAATATGTTTTATTGAGGTAAAATAATAATTTGACAGAGTTCAATAAATTCAATGGAACTTACAAAGTTGGGCAGGGGTTTAGTAAGGTTCAATAAGTCTGATAAAATTCCCCTTGTTAATTATGGCATGGAAGAAACATACAAAGGAAAATTGAGTTAGGAAAACTTTAAGTTCAACAAACTGTCACTTACCAAGGATCTGTTGTGGCAAGGAATCCCTCAACATTGAGGAGTAAGGGATCTCTGATCCTCAGGTGAGGAATTCAAACCCTGAAGGGCATCCTAGCTCAAGGAGAGCTCTCTGCCATGCAGCCTAGCAGGGAGAGCTCAATGAAGGCTCACTTAGGCTGTCATATTTATGGGATAAAGTGGTTGACATGTAGTCAAGTCACATGTGATAGAAAGGTAGGCATGAGACTCCATGTACCCACAACCTTCTTTGGTTTTTGATAAATTAGTTTTGGAAAAGCCACCTGTTATTTAAGCATTAATCACATGATCGGTGTTCCAAACTCCTATGTATTGATGTTTACTCTGTCACTCTGTTCCTTTGTGGGTTTTCAGACAACAGGTTGAAACCAGAGGAGTTCTTGGCCCAGCTACACCTCAGGCCTTTACCTCCTTTGGAGCCTGTACCAAACTACTGCTACTTTGGTCAAGGGGTGAAGCACATCCATGACAATGCTGCAGGATAGTTACATCACCTTTGTGGTGATAGCCCCTGCCCTGTGCAGCTCTCAGCCCACTGCCAAGGAGCTTTGCTTCTTCTCCGTCTCCTTCTGATGGTGTCTTAGGTGAGGGCAGTCCTGAAAGTTTTAGGGCACTGCAGTCCCCTTGGGACTCTCTCACTCCCTGTGCACTGATGCCTGTCCAGGTCACACAACCCAGGAGTGTGATGCTACGCTTTGTGGCCTGTGTCAAATCCCATCTGCTTTTGACAGCTGTCTATGGGATGAACGTTGCCTAGTTTAGCTGGAGGACAAGATTTCAGCACAAAAAGCACAACCATTTGTAACTGAGCTGACTGATTTGTACTCGTCAATAAGCAAATGGTTCTGAATAGCTACACAGGTCTTCCTCAACACTGCATGTGGCAAAGGGCTTAATTACTTGAAAGCTTGTCTTTCCTCCACTGCCCCCCCTCCCCATACCCAGCTAAACTCTACATATTGCCTACTATTAGAAAAATGGTTTCTCCTACAGCTCTGGACAATATGGCTGTGTTAGTATTATAACTGGGATTAAGGATTTTCTGCCATCTGCTGAGCCATCAGCACCCATTCCCTGCCTGTCCCTGGCTCCACCGCTGCAGGCTGCTCCAGGAGCAGAGTGTGTCCCCAGGAGAGAAGGGATTTCTCTACCCAGCCCCAGATCTGCCAACTGGGTAAGCTGGCTGTGCCACCAATTATTGATTCAGGATGGGTCAAGCTTCTCAGGATGCTGAGAAGCCTGCCGTCTCTGTGTATGAGATGAGACTGACACCAAAGGCAGCTAAAAATGTTGGCCATGTTAGCAAAGATGCCATTCTTCTCTCACACCATTAGGGACATGATTCATTAATTTTAAGCTAATCACAAAAATCTGTATTTTTGCAAAGCCTCTTTTATTGGAATTAGCAATGTCACCAACATGCCTTAAAATCTTCTGGAATCAAATTTCTGGCAAGGAGAAAAATCAAGCCACCTGAAGATCTTGTTATTTTTCTAAATTTCTAGATTGCTACAGTTTACAGGTGAAGAGTATTCCAATTTGCACATGCAAATCAGGCTGCTGCTAAGAGTTGTTATTGTACAGAACACAGCCTGAATACAGTCCAGTCAGCATTAAAGGAAAAAAATTGCTAATGAGCTGAAACAGAAGTACCTCAGCCTGGCAACATGGAGAGCCACAACTAATGAAGCACCAACATTGCATCTCGGGTGATCAAGCTCTAACTTTTCAAACTCTTTCTTCTACATTTAAATATTTTAATATTAATTTATTTTAATGTCATCCCCAATGAATAATGAATTATATCAGAACTGTGGTTTAAAAAAAACCCTCCAACAGCAAAATAAATACCAGACTCATAGATCACCCTGCCCTGGTTACTAAAACACAGAACACCAATGTTATGCAGAAAATCTCTCTGTAATAAACTCCCCAAAGGCTATTCCGCCAACTACAAGAATTTTATGTTTACCTTGAAAGCAGTCATTACTATAGGCTAATGATGTCTAAGAACATCCCTAAAACCTGTGGTTATGGGGTAAAAATCTTACATAGCCTAGAATTAATTCAGTAAGAAATGCTGTAATAAGAACAAGAGCATAATAAATAACAATTAACATAGAGGGGAAGTGTAACAAAAGTACAGACAGAGTAGGATATTCCTGAAGATCACTGCATAATTTTTTTCCCCCAACTGCAGCAATTCTTTCTGCCTTTCCAAGACAGAAGAATGGGTGTTCTGCAGGATTTCTACATAACTCACTTCTAAAGCAAAATTAAACCCCAACAAATCCTGAGCTGCTATTTTGCATTGTCTGGGCAGTCAGAAAATGTCAGCCAGTTCTTATGTTTGACCTCCAAACAGTGTTTCCACTTAAATTACCTTATCAAAGCATAGGGAGAAAATTAGTATTTTCTTTTTTCAGGCCTTCTCAGACACCTTTACTCCTGTAAAAAACAATATGAGATTAAAGTGATTTCCCCCTCTGAAAAGAGATATAGAATATAAAGCTAAACAATCCTTTTCATGGCCTGTTTCAATTAGTATCTCGCTGAAGTCATAATTTTACTGCTATAATTTCATAAGGGGCCAGCCATCATGTATTTTTAGATACTAAACAGACTTGACATAGCATATGCAACAGTTTGATACAGGGTTAGCTTGCCTGTGACCATCAGCAGTGTGCCATCACAGACTCACAAGCTCTTTGGCTGACATAAGCTGGCACGGCCCTGTAAGGAGAGTCAGGTTGTCCTGCTCCCAGATGCCACTGTCACCTCTCTCCTGCCAGCACTACCATTCGCAGTGGACTAGGCTGGAAAATTGATCCAGCTGAAAATTAACTAAAACAAAAGGTCCCATAACCAGTACATTCTCCTGTACGGCACAATGGCACTTGAATCTGGCTATTTGGTTTTGGAGCACCTCGTCCCTTTTCATTCATCAAGGAGGACAGTGTCCCTTTCTCCACTGTAGGCCCTGATTCTGTCTCATTCTCAGTGCCGCTCTCTTCTCTCCTTCCTCTCAAGGATGCTGGCAAGATTAAGAACCATTTGTGTATTTGCCTGAAACTTTCTCTCTTAACTCTCTCAACTCCATCCGCCAGTCTAAGGAAAATATTAACACGCCCTCCAAAGTCCACACCTTTTTTTCTCCATGGTCAATATTAGAACAGTTTTTAGATGACATATACATACTGTAGAGGAGATTTTAGCCCACAGAGCATTACCACTGCAGACAACCTTTAAGGTACTATCGTTCCATAGAAGCCTGATGAAATCCCATTGATGTTGCTGAACAACTCCAGACAGGGAGGCCTGCTTGCCTTTGGCATCATGAAGGAGTGACTGACACATGAAAGTTTGCAGGATCTATGAGAAGGCCATGAGCTACTTTTCAAAAAGAGCAGCTTAGGGAGGACATTTTAGGTCTGGAGAATCTGGACATATTGAAAACTCCACAACCCAGCACGTGTAGTTCCAGTTTAGGCAATGGTCTTGTTGTATATGTTATTAATGTTCAGCCACCTTGATTTCTTCCCTGAAATTGGGGAATCTTATTTTAAAAAGAAAATTAAAATCATAGAATAAACAATGTCAGCGATGTCTCCAATCTTCACAGCAGTATTTCCTTGATCTTTGTTCAGCACGTTGTGGATGGCAATTGGTTATTTTTTCTACCTGTCTTCCCAACAGGTGTAAAAAAAGTTGTTCAGAGGACGGGAAATCAGTCTGGATTTGGTTGCCCCACCAGGTAGAAAGCTCCACGGGCTGGCTCCTCATGTGAGGAGCCAGGGAACTTGCACTTAAATGTCTCCTTAAGTGTCAGTTCAGTGCGTGAAGTTCCCATGAATATATATTTTTGTATAATTTATGAGTCCACATTGTCCTTGCATAAAGTATTTCCAGTCCTGTGGCCAGACTATTGTCACTGAGTCCACTAATCTCATCCACAAGTCTGTGACAGTTCCTTCTAATGAGTGTTGCAGTTGGTGGAGATAAGTGGTCCAGAAAACCATCATCACTTATGAACTACTGCCTCACTAAGGGAAGAGTTGTTTCTGGTTTTCCCTCCATCGTGACTGTGATGGAAAACTGTATATAATCCTTCTATACTGGCCTGCTTGTATGATTACAATGTTAAACAAATCATGCATTTTGGATGAGGCCATGGGAACTGCTGGATTGTGCTGTGGGTATTGCTGCTGACTGTAAAGTAAGACTGCCAGGTTTCAACATGGCAACTGCTAAGGTTAACAGCAAAATAATAAAGACAAGTTTCAAATACAAGTCATTCGGCCAAAGCGTCATCAACGCGTTACTGTTCTGAAAGGTGGAGAGAGACAATCAAGGAAATTGAACCAGGAGACAAAGGGCTGCAGTCTGGCTCTTCTGGATGCAGCCAAAGCGGCAACATCCCTAGGAAATCAGTATTCCGTACTGCAACCAGAACTACCCAACACAACAGAATATCATAAATATCCAATGCATACATGGCTGAGGCCTTACTACGGCAACTATGCTTCTGCAAGCATCAAAGCACTCTGAAATGGATCAAATGAATAATTAACAACCATTGCCTATACCCCACCAGCATGAAATTGCTCATTTAATTCCAATCAAAGTTAAGTCCCAGTTTTCCCAGACCGGAATTTTTATGAACTTTACTGCAAAATCCCAATGTTCTAAAGATGTTTTTCCAATGCTATTTACAGTTTGGTTTCATGATGTCCTGAAAGAGTTTGTTCTCTTCATTGCTTGCCTCATGCTGGTGGATTACACAGTAGGAACAATCTGCAGGATGCACGACCATAAACACAGCAGTCAAAAATGCAATAGTTGCCAAGAAACTGGACCTAGTGGTATCTACATCTTAAATTTGGAATTATAGTATGTCAGCAGAAGCTACAGGAGGACATATACGAGACCAGAAAGCAAGACAGTGATGTATAATTCAGACATGGATTCCCTTCACAAATTACATTATTTTTCATCTCTTCAGACACTATCTTTCTTTTTTTCTTTTTGTGCACTCCCCCCATAGAGGCAGAGTTGACAAGGATCGTTCAGTTTGACCCCTTTCCCCTCCCTGGCACTCCCCCAGGATCCCTGGCTTTAGCACTCTCCACCAGCAGCCAAACACGGCTAGATGTAACTCTTCAGAACCTGTCAAAGAAACATCGAAACTCAGCCAGAAGAAATCAAACAAACCATGAACCAGAAGGTTATTCCAGAGGAATTCTCTATGGGGGTGCCTGGATTATCTTAATAGCTTTGTTGGTTTAAACACAGTTCAGAGCGTTTGGCAGTTCCGAGGTCTGCCTCCCCAGAGGAAGCCCATAGGGACCTTGTTCTCATATTTTCATTGCTCTTCTACTTAGATCCAAGGACAGAGGCATGTAGCTGATAGGAAGAAATAGGTTCACAGAGCTAGTAGGGTAAGTTTTCTCAACACTTGGAGTTTCTGCCCTGGGAATGAGGCAACTTCCTCTCATATCACAGTGACCATCAGTAAGATAGCTGACCTAAATCTTAGTCTACTCTTAACATTATCATTTCAACATCAGAATGGGTTCTAGCACTAATCATACATCCTTGGAGCTTCTGACCTTTAAGAATTAATTTGTTTGAAAGAACATCAAAAACATGGAGGAAGCAGAAATATCTGCTTTCCCAATTGAAAAAAATCTCTAAGTAATTTATTATGTTTGGGGTAGCTCAAAATTTCTTAAGAAAAATTGTTTTTAAAAATTGAACACTTTCCTGAAATAGCCCAACATATAACCTTAAGAACATTTACAGTAAATTAATTATGACAACCATGAACATTGGTAATAAACATGCTAGCAGGATCTGACCAAGGACCTCACGCCTACCACAAGCACTGAAGAAGCATTTCCGAGGGCTGCAACATTCCACCTGCATTTTCTCCAAAAAAATCTGAGAGCCCAGCAGGGGACTGCAGGTGGGAAACTGCACTGACTGGGACCAGAGAACTTAGGACGGTAACGGTGATGTTTTAATGACTTGGCCAACGCTACTGAAAACGAGAACTGCCTGTATTTGTTTGTATTCCGCTGAAGGCACACAGTACATTATGTGGCACATTAGACTTAAAAGCTCCCAGCGTAGGCAATGAATTATGCAGCAGTGTTTATTGAACAATTTTACTAATAAGCCATCTTAGATTTAAATAATAATAATTTTGCGTGTAAGGCGTACAGTAAAAATGATTCATGCATTCTAAGTGCCTGGAGCAAAGCATACCTTCTATGCTTTCACCAGCTATGCAGAAAAATGGGGACAGAAAAACCATGCCTCTAGTTTCCTCCTGCCATTTCAGCCATCCTAGAGCCAGCCTTGTGGTGGGAGCTCAGGACTGTAAATACTGCAAGGCTGAGCCTTTACCGTTGAAAGTAACTAGGGGCCTTAGCTGGCAACTGCAGATCATTCTTTTATGGACATCTAGTGCTAAATGTAGCCAGAGATAAGCAGCAGCTGCAGTAAAATAAGTGAGAACTGCGAGATGGTGAAGTGACGACATAATGATCTGGGTCCTTTCCTAGGGGTCATCAGGACCCTAGCAGGTTCAGGAAGGTTCCCTTCCTAGCAGCTCATCAGGAAGGAAAATCAGAATTCTCTAGCACTGCTCCATGTGCTTTAGGGTCTTAATGATTTATGCATTAGGATAATATGTAGCATTATAAATTGTTGCAATTATATAATTACATCAATATTAGAAAATATTATAAGGCATAAAATTGGTATCATAATGCTGCATAATTATAATCTGCAAAATAATACATTAACTGATTTGTATACTATGTAACATTACATTATAATCTTATATTCTGGCCTTTCTCATGCTCCAGTTGCAAATTGCCAGTTAAAGCATTCCCTTAAATCCCTATCCACAGCTCAGTTCTGCTTTCCAACCTACCTTGATCTCTATCTTCATCACACAGTTTCTGCCTGATCTGCCTTGCTCACTGGCTTGTGTTCCACCACAACGTTCTTGCCTTGGCACATGTGGTATTCAAATGCGGTCCTGGTGGATTTATGAGCCATTCTGAATTAATGCAGGATTGTTCAAGAACGTCATCACAAAACTACGTAAAAACAAAGTTTCTCCACCATTCAGGGTCTGATTTTGTCTTTTTTGCTAACTAGAAAATAATCTTTTGGAACTATTAGTGGAGCATAGAAACACCCTTTGTATAGAAACATACAATATAGTGTAAATTAGCATATCTGCATCCTGATTGTTGAGCATATCTGGAACCAATGGATCAGCTACAGCCTGTAACAGTTGTCTTATAGCTCCATTAGTCATGACAGCAATGGACCCTTGCCCTGGATCACTCAGGGACCTGCAGCCTCCTTTCAAGCTTTGCTGTCTGCTTTGCACACGCTTAGCCAAAATTCCAGAGGTAACAGTCACTTCTTTTTTTCTATATTAACTTAGCACTAATGTCTAGTAATTGGGTAGTTGTTTTCTACACTGGCAATTTAAATCCAAACACATTACCTTTACTACCATCACCTATGGGCTTTGTTCCAGTTTTAGCTAATTTCAAAAATATGGTTATTTCACGTTTTCCCCTGAGTTTGCAAAGGATTATCTATGTTATGGATTAATTATTAATTATCTATGTAATAGATAATAGGAGCAAGTCACATAGCCAGAAATATTGTTTCAACTTTTTTCAAGAATAGCTGAAAGGGTTTACATTTTTATAAGAAATGTTTACTATTTCTAGGAAATTATTCATGTTTTTCTTGGGAAAAAAAGAAAATAGGCAACATTCTGAAGCACAACTTTTTTAAAAGCCAACTTTTTAATAAAAATGAAGTTTTGACTATAGAAAATTAGAAATTGGGATTCCCTGCAATACCGATTTAGATTTGTAGCTTGGGTGGCTGAATCTCCCCTCTAAATTAGAAGTTGCCACCAGACTGCACTTGTCATCAAGTACAACCAGACAGGGGTGATGCCATCCAGCCACCAAAAGAACAAGCCAGATGCATTTCCAAAACCACCTCTAATGTTTCTGAAGTTTTCCATTTTTAACACAGAAGTAGCATTTTATACAGAATTTCTTAACACCCCGCTGTATGAATGTCTTTTCTTTCCCACCCCACAAGCTCCAGTAACTTCTCCTAGGTGAAGGTAAAGCAGGGAGCTCAGCACCTCAGAGAGTGTTCTGATCATAAATGATTTAGCAGTTGACCAAAGGGCATAGCTGAAAAGACCAACTTTGAACTTATCTCAGCTTAATTTAATTTGCATTAAATGCTTTTCTGTTGGTGTCTGTTAATACAGCCTACTTGGCACTTTTTCAAGGCTTCCTAGGTCTTTTTTTCCCCTCTTCCATCACTTATGTCCCATTCATTGGAAGAGAAATGGACAGAAAATGCTTTTGAATTAATCCAGAAGGTTTCTTTCAACTCCCTTTAAATTCTCTTCCCTCTACCTATTAGTGTAGTGTTCTATAAATCTACAGATTTTACGATCAATCACACCTTCCACAAGAAACATTTCCAAAGCCCATTTGTGTTCCGGTATGGGACCGGAGAACCGCTTTGCTCACTGCTCACTCTGCAAAACCCCACTCACGCTGTACTAACCACCTTGGACAACCTGCTCTGACAAGATGGGCCATTCTGGTTTCTGACCTTAAGTGTTTTAAGGAGGCTGAATTACTATACACCGCTGAACAGTCATCCTGTGACAAATCAGACCCTGAGGGTACGCCGGGCTGAGTATCCCAGTTCATCAGACACTCGTGAAATTGTTGGCCGTTGCGGGCTGGTGTTTTAAACAGGGAGTAGTACTTAAATCACACTGCTTAAAGTGATGTTTGTAACGATTTAATGTTTAGATTCCTATCTCCTCACCGTAACCTCACTATCTGCTGTCTCGTAACCTAAATGTTTATTATCCTCGAGGTGGCATGCTCTCGTTTTAATTAAACCAAACTTCATCTCCTCGTCCAACCCCGCCGGCTGCCGGAGAAATAAACCGCTGGCTCTCAAGGCCGGATGGCAGGGCAGGCTCCCGCCGGGAGCCCTACCCCTCGCCCTAGGGAGAGCTGGGTGGGTGCAGCGCGGCCGCGGCGGGGAGCGCAGGGTGGCCGCGGCGGGGAGCGCCGGGCGGCCGGCTGGCTCCACCTAGTGCCCGCCGCTCCCGGCCGCACCGGCGCCGGCGGCAGCGGGGCCGGCGGCAGCGGGGCCGGCGGCAGGGACCGGGGCTCGGGGAGTGGGAAAAAACACACCCCGACTTTGGCTCGGCCACAGCTTGCCCCTGCCCGCGTTCCGGCGTGAGCAGTGCAGGGGGAGCGCAAATATGGAGCTTCCCCATCACAGGGAGATCCCGCCGTGGTTTAAAAATAATAATAATTTTAAAACTTAAAATTATAAGAAATATTTCTCATATAATATGAGAAATAAACCGACTTAAAGATTTTTAAAAATAATCATTTGCTAATTATACAACCGGGGCATAAGGAATGTACTTCAAAAAGCATATTCCCAAACGATTAATTGGAAGACCACTCCTCTGATAAACGCTGGGGGGCTTTGACTATGGTTCCGCCGAGCTTCGGGGCTGGGAAAGGACGGAAAAAGCCTGGAGCTTCAGATACGGTGGAGCTGGAAAACAGCTGCCACAGAGAGTCAGTGCTGACAGCCAGTGGAAATGCTGGCTGCATCAACCATCTGCTCAGGGGCTGATGGATGGATCCGCTTGCCTGGATGGCTGGGTTAAGACAGAGCCTACAGCCTCCTGAGGAGGGGTGCTGGAAGGGTCCTGTCAGAAGGCATGTGATGGATGCAATGTAAAACCCACTCTCCTCCGCTTCCCTAGGGAAACCTTACCGACTACCATTTTAGGGAAGCTTTGCAGTTCAGCTCTGGGATATTTTTCCTGTCATAATTACATGCAGCTATATTTTTAGCCTCTCCATTAAGTACATATTAGCTCTTTAAATCCCCTGAGAGTTTTTTTTTTATATATAGATTATTACAAGGTTTTTTTCAAGCTTTATTTTTTCTTTAATTAACTATTATTCAGATAAATCAGGCTAATACCTAATGAAAATATTGCCATGGAATTCACCACAGACAAACACCTTTTTGATATTAGTCTGTAAAATTAGTGCTATTTTGTCCTTACTCCCAGTTGGCTTTATCACCTATCATCTGGGCACAAATTTGGCCTGATACAACTTCTTTGTATTCTCAGTTCAACCTAACTGACGCCTGAGGCATTGTCCAGCAAACCCTGATAACATCACCATGCCCATAAGATGGTATAAAGCACATGTGTGAAATCTATCCTTTCCCCAGCCCCCTCTGAACGCAGCCAAGCACAGTATGGACTGCTGTCACTCCTATACCTTGGAAGAGTTTGTGTTTTCTGTAACCAGGAGTTTTGCCTGATGCCAAACTACTCCTTGTTGAAAAGATGCAGTGGTATACATATTGCTGAACAAAAACTGGATCAGGCTCAGTGTGTTCAGAATAGGAAGGTCTCCACTGCAACAAGAGATGGGCAGGAAACCAACGTCACCTCATATCTTTCTACCAGTTAAGGCTTCTCCCATATAAAAATCTTGGTTCAAATAAATTCTTGATTATGGGTTGGTTGGGTTTTGTATAAAGCTACTAAGGATTAGCAAACCAGCTGCTTCATCAGTTAGCAGAATTTAACATGCTGTGCTGGTTTTGGCTGGGATCGAGTTCTTTTTCTTCTTAGTAGCTAGTGTGGGGGTATGTTTTGGATTTGTGCTGAAAACAGCACTGGTAACAGGGATGTTTTCATTACTGCTGAGCAGGGCTTACAAAGAGTCAAGAGCTTTTCTGCTCCTCACCCTACTCCACCAGTGAGCAAGCTGGGGGTACACAAGAACTTGGGAGGGGACCAAGCCAGGACAGCTGCCCTCAACTGATCAAAGGGATATTCCATACCATATGACTTCTTGCTCAGCATATAAAGCTGGGGGAAGGAGGAGGAAGGGGGGGACACAGACATTCAGAGTGATGGTGTTCGTCTTCCCAAGTGACATGATGGAGCCCTGCTTTCCTGGAGATGGTGAAAGAATTCCTTGTTCTGCTTTGCTTGTGTGTGCGGCTTTTGCTTTACCTACTAAAGTGTCTTTGTCTCAACTCACCCGTTTCTCACTTTTCCTCCTCTGATTCTCTCCCCGATCCCACTGGGGGGAGCGAGCGAGCGGCTGTGTGGGGCTTAGTTGCCAGCTGGGTTCAACCACAACACAAGCTGCTGACAAAGCTGCTGCTAACAGTACAGTGTAGTCCGTGGGCAGGGCCTGCACAGGGCAGGCAGCTGCTGTTACAAACCCCTGAGGGTGAGCTACAGCAGCTGTAATGGCTAGCAAGGCCACACCTGCTAGAAGCCCTTGCTTTGCAGGGAGCACAGTGTAGCCCCAGCAGGGACTTAGCACGCAGAGGAGCATCCCGAGCTTCTCAGCTGTCCACCTCCTGCATGCAGACGCAGGTGGCAGGGAGCCAAGCAAGTATGCTCAATCTCCTGCCACCCTTGACTGTCCTCTGGAGAACTCTCCTGGCCCACAACAGCATGACA
This sequence comes from Rhynochetos jubatus, assembly GCA_027574665.1. Lineage (NCBI taxonomy): Eukaryota > Metazoa > Chordata > Aves > Eurypygiformes > Rhynochetidae > Rhynochetos > Rhynochetos jubatus. The sequence continues at coordinate 50,451,685 of CM050653.1, read as the reverse complement.
GGAATGGCACTGAACTCTAGACCAGGCAGCGATGCTGGGATCTGAGAAGGAATGGTAGCTAGCAGCCATTTGGTTTTCTGTGAGAGGATGAGTGGACTGAAATTACTGCAAATCTACAACATCCCCTGCATATAAAAACATAAGCTACAGCTCTGCTTGCAGATCAGAAGACACAGCACCTTTGAGGAAGACTGGCATTTTAACCACGTTATTCACACCGAGAGTACGTACCACTTTGATTTCGCATCCATATTTCTGCCCACCACTAGTTCCTTTACAACCCTCAGGATATCTTTCACAGTGAACTGATGTCTCAAATGTTCTAGTTTCTGCTCAATGAGGGATGTTTACTTTATAGGAAAGCCTGGAAACAAATTTGGCTTGCACTGAAATGACCCAAAAGCTCCCAGTTAACCTTGATAAGAGTTGAGGAGAGTTCTGAACTAAGTAAAGCCCATTCTGATATGCAGGAACCAAACGTAGGAGAAGGGGCCCATAGAAGAGTCAGAGAGCTCCCGGCTGATGTCAAGTGCAAATGGAAAGCACACAGAATACAGAGACAGGTTACCCAGGAGGAATGCAGACATTTTGATTGGATTTGCAGGAATGGACAAGTCTCAGCTGGGTTGGAATTTGCAGGATTCATGTAGGCCAGCAAGAAGGACTTCTATAAGCACAGTGGCAGCTAAATAAAATCTAAGGAAGGCACAGGCTTGCAGTATAGTGGGGCAGGGAACCTAGTAACAAAAGACATGGAGTAGTCTGAAATACTCACAGCTTTTCTTTCTGGCCTTAGATTTGATCCGTAAGGTCTCCTACTTTGCTGATCCTACTAGCCCATGGGATCACATCAGCAGGGCAAGGGGAGGGCTGCTACAGCAAGGAGGGTGAGCCAAGGCTAAAGACAGCACAGGCAAGGATCTTACCATTGGGTCATGGTCCCACAGCCCCTGAGCAGGAACAGTGACAGCAACAGGTTTCATCAACCATCCAGCGATCATCAGGCAAAGGCAAGGTCACAAGTCAAACCCAAGGTTGACCCACAAAATCCACATAATGATTCAAGACCACCAGGAAATAGGCCTAGAAACAGATCCTACAGCTGCAACATAGCTTAGGAAGAGATTTATTGTCTGGGCCTGAGCTTAAGAGAGCTCCTGGTCCTATGGCCAAGTGTGTGTGTAGAGGTCCCAGGTGAGAGTGGTCAAGGCAGTTACAGCCTATTAGTGCACTCAGGGCCCTGGCAGAGTGAAGAATTACTCACAGTTGAGGAAGATAGAGTTAAGGAGTACTGGAGCCAATTGGGTAGACACAAGTCCACAGGACCAAATAGGATGCACCTGAAAGTCCTGAGTTAGTTATTGTGTGGCCTCAGTTAACTTGTTCTTCTAGTGCCAGTGCAGATCCACATTACACTTGCAGCAGCTTTAGTGGAGCCACTTGTTAAAAGACAAGGCAAAAAGTGCCTTTGTAAAGTGTGTATCTCAGCATTGAAACTATACAGCCACTGTGCTAAAGAAATGGGTTTTTCATTCATTAAATAAAACACAGTAAATTATGTTAATGATTAACTGCACTGAGAAAAAACAAGTAATGTCTAGACACTATTTTTCTTATTCATGTACTAACATTTCTCAACTCCATAAGCATGATGAAATATTTTCCCTCACAAGCCACAATGCTTTTTAAAACGTAAAGCCTATAGCTCCTTATGTAATGTCTTCAATGTCCTCAAAAACACAGAAAAAAGTGGTTCCTCTGCACAATACTTGTTTTGCATTCAGATTATACATGTGAAAGGCACAATATACCCCAAAGTGGCAAATGATTTAAATAACAAAAGGGGGAAATTACAATGGATTGAAAATAAATTCATACTTAGTTTTCTAAATGAGGAACTTATCAAAGTGTTTCCTGACTATGGTATTTTGCAGAACAAAACCAATCAGGCTATATCTAAAACTGAACACATGCACACCCTTTCTTGCAAAGCTCAAATATGACTTAAGTGAGGCTCAGTGCTATGACTGAACCTCTAATTCCTAGACAGGCTCTTGTGACTACTCATGTGAGCAGTTTTAGCATCAAAATGTAGCCTTGGATCCTTCTGAGCTCTTGTCCTTAGTATTATGGGACCATGGCAAACAGGCACTCCCTTTGGTTTCTGCCTGTGATCTGAGGACAGGCTCTGTGCTGACACCAGGTCTAACAAAAACTGAAGGTTGTAGCCTGACTGACTGTGGCCAGACGCCACTGCTCCTGGGGACATCCGCTAGCCAGGAAGGGTTGATGTGCTACATGATCTATCTGTGCCCCTCACCAGTGCCACAACACACCTTACATGCAGACCTCTTGCCACTGTCTGGAGTGATCAGCTGCTTCAACTCCATGAACGTCTAAAAGTTGTATGGTTAAAAAGAAGCTCTTTCAGAGGTTTTAATGAGTCGTGGAGAAAATGAAATTGTGATGATGGAAGTGCCATTGGAGTCATACTTGTTGCACTGAACTATTCCGTCCTCTACAACTGTATGCAAATTATTCAATGGGTTTTACTGTTTTACTGAGCTCTGATGAAGGCTGTTGTTGTTCTCTGATGTTTAGGGAAATCCCCAAATTAAAATTATTCCAGTAGCAATTTCATAACTCTATGAAAAGTTTCATGCCATTCATGTCACTCCCTGAAATCATCCTTGCAATTGCAGGATATGTGGTTACAGTAGGAATGGGAAAATGATTTGTTAAAAAATGTATTTTTATATAAACATAAGTTAATACAATATATAGTAGATAATAATATTATAATATACAATATATTGTTATGTTTTATGCTTTATGCATAAAATATAAAAACATACACATTTTACTCTGTATATATATAGTAGTATGTATGTGTACATACTACGGTTCATAACTGCTCCCTCAAAGCCCCAGTACTTGGAGCTATGTTAGGCTAAGGCTTAGCAGTCACATTTTACGGAAACTGGTAGAAAAAACTCAGTTGAACAAATGGGTGAAAACAGATGCATATGGTGTACCAAGAGAGACTCAACAAAGCTTTTCCAAATGGAAAGTTATGTTTCACAAGTCTATTTGAGTTCCCTGAAGAAGTCTACAAGCATGCGGACTAACTAGGTGGATCCAGTTGATACAGTCCACTCAGATGTCCAAGAGCATTTGACATGGGCTTTTGAGGAAACACGGTTTCCATGGGTAAGAGAAGGACATTGCATGGCTAAGCAAAGATTAAAAGATTTAAAACACACAGATAAGAATGAACAGTCTTTTTCACAGTGGAGGAAAATCACCAACTGAATCCTGCAGACTTGTGTCAGAGCCTGTACTGTCCCATATTGTGGGGAAAAGGCCGACTACTGAAGTAGTGATGTTTGCTGATAACACTATCGTACTTCTTTCCGCTGGAACTAGTGACACTCTGGAAACTGTTGCCATGAGATGCTGCTGAGACAGGGTGAGAAAAGGATTAGGCAGATTCAGGGCCAGTATGTCCATAAATCAGGAACTGACAGGGCAATGAAGTGGCATCACCTATTTTCCCTGTTGGAGACAAAAACACTGAACTAGGCAGACCATTGCTCTGACTTAGTACAGAGTTCCTTCTATTTTATGTACACCAACTTTTTCAGGGTACTAAAGATGCAGGTTAAATATGAAGAATTGCAGAAGTAGTCCTGAGTCCCTGGAATATAAATGTGAGTGTGGTGCACATGAGAACAAAAATCCCAGCTTCACGAACAGGTGGATGACCTCTGAGCTAAATATTATTACTTAGGAATGAGATCTTGGGCTTGTTACAGAAAGTGCTATGGAAACATCTACTGGATGTCCCATAGCACCGCATAAACAAAGTAATTGTTAGGAAGAGTATGACAGAAACCATCATTATGCCATCAATTAGATTTACAGTGTGTCTGTATTTTGAATACTTTCATAGTCCTCCATCTTGAAAAGGGGATGAAATAACTGAAAAGGACAACAGCAAGGACTAACAGGGACAACCAAAAGTATGGAATAGCTTCTAAATAAGAAATCATTAAAAAGGCTAGGACTCTTTTGTCTGGAAAAGACATAGTTGAGAAGGGATTTTTCAAAGGTCTATAAAGCCACACATAGTGCAGAAAGGGAGAAACGTTGTCTCTTCTAGTGCAATCTCAGAAGGGAGTGGAGCCTAAAAGGTGAATAACAAGCAGAAAGTTCAAAATAAGCCATGCATACTAAAGCTGTGATGCTCCTTTCTGCAGGATGTTGTGGCTGCTGAAAGCTAAGATGGATCCAAAGGTGATCGGAATTTTCTTTTCATGAGTTTGCTCATCAACGGCTACCAGTTACAATGACAAAACAGCTGGTTCCTGAAGTTGCTGAGCCAAAAACCTTTGGAGCCTGAGAGAGCATACCAGGGAAGTGTGGCTGCGTGGTTGGGCTCTTCTTACATGTCCCCTAAGCATCCTTCCTTCTGGTTCCTGCCAGAAGGGTTTAGTGCAAATCCAAGGAGACTCCAGCCTTGGCAAAGAGGTGCAGGCCACACTTGTGGCCATCACATTCTTCCCTGGACACACAGATAGATACTCTGAACAGCCATTATTAGCTCTGTGTTTTTAAACAATGTTCAGTTTTCTTCTAAGTGGTACGTAGACATCTTTTTCTATTGTAGACTTGTTCACTGTATGAGTGTTGGTGCAACTTCAAAAGTCTGAGCAGCAAGCTACACCAGCATGGACCACCACTATCATGATATTCTAAATCTGGTCAGAGAATACCTGGAAAATAGTTTGCAGTTTTGGTGGCCATTCTGCATCTCTAGTAGTGGTGTGGTTCCATAGCAGCAAGCTCAATCAGGGCAAGGCCATGAGAAAGAGACCCTGCAAAAGCTCTGTGCAGATGACGTAGACATAGCACACACGGAGTCCAGGTCAGGCATCAAAAACAGCAGGGGAACAGGGTCCCGGCATTGTGAATTTGCTGCACAGAGAAATGTCTTCAGTACCAGCACCCACTGTCTCCAGTACCTGTGCATGCTTTACATCCACACACTGAGTAGCATTTTTGTACTGATGCAGGCAGAGACTGTTCCTCTAACAAAGGCTGATCCACCAAAATCATGTCTCAGAAGGACAACAGAAAAAATCATATTTTCACCAGACTAGAAAACTTACTTCAGTGGACCATGCCATTGCTCAAAACAGAGGAAAAGGCACTTTAAAACCAAGTTTTGTGATCAAATGTTTCAGACAATTGAAAAGGCATAAAGTTTAGGACAGTGAAAGTTCTTGGAAAGAAATCCAATTTCGAGTAGAAGAACCTTACACACAGCTAGTAGTCTGGCAAATCAGTATAACCAATCTGCAATTAGGTATGTGACAAGAAACTGTACACTTTTTTAAATCCTTTTTGAATAAGAGATGTTAACAAAAACAAAACATGAAACAGAGACCTTTTATTTCAGGCTAGTTTGTGGTTTTAATTCACTATTGCTTTCTCAAACTAATTGCAGAATCCATTACCACATAACTTGCTTTCATTTTCTCATATGAGCATGTTTTTCCTTACTGCAAGTGAAACAGGATAGCCATCTTTCAGAATTTCTGTCCTACCTTTTGCAATAGCATTCATTTGTATGTGGTAAGAGCACAAGCGTTTAGCAAAACACTTTGTGGTTAAAGGAAGTCTGCAGCAATAGGATAAAGCTTTTGTTGAGCTACAAGATTGACTAATGTGGGACACTTCCTACTTCCCCTTACTTTGATGTCATATGTTTAAGAGAAGAACAGCAGAAATAATAACTGTATCTTACTGTTTACTTTCTGATTTTGCCATGACAGCGACGTTCAATGAGAGCAGATTTAAAGGGCACCTGACCCAGCTGGAGGTGCCCCCTCAAAGCCCATGCCGTTAGGTGGACTATCCCAGCCCTGTGCATGCAGAGAGTATGGGATCTACCATCACCCTATTCACGATGTACAGTGATTTTCTTTTCTAAAGAAAACGCTGAGTTAAATGTCTGTGCTGCATTGTCATTGGTAACAAAACCTAACTAACAATCATTAAGAGAGATTGAAAACTAAACTGATTTTACTAAGGAGATTTTTCACTTTTATGTAACATACAATGACAAAAATAGCATTCCTATTAATTTCTTAATAATTTGCTCTCCAAAACATTAGTTTTATTTTTGAAGGAAAGGAGTCACTGAAGTAGAATATAAAGGCCTGTTTGCTCTAGGAAAGTCCACGACGATGAGAAGGTAATTAGGGCACTGAACACTGACACTGCAAAGTGAAAGTTGAGCAATGATGACTTTTTAGCTAGATTGTTCCTCCTTCTACAGTTTTCAGCTTACTAATTTTTCAGCGTCACTAGCTGCTTAACTTTTGGTCTCGAAGAAGAGCAGAAGAATCTTGGCCAATGAATCAGCACCTCTGTCCCTTCAGCATGACACCTTACAAAACCTGATCTCACAGACATCAAAGAGATCCCCCACCAGATGGAAAAACACCGTGGCCAACCTGCTCCATGGAGTTGAGGTAGGAAATGAGAAAGAGGATGTGTTTGAATAAAAGTATACCTTTTCCCACATACATCAAAAAGGACATAAGAACCAGTATCACTGGTTTTTTGGTTTTTTTTAAAGAGCTTCCAGATAAAAAACCCCTTGCATTTTCTTTACTTGTAAAGGGACTTTGGTTCGTCAAGAGAAATTACATGCATACGTGCCCTTTAAAAACTATTCTGTAGAGATGCTATAAAGGTCCACCCGCTTCAAGCCCACGGTTACTGTCTGTGATGAATATTACATACCACTTAAAGATGAGGGGGTTAGGAGGACATTGCTTCTTTAGAAGCACATTACCAGTCCTGGTTCACACGGGTCCTCCTGAGTTTATACACTGTGAGATTGCCTTCCATTCCAGGAACACGAACTGTTTTCTCCAGGGGATTCTCACCTCATGCAGAAGCTGGGAAGAGTGCTGCTCAGGGGAGAAGAGAGCTGCTCAGCATTTTCTCTTTTTGTTCAACAGATGATCCCTCTCTCACCTGTTGCTGTCTGTGTCTTTCCTGAAGGTTTCTACTCCAGGAATGGTGGAGAAGTGCTAACCTCAACAGGATTTCTACCACAGGCTTTTAAAACCTCAAAAATATGAATTCATCTGAGGGAAAAGATGTCATTAATATTATTCCCATGGGAAACTGAAGACAAAAAGCTTGTCCTGAGGCTATCCATAGACTGGACCAAAAAGATAACATTCTTCTTGAATTGTTTCAGTCACAAAAGTTGCCACATCTGATTTCAAGATGGCTTCAGCTACACAAATGAATTAATGGCAGAGGAATCAGATCTTCCTGCCTTCTGATACTGTCTCCATGCCTCCAGATATCACAGTTTCTTCGCTAAGGTGCTGCATTGACTTGGGCTTTAGGTATCTGGAAAATTAAAAACACCACCGCTAGTTTAGCTTTTAAAGCCTAGTGATTCTCAGTGGCTTACAAGGGCTTCTTATGGCAGCCAAGAAATTACCAGCGGTTCACCTCTGTAGTACAGAAGGTAACAAAAGGACCATGCCTGAATCATTCCCTACTGGTGATAACTTTCAGTGCCAAGAAATAAAAGACTTTCAGCAATACAGGAATTAATGTGTCTGTACAAGTTCTTCAAACTAAGGTCTTTCATTTATTTTTTTAGGATTATGAAAGGCAGGTCCTGCTTGACTAATCGGATCTCCTTCTAAGAAAAGGTGACCTGCTTAGCAGGTGAAGAAGGAGAGGCAGTGGTGTAGTCCTGTATGTTAGGAAGAGTTTTGACTGTCTGGAACTTGGTGATGGTGACAATACATTGAGTGTTTATGGGTAAAAATCAGGAGGAAGCCAACAAGGCAGATATCATGGCGGGAGTCTGTTACAGACCACCCAACCAGGATGAAGTGGCAGATGAAATGTTCTATATGCAGCTGGGAGAAGCCTCATGATCACTAGCTTTGTTCTCCTGGGGGACTTCAACTTAGCAAATGTCTGCTGGAAATACAATACAGCCGAGGGGAAACAGTCTACGAAATTCCTGGAGTGTGTGGAAGGCAATTTCCTGCGCTGGTTTTGGTGAGTGAGCCGATGAGGGAAGGCACCCCACTGGACCTGTTGTTTGTGAACAGAGAAGGACAGAAGTCTGGGTAATGTGACAATTGGAGGCTGTCTTGGGCACAGTGATCACGAAATGATAGTTTTCAAATCTTGGAGAAGTAAGGAGAGGGATCAGCAAAACGGCTACCTTGGACTTGCAGAGGGCAGACTTTGGCCTGTTTAGGATCCTGGTTGAGTCCCTTAGGAGGCAGTCCTGAAGGGCAAAGGAGTCCAGGAAGGCTGGGAATTTTTCAAGAAGGAACTCCTAAAGGTTCAGAAGCAGGCCATCCCCATGTGCCGAAAGACAAGCTGGTGGGGAAGGAGACTGGACCGGCTGAACAAAGAGCTTTGGCTGGAACTTGGGGAAAAAAAAGGAGAGTTTATGACCTTGGGAAGAAAAGGCAGGCAACTCAGAAGGACTACAGGGATGTTGTGAGGTTATGCAGGGAGAAAATTAGAAGGGCCAAAGCCCAACTAGAACTGGGGTTGTTCAGCCTGGGGAAAAGGAGGCTGAGGGGAGACTATCACTCTCTGTAACTACCTGAAAGGAGGTTGTAGTGAGGCAGGTGTCGGTCTCGTTTCCCAAGTAACAAGCAACAGGACAAGAGGAAACAGCTTCAAGTTGCACCAGGGGAGGTTTAGGCTGGCTATTAAGAATGATTTCCTCACTGAAAGGATTGTCAGGCATTGGAACAGGCTGCCCAGGGAAGTGGTGGAGTCGCCATTCTTTGAGGTATTTAAAAGACGTGCAGATGTGGTGCTTAGGGACACGGTTCAGTGGTGGACTTGGCAGTGTTAGGTTTACATTTGTACCCGATGATCTTAAAGGTCTTTTCCAACCTAAATGATTCTATGACTCTGTGATTTTTAATTTTGAACTAAGAATGTCACTTAATATTAGGTGTAGGGTTTGACTGGGAGGGGGTCATTTTGAATACCTTTATTTTGAGTCCAAAACCTTGGAGGGCATCTGCTGTATCCTTAATATGCAGTGTCTAATTAGCACTTAAATGTTCATCTATCCTTAATATGAAGTGTATAATTAGTACTTAAATGATTATAAAATATTTAAGGCAGATGTTTTAAAATACTCTGAGGACTAACATAAAACAATAAACAACAACAAAAAAAGTTTTCCATGTTGTTTTGTTGTTTTTTAACAGGGTTGAGACCATTCAGCAAAAGCAAATCACCCCATGGGGACCTTCTTCCAGCGAAGGTGGTTACAGGACAAGCAGACTTTGAAATGATGTCCCCTTAGGCCTCATTCCTCATCTGCTTCTTCCGTTTTACATATAATTTCCAGCAGTGAATAAAGCCCTGAGGAGAAATAAACCTAATTATTTGTACATGGTCCCCCACGGTCTCCTACTTGATTGTGTCAAGTGAGAGTCATTCTGCTGACGCACCTCCCGCCAGACGGCTGTACAGTATAGCGGTGGCTCTCCTTCCCTCACTTTGCTTTCCCTCTCCACTTGGCAGAAGCACGCATGTGGGATTTCACAGGGTCATCTGCCAACTTCGAAATGAGAGATGTGTTCAGCTACTATTGGTTGTTCTCAATTTGTAAGGGCTAAAACAACATTATTTGAAGCTTCAGACAAATACCAGGAAGGGAAAAAAAATCTCTGCTGTTGATTTACTGGAACACACTATAATCGAGACTTGAAGGGAAGGAATTTAAAAGGAACAAATTGCATGGATTGCGCAAGCTATTAATTTTACAATTTGATGAACAAGGCAAATAACGTATGCCCTAATGTGAGAACGTAGGTAACAAACACCACAATTCAGAGCCGTCACGTCTATCTTAAACTGATCTCTGCACAACTTCCCAGACTAACCAGCTACTACACTTTCTCGAATAACAGCTGAATTCGCCCCCTCTCCTCTGTCTGTTTCTTCCTAAATCATTTCCTTAATACAGTCAGAACACAGTTAGTAAGACTTTAAGGTCTTAGACCCGAGAACGCTATAATATACCTAAACTTTCTATTAAGAAAATATTATACAAGCCCCAACAAGTACACAAAATCTTTTTCGAAACATAAACTCCAGGTTGCACTTCCCATATGAAGCATCCCACCTCCTTACTACGGCGTGTTGGCCAGGCATCTTATTCAAGATTCATAACAGAAATTTTGTGGATGTTGGAGCAGAAGGAAGAGCAAGAGGTCTATTAAACCGAACCTAATGCTGGACTAGAAAGCAGGACTGTGCACAAAGACTAAGTGCCAGACATATGCATCTTGCTCATCGAAATTGGAAGCCAGAGAATTCAAAATTTACATTTAATTCATTAATTAATTAATTCACATTTCTAGAACAAAGACTCTTTCTACAAAATTCCTAGACAGGTTTTGTAGCAATATTATGCAAGGTAAGAGAGTTAAAAATAACTCATAAACATTAAGATGAGAAAAACATTTCAACCATTTTGGCCAATCATTAATTCTACTATTTAAATGAGACTCAGGAATTTTTTTTTTATTCTTAGGACTTCCTATGCAGTTATCACTGAGCAGCCAGAGAGAACTTTATATAAGTTCGATAAAAAGAATTCATCGTGGCATAAAACTACTGATTAGCTGTTAGAAAGGTAGTAGGAGTTCACATTGCTATTTTTAAAATACTACTCTGTTGATCCAAAAAACCCACGCACTTCCTAAGGAATGCAAAATATTCTGAAAGACTGATAAATGGTTTTTCTTTTAAAAATCTTTTCCTACAATAGTTTTCCACTGCCAAAAAAACAAGTAACTTTTCAAACCAAGCAACTCATTTGGGGATAGTTGTTTTCGCATTATATCAGAGACAATTTTACGTTCCTTGTACTCCAGATGGTCCTAAAAAGCTACGTAGTACAACTCTGGTACACCTGAGAAACTCACCACCTTTAGGTGCTTTAGCGTTTCTCCAAACTGGGGCTGTAACCCCATGCCCTTTGTCTGCTGCAGCCTTCTTTGGCCTTCCCCCCCTTGCCCCAGCTGCATCACCACCACCTCCTCCCGGCTCCCCAGGCCCTTCTCTCAGGGCAGAGCCATTGCAGAGCCCACGGAGAGCAGGAGTGGGAATATCTTGTGGCTGTCTTCCGAAGAGTTCCCCTGCCTTTCCAGGAGATGTAGGATGAGCCATAAATTCCAGAGAAATACACGTTTGGTGGGGGAACTGAAACTGAACTGGACCGTTGCTCAGTTCTGTAGCAGAGGAATAAATTAAACCTGTGGAGGCTGCACACAGATGGCTGCTGGTCTCGGTAGTCTTTCTGCATGGCAGTCGTCCACAGACAGCTTAGCCTTCAGTGCATTTCGCATCCCTTTAATTTGTCCATGAACGTCAATACACAATATTGTGAGTATCGACTGTCGACTGTAAATTCCCACAAAGGGGGTGTTGTCACGTGCTTCTCCGTTCCTCTCCCGTTGGAAAGACTACATACAGCATTGCCATTCTATTCTAGCAGCTACTTTTTAACATAAGATAAAGGGCAAGAGTCAGACCTTAAATCCCACACGGTAAGGTCAGTATTTCAGACAGCTGTGTCCTGCTACACCTAAGCTTTTAAACTGCAATTCTGAGTTTAGGATGAGTACTCAATTAACTCCCCAGCTTTCTAGGAAAGTTTTGCACTTTCTACTGAACCTTGTGCCACCATGAATACGCAGCCAGAAGATGCTCAAGATGATAGCTACTTCTACATACAGTGACCTCAGTCACTACATTTAATGCAAAAATCACTAGTATGGTGTGCTGGTGGAATCCTTTTGTTACTGCCTTCGTTTCCAGTAACCTCCCTTCCCAGGGCCTCGAAGGCAAAGAAATGGCAGCTTTTACCCATATTAAGTAGAGGTATAAGAGGATCAGACTGGTCTTTCCTGGCTCACCCCCAGATTAGAATGTGAACATGTAACATTCCCTCCAAAAACATGCCTTCCAGAACAGGCGTGCACACAACATGCTTGTAGATGACTAATCTAATACCCTATTCCATGTTGCAAATGTGTGTTATTCTATTGTGATTATTTTTTCCACAGTCAGCCCAAGAATGATCCTTGTTCTGTTTTATCTCACAGCAAAGGGATAGTTTGGCAACAATATCACTCACCAACTGTCGATGAGTTTTGCTTTTTCTCCTTCAGAAGAGTGGAGACATTTTTCAAGTGCCATAATTTTGTTTCCCAAAAGCCATGGAGTTGGGGTTTTTTGCCAAAGAAATGGGTGAGTCAGGCTGCTAACAGATAGTACATGCAGATCTTTTAGAAGCACATTAAGCTGTCCCTGGGAAACAGTTCATGTCTGACTTCATAGCCTGACACAGCCAGTGCAGTACGAGCAGAACACGCATTAGCACATGAATCATGGGAGAACAACAGCTAGCTCAACACATAATGTTATGTCACAGTTACATCAATGTTCAGGGTAATAAAAGAGAATAAAAATAAAGAGTCAGAATACAACTGTATTATTCAGCCTGATTAGAAGCTAAAATATTGTGATGAGCCAGCCATAAAGCACAAACCCGTTTCCCCTCCTGGCAGTACTGCCCACTGGGGTAAAGCCCAGGGAAAGGTAGTAAGTCAGGGAGGAAGATCACCGCATCCACCGCCTCTGTAAAGCTTCAGCGATCAAAGAGAGGCAATTTGCGGCAATTTGATTCTGCTACACAAGCAAAAGAAGATTGGAAAAAAGACAGTGCACATGGGAAGAGACTAAGGTAACCACCAAACATTATTACTGAGTATTTTCTTGTCTCTGTAACTGAGACTTACTTTACTCATTACATGGGATGAGGACACTAGAAATGCGTGGGAGCCTTTCCAGGCCCCATGCAGCCTTGGTGCACAATTTTCTCCATACGGCTCTGATGGAGCAACTTTCTCACTTTCTATCTGCCTACAGAAATACCCACCTGCTTTCTGTGTGCCAAAACTAGCCAGTTATCTTAATGTCCACTACATCGAGTAGAAATACCTGAGTATAATTTATTCTAAAGAAACACCACAACACATTGAGAAGTGAAAAGACTTGCTTGTTGAGTCTGAGTACAGTGAGCCAGTGTCATGTTTTAACCTTGGCTAGCAGTAAAGTACCACACAGCTGCTCACTCACCTCCCCTGCCCTCACCAGGTGGAGGAGGAGAATCGGAGGAAAAGACAAGGAAGCTCGTAGATTGAGATAAGAACGATTTAATAATTGGGAAAAAAAAATGATGATAATAACACTAACAATACTACTACTAATAAGTAATTAAAATAATAGAAAATACAACACAATACAGTTTTTCACCACCCGTTGACCAATGCACAGCCAGGTCCTGAGTAGTGAAAGTCAGAGTCAGAGAGCCCAAGAGCGAACGTAGCAGAGTCCAAGCGAGCCCCACGTGCAAGAGAGCAACCAAGAAAGCCAACTGACCCACCACCTACAGAATGGACAAAATGAATGAGCTAAGGCACAAACAAATGGGCTATGGCCCCCCAGCCCACTCCTGGCTTACGTACTGAGTATGACATGCTATGGAATGAAATACTCCTTCGGTCAGTTTGGGTTGGCTGGCTGAACTGTGTGTCCCCCACACTGCTTGCAATGAGAAAGTTGGGAATGCAGCTGCAGTATCAGAAGCTAAGACCTTGAATTTGGTGCAAGCACTCCCCAGAACCAGCTAAAAAGACACCTTATCTGTACTATTCTTAGGGCAAATCCAAAACAGAGCCTCATCCCAGCTACTGTGAGGAAAATTAACTCTGTCCTGACTAAAGGCAGCACACCCAGTAACATAACGCTTCCACAAGATCACCATTTCCAGAAGATTATTTGAAGGTGCCATTTCCAGAACAGTGGAGCGAGAAAGTCTTTCCTAAGATGACTCCAAAATAATTTAGGGGACTACTGAAAACATGACTTCTAAGGGTTAGGATTCACTGAAAGACACACTGTGAGATTTTCAAAACTGAAGCCCAGGATGCCAGAGTTGTGGTCTTTGACATAATTAATCTCATACAAAAGCCAGCTTCCTAGGGGGGAGTTACCATTTCTTGTGCATTGAATTCTGCATAATTCTATTTCAGAGTCAGAACAGGTAAAAAGCTAGAGCTGTACCCAAGCTACAAGATACTCTTAGAGTACGGGATACTCTTAAGGACACTGAGACAGTCTTCATCACTACTGAAAAACACAGTAGACAACCAGTGAGATGTGACAAGAGCACGCAGCTTTCAGAGCATTGCAGGAAAAGGTCATCCTATTTCAGAGAAGATGTTGGTGTATATGTAATTTGTTTTTCATTTCAACTGATATTAAGCCAAACATTATAAAAGGCTTAGTGACCGGGTCCTTTCCTCCAGCACACTGCTGGGAAGCTGCAGCACTGAGAGGCTGTGATCTCACTGACTCCAAGGAAATCCAGCAACAGCATCAACAGCCCAAGAGGCGGCAGTGAGCCAGGCCAGTTTCACTCAGAAATTCCTGCTGCTGGTGTATGCAGAGCTGTCAAAACCCCAGCGAGTGTCACTGAATTGGCATAAGAACTGTAGGAGTTTCACACCACTGCCCAGTGCTGAGGAACCAGCACCTTCCCAGCCCTCTCGCTCCAGAATATGCTTTGCCAAATTTATTTTTCAATTAACCCTTGTTGTTGGCCAAGCAGAAGCAGCAGCCAACATAGATTTTCTCAGTGAGACTTATCCATAAAGACAGAAATGTTAATGTTTCAGCAGTGAAGACCAGCAGTGCAACACCAAGCCAGCCAGTGCTAATGTGAGGTGCTCCTGGATGTGCAAGGAAATTAGGAAAGATGACAGCTTCAGGGAAAAGATGAAGAAATAAACCAACTTTCCTTGCTGAAAGGCCCAAATCCCCAAAACAGTCTGAAAAGCTGTGGTTACACAGTGTGGTATGTGGTAAGGAGATAAGAGGGAGGCTGGAAGAAGCGATACTGGGATGAAGCAATCAGTCATACTCATAGGAAACGTCCACGTTCTATGTTTTTTCCAAACGAACCCCAAACACTGTAGGGTCTTGTCCAATTGGTGTCTGTGACCCTGTTATATTGCTGCAAAATAATAATTAGGAAAAAAAAAAGAAATATTAGACTTGCACTGACAGACTTCTGCATGCACAGCTGTGACAGTGCTTGTGAGCTGCAATATAGGCTAAATACCTTCTAACTGCAACTCCCAGAACTTCTTTCAGAGTTCCATCTCCACATCTGTTCTAGCCCGCAAGACCTAGAAACTCATCAAAACCCTTCTTGTTTGACTCACAGTCCATGTTAACAGAGAAAATTCAAAGTTCAGTATCTTTTAAAAGCTGTAGGGAGCCAGTGTGGCTCATAACAAACCCTGAAGTCAGAAGAATGGAGCTTAACATTTAGTGCAATGACAAAATGCCTATTATAATCTTAATGAATATGTGTTTAAGCTCCAAACAGCTGTCAGTCAATTATAATAGAGTGCTGTGAATATTAAGAATGGTTTTGTAAAGAGTCCAGTTGAAATGAGTCCTGCTCTGGGTGATGCTGAGACAAACCTGCGATGTAATTGCAATATGTTCTGCTTCTTTTCTGATTAGAGCTATCTGGAATCTCTCTCAGCCTAGGCTACCAGGGCAAATCTGCATATTTGCATTCAGCTGATGCAGCATCAAGAGTATAGATGTTTCTTTAAGAAACCCTAGTCATTTAAATACCATCTCTAGAAAACAGGCAGCAAATGACCCTTGGGTTCAGGTTCATTGCATTTTATGATTAACCTCCAGGCCTGAGGTTTTCTCACCTTTAATTTCAATGTTAGACATACGAATTCAAATTGCCACATGGATTGAATTATCAGTAAAGACATGTGCACGCAAAACATCGGTAAAACACTTTTGAAGATGTATATAACTGGTAACAAGGGGATTTGAAACTAGCTTTTGGCCTCAAGGATTTTCATGTGGGCTTTGACGCTAATTCATTAGGTGTCTTCAGACAAGACAGCTTGCACGTTGAATTCCCTGCCTGTACAATGAAGGGAATGACTGTAGTTAATCTAGTAGGGACTCCCAGTTTGATTAATTATTGCAATATCGCTACAGCTAGCAGCCACAGAGTCAGCTGGGCATCGGTGTTTCTTCACACGCAGGAGGCACCCCAGTTCATCACAGTCTCCTTCACAGAAAAAGGAAGCCATGAAGGACCCTGCACAATCCTGGAAAGCTTTCAATGACAATTCTTGCCCTTGCTCTGGGCGGTCACCACCACGCTCCCTTGCATGTTCCCTTTACCAGGCTTGCTGTTACACTGACTACCCACAGCTCTCAAGAAGCACTGAATATCTTTGGGGTATTCACTGAGTCATCTTCAGCATGTGAAAAATCAAATCATACAGCTTAGGAAATTGGGAAGGGACATAAGTGGATAACATTCTGGTTTTATTCTTCACTGGCTTCCCTGAAAAAAAGATAACTGCCTCCAGCATTTCAGCCAGCTGCAAGGCTCATGGCTTCCCTGTTTCATTCTCAGTAGGTACATCTAGTTTCTTGTCAAGAAACAGCCCTTCGCCTTCCCTTTTTCCTCCGAAGCGAAACAAAACATGGAGAATGAAACCACTGCATTCACTTTCAGAGAGACTGAGCGAGGTTTACTGAAACTTAACAGGATGTGAAAGCAGCAGCAGCGCTTCGAGCGATTCTGCACAAGCCTCTGCAGCGGCAGCACATCTTGCCGTAACAGCAGGCTGCCCGGGGAACTCCTGTTCGTTCAACACACCTCTTTCAATGACATCTTACACTAGGTCACTGCTTTGAAGTTGCTGCCTCTGACGTCCAATATTTGGCAAGGGCAGTCTAATCTGGGAGGGGAAAAAAAATAAAAATAATCAAATCTGTTTTGACTTCTGTCCATGTTTAGGATATTTGGAAATTTCACAACAAAAGTTGCCAAACATCATTCACATTCCCCCCACCTTTCTGACCAGTTAACTTCACTCCAGATCTCAGATACAGTAGACTTGGCTCACATCCGACATCCACTCATCCTAACCTTCTGTTTGCAGCAGAGTTGTGACAGCTGTTCCTTGTGTCAGGACTGGCTGGCTGGGGAGAGCAGGGGAATGAGATAAATAGGACAAAAGGCTGTTGTGACAACACATTTGTACAAAGGAAATTAGGGATTCTTTCAAGTACAGCTAAATTGTGATGGCTCTCCAACAAGTATACAAATGCTTATTTTCCAATAACTTTGGTTTTCTACTTAGAGCCATAGAATCACAGAATCATTTAGGTTGGAAGAGACCTTTAAGATCATTGAGTCCAACCATAAACCTAACACTGCCAAATCCGCCACTAAACCGTGTCCCTAAGCACCACATCTACACATCTTTTAAATACCTCCAGGGATGGTGACTACACCACCTCCCTGGGCAGCCTGTTCCAATGACTGACAACCCTTTTAGTGAATAAATTTTTCCTCATATCAAATCTAAACCTCCCCTGGTGCAACTCAAGGCCATTTCCTCTTGTACTATTGCTTGTTACTTGGGAAAAGAGATCAGCACCCACCTCACTACAACCTCTTTTCAGGTAGTTACAGAGAGTGATAAGGTCTCCCATCAGTCTCCTTTTCTCCAGGCTAAATAACCCCAGTTCCCACAACTGCTCCTCAGAGGACTTTTTCTCCAGAACCTTCATCCGCTTCATTGCCCTTCTCTGAAGACACTCCAGCACTTCAGTGTCTTTCTTCATAGAATCACAGAATGGTTTGGGTTGGAAGGGACCTTAAAGATCATCTAGTTCCAACCCCCTGCCATGGGCAGGGACACCTTCCACTAGACCAGGTTGCTCAAATCCTCATCCAGCCTGGCCTTGAAGACAGCCAGGGATGGGGCATCCACAACTTCTCTGAGCAAACCTCTCTTCTTGTAGTGAGGGGCCAAAAACTGAACACAGTAATCAAGGTGCAGCCTCACCAGTGCCGAAAACAGGGGGACAATCACTTCCCTAGTCCTGCTGGCCACTCTATTTCTGATAAAAGCCTGGTTGCTATTGGCCACCTGGGCACACTGCCAGCTCATATTCAGCCAGCTGTCGACTAACACCTCCAGGTCCTTTTCTGCTGGGCAGCTTTCCAGCCACTTGTCCCCAGGCCTGTAGTATTGCATGAGGTTGTTGTGACCCAAGTGCAGGACCAAGCACTGGGCCTTGCTGAACTTCATAGAGTTGGCCTCGGTCCAGCAATCCAGCCTGTCCAGATCCCTCTGAAGAGCCTTCCTACCCTCAAGGAGATCGACACTCCCACCCAACTTGGTGTCAACTGCAAACTTACTGAGGGAGCACTCAATACCCTCATCCAAGTCATTGATAAAGGTATTAAACAGAACTGGCCTGAGTAGTGAGCCCTGGGGAACACCACTTGTGACTGGCCACCAACTGGATTTAACTCCATTCACCACCACTCTTTGGGCCTGACCATCCAGACAATTTTTTACCTAGTGAAGAATACACCCATCCCAGCCATGAGCAGCCAGTTTCTCCAGGAGAATGCTGTCGGAAACAGTGTCAAAGACTTCACTAAAGTCTAGGTAGACAACATCCACTGCCTTTCCTTAATCCACTACGCAGGTCACCTTGTAATCAAAGGAGATCAGGTCAGTCAAGCAGGAGCTGCCTTTCTATGCCGACTGGGCCTGATCACCTGGCTGTCCTGTATGTGCCGTGTGATGGCACTCAAGATGATCTGCTCCATAACCTTCCCAGCACTGAGGTCAGACTGACAGGTCTGTAGTTCCCCAGATCCTCCTTCTGGCCCTTCTTTTAAACAGGTGTCACATTTGCTAACCTCCATTCCTCTGGGGCCTCCCCAGTTAGCCAGGGCTGCTGATGGATGATGGAAAGTGGCTTGGTGAGCACTTCTGCCAGCTCCCTCAGTACCCCTGGCTGGATCCCATCCAGCCCCACAGACTTGTGTGTGTCTGTGCGGTGTAGCAGTTCGCTAACCATTTCCCCTTGGACTATGGGGGCTTCATTCTGCTCCCCATCCCTGTCTTCCAGCTTGGGGTGTCTGGGTACCCCGAGGACAACTTGGCCTGACATTAAAGACTGAGGCAAAGAAGGCATTAAGTACCTCAGTGCTTTCCTCAACCTTTGCCTCTATGTTTCCCCCTGCATCCAATCAAGGATGGAGATTCTCCTTAGCCCTCCTTTTGTTGCTAATGTGTTTAAAGAAACACTTTTTACTGTCTTTTACGGCAGTAGCCAGATAAGTTCTAGTTGGGCTTTGGCCTTTCCAAGTTTCTCCCTACATAACCTCACAACATCCCTGTAGTCCTTCTGAGTTGCCTGCCCCTTCTTCCAAAGGTCATAAACTCTCCTTTTTTTCCAACTGTCACAGCATCCACAAGTCCTTCTCTGTTCACAAACAACAGGTCCAGTGGGGCACCTTCCCTCTTTGGCTCACTCACCAAACCAGCGCACTGTGTCAGAAAGCTGTCTTCCACACACTCCAGGAACCTCCTAGACTGTTTCCCCTTGGCTGTATTGTATTTTCAGCAGATATTTGGTAAGTTGAAGTCCCCCACGAGAACAAGGACCAATGATTGTGAGACTCCCAGCTGCATATAGAACATTTCATCTGCCACTTCATCCTGGTTGGGTGGTCTGTAACAGACTCCCGCCATGATATCTGCCTTGTTGGCTTCCTCCTGATTTTTTTACCCATAAACACTCACCCCTCTTGTCACCACCATTAAGCTTCAGAGTCGCAAATCTCCCTAACATTCAGGGCTACCCCACCCCCTCTCCTTCTTTACCTATGCCTTCTGAAGTGTTTATACGCCATCCATTGCAGCACTCCAGTTGTGCGAGTCATCCCACCATGCTTCTGTGACAGAACTAGCTCATAGTTTTCCCATTGCACAACGGCTTCCAGCTCCTCCTGTTTGCTGCCTGTGCTGTGTGGATTGGTGTAGGTGCACTTTGGTTGGGCTACTGATCCTGCCACCTTTTTGGTGGCATCCCACCTTGCACTGCTCTGTGTTTTTTAAACTTTTAATCAAGCCCTGGCCGCAAGTCTCTAACTGAAAGTAACTTTTCCTTCCCCTCCAGTGTCAGAAATGACCCTACCTTCCACAAACACAGGTGTCCAGAGCACAACATTCGGCCAAGCGATGGTGCCTTCGGGTGCCTGAAGTTGATGTCCTGTGGCACTAGCTATGTTGGCTTATTATGTGCCACCTCACAGATTTCACTGGATAAGCTTTCTGCAGAAGCTTAGCCAAAAAAAATTAAGCCCCAACACTTTTCTACCTGAAGCATGTGATAAACAGAAAAATAAATGAGTGCCCCATATCAGCACCTGGATTATTAAAAGCAGGATTTGAGCCTCATGGGTTGCTTTTCAACCTGACCTGTTTCAGCATGTACTGTTTGCTATTGCTGACAATAGGTGCCTCTAGCTCTGTGCCTCTGGAGGTCGGTGCGGTCCTCAGTCGCCTTGCTCTGCAGATGAAGTCAGCCCAGAGATGTCCAAAGTGTTTCATAACACTCGAGTGAGAAAACATGGCCCAGGACCCGGATTTCTGTCCCGGCTCCGTCGAGGCTGGGCTGCAGGCTCTGGAAAGCTTATCCGCTGATGTCAAGAGTGATTTAACATGTGACAGTGTATGGAAACTGGCTGTGCAAGTTGTTGCAACATACAAAAAAAGCAGCAAAAGCACCAGGAGTACCGCAAGCACTTTGCTACCACAGCATTTCAAAGAAAATCCGCATAAAAAGCACTTACAGCTGTCCTCTGGTAGAGGTTGGTTAAATAAGATGGATAATAAGTGGGATGGTAACTCAGAGGTTTCCTAAGGCAGCCATGGTGGTTCCCATACCCCAGAGATAAGACTGGATGTGAACAGGAGCCAGGAAAAACGTGGGAGTGATACAAAATGGAGGAGAATCCACGTTTTCCATGACCCAGGCACTTCCCTCGGGGCAGGAGAGAGCAGAAATCAAAAACAGTTTGCTGTTCCTTCTCTGGGTTAAAGGGATGAATCACAAGGGGGAAATGCCTTGCAATGCGTGACTCAGCAGAAAACATTACTTACTTGGAAGTGGCTGGAGGACACAGCCGAGACACAGCAGTGAGTCAGGGAAACCTGGGATTCGGGCTGCTGCCTTCACCCTTCCCTTCAGCCTTCACGTAACAATCTGAGCAATGGAGAATAAGGCAATCATTTGTGAAGAGATACCTCATGTTGTCTGGGGTAGCCGGTACGAATTTAGACTGCACAGCACAAATAGAAGTACAGGTGACATTAGTCCCCTTTTTGCCCTTTTTAGCACTGGTATTTCTACTCCAGGTCCTCTAGTAAAACAGGATGGTGAACCACAGATGAGCCTTCCAGCACTTACAGGAGTATAAATTCACAGTAACAGAGACCCGCACCACTAGCTTTTCTGCAGGAAAAAAATTGTGAGGAAGAAAACCTCATCTCATTGCAGCCCTATATTCTGTGGTGTCTTTAGGGGAAGATCCCTCAGAAAAGAGGATATACCTTCTAATAAATCCTGTGTTAGCTTTTCTCAGAACTACCGCAGAGGCGCTGGAGAAATGAAGTGTGTTTCCAAGATGGTCATCTAACTTGACCAGTCATCTCATGGAGTAAGAAGAAGACAGGAACAAGTGGCATCCCCAGGAAAGACACGGCAAATGGATGCTGTCCAACTGCACTCTCCTGTCTGATTTATTTAAGCAGTGCTGCAGACGAATGAGTGGTACCTGAGCACTGACTCAGAACATGAGTTCAAGGGGTTTTTCACACCTTCAGGCTGTCCTGACAACCTTTTAGAAAATGTTAATTTTTCCTAAACCCTTCAAGATGGACCTACACAGTGGTTTTCTTTTCACTGTTTGATGTTACAGACAGTTTGGACACCTCAGACAGAAGTAAATCTCATAGTCACTGGCAGTGTATAACTCACTGGAAGCTGACTTTCCCCATCCCAGATTTCATAACCCAAGATAAAGACAACAGACAGCAGGTAAATAGGAAAGGGAACCTAAGTAAAGTGAATAGCCTAAATAAAACCTAAATAAAATTAAATAGCAGACAAGGGAAAGGTGACACACAGTGACAGTGAAGGCAGATGTGATTGCATGACCTAGTCACAACAGAGACCTGGGTGAAACAAGCTGTTTCTGCATCATTTTTATGTCAGACAGCATGAAAATGTAGGATTTGGAGATGGTCTCATGAATTTGAAAGGCTAGGGGTTTTTATTTACTAGATGGATTCATGGATTTACTGCAAGTCCATGAAACTGAAGTTGGGGTCTGCCATGTTACTTTCATCAGTCATGGTGAACACTCATTCTTTCCTTGTTGCTCTTCTTCTCTTTTGTCTTGTGGCTCCTCACTCTGACATCTTCTGAAAGATTAAAATAAGCAACACTGGTGGGTTTTTTTTTCCTTAAATTTCTGCTGACAAACTCTGGCGACGTGTTAGAATACACTGTTGATGCTGGGCCACTGCCGGAGGATGAGCCAAGAAACTGGCTGCAGGAAGCGTCACCAGTCCTTACAGCTGAAATTACAGGAGTGAGTTAAATTCAACTTTATGATCATTAGGCATGACTGCATACTCACAGATCAGGCTCCTGGCTCAGGCCCTGGTTTCTGTCCTGTCCAAGCAGCACAGTTTCCAACCCAGGCTGCCTGAGGTCATCCAAGGACCACCATGACTTCACTGGTGTCTCTCTTGGGTACAGCTGTGCATGTGAGCTTAAAGCTGCCTGTATCTTCTCCTCTTAATAGTCTTCTCTGAAAAGGAGCTGCTCTCTTCACTGCTCACTTAAACAGAGGCTATAGCTTACCATGTGCTAAGGAAGGATCTATGCTAAAACAAAAAGACAGCAATAACTTCTCCAGTCCCACAGTGCTTGCTCCCATCCCTGTTCATCTTCTTCCCCTTCTCTTTTGCTCCCTCTCCCTCAACAGCACAGACGTGAAGCACACATGCACACTGTTTCAGCAGAAATCCGTATCTCACCGTGTTTTTCTGTTCGTTGGTGATGGTCTATTAGGTTGAATGAACAACAAAATTCAGTCTAAGAAAAAAAGACTATTCACCAGTCTACCAAGCCACTTGCAGTGCCATTCCTTTGCTTTGGTCCAAAGGCACAACACTGATTCCCAAAATTTTGAAACAAACTGCAGGAAAATACCAAGGAGACATTAAAAAACAAACAAACAAACAAAAAAACCACCAACTATGCCTTGACCATCTTTATACAGAGTTTAGTGTAACAGGTAGTTTAATTTCATGTCCTTGTGCAGCTCCTCTCTGTCACCCAAGGCAGAGGGTATGTATGCAGTCTGTCATCACAGGCTCAGTGATGCAAGTGGCTATTCATAAACTCTGAAAAACATGCCAGGCTGGAAGAAGAGACGGACAAACCATCTCAGAGACTGCTGGGCTGTCACAGTGTGACAAGGAACTCAAGTTATACCAGATATCCCAAACAGCTCTAGTCCCTTATTGCACAATTTGATGTGAGGGTCAATCCTTTGAGGTCTTTCCTAAGCATGGCAGCAGTGGCCAGAGAATGAGTTTGTGGTCCGGCGGGGGAAGGACACAGGCCAAAGGGCACAAGAGCAAAGCAGCATGCCATAATGCTCAGGTGTTAAAAGGACAAACCCAGGTGAGTTTAGGCTCCCAGTCAGCTCCTGGTCACCTCCTGAGGGCTGATCACCCACACTGTTGGGCAAGTGTCTCACCTTCTCATCTGTGAGGTTTATGAAGCTGTGCCAAGGAGAGTGGCCTGAAGAGATCAGGGCTCTTGTCACCAGGACCACCACATCAGCCTGAGTAGCAGCCCAGAAAAGAGCAAAGGAGGCATCCTGGTTTCAGAAGTTCAATCAAGAGTAGTTGTAACACCCATGGGAGATGGCCCCATTGCTGTTATTTACGCTTTTGAAAAGCTCTTCCTATTCATTTACTAATCCCCAAACACACTAAGGACATTACTGAACTGAGCATCCCAGACTCCCTCACATAACAGAAGACTGAAGGCAGCTGAGGAGCAGAATTATACTTTTCCTGATGAATTTTCAATTAGTGAAAGTGATGACTTTCATTAATCCTTACCATGCATTAGTACCATGAATGGCAGAAAAAGAAACATTTGAGATATTACGGAGCAAAATCCAGCTATACTAGACTGATGTCAGCAGAGATGTTTCCCCAGTTGAAGAGTGGCCTGAGGTCCTTATGTTTGCTTGACAGGGTGCTTAACTTTGCTGTGCCAGTGATGTTCCCTACACATTTTATACGAAAATAAAATAGTAAATCTATCTGCCTTATGTTTTCCTCTTTAGACAATTTATCTTCAGGAAGAATGACTACAAGCATGCTGACAGCATGCATTTCTTTACAGTCTTTTCACTTTAGAGCCTCATGAGCTCCCAGTACTTTATTAAGAGTTCTAGTCCAGGTGGTACAGTTATTAGAGCCATAATATCCTCAAAGTCCATAAGGTGGGCTGGACTGCTACTACTAATAACAACAACCACCATAATAACGACAATAATAATAATTAAGCAATTGTTAAGCCTTGTGTTGATAGATAGGAGTTTCAAAAACAGCTAAATACACCCCAGAGGCTTAAACCCTGTAAATCAAATGTAGGAAGAAACAAATATTTATTATGTATTTAGCCTCTTGCTCTCGGGGATGCTTGTGTAATGCACAGTGTGAGGGTGATAATGCTGCTATTGTATCCTCCTGATAGTACTTCTTCTACAACAGAAGTAGACAAATAGGATTACCTGAGTTCCCTTCTTGAGGAGGCTGGGAATAGAGTAGAAAGGTGGTGGGTTTGTCTGAGGAAAGGGGCAGTGGAGAGGGCAGAAAAGAGGTGAGGATCCTTCCACTCTCCCAATCTATAGGCAGAATCCTCCCCTGACAGCACCTTTGGCAGCATCACGCACCCCAGCACCTGGGCTGGTGCAGCAGCCTGCACTTTCACTGCCGTTTTGACCAAAGGAGTGTATTTTTCTTTCCATTTTGGATCAATAGTAAAGAGAGCATTTCCTTAGCTGACTTGCACAGTGACTCCTGCATCTTCAAGATGGCAATGAAAATATTTGTCCATTCAATGCAGTGTGCAAAGCAGGTCTTTTTTTGCAGAGCGAGAGGCAGAAAGACATGTTATAGCAACTCTAAGAAAGTCGAGGAGATAGTTCTTGTAAACTTGCCTGAAATGATAGTGAAGATGGAGCAAATTTAAAGTGTTTTAAAATGGGAAAACTTTAGCTTCTTCACTTGCCAAGATCATCTTTTCTAAAACTATGTAAGCAGACAGGCCAAAATGAGAACAGGTTTTGTTTGAATTGTTTGGAGGGGTTTTGCCTTCTAACTTTCATTTACTTTTTGAAGTATGCATTAACTTATATTTCTAGATGAAGTGGAAAGAATAATAAGCAAAACTTGTTCTCTAACAACATGCATGTAAAACGCAAGTGAGTTTGTTTCTGGTTTTGCTTTTCTAGGACTGGGGCCTGGAAATTGTGTTTTCTTTTCTCAGAAGACTTAGAAAGTAATTCACATTCCAAAAGCAGTTACCGGTTACGGTTTATCCTGCTTGTTTTTCAAGAGAATATAAAGAGCTATGGTTGTAAATGGCAGAAATAATTTACCACCACTAACCATTGAATCACCAGAGAAGAGCCATAGGCTAGCAACACTATCGTGAAGTCTGTGAAAAGAACAACATGAAAAATTAAGTATTAGGTGGCTCATTTAGCTTACAGCTGTTCTGCGTTCTTATCAAGTGGTATTCTGTGCCAACAAATGACAGTTTTAATTTCCATCGTTGATTGCTCTGTTTAGATCACTTTGACGCAAATTATTGCTTTTACAAGAATATAGTCCAGCTGGAAGGAAAACAACTCCCCTAATATTCTTTCTTTTTTTTTTTTTCCTGTTGTTCCTTCACCGTGTGTAGTAGAGGTGCAACATCCAGTTGTACAACTTGGGTTTATAATAGCCATTTTGATATTTTTAGGCATTTCAGGTGTAAAGCCTGGTCGCTACATTACAAGGCCGTAAATCTAGCTTAGGCTGGAGAGAACGATTTCATATGGTAATAAATGAAATGGCAACTGGACTAAACAGGACCAAGAAAATATTTAAAGCATGGATTCAATTTCAATGGATCTTAGGCATGCACTTTTCCTTCTGTGTGCATTTAATAGTCTTGAACAGAGGCTAACTGAAGCACAAGCTTCCCTGACCTTGAGCCTATGGAGTCTGTGCTTACTGGAGCCTGTGCTTACAATCCAGGTAAATACACTGAAGCAACTGATTTTTCTAACACCTGTCATCCAGACATCAGCGCAACAAACTCGGATACAGCAGCTGCAACACCCATTCAAACTTCCACACCTGGCAGTGCACCCTCAACTGACCCCCTTCGACATGGGGATTTTGGCAGCGACCTTGTTCAGTATGCACATTCTCAGACCGACCAGACTCCCCTAAAAAGGCCCTGTGCAGCTAGATGTTCCCAACTTTTCAAGCTCCACACTCTCACCTGCTTTCTAGTGCAGAGAGGCTGTCCCGCACCCATGATCACCAGCAGTCCTTCACCCAAGAACCGGTCAAGGGAGAGGAAAGGGCCAACCTACCACGGACCACTGGTGTTTCTCCAACAATGCTAATGACAGCTTTGACTTCAATGTAAGCATGGGACGTCACAACAGAGGATGCTTCTGGCACTTTAGGTGATGTGACCAGGTCCCTGCTGGGTCACATAAGAAGGACAGGTCCCAACGCCAGGCTACAAACATGGGCTGTGCCTCGGCAATGGGTCCTTGCTATACTTGCAACCTTTAGCTGCTGTGAAATGCCACAGCTGTATTTGGCACAACTGGTCAGAAAAACAAAGGCAGGCTGTGGCACTGCACGGCAAAGGTGGTAAATACAGGTCTGGCTTGGGGTGATTACAAGGTAGGAGCCAAACAAGTTATCACTTCAAGCAGAAGATCAGCTCAATAACTTCATGCCCAGCCTTTCTCATTTCTTAGGCAGCTTGGCCAGGATTTACTTTTCCTAATTTAGGTGCCAGAAATTTACCAAATATCTAATGCTGCAACTTTGTTAGTGAATTAAGTGTGACTAAAACCACTCTCAGGCACTGAAGCCCATCTCACCTTCCACAACATGGTGGATGCTCACAAACTGCCTATTAAGAGCGGTCGTTGATTGGTTGTAACATCCAAACCTTGCCCAAAAAGTGTTTTGCAGAGTGGTATTCGCCTTAGCCTGAAGTGGGGCCAGGTATGCCGAAGTGTCCTTGCCCAGGGACACCCTCTGGCAGCCTCTGGCCTCTTCACTAGTAGAGACACAGCCTGCCATTGATTGATTTCATTCATTCTTCTCTTTCCCTCAGTATTCAAACCCTTCTCCCAAAGAAATGTTGGCCTCTCCCAACAGTGAATGCACGCCAGGAACACAACTGCCATCGGTAGCAATTATGCCTGCATGTTAGATGTGTCTGAGGTCCCTGAGACCCACTCACCGTGCAGCCCACATGAGGCTGCTGCTGCTGACTTTTTTTATAGTACTTGGATGAAACTTCCCTCTATCGCTGTGGGCTCACTTCAAACCCGATCCCCAGGTACTCCCCTTCGCTGCTTCCACACACACCAAATTCAAACCAAACACCTTCCTCTCCATAGAGACTGTGCACCAGCCGTGACCCTTACCTCTGAGGTGGCAGTGGTCTTTGCAGGGCAGTGGTAGTCAGGTCCAGCACGGGATTCAAGCCCCTGCAAAGGAGCCCTCGGCATCTCGGAGCTAGGACAGCTTTCCTTTCACTGGTTTTTGGATGCGCTGCAGCAGCACTCTCTTTAAGCTACGTTGCATCCTCCGCTAAGACAGACAAGCCACAGCCAGAGGGCTCAGGCGTGGAGGAGGACAGTCAGTCCACCTGGAAAAGGTGGATCAGACAAGGGAAGGTCTTTGGGATCCAAAGCAGATTGACGCAGAAAGAAATTACAGGAGATAGATAGATCCAGAGACCAGTTGCAACTGAGCACTCCTAAAGCTGAAATGAGATATTGGAAGGGGTATTTGTAAGGATGTATTCAAGAGGTGATCCTCAAAGACTGCAGGGTTCAGAAGAGGATGCAAGAGCAAGATTTCAGCCACTCAGAGTATCAATCTTACTAACTATAACTGTGGTGAGAAAGACAACATGTCCTGACAGGAAATGTGTGCAACGTAAGGACGTTATCAGAGGTGAACATCTGCAGCTGATCGAGGTTATTGCTTTTGAGACAGATGCTCTGTGTTGACCACAGTGGAAAAAGGAAACAAGTGTGTGAGAAGTGGAAGAAAGCATTTAAGAATTCCTCAATTCCTCTTCTGTACAAGCATGGACACATTACGGTTTTCGCTTGGCCTCTCTTGCAGTGTCCAGGCCAAGCTAGCCTACTTCTCTATTGCCGTGATCCCGGGTACCAGGCAACCCAACCGGAAGTGCCTGATGCCTTCCTCAGAATGACCGTCTTCCTTCAGCATATGTGTAACTTCCCTGGGTCCATGAGTCACTGGAGAGATGCCAGCCCATGCAACGCTGTCTGCCTCTGGGCTATGTATACCGGGCATTTCCAAACGATTCAAACATTCTTTCCTAGGGAGGCTTTTGTTTCAATGCTCAGACCCGTGTCCCTGCCCACGGCCGTGCTGGGAAGCAAGACATCTGCCACCTTAGCAAGTAGCCCCCCCGTACCTGGCCCCACACATACGTTATGAGTGCAGAGCTCACAATGTGGACTGAGAGCAGCGATACTGGTGTGTGTCCTGCAAGTGACACAGGTCACACTGCACCACCCATGCAATGGAGACAGTCACCTGAGAGGCAGAAGACTGCAGGGTACCAGGAGACAGAAAGCTATGCCCTGGCTCTCTTACAAGGCTGAAGCAGAGTATCCATGTGCTGCAGGGAGAGGATGGAGAATTATACGTCTTGCATATATAGCTGTCTTGCACCTCGCAGGTGTATAGGCAGCAAGACTTGCAGCCTTTTAGGGTGCACCCCATTGACCATACCAGGAGAAAAGCATCATGACTCAGTGAAGGCTTACACCTGTATTTTGGATACATAGCTTAGGGCAAGCTGCATCTTAGTCACTGGAAATCACACAAGTCATTGTGTACCTCTTTAGCATCAAAAACAACAGTTGTAGCTCTATCTACAGATTATCGAACACATATGAAATTTTTCCTTTCAGAAAATATTTTTTTTAAATATTCTTTCCTGGGCATCCAATTATAAAGTTTCTGTGGAGCTCAGTAAACTATCGGCCTGGTCCTTGTATGTGTGTTTCTGTGTTAATAGTAGGTCTACCGGACTCAGAGTCAAATTGCCTGCATTTATTTCAGTGGAATGACTTTGGCAGAAATCTGAGTTACAAACAAGAAAGGGGTCTTTCCTGCTAGTCTCAGGGACGGATGAGCCTGATGAATCAAATGTCTCTTTCCCCTAGAGATGGTCCTACCAGCTCACATAGGTCCACTGGGGAAGATGAGGAGTTAGGAAGAGAAGGCTGAGTCAAATTGTTGTTGCTTACTCTGCCCAGGCTAGTGCCCCGTCATCTGCAAGCTCTATAATTCCGTGATTAAAAAATAAAAGCCAGATCAATTTTGATTCCTCACATCATTTCACTTTTTAAATTATTTAGGTCAGCCTGTGCCATTGTACCTGACAAAGAAATTAAATATTGCAAATCTCTTCAGCAAATCTGGACTTCTTCTGGCCTCCTCTTTCTCCTTCTTCCCTTTAATTCTCTTTCGATTCTTTCCTTTTCCCCCCACTCCTTTTCTATATCCTCATTCTGCCTCATCTGTACTATTTTTCATCAAAAGCAAGATTTTTCCCAAGCCTCAGCACCTCTTTTTGCTCATTACTTGGCCTTTCTCAGCTCTCCTGCAAAATACCTGATTCTTGTGAAATCTATATTGAGGAAATGAATGATAAAGACAACCAATAAATAATCTGACAAGTTCCTCTGTGTCAAAAAAGGCTGAGAAAGCATCACTGCTGCTGCTAAGCTGTGAGACCCAAGTACTAAAAGAGATGGCAAGACACGTTCTGTCTTGTCCCTGCATGTCTTCCCTGTAAGGCTCGCAGCCTGGAAAGAACACCCCTGGTCCTCAGGTCTCTTCCCTGCCTGCCACCTACCTGTACAAAGTAATCCTGTTGTAAGGGTTTGCTTTACAAGCATTTTGGGTTTTGAGGACTTTTCCTTTCTTTCCTTTTGCTTCTCGCTAATGTGCTGTGAAAGGTGCCTGGGAGCTTCCTCGTTCTAATGGAGCATTGGATCATTCAGGTGGAAGGCACATCTGGAGGCCATCTAGGCCACCTCCTTACATAAACATCCAGTTCAAAGCGCAGTGTCTCATCCAGTCAAGCTGTGCACACCTCCAAGGATGGAGGTTCAACAGCCTCTGGGTACCTGTGCCAATGCTTGATCAATCCCACTGTGAAACTTTTGTCTGGCCAGGAAATTTGTTTCGTGGCTAGAAAGCACTTTTTCATTTGAAACACACACTTCTGTCCACAGCTACATTAGTCCTGTGTGTTCATTGGTGTCCTCTCCGGTACTTACACTGCTGATAGGAAGCAGTCTTTGTCCCCTCTGAGGCTTTGTTTTGGTAGACTAAACACAGCATCCACTTCCCAGCTCCTTAGCAGCACAAAGCTCTCCAACCCTCTGACCGCCCTGGGCACCCTTCAGTCTCAGTCCACCTTTGTTTAACATGGGCAATCGGAAGCGTGAGCAAAATTTAAATGAAATCTCACAAACATCTTTGAGTCAGGGCAGTAAGCTTCCCTCTCTTCTGCTGGATATACCTCACCAGACCACTCTGAGCCCACATTAGCAGCACATCCACCTTGTACACCAGGGTTCTTCCCTTCCACAGTTATCTCCATCCAGCATATTTGCTGCCATCACAGCTCGTTAATTCCTTCCTCACCACGTACTTATTAACGCTCAGCAGTGCTCTGTCCCTTTTAGCCAGCTCGGCGCACACCTAACCCCTGTTTTCTCACCGCTTCCTCATCGCTGCATCCCACAAGACTCCATGAAAAGGCTTAACTGAAATTCCTAGGGAGGAAACGTTTCCTTTGCGTAGGAAATAGGTTCTCAGAGACCCTATTGGGCTGACAGCATCCAACACTGTAAAGTCATGTTTCATTTTATCCTGTTCACCTCCCAACCTCCGTTTGTCCTTTCATTCAAAATTTTCGTGAGAGCTTTGCATACTATTGCAGCCAACCACATAATAATACTGCCTGGGTCACCTCCCCTCCCCACCTTCTTAACTAAAGGGCCCAAGTTTGCTTTGCCTCATACGTGTGTTATTTTCCTCATCTGAGAGGTCTGAAACTAAGAATACTTCCTATCAATCAGGGCCGTGCTTCCATGTACCAGTCCCTCCAAAATTCACAGGCACACTTGGCCACACAAGAATCCAGGAATTATCTGGAAAAACTCCAGACTCACTGTATCATGAACTCTGACGCAGAAGGGGCAGAAAAATGATGACACACGAGATTTAAGATGACTTATGATCGTCCCAAAGTGTGCAAAAAGAGACAAACCGAGCGATAACTGGCAGTACGTTCATGACTGTGGAGGCAGTAATTTCTTCAGCTCTATTGTCAGAGCTTATCAGTTGGGTCACAGGGATCCAAAACGCTGTCATAGCTCTGTAGTTTCATTTCTGGAGTTACTAACTGTAAAAACAATGAGGAGAAGAGGTGAAATCACGGGTGAGGAGCTAGCTACCAACAGGCGAGATTTCAATTTCCTTCTAATCTCTCCCTTTGTTGAGACACGTCTGTTTATCCCAGTTGTGTTATCCTTTTCAATCAGCATTCCCAGCAAAACAGTTACCAGCACTGCTGTTATAGTGCCTGTAGCTGAAATAGTTTTGCAATGTGGGGAATATCAACAAGATGGATTTTGTTGGCCTCCTCCCAATCTTCTTGAACTCTTCTTGAACACTTCTTGAAGTGGCAAAAATCCCTTGGTACAAGAGGTACCTATACAAGATGATCTGTAATCTTTAAGATATCTACATGTAGAAATGGATATTTTAACAATTTATAATGTGATAATGCATATTTATAGTTTTACTTTCTAAATTCAAATACAGTTGTGAATAAAAGCCCTGATCCTCTGCTCAAGACATACTATAAACGTCCTGCTGCATGTCGAATAGAAATTCTGAAATGTCAACCTCAAAATTTAAACCAGACCTAACTCTCCCATCTGCTCAGTCCCTTACAAAACCATAATTACAAAAAAAGACCAAAACATCACACAAGAAAAAACTGCCAACAGCAATAACCCCAACCTTCTGTTGCAGCTCAATGGTAAGAACACTAAGCTCAAAAGCTAAATTTTGTGGGTACTGTTATTTAGTTCGGAAAAGTGGTACCTACATGTGAATTGTCAAAAATTAGATTTATCAGTACTGTAAACCAACTGTAACGAATAAAATGCAGAAGACTGGAAAGTTAGAAGTCAACAGAGAGAAATGACGCAAACCATGGTTATTTGTAATAGGATAAGACTACATTATTTACGTAAATCCAACTGTTTACTATGCCTAAGCATGATGTTTTATGCCAAGGTATCACGTGTCTTCTTCTGATGCTCCCTTGCTCAGCCTGTAAAGCTGTCATTTACTTTCAGGAAACATTTAACATATTCCTGCCACATTGCATAAAATTCTGCCTGAGAGAAAGGTAACTACCGGCTCCACATGTGCTGAGCAATGTGTGCTGAAGGCTTCAGA
Source organism: Rhynochetos jubatus (assembly GCA_027574665.1). Taxonomy (NCBI): domain Eukaryota; kingdom Metazoa; phylum Chordata; class Aves; order Eurypygiformes; family Rhynochetidae; genus Rhynochetos; species Rhynochetos jubatus. Next base: position 50,418,728 of record CM050653.1, on the reverse strand, counting down.
CAGCATACCTAAAAAAACGCTTTGTCGTAGCAGCACCCCGGTCCTGCAGACATCCTCACCTGTTTCACCGCTGCGTGGGTGTAGCATCCCCACCAGTGTCCACAGGGTCACTCAGAGACACGGGGCTAGGTGCCAATTTGCAGATCTTCCACATCTAAGACAACACTGTGAAAGGAGCTGGAGATACAGAAATGCAAACAGAGACACTGAAATACTTCAAGTTAGGTTCGCAATGTGACCCTTTGGTGAACATTCAAGAAAAACTTCCAGGCCACGTGAAGTGCCTGAAGCAGTCACGTGGCTCCTTCAGAGCCAAGGCTAAAATTTACTTTGGAGAATATCCCTCTACCGGAGTTTCTCCTCTGCATATTGGAACGTGATCATAATTGCTGCTTATCCCTCAGCAGGGAGAAGAGCCCAGTCCTCCTCGCTCTGGGTCTGTACAACACCATGTTGAGTTTTCCACTGCAAATCAGCTCCAGGGAGCTTGAACCCCAGGGGTGGGAACACCCCTGGCCGACTGGCCAGCTCCGGTTCCCCTCACTCCTGCCACTGTCGGTGTAGCTGACATATACTACAGTATAATACAAACACTACCTATCACATAGGTACGGTAATACAGCTGAAGAAATAACGCTCCTTCTCGGCATCTGGAAGATGACAGCCACGTCACTGAGGACAACGTTCCGGATGAGGTGTGGTTCAGAAAACCTGTCACTGTGGCTCCTCAGTTACCTGCTTTGTGGTCGCGCTCAGTGCCAACCAGGGCCTGTGGCTTTACACAGGCAGTCCCTGCCCCCGGGGGCACTGACACCCTCCATCCTCGCAGAGCAAGGGACAAGGGACATCATGAGCCAACGGCCCCCTGCAACGATCAGTCACATGTCACCTAATACACAGTAAGTTTCTAAATAGCTACCTCTTCAAATGTGCCTCATTTCAGCACAAAAAATAAAAGACTGTAGAGTCTCATTTCTACTTCTCTGAGGATACAAGAAGTATACGCATCCATAGGGAATCAATAGCAAACTTCAGGAGTATCAAGAGACATTGCACTGTAGAACTACAGGTTCCTACAGATGTCAGGAGGAGCTATTCATGAGAAGGCCCTTATTGAACAAATTAAACGTGTTTCAACAATTTTTTTCAAATTAAAAAAAACCCTCTATTTCAAAATCTTTGAGGAAAAGATGTCACTTCTGGCAAGTGGCCACAGAAATTTATTTCAAAGCAAAAAGCTTGTCACTCGAGAAAACCTGGGACTTTGTTTTGGAATCATGAAATGTCATGGTCCCATCGTGTACTTTGTGACATTTAATCATCACACTACTCTTGTTACTCCAGGCTATGTCAAGATTGCTAGTGCTTAAGGGGCTAACTCAAAGGCAGAAGGGGCAGAACAGGCAGAGTGACTGTCCCCTGGCAATGGAGTGTCCCATGTCAAAAGTAAGCGAAGGATTTCAAGCAGATGTTATCTAATGTTTGGGACCAGTAGTTCCTCCTTTTCTGACATCATCTGATTCATTTTCTTCCTTGTGATAGTGTAAAAAATTAGATAAATTTCTTACTGTGCTAGCCTCTGTTCTAATGGCATTACTTTTAGAGAGCTTTTCTTAAAGTGTGATGAGAAGGAGCTGAGGCTCAAAAGAGACAGAACAAACTGTACGGGAAGTAGGAGGGATGGTAGAAATCATTTCCCACTTCATCCATTTGTCTGTCTTCCCTTGTACATACAAGACAGTGCCAGGTTCGTTAGGAATTCAATGGAAATGTTGCCATTGAAGTCACCCTCTTACAGTAATCTTACCATACCACTGAGGAAGTTTTAAAACAGCTTTCCCTCTGTGTGCCATTGATCTCTCCCTTTCGAGCAGCAGTTATTTTTTTACCCCTGTGACCACTTCTCTGAAACAATATACAAAAATGTGCTCAGTATGGGCACAATAAGGAAGCTATGAAACACGAAACAAAAAGTAATGGAATTCTGGAGATGTTAAAGAAGCCTCCCACACGTTTCTTACCAGCGTCAGGAGCCAGAAAGTGACAGCCTTGTTCTGCTGACTGTTTGCAAGCTTTTGATTCTGCAGAGGTTCTCGGCAGACCCTAGAACCTTGGAAGGTCTGGCTACACCCTCTGTCCACACGCCAACATTCCTTTCAAAAGCTGTGCTTCACAGAGTTAGAAGCTCATGAAATTTGCAGTTTAAAGGGTCTTGCAACCCCATCGCATTGCTTAGTAGAAAAACTGTCAGCTGCAGACTTACCTTTCCGGGTGGCAAAGCAGTGCTCACAGTGGTCTGTGGCTGCAAAACTCTTCAGCTTGACTGTCTTCCATCAGGTAAGAGGAGTCCTGTCAAAATCAATGTCGTTACAACCGAATAAACCATCCACAATGGCTTTCTGTGAGCGAAGGGGTAGGGCTGGCCAAAAAGACCATTCAGGGAATTGCTAATACATTCAAAGCATAATCTGGAGCTGTAGGCAGGTGAGGAGTCCTTATGAATTCAAACTGAATTTAGCTACTAGTTTTGTTAACAATAAGTGAGGAACACATCTTAAAATTTCTCTTTTTTTATCCTGTTTCAAGAGTTATGTGCTGCTTTGGAGAGGTGAGAGGTGAATGTTATTTGGAGATGAGGTAAAACATTTTTCTTGTTCAACACGAAGCCACAGTGATTTTTATTATTTGTCATTGGTACAGTCCTAGGAGTCAGGTGTTGCAGCTGGATCCATCATACTGACACAAGCGTCTGGGCAGACATGCAGTCTCAGACCCAGGTCACAGAACAGATCCCACTAAAACCTGGCTTTTATTAAATTCCTCTGGTGGGTTAGTTTCCAACCGGATCCTCTCCCCAGTCTGACACCGCTGCTCAAATGCCGGCGCTGACACACGTGGGACGTGGTGAGAAAAAGTGACTTGTGGCAGAGGTCAGGCTACAGACTGGCAGTGACACTTTTTGGTAGCATCCTTCCCACGTTGTTATCAGCTCGTAACCATTGTGGAGCCACATGCCAAATGTCAGGCAGAAAGCAACAGATTTTACGAAATAGGCACGTGGCACGCAGGCTAAACGGGAGACATAACACATGTCTCCAAGGAACATCTTCTCTACGACTTTTTAAAATTCCTTTAAAAAAAAAATATATTAGGAGAAAATAGAGAAAGAATCTATTTTACAAAATGTATAGAATTTGCAACTTCACACCAGAAATTTTGAATAGACTATTATAAACACATAACGAAAATACCGTGAAATAAACCAGAAAAGTTTAATTTATTCTTTCTTAAAAGTGCCTGTAACTCTGACCAGTCTTTGCTCTCTGTTCACGTTTGCCAACGGTCACTGTATTCACAGGGAATAAAGAGAATACACTTCGCTGCATTCACATAGACACATTTTTCAAAGTCCAAGCATCTCATCCTGACAAGTCCAGACAAGCAGTGTCAGAAAAATCAGAGAAATCCCAAGATTTGAGCATTGAGTAACAATGAAGAAGATCAAAGTAAGAGCAGCAGGGAGTGATGTTTGATGCTGCAGAGCTGAAATACAAAGGGAGATACCCAACGTGTTCCCCCTCTACACCGGAACTGCCATTGTCGCATGTAGTTTCAGACCCAGGGAAGAGCCAGGGAGTTTTCAGATCAGAGTGGTTCAGCTAGACCGCTTCTGGTTTTTAGTTTTGACTTTTGGTTTTGCATGTATTTTTAACATCAGCAGGGGAAACGGAGTACATTCTGTGTTTGGGACGAGCAATACCAGGGGACTTTACAGCGAGCAGTGCCTGACTGGGGCAGGCAGAGCCATGGTGTTCCCCTGCCAGGCACGGGCAGAGCCCCCACAGAGGAAGGGCTAAGCGAGAGTTGGCACGTTGCATGAGTAGCTCTTGCATCAGCCAGTGAGAAACTCTAGGGAGAGGAACTTTTCCCCCTCGGAAAGCAGGCATCTCTCCCAGACAGCCAGGACCCTTTGCTGGGGAGGATCTAACACCCAACCCTCTGGGGTTTTACCATACCAACCAACTCTTCCTCCCAAAAGGCAGTCCACAGAGGAAGCGAGGCTCTCACCCCTGCCCAGGCTTACCCAACAGCTCTGAGGTCAGAGCGCTCCAATGGAATCACTTTCTATTTATGACCAAGGGCCAAATTTCTTGTACTACGTGTTTAAGGAAACATCACCTGGAAACCAGGTCAGCCCACCATGGTGGCACAAAGACCCCTGACCTTCTGACAAAAAAATGGTTTGCTTTAAGAGGAAGGATTGGAAAACATCTTGGCCAAGATTAGCCTTAGGAGTTGGTGGACTTTACAGGAAAGCAGCAAATATGGGTTCATAATTCCTTTAGATAGAGAAGGGATATGATTCAACATCTCCCACATCCTGGTTGAGCAATCTAAACAAAAAGCACCAGACTACCTAATTGGCCAACTGAAGGAAAAATCTTGTTGGTCACTTGAATCCTCTGGTGATGGGGTCAAAGTCCTTACAGCCAGCCTGGCCCCCAGGATGCTTTTACTCCAATAACAGCAGCGTGCGAAGAGTGACGATTACAAATCCAGCATGACCTATTAATCCTGTTATGGTGTGCTGGCTTGTAACTAGAAAGGGCTCCCGCTACAGTAAGTATGTTTCCTTTCACAAATTCAGCTTAGAACAATGAAGGAGTTTGCTAGAACTGACCCAGAAAGTAAGAAAGACTAAAAAAACCCCAATGTGTAAGGCACTTTCTGAGCAGTGATAATCAAATTTCCCAACAAGATGGTAAGGTCAAATGTATGACCAAAGTGGCAAACTCCACAACAGCTCCACCTCAGGACCCCTGAGCTAGAAAGCCTTCACGAAACCACACACGACAGTTATTGCAGGTGCACAGTGCTTTTTGGTTTTCTAGTTACCCATCTCCTAAGAAAAATTTCCAACACATATAAACCGCTAATGAAATGTTATCTCCCGAAAGGAACATGCTGAAGCCCTGCATCTGATTCTGGCAATGGAGTTACAATGCTTTCATCAGTCGCCCTGTTAAGCAGTACTACCACCTTAGCACATGTAAGATAGCCCTCCAGCTGAACGGTCCGTATGTCTCATTACACTCGGACGGGATATAAATTACGTCTACCCGCATTCAGCTGTATTTCCCCATTCTAAGCTCTGATGTAGAAACTAAGTTCTCCAAAGCATGACAAGCACTATCTCTTGCATCATTTGCAAAAATAACTGCTGATACCACCCAACTTCTGTTCTCAGTGCAGAGAGAAACTGCTGCTATCCAGGAAAAAATACAAAAATATTGTTAAGTGGCTTGGGTTATGTGTAGGTAATTTACAGTGTCACAGAAAGGCAATCACCAGGAAAAGCAGAATGAGGATGCATGGCGAAATGTCAAACTGAATGAGACAATAGTCTGATAAAGAGACTAGGGGCCCCAAAAAATTAGGCATGAATGAGGGTGAACACAGATGTCTCATTGGGCAACACATCAAACTTTTATGCAAGAGTGAAATAGATCCTACGGTTACTGATCCAAACTAGACTTGGTATGCATTCACAAGTGTCGTGGTTTAACCCCGGCTAGCAAAATGCCACAAAGCCGCTCTCACAAATCCCCCTCCCCTCCTCCAGCAGAGGGGGAGAATTGGAGGAAAAAGAAATAAGAAAGCTCATAAAATTGATATAAGAACTATATAATAATTAAATCTAAATTAATATATACAAATACTACTAACAATAAGCAATTAAAATAATAGAAAATAAAACATGATACAATTATGATACAGTTGCTCACCACTCACTGACCAAGGCACAGCCAGGTGCTGAGAAGTGAGAGTTACAGCCAGAGAGCCCGAGAGCAATCGCAGCCCAAGAGCGATCACAGCCCGAGGGCCAGAGCCCAAGATTCCGAGCGAACCCTCTCAGCGATAGCATGACCGGGCAAACTAAACAAACCCACCAACTCCCTCACGAACAAGCCAGCACAAGAGTGAGCAAAGCAGCTAACGCGGGAGTCAGGGAGAGTGTTAGCGAGTGCCAGGAAGTAAAAGAGAGTAATGGCCCCTGGACCCACTCCCCACCTATGTATTGAGCATGACATGCTATGGAGTGAAATACTCCCTTGGTCAGTTTGGGTCAGCTGCCTGAACTGTGTGTCCCTACACTGCCTGCAGCGAGACAGCGAGAGCTGGGGACGCAGCTGCAGGGTCAGAAGCAGAGAAAGACCTTGAATCTGGTTCAGGCATTCCCCAGCGCCAGCTGAGACCTTATCAGTGCTGCTCTCAGCATCCAGGGACACAGCTCCATAGCAGCCATGGTAAAGGGAATTAACTTTCCTGACTGAACCCAGCACAAGTGTTGACTACTTTATGGATGAACACTGATACCCCTTCAGTTTCCTCTGGCACTTGAGAGAGAATTTGCCTTTTGAACGCTTTGTAAAACACAATGTACTATGTTAAAAATAGCAAGCAATAAATATAATAAATACTTATACCATTCAGTACCTTCCATACACTCAGGCTCTTTGCTGAATTCTCTTTTCAGCTTCATCATCTTTCCCAGTGACTGAAAAACCTCACTCTTCTTTGTCATACTTCTTCGAATTTTCATTTGTCATGCTTAGAAGAGAGCTCAAAGGGAACCAAGAAGTTCCTTAAACACAAGCGGAATTTACAGTCAGTTTATTTTTAAAAGGGGACAGAGATTTTTATAGAAGCACAACCCAACAATAATTTAAAACGCAATACCCGCAAAATGCGATCCTTGTCAAAACAGTGCGCTGCCATAGTGGGCGATGATCACAAAGAAGCCAGAGAGCAGTCAGTGTGCAGGTATCCTGCATGAGAAAGACACAAGGCTGCTGGGGTATTTCTAACTTGGCCGGTTCTCTGCTCTGGTGCCTCATGCAGCCCTACGGAGAGGCATCACCCACCACACCAGGCACACTGTGCCGTGATGGAGACGAAGGAAGAGCTACCTTCCTTCCACGAGGAAAGTTTGTGGAATTGCTTCCTGATGCTGTTTGCAGTGCAGCCACAGGAGCGAAGTGCTCCTCATGCAAACCTAGTACAATACTTCCATCCAGAGCTAAAATGCCTGCAATTGTTTTGATTTGACGGAAAGGTGTCTATTTAAAGTGAGCTGTGGCATTCAGATATTCCCCAAGAACAGTTATGTCCAGGACCACTTTCACTTAGGACTGCATACTGGCCAGCCTGGAATTTGACTAGAGAAGACCATGGCATGATTTCTGTTCTTGAGATTAAGCAGAAAAAGCCAAAAATCAGGACACAAACCAAACAAAGAATTTTTCCTCTAAACCTCTGATTTAGCTTAAGGCATGGAAATTCATGGTATTTGCATACGATACACTCAAGAAAAAAAGTCTATTACTACACCTCCTAGCCTTGTTTAAAAATGATGCAAGTCTGCCTTTGGGAAAAGAAAATGAGCAATCCCCTGAGCTTTTCACCAAAAAATCCCCCAAAGTCTCTGCAGCCCCCTGGCAAACAACCAATAGAGAACCAAGGAATTGGCAAAGCTGCGAAAGCAACGGGCCGTTAGTCAAGTGCACCAGCACTCTTTGGTGAGGTGCAGCTTCTCAAAGCAATGTTTGCTTACGAGAAACATCAACACAGGCTATTAATGACCTGTTCAACCTGTTCACTTCAAATACAGAACAGGGCAGCTTGGTTTAACACTCACACATTCGAGCTCTTTAGCAGAGCCAGGGGCGACCATTTATTTGAAAATGCCTGGGTCAAAAAAAACTAACAATCCAGTTTCGGAAGTTTGGAATTTTTGATGGAGACTGCTGAAGGTGATACTACTAATGCTTTGTACCATGAAAACTCCAGAAAATGTAGGAGAGAGGCACGTAAGCATTTATAGACCCTGTATTGTCAGTGAATACCCAATATAAAGATCCTTAAAAGAAATGTGCTCTAGAAAGGGTGTTCACATCTTGATGGACCACAAAGAACTCATCTCCACTTTTTACAAGATCTGTAGGAACTCAAGATCCCTCATTCCAAGCTTTGAAGCATTCCACCAAAAACATGTCAGGGGAACTGGACATCAGCTTTCCACCTCACTCAAGATATTTGGAAGTTATTTGTTTAGTCATTGTCACGATCCCGCTTGAACGGTCTACCAACAACTGGCATTTTCTTCTGCCCGCAAACTAACGCTTTTACAGAAGAACACCACAGTTTCAGTTGTATTCCTTCTCTTATTCTCAACAGTACAATCTGAAGTCATAATCACCAAATAAACACTAGTGGCTGGTATTACTCCTGCAGAATAGCAGAGATCAGGAGAAATTAAAAACAGTCAAACAAACACACAAATAAGTGAGAGGGGAACATACTGCAGCCCTAATTCTCCTACTATATTAAAAGACCTGATTTTTCCATGTAGGAATGCCATTTATAAAGCCATCTACTTGACTCTCAGCACTCAGCAAGCAGAGTCTCCTGCTGCTGCCAGTAGCACCGGGTTCTACCTCAGCCCATGGTGGGTCTCCTTGAAGACACATGCCTGATGGCTGACAGAAGACGGGCGAGAAGCTTTGACCGTGGCAGTTCTGCAGTCTCTTGAATTCTTCAGTGGCACTAGCATTTCCGTGCCGGTGTCACCCACCTCTCCTGACAATAGCCTCCTGTCTGCAAACTTCCCAGGCTATCAGGAGCAAAAGTGGCATGGGCTTGCTCCCAGGCAGAGCAATTCTAGAAGAAGCAGAATCTGTTCTGGAATGGGTCTGTGAGTTGCCATACTGATCCTAGGAAACAGAGCCTGACACATGGGATTATCCTGGATTAGCTCCCTGGCTATAAACTCACCCTTGACTGTAACTGGGAGTAATTATCATGTGTGGACAGTCTGAGAGATTTTTTTTACAACATTCCAAACTGGCCCCTCGGCTCCCACAGAAACATACAGTAGTAGTTCCCATTGCTCAGACAGAAGAAAAAGTTGGGTAAACACCGAGAATTTCTGAAAACCCACCTTAGAAAGGTTTTGTATGTCAGGATGCAGCCATCTGGTTTATAGTATCAATGACAAGAAAAAAAGAACCTGTAGAGTGAAATTAAGAACAGCAGCAATACAAGGATACAAGAGCAGTATCTGCAGCATTAGACAGATGCTATGCAGGAAAGAAATTCCTCTGTATCTAGAAATTATACTTTAGAGTCTCAGTAATACTACTCATACATTTTCAAGTACCAGCAGGCAAATCTCCTGACCTGTAGCTAACTCGTGAGCAAGTGCTGTTTGTTCAGAGCTTACATTCTGAACAACGTGGCTACTGCTGAATCAGTGCCACTCAGTGTAGTACAGTGTGGATTAACTAACCCCCTTTAAGCCCTCCCCAAACTTTAACCATTATAGATAGGTCAGCGCAAAGTATCCCTTGTATGTGCAATACCAATTTCAGAAGTGGTTTTCCATAAGAAACTGTCCAGAGGAAGAGCAGAAGTATTTTAATGGTATTGTGTAAGTTCAAGTTCCTCCTTCCCTTGAATGCTACGCTTTGTCCTAGATTATCAAACCGAGTTTCTAAGGCATTAATGAGCCACTTCCACTGGAGCATGTAAGCATACTTTGTACTTCTGAAAAGTCACACTGACAATCATATAAAAAGAATAAACAAAACCCCAGAATGCAAAAGGAGACAATAATAACGGACGGCTTAGAAGCTTGTGGATGAGGAACAATAGTTGAGAATTGCTTTTATTTCACTCTGAAGATATAGCTACATACATCAGCAAGACTGATCCCCATATAGCAGTAATCAGCACAAAAGGGTTCTTTGGAAAGTGCTAAGGAACAGACATTTTCATGACACAAGGAAAAAAGGACAACTCCTAAAATAAGGGCAGAAAATTAAAAGTTACAGAGCTATAAACAAGACTAACTTACAGAATGACTGCTGAGAATATTATTAAGAAAGTGCAGTCTTCTAGCAAGCTTTGGAGATTTTAGGAATAGTCAGTATTTTCCCTTGGGTTAGGTAAAGGAAAAGTTTAGCTGTCTGCAGCACACAGCGGTGGAAGGAAACCCCTCTCCGAGCCACGTATGTCCGTGCGCTATCACGGATGGAAAGAGAGGGAGGCAGGAGTTCCCATCCCTGCTGTATCTGACCCTGATGGTTATCAGAAGGCAAATACCAGGCTTGTCAGGAGCCCTGAGCTCGCCTGGTCTGGTGGTTTTAATCCTTTGGCACCTTGCAATCTAATCTTTTAATTTGATACTAGTCAAACATGCCGTTAGGGGTGCGCTTGACTCTTACACTGAACACCACAGACCTGGCAAGGGAGAGTGAACGTTATTGCTATGGCTCCCCTCTGCCACACGCAGGGAACTGGGCAGGGACGGATTGCTGCTGCTGAAAATCGCGCTCTCACGCTTGCCTTTCAGCGCCAATCTCTCTCCACCAGGCAAAATTACTGCAGCTGTCTTTCCACTACTGGCAGAGCCGGATGTTAAGTAAAAAAACAGTAGTACCCTTTGCTTCTTTCCTGCAGATCTCTATCCAGGCTGTTCCTAGAAAATGAATTAGCAGCATCTAGGATTATTTTAAAGGGATAATGTAAATGGGGACACTCAAGTTTAGTCAGTGTATCATCTCTCTTACACCCCATATTCTGTTCTCCCCGCTCTGCACCTCCTGAAGCATAAACCAGTCTTTCTCCGGTTTTCCTTACACGAGAAAACGGCACTGCTTTCATTAAAAAAAAAAAAAAAAAAAAAGTCAGTTTGACCAAAATCAGCTCAAGACATTCCAAAAGCCCAGTGTCAGTGCGCCTCGCACAGTTTGACTCAGCCCACGCTCCGCGTGCTTTAGCCGAACGGGCACACTTGCCCTGGGTGTGAGTCCCTCTGTGAAAGGTCAAAATGCCCACTGCACCTCCCAGGTGGGCAGAAAGAGGTAAGGCAGATAACTGGGAACTGCGTGGCATTTCCTGCATCCACCCTCCCGTCGGAGCTGGCTGTGGTCCATTCAAAACTTGGGAACGCAATATATTTCATCCTACTTGTATGTAGCTCATGGAGAGAGACAACTTAGAACCTATACGTTCCCAACGCCTGAACGCACACATATATATATAGCATCGTACATTTCACATGTATAAGTAACTGAAATGGCTGGAATATAGAGATAAACACACCTTATACAAAAATGTATAAGCCATGACAGCACGTTAAAATACAAACTGCAGGTACGTGTGTGACTTCTGAGTCTGTCCGGAGGCTCCGAGCCTGCCGGCAGCGGGACCGGGCGGCTCCAGCTCCGGCCCCGGTACCTGCCCCCGCCCCGACCCCCCGAGGGCCAGGTGAGCCGGCGGTGGCGGGAGGGCCGAGGGAGGGGGCAGCCCGGCCCTCAAGGAATTACGGTGCCGAAGCAGGATGACTTCATGCTCTCGCCGGCCGCTGTCAGCTGCCCCCCGCCCCCCCCCCCGCCCGGCCCCGTTTCACAATCCCGCCGCTCTCGGAGGGGACGAGCGCCGTGTCAAGCCCAGCGCGCTCCGCCGCGCACACACCCCCGTGTTCTCATGCCGGATTTTCCCGGGCCATGAATAATCTCGAAGCCCCCTCGATAAATACACGTTCAGGGATGCCCGGAGTTCATTCAACCAGCCAGCCTCACCGACGAGAAGGGGCCGGGGCCGGAGCCGAGAAGCCGCACCATGAAGTTTCCCCAGGGCTGCCACCGTGCCCGCGCCGGCCGCCGCCGCCCGCCCGCCCTCCGCGCCGCCGCCGCCCTGCCGCCGCCGCTGCTGCTCCTCCTGCTGCTGCCGCTGGCCGCCGCCGGCCCGCTGCCCGCCGCCGACTCCTCGGGGGAGGCCGAGCCGGAGGAGGCGGCTGCGGCGGCCCGGCGGGCGGCGCTGCCCGACTGCGTGCGGCTGGCCCGGCTGCTGCACGCCCGGGCGGCCCAGCTCCAGGAGGAGGTGGGTACGGGGCGGCCCGGGGGGCTCGCTCGCAGCCGGCCCGGGGAGGGGGGCGGCTGGCTGGCTCGCTGGCTCCCTCCTTCCGGCCCAGGTGCGACGAAACCTCTCGGTGTCTCTCCCCAGATGTGCGATAAGTTTACCGTCTGCGAGAACAGCATGGAGATGCTCGTCCGGAACAACCTCAACCTCCCCAAGGTGACGGAGGAAGACGGGTGCCTGCTCGTCGGCTTCGATGAGGCAAGGAAGCGCTCTCCCTTCTGCTCTAACCCTCAGTACCTGGGGCGAGCTGTGCCTGCTCCAGGAAAACAAAGATTTTGACCTAAAGATTTGTGCCGGCTCCAGCCGGCTTCGGGGTGCCACAGACCCTCCGCTCCCTCCAGAAGCATCACCCGCTTTGTATGCCAAATACCGCGACCGAGGCGTTGCTGAGCTGTAAGTGACTTTCTCTCACCTTCCTCTCATTTCAGGATAAATGCTTGAGGAAAATCTCCAGCGGGCTTTACATGTTTCAGACGTACCTTGCGTACGTGCAAGAAACTTTCAGCAGCGAGAAGCAAAACATCGAATCGCTGTGCTACAGCACAGGGCACCTGGCACGCACCTTGAGGCAGATGGTGAGTTGGTTTTACGTTCGCTCCCGGAACTGTTACGGCTTAGCGCTGATGTGTTCCCGGAGAAAGAGGATGCGATGGGAAGCTGAACTTTTCCCGCTTTCATTGCTCTCAGGGGAAACAGGTGATGGCTCCTTATGACTAACCAACAGGTTTTACAAGGTTTTGTTTTCTTTTCTTAAAGAAACAACTCCTCTTCCCGCTTCCTATCGCTCTTTCTAATTTCCAAAGCAACAACAAAACGCATCGTATTGTTTTAAGAACAAATACAGCAACGCTGCCTGGCTGGCAGAAGTTACATCTCTCAGGGAGCTTGATCTTAACAGTGGAACTGCAGTTCAGTCCAAGCCTTCCACTGCTGAACCCCCTGAGAAGTAGAAATGAGTAACTTATAAAGATTAATAATATTGTAAAAACGTTTTTGCTTTCATTTATGTGGTTTGGGGTTTTTTTTAACTCTTCAAAATAAACGTTTAGGCCAAGCCGTAAGGTACACTGAGATAATCAGTAGCTTAAAAACCGAGGAAGACAGTTAAATTCAGAATGTAAGTTAACAGCTTGACTAAATACAACGGGCCGCCTGTTGAAAAGCACACGTTTTGCTTATAATCATCACGGGGGAAAAAATAATCTTCCTTCTTTACAAACACCCGATTCTCTTTTGATGCGGGAAAATTAAACGCTATCCATTTCTGACAGTCGTTTTCTGTGTTTTGGAGGGCTTTCAAAAATTCACTTCATTCCTGCAGTTCTTGCATTAATAACCCTTAACGCAAATGCTTCCTTTGTCATAAGGGAAACTATGTGCCCCAGTGAGAACCACCCAGGTGAGTAAGGACTGCAGAAATCTCAGGGCACTGTTTCCTTCAAGGTGTTTTTTTTGGAGTCTGAAAAGCCCATTGTGTTTGTGGTACCTTTCCTGATATGCTTTCTTTAAGTGAAAGGGAGTTGAACTCCTTTTTTCACACAGTGCTAGCTAAGAATAATGGTCCTGTCAGAAGACAACTGACTGTTGGCTTCCAGCTTGATATATTAGTTCACAGAAAGTTCATTTCATAACTGGGGGAGACTAGCTTTTTTTTTTTTTTTAAAATCAGCAGGCTGGAGTTAATTGTAACAGACAGAATTAAACAGTGTTCAAAAGCCAAACCTGTACTTGTAGAAACTAGAGTTTTTGAGGAAGAGAGGGGCGTCCTGATCTCCAGGTTGGACATTTTTCCTTACGAGACGTGTCTGCTGTTTAGGGCAAGGACAGACACTGTCACTTGCGGTCAGTCAGGTGGACCCATCAGCACAACACCTTTCTGGATATGCAGATACAAACCTTTTCAGCACACAAGGACCTGGATATACCAGTAACTGGGTGTGCGTTCAGAACCCACTGCCAAGTAGTCTGGACAGAAAAAAAAATTCCTTTCTTACTGAGTTTCACATAAAACGCGTTCCAGAAGGAGACACGCGTGCTTTTGTCACTTGTTAAGAGGGTAGGAGAGATCCTAAACGCAGGATGAAGCAGATACTTTACCGTTAGACTTCTAGACCCCAAATCATCTAAATCAGCTTCACGATTTGGGTGAGCAACTCCCATTTTCAGAAGTCACCTATCCATTTCACGGGCAGTTGGGTACCGGGAGCCCAGCGCTGTCAGTCAGCATTAGGTACACAGCTCCTTTTACTCATCTTGCTGTTAGGAGCGCACACATCAGTGAAAACTGGTGACTGCCTCCCACGTGCCTAAATGCCTGGAAAGTAAGCAGCTAAACAAGTCTGACATCTTTGGAAACTGTTAATCTGCTACAAAATGTGAGAGTACTCCAGCGTCACCTAATTATTTATGACTCAGGATGTAGCAGCCAGTACAGGTTAGGACAAATCACGTTCAGCATCTTCCCAACTAACCAGACGGTCAGCAGAGAGCAGGAGTGGTGTATTGGTCTGCTGGACCAGGAAAAATGGTCTAGATCAGACGAGACCCTTTGATTCTTCTGCAGTAATTGTAGCAGTACAATGTTTTAACCAGGGCACCTCAATATTGTCTTTTTCACAGGTGAGAAACCCCAATGAAGTCGTCATCCCCGACTCAGCTGCCCAGAAGTCCCTCCGCGCCAAGCTGAGGTCCGATAAGACCTGGATAGAGAAAATCACCACCCACCTCATCCTCCGAGACTTTACTTCATTTATGGAGAAAACCGTGAGGGCTATTCGCTATTTGCAAAACACCAGGAGTTTCAGTGTCTGAATGTTTTAATTCAGGCACAATCCTTTGTTACAAATCTGTCATGTGGCAGATGACAGTGTTGTTCTGTTTTAAGAACCAGAAATAGTAACAATGGTTTGCATTTATACACATTCTTATTTCCTTCTAGGAACCTATTTATTGTATTTAAAATATTTATTCGTTTCTAATGTTTCCTATTTATATTTTCAATATTTACAAATAATTTAAACAAAGGACCTATTTTATTTCTTTTCTAATGGTACTATTCAGAATATCAACCTATTTAATATGTATTCAACAACAACAAAAATACTTTCAGAAGCCAGAAAAATTGTTGTATAACTTATGCTTTTAAAATATTTGAGAGATGGTATTTGTGACTTATTTATATTTTTAGAACAAATAAAAGCTGATTTGGAAAAAAACCCACGTTTAACCTGTTTGAACTTATTAAATAAGACTAAGGAACTCTAACATATCCAGTTCTCAATACCGGCAATTATCAAAATAGTCACTTTAAAGAATTTAAATCTTATCTGTGTAATTAGGTCAGTTATCTACGTAGTGCATACGTACACACAGCCTGATCAACATACACTTCTTGAAATGGGATATAAAGGAACCAGTTGCACTGAACACGGCACTTGAGAATGAACACAGTAAAGCATCTTTGCTCTTGAGAAACAAATGAACAATGAGTTCCTAAAACTGTAATGGTTTTTAAGTCAAGCCACCTCTTTTAAATGAATAAAATGGTACGGTACCAAATTAACATGAATACTGCCATCTGATTAGACTTATTGCTGTCATCCAAGGAAATTTTCCAAGTTTGATTAAACATATCTCCCATCTCCCCCAGGAATCAGGGAAAAAAACCAAACCCTTAGGTTCTTTCCTTAGGTGATGTAAGTCAGCATATTGCTGCTGAGATGTCAGTGACAGTCGACAATCTAATGCATTTGTCTTTTGCCATTTATAACCCACTAGGATGGGTTATATATATAGTTATATAGTGTCATCAATATCCTTCTCAGCACAAATCCAAAACATAGCCTCACAAAAATTCAAAACATAGTCTCATACTAGCTACTGTGAAGAAAATTATCTCCATGCCAACTAAAACCAGCACAAGCCACATAACATAAACGCAAATTCTCAAATATTGTAGAGGAGAAAAAAAAGGACATGTCCTCAGCTTGAGTACCAAACCACCGAAACATTCCTTAGCTGTACCATCTGCTTCACTGTGGCTGTGCAGATACCTTGTATACACAAATTCAGAGGAATTCACAGCATACACAAGGGATGCAAGCGGCAGGAACCCCTCGAGCTTCGTGTCTACAAACACTGGAACATTAATTACACTCCCTCGCTCACACAGCATGGTGGCGGAGATGAAAGCAAGACCTGGAATGTGCATAAGGATGTCAGTAAATTCTCCTCTTCCTCTGAGCAATCTTACCAGCCACACGCGCATTCTAACGTTGGGGATGCCAAAACAATGACCAGTCCACCCAGAGTCCCCATCTCAGAGGCTCAAAACAAACCAAAGCACGGCTTTGCCCAATATGGTAAAACCAGCGTCTTGGGTTGTACAATGACTCAAGAAGGAATGAGGTGACCTCAAGGTAGTCACTTTGAAGCTGCCTTGGGTAAACAGGGTTTTTTCACGACACACAAGATCCTGCTTTAGCTGTCCCAACATGCTCTGTGAGACACAGGAGAGCCTGGTCTGACTTCTTCACAAAGATTTTCTTACTGACCATTTGGTTAGAGACCACTCTAGCCCTTATTATGTCCCTAATAGCTACAAGACCTAAATGTGGATCCTGCGTTGGATCTTTGAAGGACTTTATTACTACTATGAGTGAACAGGAGGGAAAAACATGAAGAAAGACCAAAAAGAAAAGCATCTCCTGGTCTAACCTCTCCCAGCAGTGGGTGGCAGCCTGAGGTCGCCAGCAGTTACTATGTACATTGCAGCTAAACAAACTCACACTCATTTCCTCCTTGAATCCCAGGGGGCATCTATGATGATCTCAGGGTACTGAAATCTTGCAGAACTGATAGACAAGCATCCACACTTTCCACCGGCACCCTTTAGCTGGTGGCCGCAACTAGAAGGTTCCACCATTCTAGTAAAAACCTAAATGCTACTACATTTTAGGATGAGTAAAGACCATCGCTTGCTGGGAGTAGGGAGGTCAACCTCAAGTCCTTCCTGGGGTGACGGGTATCGCTGATGCTGCTCCTGAGCTGCCATTATTTTACCTGTGGCTCCTCCAGAGCCACCAACAATTCTCAGCATACTTTAATGCAGCAGCTGCCTTGATGGCCATCGTTTTGCTTCAGTGTCTGTCCCCAGGATAAGCACCACCTGCTGAATCTACACTCACTGGGGTCTGTGGCACATGAAGTCTCACAGTCGTCCTGGAAGTCAGAGGAGAACTAAGCGCCGTTGAGCATGTTATGGAGCCTCTCAAACTAACCAATAAGTTTATTGTCCTTTTTTTCAGTTTGCTGTGTACAAAGTATTTTACAACAAACACACACTGACATATATTTTAGTTGGCAGACCAGCACACACATAAAAAAACAGAACAATAGTAAAAACGAGCGTTCCTAACTCTCATAAATCAATCTGCAAAAATAACTGCGCTACTTTTAGCAACAATGAAATACCTCAACGCTTCTATTGCGGAGAGCTCCTCCTAACTGACAGCTAACTCATTGAGCAAGGCAAAAAAACCCAACCCAAACCCAAAAAGACCTGCTAATAATTGCCTGTAAAATCCAGGAAACTGTCCAGTCAAGACGCATTTTGGCTGATGCTGTACAGGACCAGCCTCTCCTCGCAGATCCCAGCTAGACCCTCCCCATGTTCCCACTGCATCCCTACTTGTTAACCACACAGAGATTCCAGAATTCTCAACAGATTACTAACTCTCCTTATCCTGAATTGGCTTTCCCAATGCAGGAAGACAGTAAAGCCATGTTAAAAATCATGCGTACATCCTACAGTATGCAAGAAAAAGCCCACTGTATTGAAAGAGTGTTAAAGATGAGAAACAAAATATTCCTCGGTGCTGTGGACATGACACAAAAATGCTAGACAAGGGAGAAAAATTAAAAACAGAATGCAACCTAATACTACAGTAATCTGTAATGCAGTGGTTTTTTTTTTTTTTTGCAGTGACAGTCCCTGAAGTATCATTTTTCTATTTCTTTTTCATCAGATGTGTAAGAAACTTAAATTAAAAAAAAAAAAAAAAACACACACACCCCCAAAAAAAAAAAACCTAAAACACCCCCTACACATGAAAAAGATGTAAGGCTGACCCACTTCTCAGGTTGCAGTACCATCCCCTGCCCAGTAAGCCTATGTAAACACTAAATCTCGGCAGAAAGAACACCAGCTACTTGAACGAGACTGTCTCCCCCTCTAGTACCTTCACAGATTTTAAAGGCTGATGACAAGCGAGGTTAGCAAGACAGAGCTGATGCTACAAGAGATGGAAGGGTTACGCTACCAGCGAAGCAAGGCGAGCAGGATCACTCTTCAGCAGTAATGAGCCATTAGGCTGGCTTAGCTCAATGGGAGGCTTCCCCCCGTTCGTCACTGTTACTTGTGACTAATAATCTTTCCCGCATTCAATTTGACAGCTAAAACAGTGGAAAGGTAAGTATACATCCAAGTCAGATCCTAATGCTCAAGAGGTGCTGCCAAAAATATGTATTTTACTACAAACCTTGTGATATTGGGTGGGAAGCTTTCTGTAAACCCTTGCTTCTCGAGTCAAGTGAGCAGATAACAATTTCTGATATCTCAGTGAATTTCTTTCTTCCTCTTGGCAAGAGGAAAACCAAACCCCACCCTCTCGCCCCCAGAAAATGCAACCTCTGCAGGCTTCAACCCTGAAATACCCTTTCCTCCCTGAACTCCTAACAAAGTGACCTGATTTCTGTAATCTAAACGTATTTAACCACATCTCTGTATACTTTGAAGACTGACTTTGGCAGTCATCAGAAAACACACTAACAGTGGAAATTGCATAATTTCTGTGAGTGACCAGAATCTAAGACGATTCAATCTTTCAGGAGCAAATCTGTTTTTAAAAAGCTAAACTTCCAAATCAGAAAACAGAGATGTGATTTGGCCTGCCATACCTATTTCTACCAGCCAGTGCTTACCTAACACAGCACTTCCAATTTTATTCTGTTTCAACTGTACCAAGGGCAAAATTCTGACTGGTCCCAACAGCAGCAAATGTACTTATGGTTAGTTATTTCTTTATCCCTTTAAGGTTACTTTATTGACACAGTTCTACATTCTGTACCATGTAAATAGGGACAACATGATGTACAAGCAAATTATATTAACACTTTTATTAAGCGAGAGAATCACTTTCAAAGTTAAAATCCCCTATGAGAAGCTCAAAGTCCCATCCTCAGCTCAAAAGAGGAAAAACTACCTACCATGTCTTCATTACTGCACAAAGACACAGTCTTTGTCTCCCCTTCCACTTCTAACAACCCAGTAAGAGACGTAAAGGGAAAAGGGACCACATATTGACTATGCCTGCGAATCCCACGTTAGCGTGCGTTAGCAAATACAATGAAGTTCAAAGACGTCCCTCAAAGTGCCAGACCTATACCACTCCCAACCATACAGCTCAGTGGCCTGGGGAGGGACTATAAAAGAAAATGCAATTTGTTAGAAGAGACACTATTTGGGTTGAAGGCAGATGTACAGGCAATCTGCCAGCCTGGTTGGAAACGGACTGCTTTCAGGTTGCGCTGGCACAAATTGCACCACTTGGAAGGTCCCAACAAGAATAAAGTGAACCCTAAGAAACAGAACTGGAACATAACGAGAAATCTAGCCTTATCTCACTTCCCAGGCTAACTGCTCTGTGCTTTGGCAGCTGCTCAAACTTCTTATTTTCCATAGAAACTTTGAACCGATCTCTTAATCAGAAGAAATCATTAGAAATAATTTCACTTGGTGGATAAGCATCCCCTCTGTCTTACCCGTCCCCTAATCCTTAATTGACATAAGCATAACCAAGAAACAATTCACGTAACCCACAAGCTTAACCAAGAAACAGCTATTGCATTCCACAACATCATGGAAAAGTATTTAGAAATTATAATTAAGTAGTCACTTGTAAAAATTAAATTAGTCATATGACATTTAACCAGGATGTGGTCTCTACTCCTGCGGTCAGAACTGATGTAATGAGCTTTTATTTCCAAAGATATTGTCAGTATCATCATAGCTTGAATTCCAAGTCTCTAACAAAATATTTCCAAAAATATCCAGGGTGTATAGCTTGGTTCAGCCTTTTTTTTTTTTCTTGATAAAAAACCAACGTGTTAGATCCCTGTTTCAAAACACAATGCGATAAAAATGCATCTTAAGAAGCACTTCATCATCTACGGCCATTTCAGAAGACGGCTGTACAAAAAAGCGAAAGACTGTTTGTATACATCGCCAACACAGGCGCCTGTTGTGACAAAATTAGGAACGCCGCTTTGCTCTGCAGGGTTTACATGTTTGAAAGCTATAGGTTTAAGTTAGCGTGAGTTTTGCTGATGAATTAATTCGAGGAAAAAAAGCACGTACCCTCTGTTTTATAACTGGGATGTACAGTGACTTTATACCAGCTGTGTCTACACCAGGAATTTGTAGTAGAAATAAATATTTGTTCCAAATTTCCTACCAGCTTCATTTTTATCTCACAACTAGCTAGGCCTCGGAGAGTTATTCGAGCAAACAAGTAAGTTCCTTTGTGGATTAACTTATTAAGAACAAGTTTATACTGGAAGACACAGCGCTTTTTTTCCCTCCCTCTTAGTGATGGCACTAAAAGGACTAATTTTTCACACCCTACTACCAGAAGATTCCCCAGTCCGCACACCAAGACCAAGAAAACCACCAAACTCTGATGACTCCCTCAGCATCACACAGGGCTCTGTGACTCCTTCTCTGACGTGCATGCCTTTTTCTCACTTCTCTCTTCATTTTCACCCTTAAAAACCCTGTCCATTTTCCCTGCTCTTTACTCGTCTTCTGACCAACCTCCTTGTCTTTAACCTCTTTTCAGGACCCTAACTTTCTCCCTTCCTCGCTGTCTCTTAGCCCAACGTCTTTGTGCCCCTTTGCACTGTTTGCTACGCCAGCACCGGAGGGCAGCTCCTCAGAGCAGAGCTTGCAGGAGATGCTTTGCTGTCACCGAGGGCTGACGAGTTGTTGCACGCCACAGCTATCCAATGGTACCAGCTCGTAACTGATCTTCCGGCTCCAAACGGGTACTATGATGGGCAAAGCAGTTTTAAGAAAAGACAGAAGTGATAGAAAACCTAGAAATTATTCCTGAATGGTAACACCATGACCAGCTATTGTGGTCAGTGTGCCAGTGAACAAGGTATCCAGAAGACATGACTCCGTGTTGCTCCTTGACCATCCTAACTTCCTGACACTTTGCTAGTATTTCACACACAGTCTGGCTGGAGGAGAAGCAGCCCATTTCTGCAGCCCTGGGTTAAGGACAACCCCTGTTCACAGACACCCTCCTTGGAGACCAAACAGAAGCTGTTGCTGCCACTGTCACTCTCACAGGAGGAGGCCCAGAGGCCAACCAGCACCTTCTGACAAGGAGAAACATTGCCTTCCTGATGTGAAAGGACCATGGGCATGGCACTGCACGTCACTTGAGGTGGAGAACGGGATATTCTTACTGCAATAAAATCCTCGAGATGCCTTCATTTTTGGCAAGCAGCAATCGAAGACCCATGGCAACTTTTGATCTTCCTAAGACTGGCCCAGGTGGAAACATTCCCCGCAGCCCCTTGCGCAACCGTTTGTCACCAGGTGCAACAGGCTCCAGCGACAGCCTCCCATCCGAGGTATTTCCCTTCACCTCCACTTGGCAGGCACAAGGCACAGGGCACACAGCCCAACAATTCCTGTCGCCAGGTATCAGCAGAAGATACCTCAAGGCGGGTACAACCTCCCCAGCGCACAGGAGAGCATTAATGGGTTTACTTCCCACATCTCAGACCGTAGCCTTGAGCTCAGCTGTGCAAGTCCCAGCTCGATTTTCAGTTAATTCTGATAATTAAGTCTCGCAGGACAGTATCACAAGCCCCACTCCAGGAGAGAACCCATACTTGGCTGTGGAAGCCACCGATTCACTTGACAAGAGATCTTCTGATCAATGCAGGGGAGCTCACGTTTCCTCCTTTTTAGGTGTCTTCCATCCCACAGTAAAATAAAACTTCTTGAAGTTTTACTGAGAGAGATGGAAAAGTGAAAATTAAGAGATTAAAACACTCCTAACATGTAAGTCCCTAGCCCACAGCCCCGACAACGTGCGTCCCTCCGCTGTACTCCACAGAGCTGCCCTCTTCCCAAAAAAACCCACAGAAGTCTTGATAAAACGAGTGAATGTGCTGAAGCTATTTTAGGGAGTCAAGGTTCTTCACAGGAATCTGTTCAACGTGTAACTTCACAGAACACTGATATGCTCTTATAAGCGCCTATGAATTTTGTGAAAATAACGGCGAAGTAATATCAAGACATTGCTACCAGATTCCTTAATTTTTAAGCCTGAAAAACCAGCGTATCCGATTATGGTCTTTGCTACCTTACAATTACCAAGGCTTACAATTAATGCTTATTCTGCTTTTACCAAGGGCAAAAGGAGTGTTAATTTACCGAGTTGCGCTCAGCTTTTAGTTAAGGCAACACTGTATGGCTGTAGCAATGAAAAATGTTGTGCGACATACCGGCATTTTATTTAACTTGACCCAAACGGACTGTGAAAGATGCTTTTTTTTTTCCCCTTAATTTGCTTCTATGCTAATGACTTTCCTGAACCATATATGATTTTTATTTTTAAGAGAACAAGCATTTAACTGCTTTCCACAATAGCAGGGAATTACCAAAAATTTGCTACCCCATGTGCTTTAAGTGAAACTTTAGAAGCAAGAATTGCATAAGCAACATTTACCCCATGATTTTAAGTCTTTGAAAAAATCCGGAACTACAACAATTTTTAAGGGAAATTTTCAGGATGGTGAGGTCAGAGAATCTGGGCTGTGGTTGATATATCCAACGCTTATGTAAAACTTTTAACGAAAGAGACAAGAACACTTCCCTATTTCTCTACCTCTTACCAAACACTATTGTTCTTGGAAAGCAGCCAGTGCAAGCATGTGGCGGTCAAGACCCACAAACCACATCCCCAGATGTCCGACACGCAATACAGCACACGAAACACACGTCTGCAGGTGTCTGGGTCCGTCCACCCACTGCTGCACTTTGGGTATTGGATACCCTTGTGAAGTGCTGGGGGGGGCTGACCCTGGCTGGAGGCCAGGGGCCCACCAAAGCTGCTCTGTCACTGCCCTCCTCAGCTGGGCTGGGGACAGAAAACACAACCAAAGGCTCGTGGGTCCAGATAAGGGCAGGGAAAGATCAGTCACCAATTACCGTCACAGGCAAAACAGACTGAACTTGGAGGAATTAATTTATTACCATTCAGAGTAGGATGATGAGAAATAAAACCAAATCTTAGAATACCTTCCCTTCATCACTCCCTTCTTCCTTCCTGGGCTCAACTTTGCTCCTCCTCCCAAGTGGCACAGGGGGACTGGGAACGGGGGTTGTGGTCAGTCCATCACATATTGTCTCTGCCTCTCCTTCCTCCTCAAGGGGACACTCCTCAGACTCTGCTGCTGCCCCAGCCTGGGGTCCCTCCAACAGGAGACAGTCCTCCACGGACTTCTCCAACGTGAGTCCCTCCCATGGGCTGCAGTTCTTCACAAACTGCTCAGGCGTGGGCTTCCCACGGAGTCACAAGTTCTGCCAGCAAACCTGCTTCAGCCTGGGCTCCTCTCTCCAGGGATGCACAGGTCCTGCTAGAAGCCTGCTCCAGCGTGGTGTCCCCACAGGGTCACAGCCTCCTTCGGGCATCCCCCTGCTCTGGAGTGGGGCCCTCCCCAGGCTGCAGGTGGGTCTCTGCTCCTCCGTGACCCTCCATGGCTGCAGGGGCACAGCCTGCCCTCTCACCATGGTCTGCACCACGGGCTGCTGGGGAATCTGCTCCAGAGCCTGGAGCACCTCCTCCCCTCCTTCCTCACTGACCGTGGTGTCTGCAGGGTTGTCCCTCTCACATCTTGCTCTCTCTCTCTGCACTGTTCTCATTTTCCTTCCCCCCCTTCTCAAACACATGATCCACCATCGCTGACTGGCTCGGCCTTGGCCAGCAGCGGGTCCACCTTGGAGCTGGCTGGCATCGGCTCTGTCAGACATGGGGGAGGATTCCGGCAGCTTCTCTCAGGAGCTACCCTTGTAGCCCCCCGCCACCAAAACCTTGCCACGCAAAGCCAACACAAATGCAAAACCTCATTTTGATGAATCTGCGTTACTTTACACCGAATACCATATCTCTTAGTACTGAATAACCCAGGTTATTCCACCAGATTCAACAGAAGAAAAACACTCTCGATCACGATTAACGCCACTTTCAACTACCGATGGATTATTTCACTACTGTTGTGATTAGGGACAGCCAAGAGAAAGGATCAGAATCTGAACTCCTTTCATCATTTAAGACATACGAGCAGTTACGTTAACCCCAAGTTACCATCAGAAGAGAAGCTGCAGAATCGACAGGATACAGGGTCACAAGAGAAGCGCTACAGGCTCAGCCCTTGCTCTGCTCCCACCAGAGGTCTATCACTAGCTACTCCACTATTTTGTGGATGTTTCTCACTTTAGATTTTTCCTTCCCAATTCTTGTCTTTCAACTTCATTTTTTTTCCTCTTGGCTCACTTCTTATTTTCCTTCCAATCACGTCTGCCCTTAAACACAGTAACATTATACAATGAATTTTCATAGTAGATGAGAAACTAATTAAACTTTTAAGGAATAGGAGATGCATCAGTGTAACAACTGTCTGGAAAAACCTATGCAATTTAAAAAAAGCCACCCTGAAATCAGAATACTTTTGTTGCAATGATAATTTGGAGCTGATAAACATTTTTTAAAATCACTGCATAGATACAAACTAGCCAGTACAGTTCCGGAGGGGAGAGGGTAATCTACCCTACGCAGCTTCCATTGAACAGACACCCAGCAGTTGCCACTGCAGTGTTAACGGGGACTAAACCCACGGAAGCCAACCAACGATACTCCAAAGAGGAAGGCTTTGGCGTAAGAAGGCATATACCTCGTTTAGTGTACTTGTTGTCTTCCTTCAGTTGTAAGTTAACTTCCTCTTATTCCAAGAGCACTATATACGCACACAGAGCACAGCTGTCACGTCCTCCCACTTCAAATTACGGACAACATACGTAGTGTGTAAAGGTAAATTTGGCAGAAAAGTATATGTTTTACTATCTGACTATGCTAGGAAAAATTGTATACATCTCTCAATCCTTAAGGTATCCAGAAATGAACAAATCCAAGAGGAGAAAAAAAAAACCCAAACACCACAGGTCAGCATAGTGACCTGCTACAGACGCTTACCAAAAATTGGGGAAGAAATCTTTGAAGAATATTAAAGTATTTTAAAACATGAGCTCAGTTTTCTGGTTACTGCAAAGATAAAGAGGAACCTTTACCCAAAAGACCATCATAACAGGGATAAATATGGGGGTTGAACGTCACCATATTTTGGAAGAGAAAACACCCACCCAATGGTTCACTTTTCTGTAATCAAAAAACGACATTATACTTATGCAAAGACTTAAAACCAGTGCGTATCCACTCAAATTGCATTTATTTCATTATACTGTAGCGCAAATAAATTAGGTCCATATAAACTCCATTTTGTTGTATGTACAACCTATGCCGTTAGCGAGCTGATTGAGCCAGCTGGTGTAAGTGTCCGCCGTCTCCTCTGGAATGTATGTATCTTCAGACACTGTCCATCGGCTGCTTCTAGAACAGGACCACCACATCCTTCATCCCCAAAGTAGACTGAAAGGGGAGCGGGGAGGAAACGAAAGTCAGATTTGCAGCATGTACTTGTTCTTAAATGGATATATGTAGAATATAAGTCTGGAGGAACAGCCCTGTAAACGTACAAAATCAATACTAGCCCCCAAAATACTGAATTAATGCCACCTCTAAAAATTTAAGCCAACAGAGCATGAATGTGTGCTCAGAAAAATGAGTGTCTGTAAGCTTCGGATTAGACCAAGCACATGCTTCTGTTATGTATACATATACGATCTGGTACCAAATAAATACCTCCTGCTGTGCAGAGACAAGCTCAATGGACCCAGAAAAAAAGCCTCAAACTGCTAGTGAAGCTAAACACAAACACTGTCAGCAAACAAAGAACTCCAGCAAGTTAGTGCGTAAGACAACAGAAGGTTTTACTGAAACTGTAATGTGATCTTGACCCCTTTTTTTCATGTTTTCTGCTGTTAAAAGTAGCTCCCTTGATATGCTGAATCCTAAAAATGGGATTTCTATACATTGTAACTATATGAAGCTGGAAGAGTTAATATACGACTTTGCAAACAATACAACCCATCAATTATTTGTCTTACAAATAGCTTAGGGTCTGCACAGTAACCAAAGTTATTTCAAGAAAAACAAAAGCCACACTTTCTTCAAAACTTTGATTAGTTTGACCCATGAAAACTCTCCAATAAAACTTAAATACCACAAGAATTCAAGTATTACTACTGCCATGACATTGCAGCACTAACAAAGCCCCACAAGAAAGAGGCAATATGGGCAAATGCACTTTGCTTCCTGGCAGTGGTCAATACTGAAGGATACAGCCCTTTATTTCTCGCAGCTTTTACACAGTGTAAGAACCATATTTGCAAAGGCAGGAGGAGACTGGTTTTTTAAAAAATTCATGCTAGAAAGCTGAGAAGTTACTCCTCAGTGCAGAAATTCACATAAACTACAATGGATTAGAACAGGTTAGAGGAAGTATTGAAAGCCATGCAAGATTAAGGGAAAGGCCCTTCCAAGAACTTGTGTTTTGCTGTCTTCTTGTTTGGATTTCTAAAGAAACAAGAACCACGACCAGCTATGCTTTCACCCCAAATAATTAAAAACAATGGATGAAAGCATCCTTGGCGACTGTTGCTGTCCAGAGACAACACCCAAACTGGTAACTATCTGCATGGGGTTGGCACGTGCATTTGGAACCAATACATACCTCCAGATAGTTGGCTCAGGCATTCCAGGATCTGCACCTCTCTTAAAACCTGCCGTGAAACATACATTACATACAGGTGTATCAATATGTATGTGCAGACTCCTACACAGTTAAATCACTACCAAATTATTCCAGCTCATTAAATTGCAATTAAAAAGAAAACCTGTTGAGCAGAGAATCGTGATTTGTGAAGTCGTGTACTAACCTGACTAAAAAATTGCACATTCTTAATCAGGGTTAGAAAGCAGAAAAAATAAATACAAGTGTACAGTTTTATATATATATATATATATATTCTTTTTTAATTCTTACCTGCATCTTTATCTGACCTAGCAATGCAGGGCCAACTAGCTACGTGAGACGGGAGTTATCTTTTCAGAAGATCAGCACATATGTACCTACACACGCACACAAACACACAGATTTTAAAGCTGTTCGGAAAGCAACCTACTAAGGCAGCACCAGCAGTGACACACCTCTGACTGGGACAATCGAGCACCTTGAGTCCTAACAGGCAACGTTCTGCCGTGACACCTGATGCAGAACTAAAAGTAACGTTACAGTAACAGTTCACTCAATTTAGGACGACAGAATTCTAAATGTGAAATCAATTACACCTAAAATCTTCTATCTTTATTGGTGCTTTTTGAAAAGTTACCTAGTACTAAAGCTTGCAAAGAAACAAGTTGTTTGTCAATCCACTAACACCCAGGAAAATGAAAAGGAAGTTCATTACAAAGAGTTCATCCCTGGCTAATGACTCAAATACCAATTCAGTAAAGCAAATGTATGCTAGAGAAACAACTCAAGGTTCAGTGCAAGAACTACCTTTGCCCACGACACCGTAAATTAAGTCTTCAAGTGGAATCATGCAATTCATGCACTGTTCAACACACTCTCTCCTACACTTGCTGTCTAGAAATGTACGTTACGCACGGACGTTATATATAATGGAAAAACACATTATTTCCCACGTTAACAGAAAATAAATAATTAATGTCAGCTTGCCTGAAACACAGGCCATGAAGGTTAATGGAAAAGCTTCCATTAACTTCCTGGGCACTGGGCTAGCTCTTTGAAGATAACTGTGATTTGAGACTATTAAACATCCTGACCCACTTTCCTTGGTTGCCATAACGTCCAGCAAAAGCACTTTAAAATTCATCAAGTTGTATTAGGAGTCCCACTCTGTGTGTGTGAATGTTTCTGGCTTTTCCCCCTCCTAGTACTTTTAAATTAAGCAAGCCAAGTTTAACAAAACTGCACTGGTCTAATTTAGCTACTTAAAACAGGGGCAGCCACTTCAAAGCAAGTTTTAAAAGAAATACAACAAAAAAAAAAAAACCTGACCAATGACCCATAATTGCACATTCACACACCAGGCTCCCTTGTACATCCCCTGAGCATCCCATCCCGACCCAGAAAGCCTTTCAGAGAAAGCTGAAGATTAAAACTTCTGAAAGTTTCCCTGCCTGTGTTTAGTATAGCATGTATTTCATATACACAGGGGTCAATACAAAAAATATACCTTGAATCAGTGACACCATGAACTATGTAGTCTCTTGCCCTTCCACTGCATCACACCTTCCCTCTCAGATAATAACTGTAACAGCAGTACAAAAGAGGTCCTTCCAATTCTGCAGACCTCCAAATGTCTATGGCAAACAAAGGTGGCACCTGCACGTCCCCCTCCCACCCGCCTACACTTAATGTCTTTCACTACAGCAGACAAATTTATAAACAATAAGATGGCTTTATATGCCTTGAAGTATGTTATTTGATTTCATCACGTGTCCCTCAGAACAAAAAGCATGTCTCCCATATTCACAGATACTGTCATAATAGTACAATCAAAACTTCAGCAAGAGCAAAATTAGGTCACGTAACATTGCTGAAATTCCTACTGAAAAATTATCAGTTTAGAACAACTGACAAACTGAAAATGGAAACGTAGTAAAACTTCAAACCTAATGCCGCCAATTAGCTTTTTCCATAGGCTTTGAAGTGACCGCTTTTACTTGTAGTTGTTAAAGCTTGCCTGTAACTGTTGAAGAGACCAACTTCTTCCCGATTGTTATCTGTCATGTGAACCATGGGAGCCCTTCAAATTGGACACTGCATTCCCCTCAATCAATTAAAGCAACCTCTCAGCTTTGACTGTCAACACATCAAGCTTCCATCCCTCCTTCACGTTTTCGCTGAGACACCTGCCGGCTTTAGATGCTTTTCCCAAAAGGCGCAACAGAGTTGCCAGAGGGCTCAGCCTTCCCGGGGCCCCTTGTCATAAAAGAAGCAAACAAAATTGTCAGGCCTACCGCATATGTGCGGATCTTAAGTAGGCCAGGCCCTTCAACATGGACAGCTGATGGCATACAGCCCAAACTCAGTGGGAGAACTACCATGTGGCAGCGATGCCCCACCAGCCCCATGGCAGGAGCAAGCCAAATACACCCTGGGTGCCACGCATGACATCAAGGTACCCCCTGAACGCTCCACAGCAGTTTGGAGACAGGGGCCGCGACGTTCTGGGAGAGGCTGTAACCTGCACCTGGCTGGAAATTCAACCCCGGTCACAGGCTAGCAACCCCCTCAGCACCACGGCGCAGGGCTCTGGGCCACAGCCGGCCTTCTCCCTCACACACTGACTCTCTGCTGCAGGAGACACGCAGGCTAGCCCGCTGAAGCACTCACTCGCTGATGCACGATCAGGCCGCAGCTGCTGCGGTGCGTGCTCGGCTACCCACAGGGGGCCCGACCCACCGGCCTGCCGCCGCCCCTCCCTTCACCGGGCACGTTCCCTGTGCGGGAACGGCCTCCGGGAAGGAAAACGGGCAGAAAGACCTTTTTAAAGAAGAGAAAAAAAAAAAATCCAAAAATCAAACAGTCTCGCGGTTCTGCCAAGGGCAAGCCCCCAGCCATACCCCGCAGGCCGCCACACTGGGGCCTCCGGGCCACCGCCGGGCCCTCAGCCCTCACCCGCCTTCCCCGGCCGCGCATGCGCCGTGAGGACCTCGGGGCCCGTGCGGCCGAGGGGAGCGCCCCCTGCCCCCCGCCCCGTCCTTCCCTCAGCACCCCCCGCCCAACCGCCCCTTTCACCCCGCCGAGCCCCCGCGCTGCCCGGCGGCCGGTAGCGGCCTGCACGGGACGGAGGGCCGCGCGCGGCCCCGGCCGTCCCCACCTCAGCCCCCCGGAACGGCCGCCCGCCCGCCACTGACCTAGGTAGAGCACGACGGGGATGAAACCCCAGCGGATGGCGAACTGGCCGCCCTTGAAGAGCTGCTGTAGCCGCTGCTTGGCCTCCTTGCTAAGCTTCGGCATTCCGGCGGCGCGGCGGCGGAGAGGAGGAGGAGGAGGAGCTCCGGAGCCCGGTAGCGGTGCGCCAGCGGCGGTAGGCGGGACCCCGGCGGCGGCAGGGGCCGGGCCTTCCCTCAGACGGGCGGGGCAATGGCGGCGGCGGGGCTCCTTCGGCTCCTCGCCGCCGCCCGGAAGGGCTCGTCCGGCGGCGCCGTGTCAGCCCCGCGAGCCAGGGGTGACGGGCCGAGGGCAGCCCGCCAGAACCGGGGCGTTTGTTGGAGGGCGAGCGGGTTACAGAAGCTGCGGGCCTACCGCCTGCCCCTGGGCCCTGCGCTGGTGGGGCCTTCCCGGAGCTCCCCAGCTGTGCGCACGCTTGGCGCGCCGCCGCGGGAGGCTGGGAAGTGCCTTTTGGTAAGTGACAGGTAGGGATGGAGCCTAAGAAAGGCGTTTCTGAGCGAAATCGGAAATGCCGCTCCATCTGTGATACCAGGCTGTCTCATGTGCTCGGCCTGTGGAAGCGCAGAGTTCTGGGAGCGAGTGAAAGCTTGACCAGAAATACGGGGAGAGGCGTCCTGGATTTAGACCCGACACCTAAAAAATGCCAGTGCAGCACTTGGGGCGTGTTGTCCTTACAGAGTTCGATGAAACGTGACCAACAGTGTTGGAATGAAATTCAGGAGGTGTTTTCCTTAAACTTCTTGTAATTTTATTGTGTGATTCAAACGGTGTAGTGTATCGAACAACTCATCCAAACGGTTAAACAGCTCCGTCTCCTGTGGGTATACATGGGTTTGACAGGGTGACGTGTGATACACTGTATTCTTATTTTGTACCTTCTTTTCAAAGGGGATTCACAAAGCTGGGCCACGTGTACCAGCAGCTTCCCTGCTTTCCTTCACACAACTCAAGGAATCGTTTTCCGAGCACAGAAACTTTCCTTGGTAGCTCTCATTTCTCATGTCTGCTAATTCTGATGTTTGATTAAAAGCTTGCTGGTTGTTTCCTTTATTTAACCGTAAAAGCCAGGACATTAATAGCAAGCAAGTTAATGTTTCTTTGCCACGGTTCTCTTGCAAACAGAATCAGTGTTGTGGCCTAGAAGAGCACAAATGCATGTGTTTTGTATGCAAATAAACCAAAGTTGATTCTGTATAGCTAATGGTCTGAATGTACATGTAGCGTTACAGACTGAAGCTGAGAAAGTATACCTGTAAACTAAGAAAAGTGACTGGAGAACAGCACTTCTTCCGTCATAACACACTTCTACAGTCTTGCACTGTCCAAAATATCCTATTTGCAGTTTAAAAAAAAAAAATCCACAACACAACCCAACAACCACCACCCCAGAATCAAACACACAGAGCCCCAAACAAACCAAAAAAAAAAACCAAACGAGCGTGCCAACAGTAAAGGTTTGTAGTGACTCCAGAAGTTTTCTCTGCCTTTATTTGGCTCCTGTTGCACGTAGAGTGTTGGAGGGTGTAAGAGTTCTGCAGTCCTTTGGTGAGCTGTTGACTCAGCCAAGGGGTAAAACAAGAGCATCAATCATCTCCCCTGCAAGTTGGCGCTGATGGGACAGCACCATCTGATAATTGCAGTGCTGAGGATTGGCCTATACAGCCAAGGATGCCTATGACTGGGCATGAAACAATGAGCTGGTTTGGAGGGACAAGGGGTAACACCCAAGGAAATGGGTGAAACAATAAAATCAGAAAGAAACAATAAAATCAGAAAGAAAATTGCCCAGGTTTTAACTGGGACAACAAGAATGCAAATCCCTACTGTTTTATTAACCTTATTAGCAGTAACACCACAAGTGCTGTGTTTTCATACCCAATAAATACCACTAACAGAGTAAAATGTCCAAAGGTTTCAGTTTTTATGGGTAAAGGAGAGAACTGAGATTCTTACAGAGGACTGAATCAGCCTCTAGTTCAGGGAAACGTCACTCAGTCTGATGGCTTTAGCTTGTCTTTGCTTTTTAGTGCAAAGGGTACATTTCAGGTTGAGGAATTCCAGACCTCTAAAGCTTTATCTCAACACACCATAAAGTAAAGCCATGCAACAGTGCAACTCAGAAGGATGAAGAAGGAGACAAAGTGACGTGTTCAGTTTGTGAAAAATCACTGAAACCACGTGGGAAATCTCTGCCGACCTCCATTATGCATTTACCTCTCTCACTTTTGAGATTTCCCCTTCCATTAACTGTCAAAAAATTGCATTAAATTCATCTGCTGAGGGACAAAGCAGAATAAAATAAACCAAAACTGGGTGGTAATATGGAGTTGAGTGCAAACACAGTAACAATGTCATTATTTCTCATTGCAGCTTCTGAGGCCAGCGAAGGAGAAGCAGCAGTCTGAGGTGAGACAGTGTTCAACAGAACCTCACCAAATGCTTTTAGAGACCCTTTGAGAATTGCTGTTGTGCTTGAAAAGTGAACGTTACCTGCTGCAAAACTTTACTGTTGTTTGAAATTTGACTTCCCATTCTCCCCATCTTCATTTAATAATAGAAGTGTTCCGTTTAAAGATACTGCTACCTTTTACCATAGGTAGTTCCTCTGAAAGCACAGCAGTTCTTAAACACGTGTTTGTATGACTGCAGTACTTGGCCGAGGATGAAAACAACAATCTGATTCCTTACATACTTTCGGTGATACGCAAAAATCTGATGGATTAAAGGATTTTCTGAGGCCAAAACTAATATCCATATTCATTCATTTTTTGTTTTTAAACTAAGCTTTTTTTTGCATCTGAGCAGTGAAGGTTTCAATAGCTCTAAGGATTTTCCTCTAAAGATACTTGAATGTAAACCTTCTATTTGTCAACAGATCTCAACTAGATTTTTGTTGCTGCAGAATATGTTGTTACAGCACACCTCCTATAAGAACTTAAAAGATGCTTGGTTTAGGCAGGTTTTTACTCCTCTTGAAACAAGATGAAGAAAACAGTGAATGTATTCTGATTTCCAAAACAGTCTTTGCTCTCAGCATACTTGTTACTGTGTATGTCCCTAAGTATCCTGTTCCTTTGGCACCTCCAAAAAAGGACGGGTGTTTGTTAAAATTAACATTTATTTTTTAAGTATGAACTACATTTTAATTTAGAATAGCTTTAATTTAAATAGAACTTAAAGCATAGCTTTAATTCTTACTTCAAAGATAGTCTAGGTTTCAGTGTTGTCATTATAATAGTTTTTAACAACTTGTAATGCAAATTACCAAGCTCAGATATAACAGGAAAGGTAAAAATATGTGTATTTTCAGAGTTTGAATGGGTATTGATTTATCTTGATCGTTCACTTTGGGTGAATTCACTTCAGACACTTAAGGGCAAACCTTTTGTCCTGTTCCTAATTCAGCGTGGCCTAACCACGACCAACCAGGTGCAGAGCAATTCCCACCCCCTCTCACCAAGCGCCATCAGAACACTTTGCATGAGCTTCCTACCAAAGGTGACAAGCCAGAAAGAGCCGCCTTTCAGAACCTGAAGTCAAACCAATGTTGGCAAAAGTATCAGCATTTATGTCAGTCTGTATTTTTTGCATTCCAGTAGTTCAGATTTCACTGAAAATACTTTCTGATCTTCAGCACGTGAAGATTAAAATCAGTAATTTAGCATTATAATGAAGAGTAATTAAGGCGTTTCATAGATAAGGTGATCAAGGGAAGCTCTTTTCTTCCTTTGCAAGTCTCATGTAGTGCTGTCAGGATTAAATGAAGCACAACCCGTGGTTAATGAAGTCTTTGCTATTCTATTAAAATAAAAATCTCTTAAAATGCTGTCCCTTTTGCCTTTCATGCATCATTTCTGCCCAGACTTTGTCTGTTTTAGCACAATCTCATGCCATATTAAGCCCAGACAAATGTTTTTAGATTTTATTCATTTTAAAATATTGTCAAGTAGACACACAAGTATATCTTCTCTGTATATTGACAGCCTAAATCACGTATCTGTAAGTTCATCTTAGGCGCTTTCCGCTCATGCACAGAACACCAACGACCTTTCAGGGAAACACCAATGTTTCAGTGCTGCTGCTTCTCAACTAGGATTATTAAAAATCTCGCTCAGTATCTCCTAGAAGGCAGAATGGCAGTTGTTTTAGCTACTGTTCTTTTGGAGTCCGGTTTAAGAGGGTCATTTGTAACAGTACCTACTGGAGTGATAACGAGATTTCAGTAGGTTTTTGCATAGTTTCCTGCCTAAAGTAAAAAACCCAACCAACCCAAACCAAAAAAACCCACCCAGCAAAGAAAGACGACACAAAACAGTAAGGACAGATCGGTTGTGTTGTGTGCCTTTCACTGCTTCCTGTAGAATGCTCTATGGACTCCCAAAGGTTTTATTTTGAATGATAGCCATTTCGGCAAGACTTTAATCAAGGAACTTCTGCAAGTTCCTTATGTCCTGCTTTATAAAGTCTTAAGCATGCTTGGCACAAGCTCTGAATGCGACCCTGATGTTCAAGCGTTTGAAAGGTCCAAGTAAAAATGCCGTTTCTGTAATACTTTTATTCTTTCTCTTTTTTTTTGAGTGCACGTTAAGTGCACATCTGAAGAAACCACATTTTACTCCTCTATTTCAGCTTTAGGGAGCAGTCACAAGAGAGAAGATGCTGTTAAGTGTAACGAAGCATGAAAATGATGACAGGATAAGTGAACCAGAGGCTTCTCAGCTTGATCACATCCTCCAGTGCATAACGGTACAGGTTTTATATTGCAGACACAAACATCACCTTAGGGTTGAAATCATGCTAGATGAATCTATGTGAGTAAGTGTAACGAAGACAGCTTCATTTCCCCCCAGTTACCTTCTTCCTTTAAATACAGAACAGGAAATGAGTCCTCCTGAGTTGAGTTAATTGCATATGGGATTTGTGATGGAAGTTTTTTTCTAAAATAAACACATTTTAGGGGGAATGACTGCTTCTAGTGACAGAGGACTAGACTGATGCTGGCCTCTTTTAGGACATTAGTACTCGGCTAGTACATACAGCTCTCTATTAGAATCGTTAATAGTGTCATAGCAAAATAGTTTTCTGAAGCTTTTCTACTGAATGTCTTTAAACCCATGTGCAGAATGTTACTTCCTATGTCGTATGTTTAGTTCCAGCCACTCTGATATGAATGACATGCTGATGGGCTTTTGAAAACCCAAACAATAAGAATCTCCCAGGGTGCCTAGACGGGACTTTAAAAAGAAATGCACAAATTATTTCACTACTATTAAAAAATCTAAAAAGAAAAGCTGACTAAAGGTCTCAATTAATACATTGTATCAGCTTCTGTTAATTTAGTTGCACCACTTAATTAGAGGAAGACACTGTTGATCCAAAATGGATTAGCAGTGTTTCATTAAAGCCAGCGGAGGGCAGACTTGAATTGGAAACTGGTTTTCCTACTTCAGTTACTTGAACTTGTAACACCCCATAGTCCCTCGAGCTCAGAGCTGATGACAATCCCATCACTTCTCTACTGTTCTAATTACACTTGTGCCGGATAAAAGCTTCTTTACAATTGCCGTTTGACAAAACGAGTGTGTTGCTGTGTCGCAGTAAGAATAGCGAATGTATAAATAAAGATGCTAATGTGAAAGCGGGTAAGTCAGTGTATTAGCAGCTGTGTTACTCACAGGGGAGAATCCAACACTGCTTAATAATTAACCAAGGAGATCTTAAAATGGCTTTTAAAAGCTAGTGAATACCATTATCCCGCTTTTACAGCTGAAGAAACTGGGGAATAGAGTGGTAGCCTTGTGAGCTGCCCATCTAGGTGACCTACAGAAGCAAGAACAAACCCCAGATTTCTGAGCTCTAGCCCAGTGCTCAAGCATATGTTTTGCACAGATAAACGACGACACGTCTGACTCTTGCAAGCGTTACGGAAATGACTGGTAGCAGCCCAGAGTGCTGAGGAGCTTACAGTGGTGAAACAGGCAGGTCACCTGACAGGCAGGCTGTCCTCAAGATGATGGGTGGCAATCAGATGGCTAAAGATCTGCTTTAAGAATAGTATTTTATTATTAAAACAAGTATTCTGCACTTACACATATATTTGTCATTCCTTCAGCTAGGTTGTGCTCATTCCAAGGAAAGAAGAGCCTTTCTGTGTAGACCTTTAAAGCCATTCCTGTATCAGTAGTGGGGGAAATGTATGGTTAAAAAGTCAGTTTGCATACAGGTGAAGGATTGAGATGTTAACAGACTGTTCCTCCCTCCCCTTCATCTTTACTTTACAAGGGTTTCAAATTGAGTGCTACAATAGGCTCCCGATTAACTCATCAAGCCCACCCTACTTATTGTACTTGTGAGTAACGTCTGTGGGATTAGTGTGATTTATCTATTCCATTTTCTTTTTCTGCTTAGGAGATCGTTACCCATTGTAACAGCTTTTTACCTTATAAAAATACGCTGATTATTTTTTTATCCATCAGCTTCACTGTAAACTGTTCTTTCTGTTTCTAGGGTAGACTGGAGACATGCTGTTACAAAGCTTGCCATTCCTAAGAGTTGTACAAGATCTACCACAGAACATTTGGTGCTGCATATTGAAAACTCCATTTGGAGAATGAACGAGCACAATGCCTTTTTTCCTTTTTTTTCTTGCTGCTAACTTGCAGCAGACAGTTGTTGATGGTGGGAATTAGTCACTGGTTAGATGACTCCAATGAGAAAGGCTGCATTGACCATTATAAATTAGAAGGTAAGCGGGCACTTGCAGTTTGGACTCAAATGCTGTGTAGCTTATTACTGTGTTACTCATTTTTGATATATTCCCAGACAAATCATGTTAAAATAGGAGTCAGAAATATCTGGCAGTGATTTAAAGTAACTTAAAACAATGTGGGAATTATTCCAAAGCTTATTACTGTAAATTCAAGCAACAAATTCAGGTTAACCTTCAAAGAAGTAAGTCTGGTGAGAAACGTGCAGGGAGGGCTTTCAGACAACCTTCACAATAGCCTATTACTGACTTGTCAAGTCTATAGTCAAGGTTTTCTGAGTATTGCGTGGAGGTTTGTGAGAACAGATTACGAAAGAGTCCACTTTGAATTCCTTTAAGATTCCTGATGATTTCCCTGTGTACTTTACAATTTTACACTTCACAAAGAGTTGACATCTCCAAATAGTCATCACTTCCCATAACTCACAGAGGCCTGAAAATGCAATTCTCTCAAAAGGGAAAAGATGAATTTCCTCTTCTGCAGGAGGTAAGCTGTCCTCAAAATAACCCCTAATTGAAGGCAGCTATTTACAGACTAATTTTATAATAAACCACTCTATCCCTTAGCTCAAGAAGGAGCAAGAAAGGTAACGATTCAATTAACTAAAGCTGCTGCTTGGAGAAATGTGGTTCCCAGTGTCAAACTTTAATTCATCCCTAATTATACATTGCTACCTAGAAATTGAAAAAAAAAAAAATATCTTACTCCCAGGGCAAATGCTGTGATTTTTGGGAAGGATTCCTATAACATACTGTATTTCGAGTCGAAAATTAAACCTTAATCCCAGCGCAGCACTAATGCCTTCCAGAATTTTTGAGATTTGCTGTGTTTCAGTGTGAGGTGGCCTTAGCTCTCTGTTTAATCCCCTCCCTCAGTCTCTTGGAACAGTGCTGACGCGTGCTTCATTCTCGGCGCAGCAGCACGCTCCGCTGCGAGACCCAGCGCATTCTCCAGCAGGAGAACAAAGGTGCGGGTTCGTGGGAGGGACAACATCCATCTGCCCCCACAGATAAATCTCAGCCCGTCTTCCCAGCTTGCAGGGAGCTTTTTTTACTTTTTGCTCCATGGGAAAACCCAAAACTTTCCATGATAAACAGCTTTCCGTAGTAAAATTTCCTTTACATTAAAACCACAGATAGATCCACTCTACACTCGAAGGTTTTTTTGAGAGATAACTTGTAAGCTATAAACATGAAAATCGTGTAAATAGGAAAAGTTTTATTATGTGAAATAACGTGCATGAAAATTAATGTTAAACATTTCCTGAATATGGGGGAAAATGAGAGTTTCACCGTACCAGTTAGACCTGCTCAATACATGGAGTGAGGATTTTACCTTATTATTGTTGCCTGTGTAACCAATTACGGCTTTCGGTTAAAACCATTAACCATTATTAAGGGGAAATAAGCCTGAGCTTTTGGGGCTGTTTTCCCTGCTGTAAGCTTCGCAGGCTCCACAGTGATCTTTTCTTGCACTAATCCTGATCTATGGTCTTTTGTTTGTACCCAGCCTTCCCTTTTATTTGTAATACATACATGAAACGTTAAAACGCTTCATGATTTCAGAGCAGTTGAGATATTCCTGCCTCAGAAGCAAGTCAGTGTTACGCGCAGTGCTGTGTTCTGCTGAGCAGCCCCAGCTCGGTGACAGAGGGAGTTGCAGATAAGGCAAAACAAGTGTCTTAGAGCAGTGGCTGTAGGCAGATTGACCAACCGCCTGTTGCTGTATTTCTTTACACGGACACCAGTGGACAGATCTGTACTGTCTGAACATGACATTGCTGTGTGCCTGTGACAAATAACAAAAAGTAGTAGTTTTTCATTAAAAAACAAAGCAAATACATTTGAATATGCCGTGTATAAATCTTGTACAATCATATTTGATCAGTTACTGTGGTAATGTTCTTTCAGAGGTGGGAGTTTGAGTGGCAGTGAAAAGATACTTCTGCACCTACGGAAGTTAAAGGCTCCTGCTGACAGGTTGCCAGGACCCTTGAACCTGTGCTGGCGTGTCCATCTCCCTGGTAGTGAATGCAGCACGTTTATACTCACCGTCACAAATAGCAGAAAAACACCGATTGCTTCCACATTTACAACATTGTG
This sequence comes from Rhynochetos jubatus, assembly GCA_027574665.1. Taxonomy (NCBI): domain Eukaryota; kingdom Metazoa; phylum Chordata; class Aves; order Eurypygiformes; family Rhynochetidae; genus Rhynochetos; species Rhynochetos jubatus. Next base: position 50,379,637 of record CM050653.1, on the reverse strand, counting down.
GAGTCAGCTACCTGTGAGTAGACTCTGCTTAAATTATCTCAGACTACTAGTCGCTAGTCTCGTTCTCGAGACAGTTCAGCCTCCAGCAGTCTGCTTACCCCTTCTGGGAACCTGCACACAACCATTTCTTTTTCTCCCCAGTTGGCTCCAAGCCAGAAACACATTGATTTGCACAAGTGCTTCTTAGCCTGGTTGGCATTGCTTTGGTTTGCCTGCTTCTCTGGTGCTTGTATGCTTTTATAGTAAGTTTAGTACCTGTGGAGTTTTCCGTTTAATAAACCAGCGGTTACCGCGAGTTTTCTAAACTGCTGTTCGTTTCACTTCGGGTGCACCGAGTAAACTCCGTGGTCATTTCATGGGGATCTTAGTGTAACACAGGAGCCCTAAACGTGAACACATTAATCAGCTTTCTGGAAAGGGGGTATTCTTCCTACTCAGCAGGGCGTAAGGCCCAGTGCACAGAGGGCAGCTGCAGCCTGTGCAGAGTAACCACCACTTTGAAGGCTGAAAAAACATGAAGGCACAAACACTTCTCACCAGCCACCTGGCAAGTTGCAGTGTCCCTGACATCCAGAAACCGGCTCGTAACTCATAGGGAAGGTTGTGCTTGGCACAGAAACGATGCTGGTGTCTAAACCAGCTCATCTTAATTCTGAAAAGGCTGCAGCTCACACACACATGTACAAAGACACTTAGGCGTGCATTATATGGACATAGATGTGCTTCTACAGCACAGAACTGGAGCTTTATCAGGATTAATATCAGGGCCTACGAGAGAGCTGGGGGGGATTTTTACAAGGGCCTGTAGAGACAGGACAAGGGGTGATGGGTTTAAATTGAAAGCGGGGAGATTTAGATTGGATATCAGGAAGAAGTTCTTCCTGGAGAGGGTGGTGAGGCACTGGAGCAGGTTGCCCAGAGAAGCTGTGGATGCCCCATCCCTGGAAGGGTTCAAGGCCAGGCTGGATGAGGCTTGGAGCAACCTGGTCTAGTGGAGGGTGTCCCTGCCCATGGCAGGGGGTGGAACTGGATGGTCTTTGAGGTCCCTTCCAACGCAAACTGTTCTGCGAGTCTATGATTAATTTCAAAGGAGCCAGCATCAATACCATGACTGACTATATATGTTTATACATGCATATACACACATAGCACCCCTCAGCTGCAACTTGAATTGGAAGTACTCAACGTTTCAGCCACCTGGAACCACATACGCAAATATTTGATGGTGGAAAATTAGGAATATTACCAGTATTTTAGTTGGAGTGATCAGGTTGATGCGCAGGAGTTCTGTGGTTGGGGCAGGAGCACAGTCCTCTTGCATGTTCTGATTCCAGTTTCTACAATGAATACAAAAGAATCAAACCCAAAAGGTCTTTCGTTCACTGACCTGACAGTGGTGGTCAGAGTCCAATCCAAACTTTGAACAAGCCAGCAAGTATGTGGTGACAGGAACAGTCAGGGACCGTGGCTCTGTGGTCGCGTGCGTGGTCACGAACAAGGGTCCCACATTAAGGTTGTACGTGGGACAGTGCATGGCATCTCTTAATACATTCTTCTGTGCGATTTTGACCACCTTTAACTTCCACTTTTAATTAGATCTCAATGTTAGAAAAGAAACACAAATTCTGTAGCTTGTGCAAAATTATCTCCAGCTGGGATAAATCCAGCCTGGCACCTTCCAGTCCTCCGGGGCGTCCAGGTACCCGTCCCGAAACGACATGACTGTGCATTAGAACCCATGGAGTAAAGCATTTAATCAAGCTTTGTTCTCTTTAAGGTATTGCATCATGCACTGGCAATTGTTTTCTTCCCTTAAGGCAGCTGGAGTTTTCATCTGTGTTGCAAGTCACTGACAGGAAACACGTCTCAGCCCCGGTGTCACAAATGACTCAGTTACAGAGGGAAGAACAAGGTTATTAAGAGAACAGATTTCAAGAGTAATAGTGAGTAGCTCAAACAGGGCTGAAAGCCAGGAGCGTGCAGCTCCTGTTGGTCAGTTTTCAGCTGATCAACACTGGGGTTTGATAACTAGCTGTGAAAGACTAATTAAGAGGTAGATGACATGGCTAGGAGGGACCGCAGGAGGCCCAGCCTAGCCTGGGGTGACAGCAGCAGCTGTCCCACTGGCTGTGCTCAGAACTTCCCGCCGCCTCTGGTCCCCCACAGCTGACCACAGCTGCTGTACGCTGGTGGTCAGAGCGGCCCAGCAGGAAAGAATCCACTTTCTGGATTGTCTCCAAGGATAGAGAGTCATAATTCCAGCATTACTGAACTACAGAGCCCCAAAATCACACTGCTGAAGTAGAATTAAGCTGTGAAAGCAGCCAGGCACCAGGTACCTGGGGAGATTCAACCACGCCACATGCACTCAGTCTCCGTGCTGCACGAGAGTGCGGCATCAGTAGCAGGCAGCAAGGCACTAACAACGAGGAGCATGAGCCACTGCCAAAACAAAGAAGCTCTCATCCAGCTGTGCAACAGCTGTTCTGAAGCCATTGCCAAAGCGTTTTCATTAGAAAATAAACCAGCCCATCGGGCGAACCCTTCTCACCATCCTGAAAAGCCCCATGAACCTGCCTGCACAGAAGTGTGACACAAGAAGCTGGCCAGGCACCACTTGCAAACGAAGTTCAAACTACCAAATCTCCAAGAACACGAGGTACATGCTGAGGAAAAGGTCTGGGGTGTTACTCTGGCTATAGAGGGAAGGGGTACTCTATCGCCTGCTGACAGGCACAGGTTAAATACAGCTTTGGTCACCGAAGATGCAAGGGAGACGCTTGAGGGGAGCTAACTGAAAGACAGGCACCTCCAACAGTTCCCTAGCGAAGTTCACGTGAAGCGGTGATAAAACTGTCACGAGGCCAGAATTCAGCTACAGGCACAGACGACATCTCTGGGAGCTGGTGAGAGTGGCCAGGAGATGGAATAGGAGATGATTTCCTTTATGTATTTTACACAGAACAGCTAGAAGGACAGTGGAAAAGACACGTGCTTGTATTTCTGACTTTTTTTCCTTGCAAAAGCCCCATTTAGGAGCAAAGCATTTCAAAAGGCTGGCATTTCTGTGGAAGAGAAGCTCGTGTCCCCACGCAGCCCTGGGAAGATGGCAAGCGTTCCCAAGACTGCAAGGTCTGATCAGGTCTGGCAAGTGGAAGACCAAACATTAGGAAGAGACAGTGCGGTTCTGCAGCAAAACCCTTATTCCTGGCCAGAGCAGTGAGAAGAAACATGCAGTTAAGGAATCCCTGTCTTGACGCTGTAACTGTAAAATACCTTTAATCAGTGGGGGCGGTTCCCTTCCTCCAGAGCCAGGTTTGCGCTGCAGTCAGAAACCGTGGTTTGCTCTCACTCCCCTTGGGACAACGGGGTTTCTGTTAACCCAGAGGGAAAGGGCAAAGCTAGATGAACACTGCCAGAAGGTTCTGCGTTATAAGCGGAAAGCATGCGGTCTCACACGACAAGAAGAAATAAACTCCTTTACCTCAGGACACCGTGAGTCTATGCAGGCTCCCGGTGACATTAGTGCCGTCGAGTCTTGCTGTGGTTTGGAACCTCCTCACCTGGGATATTCCACATCCCCCCTTCACAGGACTCCTGAGCAGCAGTTGTTCCTTCAGCAGAAGGGTTCCTTGTTTCCTTGTGTTCTGTCACTGCAGTGCCCAAGTGAGTCTCCAAAGAGCTAGAGGGAGGCAGCCACCACTAACCCAGGACCAGCTGTCGGGAGGAGCCCATGCCCGTGTAATCCCGTGAGAGACATGTACAGTGCTAAACACCACCTGAGTAAAGTGGAAAAGGCGCAATGGTAGTTTTGTTTCCACCGGACAAAGCAGACCCATACCGTAAGTACACAAACGCAGGAGGTGGGACGTACGGACATGTTTTCAGCTCAAATACCAACGTTTTTGGGCATGCTGCCCCCAACAGTCTGGTGGTTGAGTAGATACCAGCTCTCAGACTTCTGTACTTTTGGACATATAAATGGCACTCATCTTGGCCTTTTGGAGCCCAGAGCGATACCCATTGAATCTCTGCTTTTCTGCTTGTGGCTTCCTATGAGGGCCAAGGCGAGGGGGAACAACCCAAGGCCAACAGCAGCCGAATTAGAGAGGACTCCTAGGCCACAGAGGGTGTACACAAGCAATACTCCTTTTGAGCAGCCACCGTATGACTGAAAGGCAAGCTCCAGAGATGCTCCAAAACCAGAGCCACAGCACCAGAGGTAGGACCAAGCAGAGCAAGCCACTGCAGAAAGCTCAGCGCTCACGTGGTGAAAGCACTAGTTCCATGAGGTAGCCTGGTGCTGAGCGGGCATCAACACCGCTACTCTCATGGAGTTCAGGAGCCAAGCCATTTGCTGATCGAAAACAGGACGCCCATGTTCGCTTCGGGTAAGCGGCATTATGGCAAAAGGCGTGAGAGCGCCTCCCATTAGGCAGTGTAGAGAGGGACAGAAGAAAGCAGCGCTGTATCTGAGCTATGCTGTGCTGACGCGGGTAGGTTAACGCGACGCGTTTCCTGCCTTACGTTGCGCATGCCGCAGTGTGTTCTGCGAGATTCTGGTCCACTGAAATCAGATTAACCCCGCGCTGTCCTTTTGGAGCAAACCTTTCTGGCTGCAGCTGTCCGGAGAAGAGCATGGCACCAAGGGCTCTGCCCTAAGCAGCCAAAGCATTAATCATCCTTTAATTTTCCATCTGTGCTTTTAAGTCCTCGGTGTGTAAGCTAGCGCAAGCATTTAGACACCTAACTCCCTGTTTTCCAGACGCGGGTGGACGAACGAACGTTGAAGTGGCGTGCTTTCTCCTATAGCTGAAGGTAGCTGGACCTTTCCTCACCTTCAAACAACCAAATGTTGCAGAGACTCCCCTTCTCAACAAAACACCTCATGTTACTCACCAGTTTTTACTGGAGTTCACAGATGATGAAACACACTGGCTACACTATGCACAGTCTAATAAACCGGACTAATAACAGCTTTCCTGGCACCGCAAAACGTCACGCTCGGCTCACGTTGGACGTCGCGCACAACCGAAGCGGAACCGAAGACACGACTGATCCGTGTTGGGCACGGCCTAATTTTCGCAATTAGCCTAACTGGCGTCATTAAGCCTCCTTCTTTACCGCGCAGCGTCGCCCTTCGCACCAAACACACTGTTGCATCCGATTTGCCCTCGCAGATGAAAAGTGCCTACGTAGGGGAAGGTTAGAGGGATGGCTGGCAACATACTCCTTATTGTCCTTTGTAAACGTTGCCGTAACTACACCGTATCTCCAGTTCCCAGGGGCTGCGGGTCACAGCCCCGGGCTCTGTCGCCCCCAAGAACCGTTCCCTCGGGTTTAAGGCTTTGCCTTCGTTCCCACGCTCATTTGTCATGCCTGCACCTACACAGACTGGTCCTCCGGCCTGAAAATCCGCCAGGAGAGATGCAGGAGAGGAACAGTTTCTCTGGGACACCAATTTGAAAACCACGCTCTGTTTCTAAGCGGCATTTTAAATCAGACACAAGTATATTATCAAACAGAAAACCAACATCTGAGAAAAGCAGCCCTTTAGACAACCCTGCAATTATTTTTTTTTAAGCGGGCAACCAAAGCTGCTACAGGTTAAAAGCGGCCAATTTTCAGGTACCTGGAGTCACTAAATCAGTTTGGGACAGCTCTGCTTACCTTCAAGCCTACAGAAAAACTGCACTTGGCAACAGCTCTTTTCTCAGTAATTCTGTGCCTGCTCCTAGGGGATCTTTCTGCCCCTTTATCTATTTTCTTTCTTAGTTAAGTCTATTTACAGTAAATAACAGTAGGAAAAAAGATTTCACACGTGAATACCACACACAAAACACACGTAAGATGATTCTGGTAGGATATTTGGCGGAATTTTAATTCCTACCCTTTGAATGAAGATTGGTTTTATGCAACGCTGAAAGCAACCAGACTCCTGCAAGGCATTTAGTGCAGGGGGAGAACAGCTTTCGGCTCCACCAGCGCAGTGATCACTAACCTGACACATTCCTGTTCCGCCAGAGCAGGTGACATACGGCCACATAGCTGCACGTTATCATTAACCACCGACTTACAACGGGAAGAGGATCGGCCGTTACGTTCAGTGAACCCGCCGTCCTTTCAGCTGACAGGCAGCTGAGTGCCGAGCACTTATTATACCTCTTTTGCAAATTTCCTTCTCTACAAGCATTGTAATTGCTGTAATTAGCACAAATCAACTCTGACAGCAAAGCTATCATTTCATTATACAATGCAGTAGCTTGTAAAAAGTTAGGATTTACCAGTTTTATTAAGTAGCCGACCCGCAGTTCTCTTTTACCATACATTCGCGTGTAGTTCCATGTAGGTTTTTTCAGATAATCAAGTCACCCTCTATGTAACCCTACAGAAAATTTTCCCAAGAAACATGAATTAGGATGAGTTCAGCTGATCAGTCACACACACACCTGCAAAGAGGTACAGCAGGATGTGAAAATGATACAGGTGCTCTGTGTTTGCTGTTGAATGAGAGCGGGTGTTTTCTGTCGTGGTGTTTCTTTTCCTACAGAACATGTAGCATTTCATAGGAAAAAGGCTGCCTAAGCACCCTGAACCTCCTTTTTGTCTATCTTGTTTCCCATCTGACAGCCTGCTGTCATCGGTGCTCGGTGTTCCCTTTGACCTGACGTTTTGATTTGCCCATCAGAACAGCAGTTAGAAGAGGGGATGGGCAAGGCTGGGGGAGTTCACACTAATAACTTGCCCACTGAGCAGACACAGAGGTTTGAGCAAGCGTGGTCAAGTTGGACCACTACAGGACACCTTCCTTCTGACAGGACCTGGAGGGTGACTTCAGGATCGTAACCCTGCTGTGCTGCACATCATCTGTCCATGTAACGAAAGCCATAAAGACAACATTTAATGTATGTATGCCGTATAGTCTGGTACAACAAACCGCACGGAGGCTCCTGTTACACGGGCTTGAAGCCCCAAGGAAATGTAAACTGCTGTGGTGACTGAAAACGGACATCAGCCACTGACCTTGTGGGTCACTGGACTGCTCCGTCCCACGAGAACACCTACCAGGCAGGAAAGGGAACCTGCAGGGGTACCCCGGTGTCTGTGGGGACAGCTCAGGCTGGGCACTGCCCAGGGCCCCGACCTCTCGCTGGCAGTGCGCAGCAGCAGCGGTGTCACTGACTGCAGGAACATGTCTTGCTGTAGCCTTTGCAGGCGCATCACTGCGTCCTCGTCCTGACTGGCCGCGGGGTGGCAACGTCAATCTTATCGAAAGCATTTCCTTACACTTGTTGGTCTCAGCCCTGTTCCTGCTCCTCCCCCTTTGTGCTTTTTCCTTGTTCTGGTTTTATCGTTCCAAAGGCGCTGCTTTTCTGCCCAAAATTAAATTATGGCATCCAGTGCCTCATCGCTGGATCTACCTAGTAACTAATCCTGTTGGTGTGTTTAGGGAGTTCTCACCTCACCATTACCAGAATGCATCACCTCTCTGTGCTCGCAAGCGCCACAGGGGGGGTTTTATCTTAGGGTACTGCTCCTAAGGGACAAACCCACTGTCGCTTATCGAGAGCGGAGCGCAGGTGTCGTGCTGCAGTATGTACCATGCATGCCAGGCTTTAAGGAAAAGGATCATACAGTGGGGGATCTTGGAGAAATCCATTGCCCGGCCGTTTCAACGACTGAAGAACTGACGAAAGTCTCTCCTCAGCCCTTCTCCGAGCTGGGGAAGACTTGGACACCTGAGACACGCCCAGGTTCACGCTAGATTCAAGGGCGATGCTTTGGCAGCACGGCTTCCTACAGCGCCAGCAGGAAAAAGTAACCGCCGAGGGGCAACTAAAGAAGTTGTGACTCGAAGTTAGGACTTGGACAGTCTGCGAGGCAGTCGAGAAGCAACTTCCCAGGCCAAATAGTTAAGGACCAAGCCTCAGATTTGTCAGAGGATCCAGCTAGAGCTGAATCTTTCAGTTATAGGGATGCTGTAACAGCTTTGCCACTATTCTACCTTTAAATCCAAAAGCCACTAAAGCTGTTACATACTTGTAAGTAGGATCCTGAAGCAAGAATGGCAGAAACAAAAATGCTGTAAGAAGATTTGTGCTCTGGTTCTTTCCTTCTTCCCTGCTTTAGACGTTTAGCAGTGCAACTACTCCACGATTACCCAAGTAATCCCAACAGACAGTCTGAATAGTAGCTCCCAGTACCTGTCCCCAGTCTTTCAAGCTGATCTTTACATCCTGGCCAGCAGAACGAAGCCAGATCTATTCTTCCTGGACATCTGCCTGCTTGCGAGGCCTTCCGTAGGAACGGGACAGCTGCTGGCGTTCGGAGCCCTGCTGACATGACGGACGCCGCGCTAAAGCTCGTCGCGAGTTTACGCAGCGCGAAGGGGGACATACGGATTCGGTGCGGTAAGAAGCAGTAACGAGGCAGCAATGCTAAGCCGCTTGTTGAGGAGAAGCAAGTGAGAGATGGAATGAACACTTTACGGGTGCCAGAGAGGATCTCCCCGTCTCCAGATGTGCTGGATCAGTTTGAGGGTGCCTGTATCTTTCTCCAGTCAATACCGGAGGAGAGGAAATTAGCTTTGATAAATTACTGTTGGATTGGTTTTCTTTCATGGCTGAAATGAATATGAATCCCAGTGAACTAACAAGTAAACAAATCTCCTGGGGAATATTCATGCTGTTACCTTTGGAAAGTCTTTCCATTTGGGCATTTATTATGGCAGATTTCTCACACACCAACACCTCAGGGGCCGGACAGGCTGCTGAAAGCTGACATGTGGTACGACAGTTGGCCTGCACTTGATTCCAAAATGTTACTGTATGTAATGTTATCCCAACTCAATTATCCAACCCAAATTATTAGCCAAGTCTGAACTGGAGGTTATTAACAGTAATGAAAACACAATTAATTTTAACAACAAAAAAATCAAATTAAAAAAATATTTAAAACACACATTTAAGGAGTAAGTACAAGATCCTTATTTATGTTCAAATCAATTTACTCTTGGCAGCTAATACCCCAAGGAAAATCCACCAGTGAGAGTACAACTTCCTAGTGCCTAGCTACACCTGCCTCAGCTGGTATCATGGGTCACTGGCGTCAGTGCTGGTAAAAGCCGGTAGTTCTTCTCACCCCCTCCGACACCTGCCCTCTCACACCGGAAAAGCCCACCATCGCAGTCCAGACCAAGCAGCTCTGCGCAGAGGACTGCCTGTGTTAGTCAGCATTAACGAAGGGAACAACGACGAGGGAGCTTGTCAGAAGCACGGCGTGACTCCGACTCACTTCCACAAGTCTTTCCGCACCATTAAATGTCAGTATTGTCCCAGCGCATTTAGAGCGACAGATGATTAAACACCACCTCATTTTAGGAGCCGAGTTAACGAAGCGAGCACCGCGCAATGTAAAGGCTTGTTTCACAAAGGTTCCCGGAGTCACGCTGACGTTTTTCCCCACTATCCTAAATTAGCAGATGTGTTTATTACCTGGCAGCTGTGGGCTGGGAGAAAACCCCCATACTGAAGTCATCTTTAATACAGAGCTAGATTAACATAAACCATGAAAAATAATCGTTACAAGCTCAACGCAGGCAACTAGCTGTAAAGTCAAATTACAAACGTAATTTCTGTGACTGGTTACTCATTGCTTGTGTTACCTTCCAACATGCCTCTCACTGTGAATTATCCAGCAGGCTCTCTCGTACTCCCATCCTCCATTAAGGAGGTATTAAATGGTGCCCTGTCTTCTGGGATACCATTACTTTTGTACTCCCTACCACATTTTGGGAAGAGAGGAGGTATTCAAATTCACATTGCCTTTCACTCATCAGTAACAATCCTCACCTGAACCCATGTCCAAGCGGGTTCTAAGCACTGCCTTTCACCCACTGCAGCTGAAGTCACAAATCTTACACACTTACAGGACAATCGCAGCATCGAGTCAAATCGGTACCTTTGGAAAAAGAAGACTTTTAGCTCGTTTAAGTGCAAAAAGCCGTACAAAGTACTTACAAAAGCATACAACTTCAAAAAAACCCCAGTTTATTTTGATACCCAAATTATTAAACACCAGACAACCTTTCAGTTTATACATTAGGAATGTGAGTTTTAACGTACAATAGAGAACACTGTAAAAAAGTGTGAAATGCCGCGTTGCTGAAACACGGGACAGTGTCGCACGACAAACAATGAGCATGGCGCGGTCACTTAAACTCAGGTTCTCAGGTGAAGACAGACACCTACAGACGGATGCAGCTATCCCACAGCTGGTGAGCACTAAGAAATGTACACATCTGGTCTTAGAAGTGGAATTATACAAAAGGCAATATATTACACACCTATATACTGCACTGTAAGCCTCAAACACTGCCAAAAGATATCAGACATAATAATTACATTAGAAATGTCTAGACTCCTCATATCAGAAGACACGTCCCTACAGAGAAGGGCAGCTAAAATGGCTATGTATTTCTGTACCTGTCAAACCTGTCAGGTATTCAAGGCATTTCAAGGACATCTCACTCCCTTCAGAAAAGCCGCTGAAGCTCTACGGCAAGTGGGTAGAGGCCACAGGCTTTTTGCACAAATGTTCTACATTCTCACAACAAAAGCAATTCTCAGCTTCAACAGAGTTTTGAAAACACTGCTGTTCAGAGCCATCACTGGAAACGGTGCCCTTTGACTGAAAACAGTACGGTCAGTTAGAAATGTCAGCACTAAACCAACTCCTCTCCTCATTTGCGATGATTCACTCCTACGTCAGGTTCTTCCTGCAGCATGTTGCAGCCGTGTGCGATGTCTGGAGGGTATTCATCACAACTACCCACTCCCGGGTCAACTGCAATACGGGATGTCTCAACAGGGTTTCCTCACACTGTTAGAAGGCCTCCACTTCTTCAATACACATTTCTCATGCATCAGTCTAAAGTGATCAGGTAGTGCTCGAAACCCAAGAGCTTGACAATTTTAGACACACAGTGAAAGAATTAATCTATCTGCTTCCTGCCCTGCTTTCCCTTCTCCAGTCCAATCTTATCCATGGATATTTGGACAGCAAATGATTCCTGCCTCCCTCTCCCTCATCCCGCCTTTTGGTTTTTTCCCCCCCCATTTTTAAGAAAAGAAAGAAGCACAACAAAGTTTTATTACTCACACCAGGAAAGAAATCCTTTAGACTCCATCCGTATCGCGGTGTGATGTCAGTTCACCAAAACACGCCGCTGTGTAAGTTGCTCCAGAGACCAATACGGACACGTTTATACGAAGCTACATACACACAGCAACAGCAGCCTTTAGTACCAAGAACCTTTCCTTTTATCATTTTCTCAAACAAGTATGAAGCGCTATGTAATTTCAGGTGTACCAATACGAACCTATGTCTTGGGTTCAAGCCAGACCGCAGTCAGAATAATCAGCTGGCTAAAATAAAAGGATAAACTAACTTCACTTTAGGACTGTTTGATTTGCAGCCAACAGTATTGGAAACATTACGTTACGCATCTATATTTTATAGCATTTTACATCCTTCAAAATTCTAATCATTTATAGCTAAAGTGACTAAATCTTCCCAGTATAATAAACATCTTTTATACCAACACCCAGCTTGTCTCCTGTGGCAATAACTGAACCAATTATGAACCAAACGAACCAAAACAAACCCAGCATAATTACTGAAATTCTAGTCCCTTAACACCAACTCACAATTAATACCAGCGCAACAAACATTTGTCAACTGCAATTTGATTTATCCCTTCTAGTTTATGTTTCAGTTTACATTACTGTTAAGTGTTTCCCAGTATTCTTAAATGCTGCTCTGCGAGAGGAGATCAGGAGGCAGCTCGAAGTTCTGCAGGTTATTTCTTCGTAACATCTAGAACCAATTTTGAGGAAAGGAAGAGCTCTACGTTCAGCATGCGCAGTGCTTGTGCCTGTGGTGCTGTGTGCCTGTGCGTGCTCCAGCAGCCACACGTATTAGTCAATCTGAAACAAATACTGCAGAAAAACTAAAAGAGGCGAAGCTCTGTGCTGTACAGAGTATTTACAAAAACATACAACTTCAACGAACCCCTTTATTTCACCGGTCAGAGTATTAAACACTCAACGAGACAACCCTGTCGCTTATACATCAGGAATGTAAGTTTTCATGTACAATTAAGAAACACTCTCTCAAGAAGAAAGGTGAAATACCACGTTACTCGAATCAAACGGCGTCACACAAGCAACCAAAGAACGTGACAGAGTGTGACACAGTCACGCTCAGGCTCTCGGGTGAAGACAGACACCTACGGACTGACGCAGCTATCCCACAGGCTTCGGTGAGCGTTAAGAAATGTGCACATCTCATCGGCAGTTTAGGAGTAGAATTCTACAACCTACTTGTCTATCAACTATGTCTTCTCATCCCTTCCTATTCATTAACCAGCTCGTTAGTTGCTATACACCTGAATAACATTAGCTGCTTAGAAGTTACCTGTGCTTCAGTTTAAGTCAAAAAGGGATATCTAAACTTATCTCCAGGCAAACAGGAAAGTCTACCCGATCTTTCGTGTTTGTTGTGTCACCAGGCTTTTGGCAATAAGGGATGACGAGCTGCAGAAACCTGGACAGCTGGGAATGACTATACCTTAGATCTTCATCCTATTTCTCCACTCATCATAATATATTGTCTGTCTATCGGCTAATCACTGCCACTGGAGTGGTTTTGTCAGCTACTGCTTCTCCAAATTTCTGTATAAGCAGGTTTAATGTCCATTTTTAATTCAACTCTTAATGGTATAAAAGTTGGTATCAAACAAGGTCACCAAACTAACAAGGTTAAAGGTCAGGTAACGTTGAATGGGCTGCTGTGTTAGAATTTCAAACTAGAAAAATAATAGATATAAACCACCAGAAATTACAGTGCTAGTTATATTTACACTGTAATTCCCTTTGTGCTTGCAAGTTACGGAAGGTACACGTCCTTTGGTAGTATTCTCCTAGTGTCAAGTAAGGAGTTACGTTAAAACACATTCCCGCTCCTGATTTGCTTCATCCAGTGCACGGGGCTCACACCTTATTCCCTACGTAACATACGCACATCTCTTCCCCGTAAACAACAAACACACTGATGAGAGCGACTTCTCAATCAGCAGTTTTGTGCCTGATATTTCAGAACGTAAAGACAGACGGAGCGTCACACCGTTTCTAAGTCTGAAGAGTGCCCATTCTAGCAACTGGCAAGAGCTCCCAGCCACAAGTACTGCTGCTGTATGACTTCTGGCCCAGTTCAGAGACACACAGAGAAACCAACGTGCATCCGTAATTCGGACTCAGGCAGGCATAAAGAAGCATGAACACGGCAACGTGTCCTGACTGCCACTACAAAACCCGCTGTAACACCGAACTGACGCTTCTCCTTTGAACCTTACACGTAAGCACAGCTTTCTCGCGGCTGACGTAAGAGAAGCTTTATGTCCTTACCATGCTGTTCCGAAATTTCATGCCCGTTCTGCGAGACTCCTCAAATAAAACACGTATTTGCAGTTCTGCCTATGCCAAGTGGCGGTGAAAAGTAGACTCTGGGAAGGAGGCTCCGTTTGTTCCCATCCCGTGCCTTTGTGAACAGCCCCACATCACGGTCAGTGGCCAAACGCCCAGCCAGTGCTTGTTAAACGGGTGATGCCGTAAGCTTCACACGAAGCCGTAAGCAATCAGGAGTATGAATACAGTAAATCAAGGAGGAACTTTCCAAGCTATTAGAGGTTGACGCAAAGTAATTACAACAGTTGTCTATTCACTGTTACTGTCAAACGTGAGCCAAATAAGAATTTATGGGCTTGAGGTTTAAGTAATGAATAGCCTAACAAGGAGCTTAATGTACCAATGTGCCAGTATCAGCCTAAACCCTCAATATTGGATTTTTCATACTTGCCCATTTAATGACATCAATCTGTAGACAAAGTTATGCTAATACTAGGAGGTCGCTGATTAGGTTGTTTACTTAAGATCGGAAGATCCGTTCTTTCTGTTCCATATATCAGTTTTTCCTCCTGAAGACTGCAAGCTGAAAACCTGTTTGCCTCTGTACCAGACACACCACCACGACTATTTGGAACTGTGACACCACTGACCTGCTCAAAGGATTTACTAAACACAGTAGTGGTTGTTCTGGCCAGACTATGGCTGCCAGGCTTCGGTAGGGACTGGCTAGTTGTCAGTGTCAGTCTCTTCAGAGAGACAAGCTCTAGATTCTCACTCAGGGCTCTCTGAGTTTGTTTCCGTGACAAGTGTTCTCTGCAGGTTTCTCCTTCCTTTTCTTTTCCTCCAGCTTTGCTTCCCCCAGACCTTCGTTGGCTCTTCCCTAAGAGGTTCTTGCTGCTCGTGTTGCTGCTGTTAGACAGGGCAGACTGACTTGTACTAGAAGCAGCCCTAGAGTAAAACCCTTCATCAGTTTCAGATACTTCCATCAGTTCTTCCTGTATTGCTACATCAGTATTACCTGCATGGCAGAAAAAGAAATGAAGAATTAGCAATTGACTTTCTCACATTTGTCGATTTTATGTATTGCCAGATTTTAGTATTTACAAGCATGAAGCCATAAAGCACCAGAAGACAAAACACTTACCTATTCCATTACATTTTGGAATTAAGGTTCATTAGGATATAAAGGCACAGCAAATAATGCTGCATTAACTAGATCAGAAAGCATGCCCACAATCTCATTTTGTAAAAGGATTTGATTTGGGGGGGGGGGGGGGGGGGGAAAGCAGCCTTGTTAATTCATGCAGGAGATTAGAAATTTATAGGTTAGAGTATACCACACAGAACAAAAAATACGTAAATCTTATTTTGAGCAAGTGCTCTGATACATGATTTTGCAAAGCTCTTTAATTTTAAGGTTACGTGATCAATGCCCCAGGACACCCAATACGGCACCTGCACATTCAGCAACCCAAGAATGCTTTAGGACTGAAAGGTCACCTTTTGCATCACAGGTCTGGTGGTATGAGCTGGAAACTCAAGCACATGAGATCTCCAGCACACCACGAAAGGTGGAATTTGGGAAATCTGAGGAACACAGCGAGATACTTTTCACGTCCATTTCGATGGATTCATCACACCACTGATCACTGGATTTCGTAAACCCAACACATGTGCTTAATAAACTCAAAGGTATGTTGAGTCTCACAGTGTATTTTCTCCAGATTAAATACATCTACTTGTAAGTATGTCGCCATCGTCGGTGGCACAGACCAAGCTGTGTGCAGTACATGCATCTGTGTTATTACTCATGCAAATATATTAACTGCATACTTTAATTCTCCAAACATGCAGCAGTGACCCTTTCAATCAACAGTGGTACCTTAGAGTGCAGCTACAAGCGTTCTGCTAAAACTGCACTCTGCCAGGTGAGTTTATTCCATCCTCCATCATTTTTCTTACAGATTTTTGCCTCCTGATTTCTGGCATGCCTTTGCTGTCAGTTCTAGGATCTGCAGCTGTCTCCTGTACTCCCTGTAAATGCTGAACATCATTCTCTGCTAGCGCTCTGCTCTTTTCCCCATTCCCGGTCCTCTCTCCAGCCACACTTGTGACACTAATCTCAGGTATGATAAAGTTGCCCAATTCAGTGGCATCATTACCATTCTCTGGTTGTTCTAGAATTAAAGATGGATAAAGAAAACAAACAAACAAACAAAAGATGTCTGAAACAAAACATGAAACAAAAGCCAACAGGTACAGATGACTAAAGCATTATGAATTAAAGCAGACGTTCACACATTAACCTCTTGTTAATTAGCAACATCAGCAAGTATGGCATTTCGCTTTATTTTTAAATTGCAGGCTTCAATCTTCCAGTTGTTGGCCTGCACGCACATCCTGGAAAGCCCCATGCTTGATCCCTCAAAACCGAAATTCCGAGGATCAGGAAACAAACTCAGCGATTACTGGAAATCAAACAATGCTCCGTAATTCACTTCCATGACCACATTCGCTGTACCGCCATGCTAACGCGAAACTTTTCTTTATACAATGGAACGGCTTATCAACGTCACGGGTTACGGTGTACGACTAGAAATTCCAGGCACACAACAGCGTGATGCCGCGCAGCGGTCAGTCTGAAAACCAACGGTGAAACGGCTAAGCCAGCTCAAGCACACTGACTCCCGCTTTCATTCTCCATTTCAAAAACCTGTTTTCAACAAGATACATATTTACGAGTAGAAAAAATTCTCCAGTTACTGAAACCAACTTATTGGGATAAAACCTATGGAGTTTTACTGCACCTTCTGCCCCCACTGATATAACATACATGTTGATCGCTGCCCTTCTAAGCTTCTCGTGAGCTTACAACTGAATTAGCTTGCAATAAACTTATTTACGGCACCCAAGTCAGTTACTAAGCAGAGCTGAGGAAACAAGAATAAAGGTGGGTGGAGGGAAAGCACCCCAACTTTCTGCAGCACTGGGGGGTGGGTGGGTGTGTATGGAAAGAAATTAAGGCAAAAACCAATGCAGCTTGGTTCTAAGATTACTCCTTTCTATTCGGCTAAGTCATCAACAGCAGGTATACAAGTAATCAGCCTGGCCAAAAACCTGTTTCAAAACAGTCAAAGATTCCTGCAGACACTGTCAAAAATCCCCAAGAAAACAGAAAACTCCACTCAAAGTGTGAGAATGATGACTGTGTGTAAGCACAAGAGATTTACTAATGACATTCAGTGAAAAGAATGTTATAGTTCCTACAAGGTCCTGGTAGAATAAATCCCAACTCAAAAGGTGGCTAGCTGCACTAGATGAAGACAGGTTTGAGAAGGATGAACTCTCGAGAAGAAAAAAAAAGTGGAAACTAGAATGGGATTTGAAACTTTATGGAAATTCCAAGTATATGCAAGCAACAAGTTACAATCCTAGCGACCTGTCAGCTCCACCGCGTTTGAGTATTCTTACTGTCTGAAGCTCTTTTCGCAAGTATTTCAGAATTGCTTTATCAGCACTAGCTCTACAGCCACAAAACTGCATTACGATGACCTGGAGAAGAAAAAAAGCCATCACTTACAGATAGCCACAGCACAGCCTCCATGAACGTGTATACCACGTGAAGCAGAGCAAGAACTACGCTATATGCTATATCGTTACACAGTCCGTACGTTACGTATTAATACTGTACGTGAACGCTATGGCCACAGACTTGACAAGACTAAAAATGCACTAAGAGCACAGCTCAACCGAATCCCTGTGTTTTATTCATAACGCAGCTCTTCCAGACCTGAGGATTAAGAAAGCATCGCCCAGCCTATACTGCCAGTTTGTCGCTGTACGTGACAGAAGTTGGCAGTACAGACACTGAACTGACAGTATGAACTCCAAAACCAGAGGAACTTGGGATGAGATTTTTCACAGTGGCAGCCCTAATGCTTTTTAGCTGGAGGGATCCTCTCCTTTCCCCAGCCCCCACGCTGAGGACTCTGTGCAGGCACAGGGTACTTCTAGGCCAAGTGGGCTACAGCGTTGCACCTTTCGTTAGCGTTTCACTTACCACGTCACAGAACCATGGAATGGTTTGGGCTGGAAGGGACCTCAAAAGGACCTCAAAGATCATCCAGTTCCAACCCCCCTGCCATGGGCAGGGATACCCTCCACCAGACCAGGTTGCTCAAAGCCTCATCCAGCCTGGCCTTGGACACTTCCAGGGATGGGGCATCCACAGCTTCTCTGGGCAACCTGTCCCAGTGCCTCACCACCCTCTCCGGGAATAATTTCTTCCTGATATCTAAATCTCCCCGCTTTCAATTTAAACCCGTTACCCCTTGTCCTGTCACTACAGGCCCTTGGAAAAAGTCCCCCCCCAGCTTCCTTGTAGCCCCTTCAGGCACTGGAAGGTGCTGTAAGGTCTCCCCGGAGCCTTCTCTTCTCCAGGCTGAGCAAGCCCAACTCTCTCAGCCTTGATGTCAATGAAGTAAGTCTCAGAGCTTGAAGGTTATTCTGGCAGGGATGGACATCACTGTCCCATTGTGTAAGAGCTATCCCCGAATTTACCCGCAAATCCGAAGTATCATGAGTCTTTAACTAGTCAACTAGTAATGAAAGTATCCATTTAACAAGTGATACTATCCAAAGGAAATGGCATTAATAGTTGCTATTAGCCACTAACTTCCTGACATCTGGCAGGAACCTCAAGTCAGAGCTGTTTTCAAAAGTGTTATTCCCTCTAACAGCGCTTTCTGCGAAAACTCTCGTTACTGATGATAGAACACAACAACTGAGCACCATGAGCTGCAACAGCGATAATGATAATACTACCATCAAATACAGCCTTTTTCCTAAAAGCGTGGGAGCAGAAAGGTTAGCGGGCCTCACTGGCCAACACAACAATGCACAGCAATGTTAGCATTTTGAATTATTCACAAAAGCATCAAGCTTATATCCCAAAATTAACATTCATTCCAGATTCCTTAAAAAAAAAAAAAGCTGTAACTACTACAGGCGCCAGTACTGTTTCAAAAAAAGTAAGAAAATTCTCTCCACAGAGATTCAAAGACTAATGTTTCTAAACTTCATGTGCTACATGAAAGTCAGTTTCTGCAATGGGGAAAAAAAACCCACCCAACTTTTCTGCTTTTCCTCTATTTGTGAATGAAAATGGAGATGCCACTCAAGGCTTGTTTTTAAAACATGAACATTACAAAAAACTGATGCTAGATAGAGGAGCTAATACTCCCTTTTAAGCTTTACAGGGAATCCAATTCAATAGCACTAAATAATTGTTGATAAGTGGTGGCTAGTATGAACTGACTCTCTAAATACATTTGTTTTCCCCTGACACCATGAGAGAGAGGATAACGGTCAGGAGGTACAAGGTTTGTAATCTGGTTTCTGCCAGTTCCAGTACTTGCTTTAATTCAAACAAGCCTCTGTAAGCACTAGCCTTGCTATTCTCTCTGCATGCTGACCCTGAAGGTCTATTCCACATCTGTCTTTCATCAGGAATTGTGGGGCACTGAATTATGTTATTAGGGATTTTGAAATCAGAAGACCATTCACTCTGACTTTAACACGACTTTTCAAGACACAAACAACAAGTTTGTTAGTACTTTATAATAAAGCTTTTGAGAAGATTAGCTGAATATGCACGGAACATTTACCACTTCAAACAGCTGGACAGTCAGTTCAGTCAAAGATACCATAAACTCCGTTTTGGCCTTTAAACTAGCCTAGTGTTTACACAGGCGCCAAACTTACAACTAACCCCACAATCCGGTACACAGGTTCCCCTCTACCCCTACCCCGCACCAAGTGATTTTATTGCTCTTCACTGAATCCTGCACCATGGAGGCAAATCCAAAGTTTTCTCAACAACCCAAACAAAATACTGACAAGAGCTTTTTTGTAAGAGCCCTTAATCTTTCAGACCTCATCCCCAAACACTGACTGCTCCTCACTCGGGTCACCCCAACTAGATTATCACTGTTGCTCTCAACTTGCCCTGTTTTATGAGACTCCCATAAAACACAGCATTCCCCCCACCTTTCCACGAGTCCTACGATTATTCTCACTTCCCTTTCACCTTACTGTTATCCGCTGTAGGGCACACGTCCCACACGTTCTCCCCTGACCTTCACCAAGCATCACCCCCAGCAAAAAGGTGGTAATTCTAAAAGCGTCTAGATTTCTCTATTTGCCAAAAAAAGATTACATTCTCATAAGGATTGTTCCAATACTGATTCTGTAACGTTATTTCATTTTTTTCTGTAAAGGCAAAGACAGAGGGAAGGTTTATTTCAATACGCTTCCAGCTCCTCTGAATGAACGAGCCCTCAGCACCCCCGATCCGTGTTCCCCTCCCACCACCTCGCTGGAACAAGCGTCAGAACCACGCAAAAACAAGAGCTGACGAAACTGCCAAGCTCCAGAGGGCATTTGCTCCTTTGAAAGCTGAGCTGTCATACAGCTTTCTTGCACCTGGTCAATAATCCCTGCTTAACCACGGTAAGCCTGAAGAAAGGAAAATAGAGACTAAAATGGTCCTTAGCGGTCTTGAGATTTCAATATTGTCTTGCTACTGGACTGCACTCTAATTAAAGACATTAATGCTTTGCTCCTCAGCTTTGTCTGACAGCTTTAAGCAGTTCTTAATCTCGTGAAGTTCAACAAGGCCAGTGCAAGGTCCTGCACAAGGGTCAGGGCAATCCCACCACAAGGACAGGCTGGGTGGAGAGTGGATCGAGAGCAGCCCTGAGGAGAAGGACCTGGGGGTGTTGGTGGTCACCATGTGGGGGTAACCACAACACTAAAATATAAGAATTTATCTTTCTACCCTCAAATCCGATTTTTATTTAAGTAACGTAAGACAAATGAGGTTCTGTGGTAAAGGTGTTACGTATTTGCTTTGCTTCAGGTACTATACACTACCATTTAAGAAGAAAACAGGAACATCGGCCTCTTTAAAGTAGAGTTCCCTCTAACCAAAAGGTTTTTAAAAAAGAAAACAGGAAAAACAACCCACGAAACTTGATGAAGGCAATAATGTACTTCATCTGAAAAGCATTAAGATTCCCATTCACCAGTTGAGAAAATAAAACCCTCCCAACTGCTGCTTGCTTACTAGCGATGAAGAGATGTGCAATAACAAAATTATCTAGTTTAAACACGTGTAAAAAGCCGAGAATTCATTGCAAAATGTATTTCTTACCATGCCTTTTCCATCTGTGCCCTCGGATAGACATGCTAGTCACAGCATTTCTTGATATTCTGGATGAAGTAGGTGTAATTTCAACCTGAATGCATCTTGTACCTTCTTTACTAGATTTCATGGCACCCTGCGGCAGTGAAGCTTTTATTGCATTAGCAACCTGGAACAGAAAAGATGCTGCTAAGTTCTTAACACAAAGATCCCAGTTTTAGAAGAATTCTGTCAGGGGATTCGTATTACTCCAAGAATACTGTACAGTCCAGTTTAAGGTCAAAAAGCACGCTAACTTTTTGCACAGGTTAGAGAGAATGCTGGTTGCAATTACCCCTCAGCACTAAGTTACAGTTAATACCCACCACTTTTTAAAACAAAGTTTCCAGATGAAAGACGTGGCTATTACTTAACATGAACTTCAGAGGGGTTCTGCACTATCATCTGAGCTTCCAAGACTTAGAAGTTCTACTGAAAATAGCTTGTTCGCTAGGGAAGACGACAAAGTACACTGAAAATACCTGTGCACGTGTGTGTGTACTTGCAGATCTAGCTATTCACACGAGCACAGCTGCACAGACCTCAAGGGATTTAGGTTCCTGGTGCAATGTCGCATCATGCACGCTCACAGGAAGGACTTCTTAAACTAGAAATTCTACTAAAAACCAAAGTTGACGTACAACACCTACCAGCAGAGGTTCTGGATACAGTTCCAGCTGTGCTCTATATAAAATGTCATCCATAGCTTTACGAGCCAGATCCCATTCTCCATTGTAACTACAAAGGTAAATATACACATAATAATGAGCAACAGATAAACCTTCTTGGTCACATAACCTTCACAGATTTGGCATTCCCTAAGAGCTCAGTCTAGAGGAGTTAAACTACTTTCGTTAGCAGTAAGCCTGCTATTTAGAGACCTTGTTCTGAAGTCACGCCTATGGAGACCAAGTTTTATTGTCAGTGGCCGCCCTGAGTAGTTTAAAAATTACATAATTAGTTACTGATCTGCTAGACATGAAACAATCCGAAATTCAAATGGATTTCATTTACTATTACTCCACCTTTAGAGTATTCCTGTGTTGCTAGTCTCTCTTTCAGTTAATAAGAGCTTCACACATTAACATGTCTATCAACCTTTTTTCCTTAACTAGGCTGATGTCAAAACTCAGCATGCAGAAACATGGACAGAAGACAATGGCTGGAAAAAGGGGGTTTTTTGAAGATTTTGCCCCATCAGCAGTTATATCTATCAAGTGCTGTTCTAGCCCTCTTTCCCCAGTATGACTGACTTAGCTAGAGAATTCTGTTCCTGAGGCTCGAGTTGCCAGACAGAGTAACTGTCCACTAGAAAATGAAACATCTCAAAGGTAGCATGCCTAAATGATTGTAGACATTAAGCTGACATTTCTGTATTTTGTATGCAGATAAAAAAGCACCCAACTTACAAGGCATAATAAATCCCTGTTAGCATTTGCACCATGAATTCAGATGAAACTGGAATCCTACTGTTGACTCCCTTGTACTTCCTCACTTGTTGGCGTGGATATCCACAGACACAAATCCTAAAGAAATCACGCGTTGGTCATCAGCAAATAACACAGAACCGCCTTCGTACAGAACTCTGCAAAGCTAGGGGTTTATACACTTTCGAACTACAGCAGACCCACAGCAAGGTACCCATCAACAACCCTGCGCAGAAGCAGGCTCTTTCTTACAATGGCAGAAGGATATGCCCTCTCCTGGCAGAGCTCAAATCCTCCAAATCAGAGGCAGCTCAGACACTCATGTTACATTTATTCTGCAGTGGAATGTTAAAGAGAACTGCCAGTAAGAGTCATTCTGAGTCCATGCATTTGCTGCAGAACAGACAAAAATAAGTTAATGGGATTTAAGGAAATAAAGCAGCATACCAACTTCTGCTTCTGCCTGTAATTAATCAGCATCATTGCATATAATATGGAAGTACATAAATGTTTTCAGGCAAAGAGACCAGAAGTGTCACATTCATGAAACTATTCTAAAATCCAGTAAAAGTCAGCTTTAGAACTTAGTTCTGAACTAAATGCCACATGAGGTTCTGTAGTCAAAACATCTGGGAAATCAAAGATATTGGGTAGTTAAATATTCAATTCATTGGCCACTACTGCACTTCTGGAATGACCTTTAATGTCATTAATCAAACTATTTCCTTCTCCAACACACAGACTCCAGCTGGGTGGAGAATGGATCGAGAGCAGCCCTGAGGAGAAGGACTTGGGGGTGTTGGTGGATGAAAAGCTGGACATGAGCCGGCAGTGTGCGCTGGCAGCCCAGAAAACCAACCGTATCCTGGGCTGTATCCAGAGAAGCGTGGCCAGCAGGGTGAGGGAGGGGATTCTCCACCTCTACTCTCCTCTTGTGAGACCCCACCTGCAGTGCTGCATCCAGCTCTGGGGC
Source organism: Rhynochetos jubatus (assembly GCA_027574665.1). Taxonomy (NCBI): domain Eukaryota; kingdom Metazoa; phylum Chordata; class Aves; order Eurypygiformes; family Rhynochetidae; genus Rhynochetos; species Rhynochetos jubatus. Next base: position 50,356,528 of record CM050653.1, on the reverse strand, counting down.
CCCCAGCGTAAGAACAACATGGACCTGTTGGAGTGAGTCCAGAGGAGGCCACGGAGATGCTCCGAGGGCTGGAGCCCCTCTGCTATGGGGACAGGCTGAGAGAGTTGGGCTTGTTCAGCCTGGAGAAGAGAAGGCTCCAGGGAGACCTTACAGCACCTTCCAGTGCCTGATGGGGCCTACAAGAGAGCTGGGGGGGGACTTTTTCCAAGGGCCTGTAGTGACAGGACAAGGGGTAATGGGTTTAAATTGAAAGCGGGGAGATTTAGATTGGATATCAGGAAGAAATTCTTCCCAGAGAGGGTGGTGAGGCACTGAAACAGGTTGCCCAGAGAAGCTGTGGATGCCCCATCCCTGGAAGTGTCCAAGGCCAGGCTGGATGAGGCTTGGAGCAACCTGGTCTAGTGGAGGGTGTCCCTGCCCATGGCAGGGGGTTGGAACTGGATGGTCTTTAAGGTCCCTTCCAACCCAAACTGTTCTGTGATTCCATGATTCCATCTCATATGGAAGGTAGTTTCACAAAGCCTAGGCATGTGCTGCTACTTACAGAGTTGGCCAACTGCTACTCTGAGCATCAGTATTTAGTTATAATTCTGACTGGAAATTACAACCCTAAATACAAACTTCTCAGACTGGCCTAACCGAAGATTTAAGTGACTGAATTCAACAATTCAAAATCCTATTTCTAAAAAAAAGTAGCCACTCTTGTAACTAAGTTTTCTCCTAAATTAGATATTGTTGTTGGCCACAAGCACTGACCATTTAAGTATTCCTTGCTTATCCAGATTCTAAACTCTGATTTTATTATTGTTAGGAATACATCACTTTGGATTGTATTGTGATTTGTGTCTCACTATTCAAATGCCTTAAAAGTCTAAATTTTTTTATTTGTATCTTAAAATACTTAGAGTTCAACTGCAAAGTATATGCACAGCTAGCTAAAACAAAACCTTACTTCCAATTAAGTGAATCAAATTGACTCTGCTGTTAAATACGCTTACGGTATTAGAACCAAACGAGCCCATCCTCTTCCATTTCATTTTGTCCACACATGGTAAAGCATGGAAGCTGTTTTTCTGACTCTTATCTAGTCCTAAACCACATCAGCCAGTTCCTGAAGTTAACTAGGGTGAAAAACTCCCCCACAAAAATCCCATTCCACTTTTCTCCTCTTTATCCCCTAGAAGAGGCTATTATTACGCAACTTGGGCAAAACTTTACGGACTGTCTGGAAATAATTTCTACCAATAGTCTGGCTCAAAGATGACACCTACAATCCACTAAAAAAATAAGCACTTCAGTGTTGTGTAAAGCCTGAGGGGTGGAGGCAGCTTAGGTGTCCAGTTTAAACAAAAATGCTAGTTTACATAAAAACCACCTAACCAGGACATCTTTATGCTGATGCACATATTTATGCATTTACTAGACGCTACTGTATAGGGATACAGTAAGTATTTGGGGGGGATATCAGTGAACTCACAGGAGAAATGTGATCAGTTAACACTGATGGTTATATAGAACAGACCTCAGTACAGACACTCTATTGATGCCAGTATTGATTACCTTTAAAAAGCCCTAATCTGAGTTGCTTCCCCTGAAAAGGTCAGAATGACATCGACAGAACTGCTTCACTCCACACCACAGTAAGATAATATTCTTATGGACAGAGACTTGGTAACTGAAGATGCCCAGATGTGCAAAAATAAAAAAATCTACAACCCTTGAGGTCAGTATAAAACATTTCCTGCTGCAATTGTCACATTCACAGTTCTTGTTGGTAAATAAGAAGTATTAGAAGCTTTTGCTTCTCTAGAGAAGTCACAGGAATCGAATTAGACTTACTAGCAGAAAGCCCATTCATTGTAGATTGCTTTCTTACAGATCTTGCAAAAGAAACCCAAATTCAACACTGCTCAAACCAATTAAAGGATTCATGCTATAGATTCTTCTGAGAATTCTGCCAGCACCACATCCAAACAGGATACTGAAAGGTAATTCTGGTCCTCTGGCACGTGTTCCCTGCAATCTCTAAAATGCTGTCAGGGCAAGATTTTCAGTGGGAAGAGACACACGGATGCTAAAACCAGTAAGGAACGAAGAACTAAGATAACAGTAAAATTGTATAGTACGAAATAATTCAGTATCCAAACATTCAACATTTTGAAGTGGACAGACTTGCTTGCATCTACTGGCAATTTGCTTGGGGGTTTTCTGAGGCTTTAAAAAAATTATTTATCCCAAATACAATCAAAACCTAACCAGGCAGAATAAGCAACACCAGTCTCCTGTCCACAATCCTTAGCTTCTAAGTATTTTCCACTTTAAATTTTAGGCCACCACATCTAACGAAGATCTCGGCAATATTTACAAGAGTCTTCACAAGTGCTCCAATGCTCTCCCACATCCTCTGAGGAGCAGAGACTCTCACAGGAATCCATTACCATGTGTTGTTTGTGTGAAGAACCTGTGAACTACAACTGGTAGAAAGTTACCGCAGTTGACTTCTAGGTCTCTCCTGGGTTAACAAGGGCAGTCTCATTTTTTACTTAACCCAATGTCCACTTTCAAAATCTAGAGAAAAACCTGTTTACTACCAGTTCTTCCTCTTTGTAAAAAGAAATGGATAAAAAAAAAAATACAAATTAAGGCTGAGATGGGGTTTGAGGGTTTTGTTTGTCTGTTTGGGGCTTGGGGTTTTGTTGGTTTTCTTTCGTTTGGGGGTTGAGGTTTTTTGAAGTAACAGCAGATTTTGGAAATACCCAATGTATCTGAAAGAACAGATGTATTTCTAGTTTCAAGATCCCCTACAATTTCAGGAAAGTTTCAACCTGCGCAGCATCTAAATATATTTCGTAAGTTTGCAATGCAAAAACATGTCGAGATTTCAGAAGACACTGCTGATTTTATTTAGTTAACACACCTACAGCTGTTGGATTAAAACCAAACAGTTCCCGTTGTCTGACTTCTCCACTTAACAGCGCCGCATAAAGCCAGGTCATTGCTTCCCCATCTTGAGATCTCAAACCAAAGTTTTACAAGAGACACTTTAAAAGCAAATAACACAGCTGGTAAACACTTACCATAAAAAGTCAAGTTTACAAGCAGCTTTCAGGAACCTGAAGCTTTTTTTTTTTAAAAAAAGAAGTTCAAAGCGATTGCATTTCAAGTGGAAAATGCCATTGTAAGTGTAATCAACCTACAGAAATTACCTTGAACAAATCTGACACAACGACTGCAGAGAAACTGCAGGCATGTAGCTTAAGGCAGCATTGTAGCAGAGCAGGAGGAACGTCAGCACCTCAAACCTGGGATTTACAAGAAACATTAGAATTACATTACCAATTTTATTTTTGAAAGGAAAAAACAAGTTTACACAGAAATTTGTAAGTTATTTGAACAGACATGGTATTTTGTTTTAATAAAACTGACTATTGACAAGTTTGGTTCTGCAAGCTTTTCCTCTGAATGCAGCAATATGCGCTGCCCCTCCTTCTGCATCTACATTTACACGTGTTTAAAAACAAACAAGAAACCCACCACAAAACACAGCATACACCTATCCACCTTCCGTCTATAACTACATTAAAACTCGTAAGACGTTAACATTCCTTTGCGCGACGGGATTTTGCTCGAGAATCAGTTTCACCTGTTCTGTGCTGTTAACATCTCCCTCTGAGGATGAGGTCCGCTGTACACAACCCTGGACAAACCATGCTGCGACAAAGCTCCTTCAGTGAGAGCCATGGAGCCGATGCTGGAAGGCTAAAGGAAAGAGGGTCATTCAAAGCGTGTCCACCTGAGGCCTTGCTACAGCGCAAGTGAGAAGAGACAGTGATGGGCATTACCATATCTGTACCTAATTTCCAACAGGCTTAAGGTTATCATCTGACTGCTTAGCTGTCTTAGATGCAAGAAGCTATTTTACACCAGAGGAGAACGAAAAAAAAACCCCAAAAAGGTACAGTTGGTGCGTGGATGTTCCGGAGTTATGACTATCTAGTCTTGAAGAGGCCTCAGAGGCCAGCTAGTAGCACTCAGAAGACTGAGAAATACATCCATATGTCAACAAGCAACGTGTTAAAACTACTTTTCACTTTTATACTTAACAAACAGGCCCCCAAAGCCTTTCTCAATCAGCAACAACTTTACGCTGTAGATGTCACTTACTTCATGATAGACTGAAGGTTTGGACAAAGATGGAATTGTGAAACTCAGCACTTTGCTGTGTCCCTCCTTGTCAACTATCTCCTGAAAGAGACAGAAGATACCAGCGGTTACACTGTACTACAGAAACCAGACACTCAAAGACGTTAAATGCTGGATGGGGCTGAATGGATAAAGAAGGCCAACAAATTATTACAGAGACAGCTAGGGATACTACAACAATCTGAGCTACACTCCAGAAATTATCTCTGTGCTTGCTTTCTGACACAGCGATTTTGCTTGGTTTCTGAGCACCGTTCAAAGGACTCAGCAAACAGCACATGCATTGGCATACACAGTCCACCTTAAAAACACTAACTGGAAATCTCAGAATGTTTAAACAGTGTTGTTTTTTTTTAATTACGCACTATTAGCTAATTGTGAAGGTCGATACCCAATAATTCTGTTCTGACAACTATTTACCCACCAAGTAATGACTCTACAAGTAATTTGGGTTTGAGAATATTACAGCTCTGCAACGATTGCAGCCGCATATGGTCTGACAGCAGCAGCTGTATTAGTATTTGCAGTCCAAAGTTTGGTAATTCCATACTTAGAGAGAGGTTTAAATGCAGCACGGATGCAAAGCTTTGGAGAAGCTCTTTTCCTGCAACATACCACCGCAGCAGTACGTTGGCAAACTTCTCTACTCCTGTAAGTCAGTGGAAGACTAACGGGTAAGGCAAAAAAAAGATGTGCCTACGTATCACAGAAGAGTACTGAAGTGCTTTAAACAAAAAGCTTCAGAAGTTCCAAAACAGACCTGACCAATAACCAACACCACACACACAAGAACGCCCCCCGCCTCTTAATTTCACCAGCAGATTTCACATATCTGAAGGCAGAGATTAGGGGGGAACTTCAGTGTCTCCTCACGCCTATGCCCTGGAAGGCTGAAGTGAACTTCACACAGGAATTGTTAAAACTCGTGTCTTAAAGTAGCATCATGAAGTGGTACAGGAAGGCAGAAGTATCAACAAGGCATGCAGAGCTGCCCTGCCTGCAGAGTTACACAGCTCCTCCACTCTCCACATAAACCACAGACACTTCCATTTTCAATACTGCTCCTGCATCCACGTGGAAAAGCTTCCTCAAAATACGGGCAGAGAAGGGAAGAGAAACAAAAAGAAACTGGCTACATCCAAACTTTTAAAATCTAGAAATATCAGTATTTTGACTCTTCATTCTAATCAGATTTGTAATTACGTTTCAGGAGTGCATTTCAAGAGCTGAAGCATATTAGAATAAACATGCTCTCTAACCAAGAAAGCCAAAAATATCAACCGCATGCACTCCATTGTATGTCTCCAAGCTGAAGGCAGGACAAACCAGTTCATGACCAAGGTTCAGCCACAATAACGCCATACCCCTGACAGCGCAGTGAATTTAGAGTTATCCTAAGCAACACTTAATTTTTCCATTTCCTTCAGTTAGAAACTGCAGGACTCTTGAGCATGTTAATTCCCTCAAGTCCCAAGAGACCACCATACATATTCACAGAGGGATTACCATTTGTTTTAGGCTACATCTGACTGAAGAAGCTCTTCATAGCTAAAAGAAGACATTAACGGACTGGTTTCAAGCTTAACTGTAACCTCTTACAGGAGGAAGACAAGTGATTCTAGCCACATCCATCAACCACTTCAGATGACTTCATCAAGGAAACGTTGAGCAACCTGGTCTAGATGTCCCTGCCCATGGTAGGGGGATTGGAACTAGATGGTCTTTGAGGTCCCTCCCAACCCAAACCATTCTATGGTTCTATGAAATAAAGGAGTGAATTGACTTAAGGCATAAGATATACCAAGTATCTCTTTCGAGGAATGTTTTTCTTCAGATACAACTAAGCACATAGAAAGCACATGAAACCCGTACTCTGTCTGAAGAGGAGGTGAATATAAGAGCTCAGGTCTTTTTTAAGTAGACTCCTGAGTGAAAAAATGTTTATACTCGCTTAGTAAAAGATACTTGAGATTATTTTTAGAAGAAGGATGGGAGCTGCCTGCTCCAGACTTTCAGAATGGAAAAAGGAGACTTGAAGTTCATCACCGTTTGTTTCACTTCCCAAAAAGCCTTCCTAAAACATCCAGAACACACAAACTACACTGAAAAGAATCCCCGGGGACATAACATATGCTTTTTATCATAGCCATAAAAAGACTAATGCATAACTGAAATATGGTGCTCTTAAAAGTTCCTTCAGAATTTTGTCCTTCAAAGCAGTAATCTAGCAAACAGTATCTTTTCATACAAAATATGAAAAAGTGTCCAGGTTATTACAAAATGAAAGATGACCTTTAATTTCTTAAAGCTCAGCAACCTGTTCAGCAGTCAAGTACTAAGAATTTGTTGAAAGTGGTTTTTCTAGTCAAAATAGTCAAAAATACCCTAGAAAATATGGGTGACCTCTTCTAAAGTAGCGCCTCTAAAAGCTCTCAAGCAGAATGTAAGTTTAATCACCATACCAAGAATTAAGTAACAACAGAAATGAAGATGACTTCTTTGGCCCCTTCAGCCATTAGTGCATTAATACTTTCTAGGAACCACAAATAGAGCAGAGAGCATATTCACCAAAATAAAAGAACAAAAGCTCACACTGCAGATTTCTGGCAAGGACACCAGTTTGAAGAGTCAAAACTGAGATACTCAATCACTTCATTTCAACTCTGAAACAAAATTATTAATTATTCCCCAGTGTCCTGTTTTCGGCTGGGACAGAGTTAGTTTTCCTCCCAGTAGCTGGTATAGAGCAGTAGTTTGGATTTAGCACGTGAATAATGTGACCATACGCTGATGATCTGGTTGTTGCTAAGCAGTGCTTACATCAAGTCACGGACTTTCCAGCTTCCCAAGCTCTGCCAGTGAGGAGGGGCACAAGAAGCGGGGAGGGAGCACAGCTGGGACAGCTGGCCCAAACTGACATCATGCTCCCACTTCGGGCAATCAGTTCGTGAGCTAGGCAGCCAGCGACTGCTCCTCGGGGACGGGAAACCTGAAGCTGGGTGTTGGTTGGCAGGTGGTGAGTGGTTGTATCCCTTGTTTTTCCTGGGGTTTGGTTCTCTCTTTGTTGTTTTCCTTTTCACTACGATTTATTATTATGTTCTATTTCAATCACTGAACTAACTGTTCTTAACCCACAGGCTTTTCTACTTTTGCCCTTCCAATTCTTTCCCCCAGCCCACCGGGGGAGGGGTGGGTGTGAGCAAGTGGCTGTGTGGTGCTTGGTTACCAACTGGGGTTAAACCACAACACCCAGTAAAATACTATCTGGTACCCCCCAAAAGCACACCAGTGTTTTTAGGCCTGAGTAATTACATGTGAATACAAACCAAGTTATAAACTCCTAGGAGAAGCGCCTCTATGCATCCACTGCTCTGCAAATCTCTGCTGGCTGAGACAGCAAGATAGCACCACATCAGTTCTGGTAGAAACTGCAGCGTAAACCGTAGCAATTGTTCCTCACCACTGCGATAGAACTCAAAGAGCTGATGGCAAACCGGCTCCAGAAGCTGAAACATAAATTACAATTGTGAATGAATAAAACACTACCAGAAACTGCAAACTGATAACTGTTACGTTTTGGCTATGAGAAAGTGACAGATGAAATAAGTGCCCAAGAACCTTCCATCCCACGTGAAGAGAGAATTCCAATAGCTCCTTTCTCTCATCTTTGACTCACTTCCCCCAGCTTCAGAGGCATAAGTAGAGGATACTCGTTATCAACACACCTCATACAATGCCCTCAGTATCTCCTGCGCACAGGAAAAGTACCTGAACAGCATGCACACGTTCACCCATGAAGTGAGAAGAGCTGCGTAACGCTCAAATTCAAAGTATTACGTTAACAGGGAATACAGTAGAAGTAGTTCATTTTTCCACTCATTCAAGTCTTCGAGAAACCTCAATGGATTTATAGTCTGAGACAGAAATAGGAAGCCTCAAGAGTAACTGTACAATCAAATTAAGCTGGTATAAATGGAAGTAATACACTGAGCTAGAACAAGTTAAAGCAAAAAAGACTCCAAAACAATTAAGCAATCAGTTTGCGCCGTGTTTCTGGATTTAATGTGCATTCTTGTGCTACCCCTCACCTCTGCTAGAGGGCAAAACAGTGTTAACCGCCATGCGTCAACGTATGGGTGTTGTATTTGTATTTTGTCACCCAGACAGAATTCCTAACCCGGGTGGAAAATACTGTCGAAACCCACAGCCGCTTCCAAAACCAGATGAACTGGAGGCTGAACTCTCAAGCAAAAACTCAAAAGCACATGCTCCAAAGTACTTTTTAGCAGCAAACCATCGACAGAGTTTGGAACTGTAAAAGGATTCCTTCTCAAAAAAAAAAAAAGTGGGGTAGGGAAGGGAAAAAGGGGATTTTAAACAAATCTTCTAAATCATTTATTTGCATGCAATAATAAATAGGAGGACCCTATCGTCTAAGAAACAGCTCCCTGAAAAAGAATCTAAGCAGTTGATGCATTTATATTAGAGAACTTCACAAAATGAAATCTGAGATTCCAGCTGTTTAGAATTCGTTTTATCAGCTCCAGCTAGTATATTAAAAAAGCATTACATAACATTTCACATTCTCCAACCGCAAACCTCTGCAAGACAGGATTCCAATCCCACCTGCCCAAAGGACTAGTTTTGCTACCTTGTTTCTTACCTCCAAGAGTTAACACCTCAACAGTTCACCTACACATGCCCTCAATCAGTTTCCCAACCAGCAATGTTCAGGCTAGTAATACACCTTGGCTGAAATGTGTGTTCCTGCACAACATCCCCAGAAGTTTCAACCTGAAAATGATGGAATCCAAACCAGACATGCATTTCCGAGTATTTTAGAGATTTCGCTGAGACGAGATACCATAATCATTAGAACTGCCATCGACACATTTCTGAAAATCCTTAAAACCTGCAATATAGATATGTACTTCACTGCTAGTAAGATGCACCTTTTCCATCTTACTCTAACTACAACACGCAGTTCTTCTGCTATTTTTCTAGGTCACACCTTCCGTTTTTCAATGGAGCAAGCTTTCAAAAACTGTAAGAAAGGCGTTCCTGAGATTTTCCTTTCCTCCCTCTATTGCAGCAAAGGAGGCACCACCACCAGAACAGCATGCTGGGGCGGTGGGGGAATCTGCTTGTTTTCCCAAGTTTTTCCTCCTGACTACAAGGAACGTTCAGTCAATGTTTCTTATCTCCCAAAGTTACCTCTGAACCCAAAGGATCTTAGCAAGTTTCGGTTCTTTTTAAGACATAATTTGGGACAATCCGATCCATTAAAAAAAAAGAAAAAAGAGGAACTTTTAGCTTCTGACAGATACAACCTCTCTTCTGAAAAATCATTTGTGAAATATCTACAAGAGCAAAACCAAATCCTGCCAAGCTAAACTTGTTTTCAGTTTTAAGAGCAGAATATCAAAGACCCTTCCAGAAAACCACCAGCACAAGTGCCTTCAGCTTACACATTCCACCCAATCCGCATGCTTCCTTCAGCGAAGGATCAGTTCAGAGCGATGTGCTTGAACTTTAAAAGGCACATAAATAGCTATGACAGGTATCCATGCTCACATCCTTATCTCAGCTGAGACAGCTTTATGTCGGCACATTTAAATGCGTAATCAGTAAAAAACAGATTTTCTTCCTCAAAATGCCACCACATGCTACAACCTAACATCAAAACGCACTAATGATTGTTGCTGTTTCAAGATGCTGTTTTACACTAAAGCACTGCTAAAAGGTATCTAGACTGCAACAATTTTCAGTGCTGGAACAGAACAATGCCCAAGCAATTTCACCCTTCTTTTCAAGTTGCATCCAAATGGGTTTAGACACTCCAAACACTTTCTGCTTCCCAAAGCTAATGCCTGTGTGGCTACTATCTAAAAGTGCAGCAATAGTGTTGTACATTGAAAGTGGAAAAAAACTTGAATTTGTGCAGAAACAGACCTCAGGGGTTTTTTGAGGTTTGGGGTTGGTTTTTTGGTTGCCGTTGGGGTTTTTTTGTTGTTGTTTTGGGATTGTTGTTTGGTTGGTTTTTTTTTTTTTTACACTGTTGCACTCGAGTCAATTAGAAGTCTTTTAAATCTTCACATCTACTGAAGACTCTCCTTGTACTGCATTACATTTTTCACCTACCAGTGGCCCAGGAACCTCAAAATTAAATAACAAAGTCCTTACTATCAAAGCTACTATGAATAGGATATTTCTTTGCTATAGCAAGCTAGTAGTTCATTTATCTCACAAATTGATTATTAAATTTTTGGAAAAGCAAACCAAAGAAACCCATATGAAAAGGAAAAATGAACCAGCAGGGAAACATAGTCACAGATGCAAATACACATGGTTACTTTTCAAAAGCTTAAAGAAAGAACACATCCTTCCCCAAAACAAGGGTAATCACAATTTTAAGGTACAGAAGATTCTTATATTAGAAGTACATGTATTCAGGGGTATACAGATGGGGTTGTCTGTCTGTTCTTTAATCTCAGCAGCATTTGTAGCGTTCACACATTAATCGTTAATCCTTCCCCTTCACGTTACATTCACGAGATGATAAAGGACAGCACATATCCCACACTGTAAAGCACGTTGTCATTACACAATGCAGCTAATAGATCTCACATAACAGTTAAAAGCAATTACTTGTCTTTTTGACCGCTAGTTTAAAATATTTTACCCATATGGAAAGCTCTAAGTAGCCCTTTCCACAGGTGACAGAATGGTCCACATCAAGGTTTCAGGACTGTCTCCCAGGACAGCACAACACTCAGAGTCAGCCCTGGCTCTCCATTTCAATTCAGAGTCTTACTAACAGGGAAATCTTTGATACCTTGCCCCCAGAATCATCCCAACCATCTTTTCGAGCAGAATTTGACCACCATGCTGCTAAGGTCCTGGAGAAACCTAGTGATAGCCAGAAGCGGTAAGAAATCAAAGAACATAGGTAAGTATCAATTTGGCTAACGTCAACAGGGAGACTCATCAGACTAATTTACACGTTGATACGCACGCTGAAGACCAGACAGGCTTAACTCAGTAGTTGCAATGACTCAGAATGCCTTTCTGAGCAGCAAAGTAAAATTACATTTCTTCTTTGCTGGACAACCTGGGAGTTTCTCTACCAGCGTTTTCTCTAAAAACGCATATACCGAAAGCACTTCATCCCCTGACCACTAATGGAATCATCTCAAACTTTGGAAAGGTCCCTTACGCTGCATCTTCTCAGAAAAGAAATTAAGGACTCTGTGTTCTATTTTCAAATTGCACTAAGGTTTGCTGGATGGTAGAGAGTGAGACAATACTGTTAACAAGACACAACCAAAACCAGCTCAGCAGGACACTTTAAAACAAGCGCAGTCATGGGGTATGGAACCATATTCCTGACACAGGTACAGAGCAAACTTGCCCCCTGTCCCCAATTTTTTTTTCTTCCCCACCATTTCAGCAAGGGTACATCCACTCTATCAATGTGTATATTTATATTGTTACCTATTTAAAACAACAACAACCCTAAAGCCTAAGCAGTAACGTGGAAGAACTGCAAACCCATCTAACATTGTTCTCTTGGGTTGTAACAGACAAGCTTCTGATAGCTACAGACTCACATGCAAGTGATACTGAATTACAGAAAGAATTGCCAGTCCCAAACACCTTTTCAACTCCTTCACATATTTCTCAGTTCTATACCTCAGTCCTGAAGCCCATGACTATGATCTACAGATTTAGCTAGTGGGTTACAGAGCTTATTGTTTCCATGGAAGTATGTCATTACTAAGAATAAACATTTTGATGGAGACTCTTCATGTAGTTCACGTAGCTGGAACACAATTAACTAGCAAAGAAGGTCTGATTTTATTCTGCAGGCGATACGTCAGACATTTTATCCGAGATACACGATATACTCACTTCACTCTGTGGCTCCTGAATTACTTTGTAGAGAGACGAAATCAAAGTACTCTTGTCTTTCAGGTTTGTAGCATAGCTGGATATGGATGCTTCTGGCAGTGTCTAAAATAAAAAGATTAGAACCAGTAGAAAAAAGCAATTTTCTCTTTAAAAAATAATAGTGATTTCATCAACAATTTTCCACTACAAGTTACTATTTAGAGTTTATTATAAACTAAAGCATGTTTCACAAAGAAACACATACCTCAGAAATCACAATGTTTTCGGAACAACAGAATTACCAGAAGAGACACCGCATTTTATCATTTTGCAGACAGTTTCATACAGCATGTAATGACAGTGGATAGGATTTAGGTAACAGCCAAGTTCCACAGGTGCAATACCAGTGAAATTTCAGTACTATGAAACTCAGCAGTTTGCAGATCCATATTTTGTTTTCTCCAGACTGACTGTACACAGCTAGTGAACGTGACTACAGTATATAGTGTTACTCTGAAAGGACACAAATTCCAGTTGGCGTGAACAGCTCTTCTGTAACACTAAACAGATTTTCTGCCAGTACATAGGAGGGTAAAAATCTGATCTTTTTACCAACCCTTTGGAAGCCGTACATTTGAACTGCCTGCTCGCAGCTCCGACGGTACTACTGACCTGCAGTCCTTCACAGCAGGTCAGGCTCTGTTACACAGATAGGAAGACACTGCCAGTGTATCTAAGCAGAGCAGGAGCTACAGTACTCAGACCAACCAGGCCATTCATCTGTGGTATATATTGCCACTGCTCTGCAGCAGGAAGCATGTAATCCCAAAGAGGACAAGGAAAAACAACTCTTTCCAGCAGACATTTACATGTAACATGTTATCTCAGCTAACTCCACGGTAACTACTTTTCTTCATCGTCTACAGTAATCAAGCACTCCAGCATACTGCTCCAGCAGCGAGTAGCACTAGCGGCTATATATCTGAGAGTACGTTACCTTGAACTCCGATAACCACTCCTCCACAACACCAGTATCCACAGCTAACATCTTCCAACATCTGTCCCAAAACCTTCAGCCTGAAAGAAGAAGTCAACGGGGTGTGAAAACTATGCAGCCACTGCGTTAAACAGATGGTGAAAATTAAGTCCCTGTGAAAATGTAAAGACTCTTAACATGCTTTTACTCGTTACCGTTTCACATGCTGACATTACTTTGAACTTCTATTCTACCTCGCTTACACACGCTGCTGGAGGCATTAAGCATGGCAGTCTTCACATACAGCAGTTTCATATATTCCAAATATGTATTGCGTGGGAAGCTCAATAAGTCAAGGATTTGCAGAAATGGCATTTGGAAAACAGAAAATATTACCTTCCCCATTTCAATTTATTTTTCAGCTTACAGAACTTGAGAGAAAACTGTACGGACTCACTGAAAAGAAATGACTGTTTAGGTTGTTCCTACCCAACTGCTATTCCCAACTTGGAAAAGGTCACTGAGAAACCTTTCAATCCTCCCCCACCGTGGCAACTGCAAGACAACCAGCCTGCTGCCTCAGCACGTAGCCTAAGACGGACTCCCTGTCCAACACCCCGCACAAATCTCAGACGGAGCAACATCATCAGTACTAACACTTGAACACGAGTCGGAGTGGCTTTTGAAACTCGTTTCTGCTTTCTCTTCGTTTTTGAGAAAACACTTAAACAACCACCCCTTGGGATGGCTTATTCTGAAACAGAGAGCAACGTATCATTAAGACGGAAAATTCAGAGCATGCTGGGGGGGATACCGAGGTACAGGTGAACTATTTAACAATACGCATTAGCCTATCCAAGTTGTAACCACGGATTTCAAACTGACAAAATTAAATACTCATCCGAGGAAAAATACAACAGTAACTTGGTGAAACGTTCAGTCATCTGAGATACCCCATCAAGTTTTGCTCTGCCAGTTTAAAATTAGCCATGAAGTCCTCATAACCAAGTACGGGCTTGTGGATGAATAAGCTGAGCACTTATGGGTCACGGATGAGAGGGCAGACCAACGTGGGTGACCTCGTGGCAGGTGAGACTTCGTTCCTATAGCTGAAGAACCCTCACGTTTACAGGCACCGGGTCCTCACACAGAACATCAACCACCCTGTTATCTCCTGGAAGGGCAACACAACAGGCAACAAGCAACTCCAAAGGTTTTTGGAGTGCACCAATTAACTTCCTGAAGGAGGTTACTGAGAGGCCAGCAGGGACGGCACTCTGCTGAACATCGGAATTAGGAACATGGAAAAACCGGGCAGCACTGTGAAGGTCAGGGCAGCCACAGCTGCAGTGACCATGACACAGTAGAGCACAAGATCCCAAGAGGAAGAAGGATCAAAGCGAGATGGAAGATCCAGAATGCTCAAGAATGGTTCACAGGCTTTCTCAAAAGCACCACCAGCAACAGGATGACTAGGGCTCCACGGCTGAGTGGGGCAGAGGCCCTGCTGACCAAGGACAGGGAAAGGCCAAGGCACTCACTGCCTTGCTTCTGCCGTTTCCAGCAAGAGCAGCCCCCGGCAATCCCAGGACTCTTGGAGCACAGAACTGCCCCAGGTGCAGGTTCAAAGGGCTGGTGGCAAACCTCCCCCAGGCACCAGCACGCACAGCCAGAGAGCGGCACTGCGGAAAAAGCCCCAGGGGTCTTCATGAGCACAGGGAACGTGAGCCAGCCACACGCAGCCCTGCGGCACAGATGGCTGGCAGCCCCCAGACCACCAGCAGGTCAAGGGAGGTGATCCTTCCCTCTGCTTGGCCCTGGTGAGACACACCTGGAGCGCTGGGGTCCCCAGCGCAACAGACACACGGACGTACTGGAGAGAGTTTGGGAAAGGGCCACAAAGCTGACGGACAAACCGCAGCATCTCTCACACGGGCAGAGGCTGCGAGAGCCGGGACGGCTAAGCCTGCAGAAGAGGAGGCTCACAGGGATTTTATCAACGTCGGTAATTACCCGAGGGGAGGGAGTAAAGAAGATAGAGCCAGGCTCTGGTCATTGGTGTCCGGGCCCAGGACAAGAGGCAGTGGGCACAACCTGAAACCGAACAAGGGTTTAAATGTAATTTCATGTAAAGGTTATTGGGTCGCTGTAACATTGCAACACTGCAACAGGTTGCCCAGAGTGGCTGAGCAGTCTCATCCTTGGGAGATTTTCAAAACTCAGTTGGACAAGATCCTGAGCAACCTGTTCCAGTTTTCTCTGCTTTAAGCAAAGGAGGTTGGACTTGACCTCCAGCAGCCCACTCTACTCACCCATTCTGTCATCCTGTATCAACAAAGAAATAGGAAGGAACGTCATGAAGCAAACTAGTCTAGCTAAATACCACCTCTTTCCGTCCAGCACTGATGGTCTCTGAATGTATAATGACAATATGGATTAGTGGCCTCTGAATGGTACAGACTGTGTGCCAAACCCTGCCGTGAAGTGAGGCTTCCAAGGATAATACTGTGCACTAACAAACACAAAGGCTAGTCCTACTACAGTCATGGAAGCAACAACTTCACCGGTTCCTACAGGATCCATTAGCCCTACCTTTACTCCTGTGAAGGCAGACGAAGGCTTTTGCGATGCCTTATGCTACAGCAGGGCTGACAACAGTAACCATTCCCTACTGAGCCCTGTTAATAGGACAAATGCCTGTGCGAATACTGACTGTTCAAAGCAAGAAAACCACGATTTAAGCGTCCAGGGGAGTCCTGGATGCTCCAGTCCAAAGTTGACACTGCATTTATTGAAGAGATGCATTTTTTCATGTATTTCTACTGATCCATCAAGCGTTATGTTCAGATTAAAGGCTCCCAGGCAACACAGGATTCATTTGACCAGTAAAAGCAATAAAAGCATCCTTGGCTGGCATTATCCATTGGAGTAAGGGCAACACTTTAAGCTTTTACAACCGTGTTTTTGAAGGCAAGTTTTTGGTTGTTTTTTTTTTTTTTTTTGCAAAAGCATGGACCTTTAACTGAAATCTGTAAAAAGCTGAACTAAAAGAAACAGGACAAAGTTTATACTGATGAGGTCTTTGATTTTTAAAGTAGCAGAGGCATTCCATAGAGGGTTAAGGCACAGAGATGTACAGAAGAGATTGCCCTTACTTTACCTTCATGCATTAAAAAAATGCATATACCCTTCTGAACACACTGTTTCACCTCAAGCACATGAACCCACAGCAACACACATTTGAGTGTCAAAGAAATGAAATCTGCTTTTCTAATTATTTTCCTTGAAGACAAAGGTTAATATTGCATGTTAGACCGATCTCTCCCTAGAAGGAAAAAAGCCTCCGTTCCACATATCAGGTGTGGGGGATCTATTAAAACAGGCAGACAACCTACTGTTTTACTGAAGATTGCCACACTTTGTTCTAGCTAATCTATTAAGTTGGGCCGCAACGTTGTATGGACAGCATTTAATTACAGCTCCGTTTGAGTGGAATCAATTGCAAGATACAGGGCACTGTAAGCATTAGATGCCTCAATCACTATGGAATTAAAGCAACACAGAGTGGATAAAGTAAATACCTGCTACCTAGGAAGAAAGCTCTAAAATTATATGGAGAATGTATTTTATGAATACCAAAACGGTAATGAAAATTCAAACAATACAGCAGGGTCTACACAGCATTTCACCAAAATTTCTTGTTTTAAGGTACATCTGTATGTCATTCCCTTTGGCTAGACTTTTTTCCTTGGTCTCTTCCTCTTACGTCCCTGCAAAGAGTTCAGATGAGTAGAGTTTGAGTATTTCTTTAAAAACAAATTGGTTCTTTTCCCCACAAATCAAACAGAACTTTGACTAAAACTTCAAATTCCCCATGTTCCTCATTGCAAGAAATTAAGAGGCAGAGTCATTTGGATGTCCCCCTAGGAGACAGTTGCAGGGAAGAGGAAAAAGTCTCAGAGATACAAATGATACCACAGAATTATTTGTGATGGATCTCCGTAACAGTCAGGTTGTCACATCCCCGTTGAACTTTCACCAGACACATACATATTCTCTGCTTATATCATACATGAAGTAAAACAACTTTAGGTGACACGCTCCTTGCGGATCTCGCGTTACCTCTTACTTGCCACGCAATGAAAGCGGGCATAGCTACCGCAGCCCGGCTAACACTGGGCAAATTCATCCGTGCGTTCATGCCTTGTGAGTTAATGGAGTATTTTCCACAAGTTTCAACTTGGATTAGCAGCAAGAAATAGGATTTATACTAAACAATCATTAACCAACCGGCTTTCCTAGCAGAACATCTATTTGAAGTAAACACACATAAAGCCATACAGCCCCGACTGATCTCTAACACTGGAACCCTAGGACATGCGCAACCAGAGGAGAGTGAGTCTGACTTCCATTCCATTCCAAGTCTGCAATCCACTGTGACACAGCTCGAGGTGAGACTGTTCTCTGGGTCCGTTGCCAAGTAATAAGCAACCTCTGAGCTGTAAATTGATCTTGCTCTGTTCTAATACTATAACGAAACTCTTCTTACATAGGAGAGAGCATTTTTTGCTTTGTTCCAAGCTGAGTAGTACAACTGCAATAAGATATCAAGAAAGTTTGCCTGACAAAAGCGATTTTCTTGTTTGGAAAAAAGACTTCTACAAAGTCTTTTTTCACCTACAAATGGTCTCAAAGACCATTTCTTCCATCACAGCACAAATACAGCTGTTTTTGACAGAGAGGGGAGAAAAAGTTGTTATGCGCTGAGCTGGTAGAAAGCGAGCCCAAGATGAAATAAAACGTATTCTCTGGCAAACACACTGATAGATCCATCTGCGTAAATTACTTCAGTTTTTCGTACCTGTCACTCAAGACCTTCTTAATACAATAGTACCAAATCACAGCCTCGAAACGAAGTCACAGACAGCACATGCATAGGTTGTTCTGATAACAGGTGGCTTTCCTACTCTTTAAAGCTCTCCAGCCTTTGGAGAATTCATCCACGCATGCACGGAAATGAAACCTGGATTAAGTACAAGGAGGCTGGACTTGGATGAAGGATGAGTTCTTGAGTTCTGCAGAACTGACCTTCTGGAACCACAGTATAAGGCATTTGCTAGTGGAAGTCACAGAGCTGGAAAAAACAAAACCAGGAGCCAAAAAACTGCTCAAGTGACATCCTCTGGGAATTGCTGGAAGAGAAGGGAAAGCATATATTTTGTCCTTACCTAATCTGAAAAGTATCTGCTTGGAAGTTTGCACTACTTGCTAAGAATTTCTTTTTCTTAGCTTAAGGGAAATAGGGAGCAGAAAGTTAAGATTGTTATGAACCGTCAGCCAAATTCATCAACTCATCCAGAGGAGGAACAGAGTAAACTCATGAGCATTCTGTTAGGATGTACCAGACCCAAAAGAGATCAAGTCCCCGGTACACGTCGATCTCACATTCTATAGTAGGTTGTACACAAAAGTAGGGAAGGGCCAATTAGGGCTCAACTTTTCTTACCCTTTGTATTGGGTTTGTCTGGCAAGGTTCTGGTAGCAGGGGGGGCTAGAGGGGTGGCTTCGGTGAGAAGCTGCTAGAAGTTTCCCCTGTGTCTGACACAACCAATGCCAGCTGGTTCCAAGGGAGACTCACCAGTGGCCAAGGCCAACCCCATCAGCAACAGTGGTAGCACCTCTGGGATAACATGTTTAAGGAGGAGGGCTAGGGAACAGAAGGGAGAATTTGCAGCCAGAGAGAGAGAGCAAGATGTGAGAGGGACAACCCTGCAGACACCACGGTCAGTGAGGAAGGAGGGGAGGAGGGGCTCCAGAGCAGAGATTCCCTGGCAGCCCGTGGTGCAGACCATGGTGAGAGGGCAGGCTGTGCCCCTGCAGCCATGGAGGGTCACGGGGGAGCAGAGACCCACCTGCAGCCTGGGGAGGGCCCCACTCCAGAGCAGGGGGATGCCTGAAGGAGGCTGTGACCCGCAGGCAGTCCCTGCTGAAGGAGGCTTCTGGCAGGACCTGTGGATCCCCGGAGAGAGGAGCCCAGGCTGAAGCAGGTTTGCTGGCAGAACTTGTGACTCCCCGTGGGGGACCCAGGCTGGAGCAGGCTGCTCCTGAAGGACAGCACCCCCTGGGAGGGACCCACGCTGGAGCAGTGAGTGAAGAACCGCAGCCCCTGGGAAGGGCTCATGTCAGATGTTCTTGGAAGACTACCTCCCGCAGGAGGGACCCTACACTGGAGCAGAGGCAGTGTGACGATCCTCCCCTGAAGGGGAAGGAGCAACAGGAGGGCAGTGACAGAGCAGCTTTGGTGGGCACCTGGCCTCCAGCCAGGGTCAACCCAGCACACCCTCTGAAGTAGTACAAGTAATATTAACAACTTTTTAATCAGCTCTACATCATACATCCAGGTCACTTAAGGACTACGGTCTATATTTAACATTCACAGTGCTGAACCCTTTTCTCTCCCAACCTGTTTGAGAGACACAATCCTTGCTAAGCTTCGAACAGGAAACAATACTCATGCAAGCATCTTCTTGAATTAATTGTCAATGAAGAGAATGTATTTTCCTGACGTTAACACACAACTCATTCTAGTGATACAGTGATCTGTCCATTTACTATACAATTCTGAATATGGTCAAGCTGTTCTGTTCAAACAGATACTTGTAGGTGCAGTAACAGATAGCAAATCATTCCAAGTCTCTTGAGAAAAGAAACCGATGCTACTGTGGACTCCAAAACCCACCCTGGCAAACTGCAGAAACCACAAAGGCCAGGTCTGACTTCCTGACATTCTTCAGACTTGCACAAAGACAAAAACCCCATTGTGCTAAGCCTGAAACAGTCACATGCTCTGTTCAAACACACAATGCAAGCAGTGCTCAAAGACTCAGTACCAAACACTCTGGTAATTTCTATCTTGAGTGGGAAATCGGGCAGTGTCAACAAGATAGCTAGCAAGCATCACTGACTTGGGCTCAAGCAAATTCCTGAAGTGACAAGAGATGGCTGTTCAGCGTCCTCTAGCAGTAGAACTAACAAGCATTAAGTGAAACTACAGGTGTCAGACTCAAACAGGAGGAGCTACCAAACACAATGTGAAGGAAGTGCTGAGTGCCAAGTCCAAGTACGTGAACTTTACATAAATGCACAGGAAAAAGAAGCCTGGACACACTGATAGAAAACTCCATCCACAGCCACTAAATATATAAGGACTTCTTCCAGTTCAGCAAGTTGAAGT
The DNA here is from genome assembly GCA_027574665.1 of Rhynochetos jubatus. Lineage (NCBI taxonomy): Eukaryota > Metazoa > Chordata > Aves > Eurypygiformes > Rhynochetidae > Rhynochetos > Rhynochetos jubatus. The sequence continues at coordinate 50,336,225 of CM050653.1, read as the reverse complement.
CAGAAGCTGTTCATCCAGAACACTTTTTCAGCTTCCTCTATCAGTTCCTTTCTAGGCCACTGTTCAGCCAGTTAGACGGTGAGGTTCCAGAAATCCTGGTCTGATGCAGTATGGTCATCACCACAGTCTTCTCAATATGGTAGTGAACCTACACAAAGATAACCGGTTTGAACGCGTCTGTTCCCAGTGGCTTGTAGAGGTTACTGAACCTTAGGAACTGAAACTGCAGTCCATTTGAATTCCGTATTGCCAAAGGCATTTCTCAGTTTTGCCGCTTCCCCCTGTCCCCCATCAGTGCCAGAAGCAACCACCTTATTTGCAGCTTCCGTTTTAGATCACAATGTGGAACATCAGCCTTGGAGAGTCCGGGGGCAACGGAGTTTTCCATGATAAAAACAAGATTCCCTGATCTCGTGCACATAAGCCTCTTGAACAGTTTATACTTGGGATACGACAAAGTGACAAGATAGCTGCCCATCAAATGGAAAAGTCCTCCTGAATGATTACAGATTTTTAAAATCTCAGAGCTAATAATATTCAGCCACAGATGACAGACCTCAATCCAGTTTTGATGACAGCAAATAAGGAAAATAAAATACTCAAAAGACAGAACGCGTATATTAACTAGACTGTAAAGAAGCCACAAATACCTGTCTTAAACGCAGTTGTTTCTTCTGCGAAGGATCCGGCACCGTAGAATACTGATGCTTTGCAGCGCAGAAACCCACACAAATACTTGTCATACCAAACTATAACTCAGCCTTCTACAACCTTTCCATTCTGTCAGTGTAGGGAAGGGGAAAAAAAAAAGCAGCCACACACACCACCAAAAATGCCACCTGCAGTTGAGGTCATAACTCTGTTTACAATGCTGGCAAACAGTCACATGGGCACACATGACCTAAAACATTCACGATAAAAGCTTTTTAAAAAAAGTTTTGAGCAGAAGATAGGATCCCTATCAGCATAGGCTTTTGAAGATTTTAATCCTGATCTTTGGCTCCTGGCAGTTATATATGTTTCCTATTAGCAAACAAAGATTACAAACCTCCTTTGTATGGGACTAACCTTGTACTTGCCCTCTGCCAGCACGGAGATAGCTCTTTCGAGACAATGAAGTGACTCATGCCAACTAAACAACTCCCTGAGATAGGGGATCACACGTTGATATATTCACTTGAATGCGCACAGGCCACAGTAAGTCAGATTTGTATTGTTACAGCACCGCAACCGCAGCCCTAGCAGTACGGTGCCGAGCTGAAGTAAGATGAAGTAACTTTCACAGCTTGAATTGTTTTAATCCTACTTTACTATTTCTTCCTTGTTGCCTCCTGCCCAAAGGTACACAGTAAGTACAACTGCTACACTGATACACGCAGAGTCAGTCAAAACTGATCACCTCTAAGCCAGCTGACTTACTCCGGTTACATCCCATTCTCCAGCTCGCAGAAGCCCTACTCCCTTTCAAGCTATTTCATCTGCGGCATCTCCTCAACTATTAGCTCTCCTATCATCCATAACATACCAATAGTTACGTTCATTATAGGAAAACAAAGTAAAAGCTTATTGCTTTCTGAAAGCTGTTCTTAGCAGCTGAACTATACTTGCTTCCTCTTTTGCTTTACTCCATGCAAACACTTTTTGCTTACATCTCGCTGAATCTTTAAGAACAGATATGAACAGCCTAGTCTTAGGCAAAATAAAATACGTGTCGTTGAAAAAATCTTGTCTTAAAGTATGTTCTTATTCTGGATTAATATAATTAACAGCTTAACGTACACAAAGAAAAAATCAAGGTAATAACTATACGCACCATAAGGATATAAATTTAAAGTAACATTAAAGCGAGTACAACAACAAGCTTAACCAAACATAACTGAAATGACAAAAAGAAATATATAAAAGGGAACAAGTGTGCTAATACTACAAAAATGACCTAATCCACATTTTTCCTTTTTTTTTTTTTGTTTCAGCTACAAAATTCATTAGTATTAAAATAAAGGTATGGTAAGAATGAACCAGAAAGCTTTAGAAATGTCTGTCTTCTCTTTATCAGCACTCCTGTAACTTGTGTCAAGAGCCTCTGTGAGCAGGTGATACCACAGTACATGACATTCTGCTCTTGCCGCTCCTGGAAGGGAAAGCAGCACCACACAGGTTCCCACTTACAAGAAATAATCTCTACAGAACCCCAAAGTAAACTTACTCTTGTCAGGCACCCTAGTTTCCCCAAGCCCACATCCCTGTGAAGTCAGGAAGGTTCCCTGAAACCCGAAGACAAATTTAAGAGAGTGAAACAGAACAAACTAGGCAGAGAGAATTAGTACCTTGCAGCTCACGTTTCAGTGTTGCATTCAAGTCTTGAACCGCTCAATGGCATTATTTTGGTAACAATGCAGTGACATCCAGTCCTTGCCTCCTCAAACTTCAGTGTTACTACAGCGTGTTAGCAGTCATTCATTTAATCCAGCTGTTTGTGAAGTCTGTTTGCTGCAAGCTAATTTTAAAAACAAGTCTTCCTTTCTAAGTGAAAACTGCAAGTCATCTCAAATTTGAGCTTGTTCAGTGCTTTTAGACACCTATCAAAGGTGTCAGGTAATTCAGCTGTTGCAAAGACTCCGTGTAAAACAAGCATAAGCAGGTGCTGCACAACAGCCTGAGCATGAGCTAAAAAGCATGTGGAGAATTGAGCAGAGGCTGTACTTCACCTCTGAGCATCAACTGTTAGAGGCACAACTCCAGCACCTTCTGCCATTACACCATGCCGTTTCTGCTAGAGCAAGTGGAGCAGCATTCATCTGACACGCCGCTTGGCACTGACTTACCAGAAGGAAAAAGACAGCTCACAAAGTAGGTACGGGCGTTTCAGCAGGCTCTCACCTCCCATTTTTAATACCCTTCGCCTTCTGCTTTTTAGTAGCAACATTAAGAATGCAACACTTCTGGCCAAAACTTCCCAACTCCACTGGCTGAGAACGAGATTTCGGGAGATTCTGCCTATTTCCAACCCCATTCCAGGTAACCTTATTTAGCTGGAAAGACAGAGGTGCCTACCTGCAAGCCAGAGCCTGACTTTCAAAGACACTACACAAGCCCCATGAGGAATAGATTTTATAGCAGCTCTTGGGACTTAATTGCAACTGGATCTTCTTTCTGCCTCTGAAACATGGGGAGCTCCGCAAACCGAGAATTAAGTTGTGAAAGTTACAGGTCCTTCAGAAGTGACTGACTTTTATTTACTTAAATTAGTTAACTTAAAAGTTCTAAAAAAATGTATAATAGTATTACTAGCCTGCAAACCATCTAAAGATAATACTGTCTGCTTTGAAATCACACCCTCATTCGCCAGGCACGTATCTCCACTTAAAGCTTCCCGCTACGACCTGGACTCCTACTCTGCACACAATCCTAAGTGTTCACATACCCACAAACAGGAACTACCCCTTCAAAGCATTCCCACTTGTAGCTGAGAAAGTCCAACACACTGCATTTGAAACAAGCATCGAACTATGCTTTCGGCATAAATCCTGGATGTCCCAGAAACAGGCTTTAAAGAACTTAGTACGCTGCAAGAATAACCATTACGGTGTGTTTACCCAGAAGCAGATCTACAACATAGTGTAGCAACACCAGACGTGATCAAAGGTGACTGCAATGGAAGGGTCTGATTTTACTTGCACGCCAGAGCATTTATTTTAAATGAGCACTAGGATACATCCCATCACACTAACTACCAATGCAGCGGCATTAGCATCCTCGATAACTCATTATTTGCAAAAGATCTCCAGTATACCATTCCATCATTTCCCCAGAGATCAGGAGAGAAAAGCAGGAACCTTGCTATTAGGAATATACCACAGATTTCATAGTAAAAAGATGTTTTATGGTGGTCCATTGATATATTTCAGTAGCTCATTGTGACAGAAAAAAGCTATACGAAGGTGCATTTTCCAGAGGAGGGGTGCATCAATCCTGAAAATAATCACAGGGTTTAGTTTGTTTTCAGTGGTTGATGATGGCTCCCTGTTAGGTTACAGAATTAAAATGATCCATCAATACGTGTGCGTAATGCCGTGTGAAACAGCTTCAGGAAAAATACGCGTTATCTTTCCATGGCAGTTTTCCCATTCTTCCTCATCCCCTTCCTTCCACCCCACACCCCCCACAAACCCGTTTTACTCACAAGAATGGAAACATTAATTAAAAAAAAATTTCAAAGCACCCAAGAACAACTTTGTGGGTTTTACATACTTTAAAAGCAACACAAAACCATGACTCTTCAACTAAGATTTTTGAAAGGTAACAGCAGGACTCACACTTCTCTCATGCGGAGAAGATGCACCTGACAGGTGAAATGCTCTATTGCCGCACAGCATTCCAGTGCGGTAGCACAGACAAGCGTGTGCCACTCGAAGCATCGGACCACTTTCTACCCTGGGTGTCTCGCTCTGGACTGTAATTTTAAAAAAGTCAAATCTCAAAAGCATGAGAGTGGCAAAACAGGGAAAAAAGGTGTCATTTGTCTTACACTGCAGGGCATCTTAATTGAATTTAAATTCGTATTAGACAAAACAGCTCTCCAAGTAAGAAGCTCCCACTACATGAAAGCATCTAAAGCTAGGAATATTAATTATTCCAAGAAAGAAATACAAATCTAATGAAACTCCAGTTACACAGGTTCTGGAGGGGCTCTTATTTGAGCAACTCAGGTACAGATTTCCAGGGTAGATGGTATCACCAAGCAACCCGCAACAACGTAAAGCTCCCAATGAATTTACACTGATATCACTTACATAGCCGAAAACAGTTTAAGATTAAAAATAACTGAGCGTGCATCCATTTACTTTTCCTGTTTATTTGCATTCTCATTAAACCTCCAGATGTATTCTGCTCAAGACAGGCCTGATTCCTACATGCATTCCTTAAGACCTTCACATCTAGTATTTCTGGAGGAAGTGAGCAGTACCCCAATATTTAGTTACAAATTCAGAGCACACACTTCATGGTTTAGAGCCTGACAAATATTTCTGTAGCCTAACAAAGCAGCCAAAAACTGTCTCTGTAATAATCTGAAGTATGTGAACTTGGAGCTTGATTTAGCGTGTTCTGCGTACAGGCAACTGCAAAGTCAGTCCCGTGGCAGACGCAATTGTGACAAGACAGGGAAATTGGTCATTGACTACATAATTATTTGGGACACAGTGGACTCAAATGAACCAGAGCTGAACGATATCCACACAGCTTATCAACGCCAGGAAGCAGCATGTCACATTTGTAACTGCCATACCCATAGGAAAGAGGAGTTGCAATGAGCCAAGAGCACAAAGCTGTGTCACGAGAGGAAAAAGCAGGTATCACCGCAGTGAACGGCCACTTCTCAAACCGTGCGACACTGGGGGGGGACAGCGCGAGAACGGCACCACCCAAGAAGATCACGCACCCGTAATTCAAAATCAGTAGACACATTTAAGGAACCGCTTGAAGGGCAAACGAGGCATCTTCCAGTTCCTGTTTTGAAACTCCGTTAACTTCCTATTCCCACTTTTGTCAGTTCCTCTGTTTACTGTACGAGCAGGGTCCTTCTTTTAGGTGTCCCTTCTCCCTCTGACATCAAGTAAGTATACCCACATCCTACTGCTGCTACTGAATCTATACAGGACTTTCATTTTACCGCATCAAAGGGCGGCTGTAAAATCATTACGTTCGTTCTGGCCACTGTTTCACTGGATTGCTGCAACCTGGTGAACACATGGGAACTATCATCCACTCCTTCGCCAGAACAGGAGAAAACACCTTTTAAATACCACTAAGATGGGAATGAATCAGAGATTTTCATTCCTTTAAGGAATGAATGTATGCATTATGTACACAAAGGAACTGCACAGCTTAGGTACCTTCTGTGATCATGTCAAGTTTCAGGTGGAAAATCCTTCCCAGTTTTCCCTGTACAGATACAGCTTGCCAGTAACAACAGTTGAGGATAAAATACCACTGCACAAATAACAAATACGTTCTAGTAAGAACTCTTGGTAACCAGTGCATATGCTTCAGACATAAAAATAATGACACTGAAATTAGGTAGCCACACGAAAGTTACTCAGGCAGCAAAGAACTTAAAAGCAGCAGAGATTGCTAATCTCCTCAGCCACCCTCTAACATGATGCACAAGTGCTGGAAGGGTGGTTGTGCTATACTTACATTACCGAAAATTCAACAAAACTTCAACCAATTCCAGCTGATACTTCAAGGGGTATCATTAAGCAGTCAGCAAAACAGACGCTCCCTTTGTCGCGTTTCACTAGGTAACACGGCAGATTTGCTTGTCTGAAGTACAGGGTCTCATCACAACACCACCGAGGTGAAAATACTCATCATTCACAGCACTGACACAAAACGCTGCTGAGAAAACAGGGAGGGAGGTAAAGAACCTTGAATTTTTTTCCTCAGCTTTACAATTAAATGCAAACCACATTCACTCAAGTCAGGCAGGAATCGGTGAACACCAGCACTGGCAAAGCTACAGAATGCATGCGTAAGCAGATGTGCAGAACTACTGTCAAAAGCCCCTCACCTGCTCCTCTGGCTGCTGCACTGGGAATTTAGTTCAAAGCAGGGAAAAAAAAAAAAATGCAGGAGCCTATTAGTCTTCCCAGACCTGAGATACGGAGCCAATATAATTGGGAGCACGAGAGAGGCGAGCGGAGACTACAGCTCAGCGAGCCCGAAAGCTGTAGCCGAGTCACAGCAGCAGCATGTCCGCAGCACGCGACACCACACAGGTAGGTGTTTCGGCACAGTCTAAAGGAAGTGACTAAGGAAGGTATTATTATAACTGAGCAGACAGCAGTTGGGTCAGGCAGATGGGCTACTAACCACAAACTGTAGGAGAATACCCTGAATTTCACTGGCAGAGTCCAGGGCAGTATTACTGTAAGGAACACAAAATTGCTAAGGAATTCCCTAACATGACCCCTCCCCGTGCTTTCAAAACACCCTCCCTTCACCAGCCTAACACTAAATGCTGGATGCTGCAGCCTACTCCGGCTCTGGAAGAGTAACAATTCCCTTCAGCCAGCAAACACTGAGAAGGACTGTTCTGGGGGAAAAAAAAGTTTTCATTTTTGTACCTGAAGATCCCACAGCCTGCTTCCTTAGAGATGTTACTAGAGCACATCCAGCGTGTATTGCATGATGCACTGTCTGAAAATATTCACAGTAACCTAATTTTCAGAGACGGTGGCTGGTATTAAAAATCTGTTAAATGCAATTTCTTAGATTTATCAGGTCAACTTAATGTTTTTACACATATTGCAATTATTCCCTTTAACATGGCAAACACTGTAGGATTAAGACGACTTCCAAATACAAAACAGTTGTCTTCACGTGTGAGAACAAGATTCAAGTACCTGAAAACAAACCACAAGGATGTAGCACAGCCTTGTCCGTTAGCCAGACATTCACAATGACCTTGCATTATCCAGCACTACCTTCTGTACAACAGACTGATGAACTGCTTGTTATTAGTTTTAATTCTCTAGCACATATTTCAGGTGTAACGGGCATTCTTTTCATCCAACCCCCTCCAAAAATAATTGAAATAAAATATACTAATACTACTGAACTGTGGTGTTTAGTACTAACAAAAATATTGGAGTGGCATGCACTACTCCTCGGGGTGAAGTTAATACCTTGCTAAAGCACCAATATTTATCCAGTGCAAACAGCAGGAAACCTTAAGAGACAGCATGGCTTTAAGCACTGGAGTTAATTAGTATCCGGTGTGGCTACAGACCATACTATGCTATTCTTAATTAAAGGTTAGCTTCCAAACAGAAAAAAGTAACACAACATAAAGGGCATCATCCCTCACCTAAGAGAGAACAGCTCTTTAATAGCTATCAGACATGCCCAAAATCCCCAGGTTTTGTCACTAGGTTTAGAATAAGAGCTCTCACTCCCCTCAGCGTAGAATACAAATCCTCAGCGACTTTTGCACCAGCAATAGGTGCAATTATTACTCATCTAGTACCGCTTTTACCTAAATTTCATTGTCATGCTTTGACTGCTATACAGCATTTCACATCACCAGGGGTTAGAGATGGAAAAACACAAACATCCATCTGTTTTGGAGACATAATACATTCCCAGTCTTCCTCTCAACAATCAGGTGATTCATCAATGCTGGTCATTTAAAATAAACTAACAAATGTTTTCACGCATGCCCTCGCTTTTCATGGCACTCTCCATACAGAAGAGTGATGATTATTAAGTATCTGTCAAATTCCACATGCTTTATTGATTCCAGATCTAGTACGTAACACTCCTAGTAACAACAAGTGTTTATCAAACCCACTTGTGTTAAATTTGTACAGCATTCCAAAGTTACACCAAAGCCTTACAAACTTCATTCACCACGCTGAAGCCAATACACCAACACTGCCCCATCTGTGGCACTGCAATGACAAGAAAGGGTCACATTCAGGCAATTTCAGCGCTCGCTTGGGCTCCAAGTTGTGCTGCTTCCATTCACTACCATTCCAGTTGTTACCCAAGCACGTAAGTTCACGTGGGGATGCATCCAAAGACATCACTGTCAGTAACAGCTGCCCTCCCCGACTAAGCTGGCATTCTATTTTTATTCTGCTGGTCTTTGTCGTGGTCCTAATTAGGACAACGGCTTCACAACAGTTTTACCAGAACTACAAGAAAACACTTCATATCCTGCATCTGTTCAGATGTGCTATGAATTGAAAACTAGCATGCTTTGTGGATCTTTCTGATGCTGTTTTGGGGATTTTTCCTCCCCCCCCTTAATCGAATAGAGCAGCATGTCAGTTTTCATGCTAACAAAGTTCCAGCACAAGTTCTGGTAGAAACCCGATGATTTACAATACGAACACATTCAGAAACACTTCAACCCTCAGCCTCACGGAAAACTCCTTAAATTTCACCGATGCTTTCCAATAACTTTAAATATTTTGAGCATCCGTTATTTACAAAGAAAATCTGAAAAGCGTGCAGAATCACCTCATCTTAAAAAGGGGGTGCACACACCTGTAATGTACATCACAGAGTACAGGGAAGGTTCGGGCCAACGCAGGAACCAATAAAGCATTTTAATGGCACGCAGAGTGGGAGCAGCCTTGGAGCTTCCGACGCAGCCTTTGGAGCTGTTTGCAGCTGCTGCACACCGACAACACCTCCATCCATTAGTCCTCCTGGTCCCCAGCGACACCGACCTGACACAGCCTTCGGCCCTAACCCTGACACCGCTTTGGTATTGCCTTCCAGAGTTCTCTCGGGAAACGTTTCAAATAAATTAATCCAATTTAAGTTCCTAATTAACTGGTGCTAATAGAACGAGGCTGTAATTCCAACACACGCTCCGCTCCCAATTTAATACGCTACCATTTTAATTCTGGCAACTGAGAACATACAGCGAAGAGACTTTCCTGGGGAAAAGGAAGAAAAAATGGGTTTAAAGAGAAGATAACGTGCCTACAATTCTAATTAAGGTGTTTGTGGGGTTTTTTTTAAACTCACATAATTAAACAGAACTGCATGAACAAATCAAAATCTGTAATTTTGTTGAGCAGGAAAACTATCAGATTCCAGTAAAAGAACAAATCCTTCCAAGTACATACCAACACACTGAAAAACGCTGCGTACAAAAAGCAGGTTTTAAGCACATTGTATTTCCCTAATACCATGGAAGAAGTCTTAAGAGATTACACAGAGTCACTCCAGTCAAACTACTGCGCTTCAGAAGATCCACGCAAAGTTGCAACCTCCAGTTCTTCTACAGCCCAAGAGACTCAGACCGTAGTTCTACCTTCAAAAAAGACCGCGCACCCACAGAGCGAAGGTCTTCGGCTTCTCGTGTCCTGTACAGCAGGACAGGATCCTCATGTTTATCGCTTCTGGAAGCCTGACGGCTTGGAAACTGGTCACACCGTACGGAACACACAAGTGCGGAGACTGACGGGTGTAACCTCCATCTACCCCAACACCACCACCCGCACCAGCCCTACGGCAGACGCACGCCTAAGCTTTGCACCCTCTCGCCTGCGCAAGAGAGGAAGCGTGCCAGGTTACGCAGGGAGCGTGTCTGCCTAAGCGAAGGCCTGGGAATGAAAACCGACGGGGCGATCGACCCAAGGGATTTGAAGTCATACCAAGCCTGTGCTGGAGCAGTTTAGTTTTGCAAAGCGCCCAGGTGATCTTTGTTATGACGCCAAGTGCTACCGCATTTTAATATTCTCAACAACGTAAACGTTTAAGCCTCATGAAAGTTTCATCTGAAAGCCTCAAATACCAAGAGTCCTCCACAGGCTCTTAGTCCCAAAGGAAAGCCCGGGAATCGTGACTTCTCTCCTACAAAGCACGCAGATTTCTCAAACCATGCATCTTCCACACAACACAAACCAAAACAGTGTCACCTCGGGCCACAAAATGCATGTTTATTTTCTAATTACTAGCCAACATTTGATAACTGGTGTTTCCAGAACAAACACGTGAATTTTCACATTGCATGTGTTGAAGTCAGTGACAGGTTAAGAGAGAACCTCATACTTAAGGCAGGGTTTAATGAAAATGCATTTCCTAACACAAACAAACAGAGAAAGTTCAAGTTACGGAGGTTTTACGCTTGCATGTGCTAAGAATTAGGCTTCAAACTCATCAATTTACTATCAGGTCTGATACAGTCGTAACACATTGCATCAGTAAACGGTCTCTTCTCCCAGCCTAGCCCTATTGTGCTAAGTAAAATCTAGATGACACATACCATTTGTAGTATGTCTCAGTGTCTCACGCACATGCTTGTTTGCAATACTACTCCTTGCAAAATTAGAATCCAAGTGACTTAACTGCCCAGCTATGCCTGTGAACATGACTCAAGTGAAAACTAAAACCTCCAATTCAGGAAATTTAATCGTATTCTGCCCAGGAAAGTCTTTTTCCTTGTAAGAAGCGTTCTGAATAAATCTAAACTTGTACCTTTTAAACAGCTGAACACTGAAAGGAAGTGAATTTACAGTTAATAAACCATCCGAAGCCATACTGAACTTCCTCAAAATTGCCACCCCTCTGACAAAAGGCCTGTTCAAAGCACCTTGTCTCACAAAGAGATTATCACAGAAGAGAAGCGGCCAGGTTTGGCATTTCAAAAGTATTTTCACACCGTCACCTTACTGTGGAGGAAAATTTACGCCCAAGAACAGTGCTGGATGGATGTAAAACTCAACTTCAAAGTACCTTACTTTATCAAAAGTATTTCCCCGAGGAAAGTAAAACAGCTGAGAAGTTAACTTGATGGAATTTTACAACGCTATTTACTTTTCGCACCATAAAAGAACCTGTTGAAAGATGGAGAGGACAAGAGAAGCAAGGCTCTGCCATAGAGGAAGGCATTCTGTGAGAAGCACAAGCGTCTAAAAAGGCGCTACAGCATCGAGCTGCCTTACTGGAGGGAGAAGCTGCAGAAAAGCCTTGCAGATGCCATGAGCAGCGATCGCCCGTGTCACTCTACCCTTCGCTACGTAGAACCGCTTTTCGCTGCTTTGCAGTGTCATTTGTTCAAGTTGCCTTTAAAACTAAAAGCACTAGTGACCCAAGCTGAATTTCCAGCTGGCAGAACCACCTAACAGCAGTCACTCAGTAGAAGCTTCCAATATTTGTTCTTCCATAGTGGTCTTCTCACGCACCAGGACCGTACATTAGAAGTTTTGAAAGAGCAATGCTAACAAGGCTTAACAATCCTCTAAAACACAAGCCTTGTCCTTGTGAACTTAAGGCTTGAGGAGCATTTTTTCGAGATAGAATTAGAATTCAACCGCACGGGAAACAAACGCGATGGCTTTTGGAATTGCAGGGAACAAGGCAATCCCCCGAGCCAAGCCTCTGCAACACCAGGCACACGGCAAGCTGCCGCCAGTTACCGCGGAGCTGGACTAGGCAGCCCGGGGCGGCGGGAGCCCCGCAGCCGGCGGCACTTCTGCCCGCGAACCGCACCCGCCAACTCTCAGCAACTCTCGCCGCCACCTCCCCTCGCATCCCACGCGCGGACACCCCGGTCGGCCACACGCGGGGCGGAACGAGCGCACTGCCCAGCGCAACGCTGATCCCTGTCCTAAACCCCGCCGGGGCGGGCAGTGCTGCCGGGGAGCGGGCACTGCTGCCAGGCCCCGCGCCGCCCTGCTCCGGGCTGTCGGGCGGGAGCAGCTCCTTTGTCTCGCCCCTGACCGGCTGCCCGCAGCCCCGGCCGCCTTCTCCCGGCGGCACAACCACCCGCTGCCCCGCCGGCCCCCCTCCCCGGCCAACCGGCCGCTGCCCCGCTCTGCCCACCCCCCCCCTGCTCGTCGCCCGGCGGCCGAGGGCGAGGAGGACCCCGGCAGGCGGCCGGGATGCCGGCGGCGCTCTGGAGGCGCTCCGGAGGGACCGGCGGGAATGGAGGAGGCTGAAGCCGGTCCCCGGAGCGCCGCCCCGCTCCCCCCCGCCCACACCGGGGGCAGAGACCGGCTCTACCCCAGCAAGGCGGGAGGGGGGGCCCTCGCCCTGCCCTCCCACCGCCCCACGCCGCGCCCGGGCACCGGCCCTTCCCCCGGCAACTCCAACCGCGCGCCATCCCCCTTCCCCGCGCCCGCCGCCCCCTCACTCCGCTCCGGCCGCGCATCGACGGTGGCCCCGGGGCGGGGCGGGGGAGCCCGCCGCGCGGGTCCCGGAGCCAAAGGGGCTCCCTTCAAGCGGCCGTTAGTTGCCCGGCGGCGCGGGGCGACTGCCCCCAGCCCCAGCGCGAAGAAAAGTTGGGCTCCGCGGGCGCGGCCGTCGGTCAACGCTCACCTCTTCCTCCCCGCAGCCCCTCCGCCGCCGCGGTCCGCCCGCGGACTTACTCGCCCGCCGGGAGCGACAGCGGCGGGCCGGCACCGCCCAACCCCTCCGCTGCTTGGCGGCGGCCGCAGCCAATGGAAGGCCGAAGCGCGGTCACGCCAGCCAATAGGGTGGCAGAGCGGACCGTGCGGGCGCCCGCGCCCTCCGCTCCCCCAATGGGTGGTGCGTGCCGCGCGCGGAGGGCGGGCGGCGGCGGCGGGGCGGGGGGGCCGCCGGTCCGTGAGGGGCTCCGGGGCGGGGTGGGGGCGCACGGCCGCGTCCCACCGCTGCCGTCCTGGGAGCGTGAGAGGCGGTGGCGGCCCCCGGGGGCAGGAGCAAACAAGTCATTGTTTCCCCGCCGGGGCTGAATCGGGAGCGGGGCTCCAGCGCCGGGCAGCACCCGGCCCCGCCGCGGGTGGAGGCTGAGGCGGAGCCGCGGGGAAGAGTCGTGCCCTGAGGGACGATGCTGCCTCCCGCAGCGCCCGCCCGAACCGGCCCCGCGAGCGCCGGCGGGAGCTGCCCCGCCGAACAACACGCGCCGCGGCAGCGCCGGGCATGGGTTTGAAGGAGGCGGCACCGGAGGCGCGTGTGTTACCGCTGTCCGAAACCACCCCCCCATCCCCATCCCCATCCCCATCCCCATCCCCATCCCCGCGGGTACCACCGCTCGGAAACAGAACCGAGCGGGCCACGGGCCGGCTGCACGCGGCGAGATGAAGGCTTGGACTGCCCCGGCCCGAACAAAGAGGCGATTATGCTGGCTGACAGCCCCGCCGGGGATGTTCCCAGGCACCTGAACGAGAATGCCTCGTAACTGAGCGCCGCTGAATTGTTCCCAGGCGTGTCTGTTACTATTCAGCTGCCGCATCCCCCTCGGCCCTCCCAGACCGGAGGAACTGGGGGCAAGCTCACTCCGAGGCCTTTCCCAGTTACAAGTACTTACTTCCTGCAGGCTTTTTTCCTACTGGCTTCATCCTTGGAGCGCTCTAAAGAACTGAAATAAAACCGAACACGGCGTGGTTTGCTGCTTTTTGTTTAAGGTTCGGTTCACATTTGCTGTGGCGACCAGGGTTCCTTTGCAAGTATGCTTTGAGGATTAAGTTTTAATCCTCAGAAGCACATGCTTATGGTAATCTTCAGGATTAATAACGATTAATTTACTCAGTAATCTAATTGCTGTGTGGTGAAACCCAGGCGAGGAGGTTGGGATTCGGTCAGTGTCAAACACCACGTAATGACAGAGCCCGAATTAGCCCCGCCAACGCCGACTGTCACACAGCCTTGTCCCATAACAAGCCACGCTCTTCTACGCCTTACCAGTCTTAACTTCCTAAACGGCTCTCCGCAGGCAGGTCACCTGCCTTCACACAGAAGTTCACGGACTTCCCTGGAGCCTTGACCCTGAGAAACAGCAGGTCCAAAGCATTTCTTCAAGACTTCCTGGCCATCCTGTGTATGCACGTCAGTACCTTTTTGTCTGAGCCGTGTCTGAACTTGTGCCATTGTACCATTCCTTTCCAACAGCATCCAGCATATCATTTTAATTTAGTGACAATAAAATGTATGGGCTTCCACAAGGACCTTTCATGATACAAATTACAATGCATAAAAATTGATTTTAGGATGTAAATGTCTTACTAACCCATTTGTCTTTAGAACACTCCCACTGTGTTACGGTCTAAACTCATTCTGGCATCAGTTTCTATGACACTGGATAAAATTGGTCTGTTTTCCTGAAAAGAAAGGTATTAGTTCCAACATGAGTGTAAGAGAGATTTATTATTTTACTAAGATGAAGAGAGATAATTATGTGCCATAATCTTAGGAACAAATAAATGGGACTTTATGAGTGAGATAATAAATTTCTTACCTTAGAAAGAATATACCTCTGAATCACAGCCTGAACACTTAATGGGTTTAGAGGGTTGTTTAAGCTCTTTTTACAAGTTTCTCTGCATTTCCACCACTGTTTCTGCCAAAAAGAGTGCAAGCATACACAGCTCCCATCACAATGTCTGTCCCACCTGCTGCCTGTACCTATTTCAGAGACCAGTTACCCACATCATCAAACCAGTTTGAACAGAACCAAGCAGGAAAAAAAAAAAAACAATTAAACACGATTCTACTCCCCGAGCTGGTTTACTGCTCAGTCTTGCCGCTCCGGGTCCTGCACGGACCAAACAAGAAGTGATGGGAGCGAAGATACAGCAGTGCAGGAGGAGTTTGTTAGCCTGTATCCTCAGAGCCAGTGTCAGGGGGGAGACCAGGTACTGATGTGGATTGTGACACAGATGACATAAGTGACCCTGATAATTGCAAAGAGATGTACCGAGGTCGTACTGTCATTAGTTATTAATTGTACTGTTACTGATGTGTTACGACTAATGATTAGTAATGAACAGTGAAAGTAATGAATCATCTGCAAACAAAAGGCAGGCAAAGTCTTCACGAGACACACATGATTAGTTCTGCAATGCCAGGTCACATTATCGAAAGAGAATGGTTCACCTTGTATTACTTGCACAGATTTTAATAATTCCAATGTTATTTTAATGTTTCAGGCACTCCTACCACATTAGCCTTAAATATTACAGATGCCCAAAACCATACACAACACCTTTCCTTTTGGCTGCATTTCTATTTCTGTGCACAGGTGTGCACCTCATTTACTGCCTTTTAGTCTTGCCTTTACGGCAACTTCTTTGCCGTTAGCAATCCATTTCAAATTGCCCTCTGAGAGGGGGGATACAAAGAACCAGAACTTGTGTTCCATTTCCCCAGCAGTCAGGGCTGCTCAGCGCTGTTTCAGGAGCAGCATTTCCAGGAAGCGGTTTCCTTTGGTTATCATAAAACATTCTCATCGCTCAGGAACAGAATTTGGAACCTACAGCTTCTGCCCGCTTCATTATTTTGGTCTGCGCCTTTTCACGCGAAGTTCTATTTAGGTTGCAAACTGTAATGGGGCTGTAAGCTTCTTTAAAAATAGAAATCCTTGATAAATAAATACTTAACTGTAATCTCTGTCATATGACCACGTTCTTAAAGCTCAATTCCACACGCAGGGCATTTTTAACAGATAGTGCATCTGGACCTTGGGGGAAAAAATAGCCATTATTTCCAGTCCTCTGACCTCATACCAAATCCGTCGCCTGTAAGACACCAAGAAGGGCACTGTTTAGGGAGCGAGACAGAACTCCAGAAGGGACATTTTGTTGGTCCTTTGTCCCAGTGCCAGCCTAGGCCAGGCTGGTCGTGACTCTTACAACTGCACAAGCTGCTGGCTGGATGTTAGGGCCTTGGGGGAGCAGCCCTTCTGTTTCGGCTAGGGTGGAGTAATGCTCGCTGCAAAAGTAAGAGCGGCCTGTAGTCTCGACCAGAAATTCAGAAAACGGTTTCAAAGATGCTCAGAACTTGCATTGCTCTCCTACAGAGCCTTTGAGAACTCCACTAGCTTGGAATACAAGCAAGCATCAAGGCAGCAGAGTTCCAACAGCTCTGGATCAAATGCAGAGGGCTCTGGAGCCTCCTGGCCCGACTTCCTCTGTGAAAGCAGTTTCAGGAACCAAAGCACGTAAAAAGTCTGAGGGAAAAAAAGCAAGAAAACCACGCTGGCCTAGGAACAAAAGCCAGATATTCTGAAATTTCCTTTCAAACAGAAATGAGAAGTCAACGCTTCCTGCAAAAACACAAATTCTGCAATTTTTATTTTCAGAGCTCTGCAACAACTGACAAATAAAACATTTTGACGGTGTCAGGTGCTTAGTTTTGACACAGAGTTTTCCTCTTAACATGCTAGTTTCAGCCACAAATAAAATATTTTGATAGCTTGCTCTTGAAAACATAAAAGTAACTGCTAACTTCCTACAAAAAGTTACGTTTTATCAAATCCATGTTTTGACAGAAGATTGCTCTAGCAGAAAGCTCTTTACCAGAACTTCCAGGGAAGTGAAAAATCACTAACATCTCTTTGACTCTGAAACACTGGAGATCTCAGAGTCTCAGATTTCTCATATTATCACAAACCACTTTAAAGGAAAATATTCAAGGAACAAAAGGCCTCTACAAACATTCTGTTGATCAACTGATTAAGTAATTTTAATAGAACTTCAGATTTTAAAAATCCTACATCAGCACAGAACTATAAATAAATCCATTTCCTTTACTTCATAATTTGTGGTAAGTTTTATTTCTTCTCAAATAAAGATAGCTTTTATCTTATGCTTTTTACTGACCTGGAGTTCTCCTGGCAACATAGAGTTTTCCTTAGATTTTCTTTCTTAGTTTTTCTTGGCAAAACTTACGCACTACCATAACGCTACTATGCCTTGATTTGCTAATATTGCAGATAAATATTTATTACAAAAACACTACAGTAGAATGAAAACCAAAATAGGTAATTTATTCTACTTTTCAGAGACCTTCTAAAAGTTTAAATTCAAACCATGTTTGACCAGCTGTCAAAGGCCAGTTCTCTTAACATGTTCCATACGAGTACTTTGCACTAAGGCATAATGCTTACAACACTAGAAAATAATGTGTAATGACTACTGATTTGATTAAATTTTAAGGAGAAGCTACTATGAGGCTCTGATAACAAAAAAAAAAGCAGCTTTTCCTGACTGTACTACAGTGTAAGGCAAAGTTTAAAAGAGCATAGGAGCCAAATGATAATAAGCATAAATAATGCATAAACTGCCCTTACTACATGAGAGCTAGGAAATCCGTTACTAGTTCTTCCTCACACTTTAAAAGCAGAGGTTAAAAGCACACATGTAGGTTTGTAAGCACAGCAGTTCACAAGAGTAATTGTTGGAGGAGAAAGACACAAGCATTGCATCAAAGCCCACGTAGTGCAGGAATACTAAACAACTAAACACACAGCATCACAAACAGGAAAGGCTGCGCCGGGGAAGGAAGAAGGTGGCAGGGGTCTACTACAGCACAGCACCCTCCAGCAAGTCCTGTAGTACCTTCCCTCCGCAGCACTGCTGTCCTCCCTGCTCAGTCAAGCACCAAAGCTGCTCGCTACCCAGCCTTTGATGCAACATCCCCGCATTGGCATTAGCAGCTCAATTAAAGTATCACAGCTATTTTTAACCGTCACAGTTGAGCTGGATTTCCTCTCCCTAACCACAGCTGTTTGTGGTGTCTGACTGGGGGTTCTTCCTTGCTGTGTAAACAAGAAGGAGCAAGGAGGGTTGGTGGGGATGCTGGGAAAGTAAAAAGGGAAGAAGGTGAGGAGAAAAAAAAATAATATATATATATATCTGTAAGGCAATCCAAGGATTGTTACATTTTCATGGCTCTTCAGATGGTCACTAATTGTTATTTGTACAGCAAATTACTCTCAGCCCACGTGTGCCTGGGCATGAAGACAGGATAGTGGGTGTATTTATTGTCTTGCTGCTGGACTATAGAAAGTGAAGAGCTCACTTTATGAGGGCTGTCTCCCACCCTGACCAGCCCAAGAGCTGCGTGTTCTTCTCAGGAGATGCTTACAGTCCGGAGTTGTCTCCCAGGGAGCAAACCAACCCATGTCCCACCCTGCCTCTCAGGGCACCAGGGGCTCACCCATGAGAAGCCCTGTCCGCAGGGGCCAGGGCAGCACCGCTCTGCAGCCTGGATGGTGCTGGGCCTGTGCAAGGCTGGCCCAGTTGAGCTCACAGCTTCCTCCCTCGGCATGTGGTTAGCTGATGAAGAGGGTGCGGTTGGGCTCAGAGCTACCAGCTGACATTTCATTGCTGCTTACTCTTGGGTCACGCTTGTAAGCTTTTCCTTTGAATCACAAGAGCTGGAAGCACACGCACACATTTTATAAAGGAAGCCTTCCCTTCTGATGTAATCCCATTAGCCCAAAAACCGGGGTGTTGGATCCAAGTCGACAAAGTGCACGTCTTGGGCCAGCCCAGGTAAGAAGCTTTATGTCCTGCTTAGACACCCTGCCCCCCAGCTTGTGCTAGTAAGACCTTAGTATATGTACGGTGGCTGGCTCCATGCAGAGCTGGTGGAAGTAGCCCCGAAAAGCAGCATCTTTCTGATCTGACCCAACCCCACCCAATTGCCATGGCCCCATCCTACTCCCAGCTGTAGCTCTTCCAGGGTACAAGAACCAACACTGGTCTGAAAACCCCACATTTCAAGAACTTCCCCTGGGAAAAGCTACAGCTTCAGCTACGTCACTAAGTTTCATAGCACTGGGAGAGGAAAACGTTTATTTTAAAGCAGATAGGGTGACAAATTAACTGGCTGCAACAAGGGAGACAGAAGGTGGGCATTAGGAAGTCCTACTCCAACTGTACAGATAGCGCTGCAGCTCGGGCAGATCACTGGAAGAAAACGTGGAATTACCATCAGCTCTGTGTTTTTATGAATAGTTTAGGTATATCTGACCCACTGTAAGACAGAGAACTAAGTGATATTTCTTCATGATTATCTTCTGGGCTTTTATCAGCCACGCTTACTCTCTCCTCTCGAAGTAATGGGTTACAGACTGAATATTCAAAGACAAGTGAAACTCCAAGTGCTAAATTACAGTGTTAAGAAATGCTTTTAGAATAACTATGGGAACATTGTTAATGGGAACTTAAATATTCTTAAATAGGAATAACAAAAAACTCACATATTTGAAGCAAAATCCAAACCCAACATGAGGTAGGTAGTTATCTTTGTTACCTTTCCTGATGGATTATAGATAAGTTTGTCTCCTGATTTTATAGTTAAATGGGGGTTTTTTAGTTTATTTTCATTATTGACTTTGATAATAAATCACCCTGTATTTCCTAAGGGTAAAGAGAAGCTTTTTTCCCCCAGCTCTATGCTACTTTGGCAGTGCTCAAATGAGAAGATAACTTAGAAACACGTGCATTCTTTGCACCCCTCTCATTACCCTGTGTATTTTAATGGAAGTTTATGGGCTTTTCTGCTATTTTATCTGAGATGGTTTTGCTTACTCAGAATAGCCAGACAGCTGTCTGTTCTTGCTCTGTCAAGAGCATCAGCTGCTTTGTTTTGATGAAATACTTTGTTTTCCCGCCAGCAGAGAGCCTTTCCACTTGGTCAAGGACAAAATTCCAGCCCAAGGGTTTTTTTCCAAGCACATAAACAATGAATAAAATCTTGCCAATAAGACTTGCTTTCCTCTTAGCGTGGGAGGTCACAGATTTGGTCTAATCATTTGGCCATTTTCCCTAGAAATTGTAATGTTGATCGCAAAGACTTGCTTCAGTCTCAAAGACTGGACTAAGGAGGAGAAGCAGACTCTTGAGCTAATCAGGCCATTAGTGCTGTCTGCTACCCCTAAGTGTGACATTTTAAAGAAGAAAAACTTATTATTCATAGGGCTATTATCTAGACAAAAGAGAACATTCAAATTATGGACTCACTATTTTATATAGCTGCATCCTGTTGATTTTTAGAAAGTCCCATTTCAGCTCGGCAGCTTTCTTGCTTCACTTGGCTCAGCTTCTGCTCTATTTTATCTGATGGCATCTTACCATAATATCATTCTGTCATGAAGAACACAGGCGTAGCACTGGCCGAAATTAAAAAGGGACAACATACACCAGCTACGTATCACATATTCGGTCGAAACTGTTGGGACTTCCAAGGTGAGAAAACGTGTCTGGTATTTTTTTCCAAAGCCAGAACTTCATGACCTCATCTGAGAAAGCCAGATCAGTACTTAACAATAGCTAAACGTATTTGCAACACGTTGTTCAAATTCTTTTGTAGATGTGGATGTTCCAGCCTTGCAGCCCTCGTGCACGTAAAACTGCTGGTGACTGATTATCCCTTGCCTTTTCTGGGGATTTGTACTCTGCTTTGGAGATTAAAATTATACCTAGTAATATTACAGGGTTGTGGATTTACTCGCCACTCAATAACCATCGTAAGACACAGCTCACTGAGGCAGCTCTGAACCTCAGATGTGACTGGATGCCCAGCAGCTCAGGTGCTGACGGGTGTGAAGAGAGTCATTCTTGGTAAAAACGTAGTCTTTAGAGGATTTGGGGTTTCCTCTGGAGAAATTACTTCTAAAGAGGATTTGGGAGGGGGAAAAAAAGGTGTAACAGCAAGGATGTGACGGCCTTGAGCAAGGGGTGTCATACAAATTAAAATCTATAGCTGAAGAAAAAAAAGCAGTTGACAAACTGAGTATAGAACATGCCTGTCTGCTCAGGTATATATTTATAGCCACCTTCAGAGCATATAAACATGACTGCCACAAGCCACAGCCCTGCGTGACCTGACTGGTGACTGTGTTTTAGTAACCACCATGCGTTTCAAAGCACTGTAGAAATGAAAAGCATCTATAAATGTTAACTATGGAGGAAACTACCTTGTTTTGACAGAAACAAAGTCTGTTGCAGCCAAACATTTTCCTGCCTTGGCACAGGAGGTCTGATCACCAGTATCCCCAGCAGCATTCTCCATTATCACGATAACATCTACTGGAGGGGATGGCGTTGAACACAGATTTCTCCGGCCAAGCGTTAGCGCTTCTAACATCAACTGGGTTGGTGCAAATGCACACGCTGAGAACTACTACAGGATTAAAATGTGTGGAAAGCACACACGTTGTAGGTATTTTCAATTGTAACTCCCCCGAAAGTGCCACGATAAAAAGGGATTAGAGGAAGTGATTCAAACCTCACCTACTATGTGTAAATAAAAATGGCCCAGCCAAACCTTTAAATAATTAAATGAAAAGGAAATAAACTTGTTAGATATCTCATGAAAGCTACAAATGAGCCTTACCTTTAGAAGAATACTTATGGTGGCACACCAAAGAGGCGTAAATGTGAAACATAGCTTTGTTAAAACAAGTGACCTGTTAGAAGGCAGTTATGCAAAACAGTATACATTTACCATACATGCAGTGCTTTACATGTGGGGGTTTTAACTTGCTCCACAGTAAAAATACCATATGTTTACAGGAAAAAATGGTGTATAGTCTTGCCATGTTTTCACTTCATATTTGCAAATGCAAGTAGAACTTCCCAATAATTGAAGAATTGAGAATGAATATGTTTTCTGAAGCATCACATGCAACTTGTTTTGTTGGAAATGAGTTTCTGCTATTTGTTCAAATGAAACCGGAGCCACCAACCCTTCAAGGTGCTGTCTCAGAATAAAATTTTGCAGGGAAGTGTATTTGTTTTCCTTTAAGCCCATTCATCCCTGTTAGGCTACGGCACACCTTGGCAACCTCCTCCCAGCCAGAGGAGGTCCACTGCCTGCAGGAGGGATGGCACATGCCAAGTCTATCTATTGCTCTCCTGTTCGCTCTGTTCAGTCCCTTTTAACGGAGAGGAGCAGAGAATAATGCCGTGGGGCAAGTGCTGTGTGCTAGCAGGCTGTATCAGCAGGCTGAGGCTGTGTCTGGGGCGGAGAGGGTGCGGGTTGATCCTGGCTGTTGCTTCTGAGCAAGTTTATAGGAGAATTTCCTGGGAAAGAAGTACATGCGCTAGGCCAGATTTTGCCATGAAACCAAATGAAACAAAACCACTCCTGACTAAAAAAACTTGCAGCCCAACACTGCACAAACCCAGACTCACTGGAAGACCTAACAAAAAAGGCTTTAATTTAACAAGAGAAGGTGGTTTGCTTCCTGGAGTCCCCCTTTCCTCCCAGTGTAGGAAGAGAAACAATAACTGGTGCCTGCAGATGAGCAGATGGTCTGAAATTAGACTTCTTCAGAAAAATCACAGTATACAAAGCCAGGCTGTTTTTCCACACGAAAGAAATTCACTGGAATAATGGAGAGAGCTAAGGAGAGAAGAACATGAAGGAGCTCTATGATCCTATGAGCTGCTGAAGTTGGCATCAGCGGTGAGAGAAATGTGGTGGAAAGCAAGAGGAGAGGAAATGAGATACTTGAGGCAGGCTAACATGGGTATCACGGTGGGCTTTGACGGCGAGGCCCTGGGTAGGCAACAGGCAACGATACACTGGAGGATTCAAAGTGCAAAATTAGCACTTGCTACTGACAGCAATGGGAGATAACTGGAAAGAAGCAATGGCTGTGGGTGGGAAGCCAACAAGGAAGAGCACCCTGTGCAACACGTGCTGAGTCTAGGAATGGCTAGGAAGCCTGATGTGCCCTTTGTCAAACTTCCCGAGCATGCCTGTCCTGGATTTCAAGTTGTCTAGAAATCAAAAGAGGACTGGCAAAGTAATTTGGCAGCGGATGCCTGCTGCTAAAAGCAGTCATCTACTGCCCAAGGTATTAGGGTTGGCAGACTAGAAACATGTTGTCAATGCTTGGCAGTTTAGAAATGTGCTGAAAGGTTCTAGTCACATGGCTGAGAGAAAACCACCACACCCCCAGTAAATAGTGCACCTCTATTAAAAAGAAAAAAAAGATGTTTGAAAAGGATTTTACAAAAGGCTTCTTCAAACAACTCCACTTAGCCAACAATTAAGGTAAATTACACTTTAAGGAAATACTAGTGCCTTTCCTTTGAAGGACATCCCACACGTAGCTGGAGTAGTAGTTGCAAGAACTACTAGTACATGCAACTATTAAGCACCCACACACATAAAAAACTACCCTTAGGAGGAGTATATGTATCAAAAAGGAGAACACAGAAAAAGGTAAAGTCACAGATCTGGAATTGGAAGAAGACATGAAGGGAAGAACATACTCCCATTTTTTGTTTTAAATGGGAGAAAGCTGCTTATTAGCATTGTTATACTTGAAAAATACCTCAGTCTGAGCAGGTTTCTTCCCACATCCCTAGGCTCTACCGATCATCTTTTTTGTGTGTGTGTGATGAAACATCATGTTGCTTCTGCTTTCAGCTGGGGCCCTGTCTGCACTTTCCAGACTATTAATTATGGCTTCCCTAGTCTTTCATACAACACTGTATTTCTGTTTTCTCTAGTATCAATGACAGAGGTAATGGATGACCAGCTTAAATCCTATTATGTTTCTTAAATATGAAAGATAAAGCACATATCTAAACCCATGGAACTGTCCACGCGTACAACTGCTAGGCTTGCCACCCTCCTGGTCTAGGAAGGCTGGATGTATTCAAATTCTCTTCTCAATCTCTCTCTGTCAGTTGGACTCCACAGGGAGCTTCTGAAAGGTGATATTCCTCTCCTGTGCCTTCTTGAAGGGTTTATAAGTGTTTTGATTCCTTTTGATCTCCAAGGTCTCAGACTGAAGTTTGTTTCTCCTTGGAGACCACATGTAATGCCCCTGAATCTGCTAGTTTCACTCATTATCTTTTCAGTGTGAGCTTGTCTGTTCTTGAGTGGGAACAATTACACATTCTTTGTTTGCTCTTCCCACAGCCTCGGGCTAAGCTAGATGAAGATGGGACACTCAGAATTCAATCTGTACATAAAGTGTTTTCCTTTGGCGATCCAGACATGTATCTTTCATGAAATTGTTGCGTCTCGGTGGTAAGAATTTTCTTACACCTCCTCCTTTCTGTCAGTTGGCCATTGTAAGCATCCCAAACCACTGTCATTCACACTGCCTGGGTCAAAGAGCAGCCTAAATGTGACTCTGCACAAAGAACATCCTCAATACACCCTGATTGCTTACGTTGTATTATGCTCATGTCAGCCTTAGAAAGTCCAACGCGGTAGTCTGTGACTACTTCATTGCGTAACCTAAATGAAGATTAGAACGGTGAACATTCTTACACCATCAGAATTTCTTACTTATACAAATGTCCCTAAAGAAGAAACTCATTTTGACTAAATTAAAAGAAACAATACTTGTTTTCCCCCCGAGAGATCCCGTTTACTTATCTACCAGTTCAACACAGAGAATGCAAACTCCTGAGACAGACGCAACTTCAGTGGGAGGAATTGGAGTGCAACTCCCGTGCAGCTGCCTTCATGAGTGAGTGGGATCAGCACAATCTAATCTAATGCAGACACAGTCTAGCAGAAGGAATTTCTTGTGCCAAAGGTCAAACAACTTGTTTCACCAAAGTTCAGGCCCAGCACCACTGGTCCGGAAGGTGATGCAGAAGCCACTGGAGATCAGTATGACCTCCCAGAACTTTCTCCATTTCCATTTAGAGTTTCCTTTCTTCTTAGGAGAACAGAAAAAAATAAGTCCTTGCAATCAGCAGTGACTGTTCTTAAACTTCTGCGGTGCTGCTTCTCTGCTTCACTTGGAGCTGTGTAACTGAAGGCCTGTGTCAAATGAGACTGACGTTTTTAGACACTTGGCAAGATCAAGCCAGAGTGGACTGCATCTTGTAAGAATAAGACTATTTTTTGCAGCCATTTGAATATTATAGTCACGCTACTTGCTGGCCATGGAGGGCCAGCACCTCTCTAGTCCGTTTCACAGGTCCTGCATTGTGGGATGTTGTTGTGGTATTTCTCAGGCCCTCGAGATACAAAGCTTTATTTTGCCTTTTACAATCTCACACATTTTCAAGATGTAGTTAGTTCATCCAGCCAGACTCCAATGTGCTTCGTAAGGTAGAGTGCTGCAAGACCCACTTACGTGGCATGAGCAGCTGCTGGACAGCACACATCAGCGCTACACAGGACAGGGAAAACATACCCGTCTGAAGAAACCTTGGGGAGAATTGTAGATAGACAGAATGCAATTGTTCCACTGAAGTTCATCTGAGAAACCACCCCGAGCTGGACTCGCTGTTTTACTAAGTGGTTACAGCTCTGCTGATGTCAGTGGATTTGCAGCTGTTCACAACAACATGAATTTGGCCTTGGATCCAACAACCTTATTGTTTGCAGGGAGGAGAGAGAAGGGTTGTTTGTTTCGGATAAAAGTGGGTTGGTGACTGTGTCATAGCCCCGTTCACTGCCCAGTGGAAACCAGTAAAGCCCCTATTATATCCCAGTTGCACATGTATTACTGGGGAGATATTGGCACATTGCCACGACTGAAGAGGTGAGATATCTTAGGTCAGCATGTAGCAGCCACTGTCTGACCTCTACATACTCAAAAAGACT
Source organism: Rhynochetos jubatus (assembly GCA_027574665.1). Lineage (NCBI taxonomy): Eukaryota > Metazoa > Chordata > Aves > Eurypygiformes > Rhynochetidae > Rhynochetos > Rhynochetos jubatus. Next base: position 50,310,407 of record CM050653.1, on the reverse strand, counting down.
TTCATTAATTTGTTTGAATTTCGGATTATTTTCTAAAGGGATAATATGATACGCTATTGAAAGCAGCCGTACTCTGCCCAGCATCCCTGCGACACCTACGCACAGAGCACGGTCTGGGCTTGGATCCAGACAGATCTACTGCATCTGGTAACCTCCTATCCAGTGTGTCTTTCAGCCCTCTCTTGGTCACCTCCTCTATCGCCCCCCTTCGTCTGTGTGCCAGCGATCCAATCTGATATGGCCTAGCTGCATTACCTTGTCTCACACTGCTCAGAGAAGTGCTGGGTTGGGACCGGAAGGTGTGAGAAAATCCAGGCAAAATAAAGGGACAATTACAGAAGCAGGATCGTTGAACAGGGGTAGTTAAGAGATGCAAGAGGAAGAGCGCTAAAAAGGAAAAGCGTAAAATATTACAGGTTGAGAAATAGGCAGATACCGTTGTCACTGGAGGACTCGGTGAAAGATGGCAATCCAGGAGCCCTCATGATCTGCTCCAGAAAGCAGTTACAATCGACTGCGGAACAGCTTCCTTTAATCCTCATGCATCGTTTCTTTCAAACCCAGCTTCTTCCTGCCCACAAAACAAATACACAGTCAAATCAACATGACAAATACATCGGTGTCATTTCAAGATGATTCCTCAAAGCCAGTTACTCCCAACAGCACACGCGTTACTAACACCAAGGATCACTACTCCTTCAGCAGCTGTTCAGAGTCCAGGCTGCTCCTAGGCTCTCAAGATCTCCCATCTCTGTGCTGTAAAAAAACTCCAAAATACTCAGCCTGGTGAGTGACTGGGGAGAGCTAGAGGGTCTTGGTATTTAATTTTCTTCAAGTAAATGTCTAAATGACAGAGCTTGTCTGTGTAGTGCCTTTACTCTGCTAGCTAACCAGTGTTTTCTGGGTTCCCATCTACAGCCCTTGTTATTCACCCTAGGTCCTGTGAATGCTCTGGAGAGTAGGTGAAGTTTGGCTTATCATTTATTCTTGTGCTGGCTCCACATGCCATTCCAGGAATGAACAGAGCAACAGGATCTGTTCTAGTAACAGTATGGAACAGCAGCAATAACAGGAAAGTATTGCAGCCGAGCAGGGGACCCACTGGCTAGATGTATGGATTCCATATTCCCTGAATTTCATGCAGCAGGTCACGCAAAATGATTCTGCTCCTCCTAAGAAGTCAGACCATTTGCTTGTAATTTGTGAGACTCTATCCTTCACCAGCAGTGAGCAGGCTCTAACATGTACTTACCTCTTCCCAAACCTTTCTCTCCTTGCATTAGTTCTCCCATACCTACCAGCAGGAGAATTAAAAACTAGAGCCAAGGGGTTGAGCAACAGCCAGCATTAAGCCCAAGTATGGCTGGAAATTTGTGAAAATCTACTCTACAATGGTATTTTCGTAATACAGAAAGGTACACAGGAAAAACCAATCCACACAAGTTTGTGAGTGCTGCTATGTTACCCACCAAAATCCATAGTGAGTTCTCCATCCACCCTGAGGTTCCTACAAGAATTAACCCTCAGAGAGTATCTTTTATATTCAGACAGTCAAACAAGTGTTTAACGAGGAGTAAAAGTAGAGTATCTTTTACATTCAGACATTCAAACAAGTGTTTAATGAGGAGTAAAAGTTTTACGAGTCTTAAATGATCACAGGCTCATACTTCTTTTCTTAACATAACCCAGAACAAACTATCACTGAAATGGCCTCTTAATCTTCATGCGATGTTATTTTAACTTTTAACACCGACAACTCAACATTAATTCTTACTTTCATTAAAAGAACCCAGACTGCTTCTAAAGCCATTGGGAAATTATGTGAGTAACATAATACTATTTATAATTGGATATTTTAGCTGGATAGACATGACTTTGTTCCAAAGGAGGTGCCTCAATTGCACATCTCTTGAGGATGACTCACACATTGTCTCTTGAAGGCATCCCATTCCAGGCAGCATTTGGAATGGAAAAATATGATTTGTTTAAAAATGTATATATAGAACTATCATCACGCGTATCAGGCGTAGAGGCTGTGACTTCCTTTGAATGATGATAGAATCCAACATCACTGTGAAGACAGTTCCGCTGTTTCCTAGTGTGCTGCTACAAAAACCTAAAATTACCACCCACCCACCCACCCCCCCGGTTTTCCCTACATGAGGGCAATCCTTTCTTCTCCTCTTTTGGTCTTTGAACAAGAGGCAATTCATTGGCTTATTCAAGCAGAAGGGTCTCAGGAATATCCCTTGTTCACCCCAGGAAAGTGGCAAAAAGCTGTGCATCGGAACTGCTCATACCAACTCCTTCTGTTGATGAAATCCAAGGTTTGTGTGCTTTCACTGGTAGGCGAGATGGCATAAACTTTGCTCAACTGCTATTGTTACACTCCTTTTCTGTACCTCAGTTTAGCTGTGGGTTAAAGCTCACAGGGACAAAAGTAATTCAGATAAACTCAGTCCCTGGCTTCACTGTTCCTACATTGTCCTCCTATATGTTCCTTCTTAAAAATAAAGAAATTAAAGCTACTAACTTACAAATTCCTGTTGAAAATAGTCATATTCAAAGAGTTTAAATACAGATTTTTTACTGGAAGGTCAGGTAGTGTTTATTATTTGGCTGAAAATAAATCTCTCAACTGCTGAAACCTTTAGTTGTGGAGAGACCGAAGCTGTCCGTAACACAAGGTGGCAGGTTTACCCATTGGATTGGACTTCTGCACAAACAGCTCTACTACTCCCTGATCCTGTGTCCAATTTGGAAGCTAACCTACTGTGAGCTTCAATCAGTTCAGACACTTAAACACATACTGCCTGAATTCCCCTACTTAGCAAGCGGATTTATTAGCACCGAGAGCCATCCCACATAGGAGCTGTTTGGGTGTAGGTAATCCTTTTTCTGCTAGGTGTCTCCCAAGAAAAGACTAGTGCTCAAGAGGAGGGGGCGACCCTTGCGGGGCCTCCGGTTGCTAGAACATGCCGAAGGGCAGAACGTGCTGGAAGAAGACAGTCAATATCCCATTGTACGTTGTCACTTTAAGGTTATGGTATTTCAAACTCATTGAAAAGGACGCCTGTTTAAGTCTTTATCAAGTTGGTGGTCAGTAGCTTTAAGCAATAAAATCAAGGGTACTTTCCTTATCACAATTCATTCCCCTGTGGACTTTGTAATTTTTAATCCTATGGTTATTTTGAACCTGCTACAAAATCTCCCTCGCTAGGGCTGCTTGATTTTTCCGCTCACGAGTGAGGAAGCCCAGGGCTATTGCAGTATCCAGCAGCTCCATAGCAGGTTCAGACTCCACTGGCCCAGCCCCAGGCAAGCTCCTGCAGGTCAGCTCCGGAGGGCAGCATCCAGTGCTACCGGCAGCTGACAAAGCCAACCCCAAATCCGTATCCTTCAGAGACAGGCTTGCCACATTCAGCTGCCCTACTGCTACGCTCCTACAACCCGTGCTGTAGCAGTTACTGAACTGGCTTGAAGACACATCAAATATTATTTTTTCCTTAAGGAAGGAGCAGAGAAGTGGGTTGGATTAGCAGTATTGTAGACAGACTAAATATTTATCGTTCTTCAAGGCATAAAAGCTAAATGAAGGAAAAGGTCTGGAATTAGTTCCAAACATTACCAAAACCCATGAGATGTATTCAGCCTACGGCAGATGTTAAGGACTTTGTGCAACGCCTCCTGCGGCAGATTTAACTTCATCCCACCCACTGGCCGGGGTCAGCCAAAGCGGGATCCAGGGAGTCCTCTGCTTTCCTTGTCTTGTTTGCTTGATCTGTTCCCCAAAGGAGATTGTTTTCGGAGTACTTACATGCATTTGACACAGTTGCCTCCCTTGGCTGGCTCCGGTGATAAATCATTCCACAATAAGCTAAACCAAAAAGTGCCTCGGTGAAAAAGGACCACTGCCTGACAAAAGGCACGTACCAACCCGGGCTGCCAGGATAAGCTGCGCTCGCTCCTTAACCCATCCCCTCCCAAGGCTCACCACTGAAATACAGGCCAGCTATATTACAACAATGCAATTAAATAGCATCGAATTCAGCTCTGGAGAATGCAGGAAGGCCACTTTCAAACATATTACATGTTGTCTCGCTGGAGGAACCTCCCTCATCCAAACCATCGGAGCCCTGTGAGCACGGGGCAGGCTGTGGCACCCTTAGCACCCTCGCCCAGGACCCCCGCCTGCTGCCCAGGGGCTGCAGCTCCTCTGTCACCTCACCTCCTCTGACGATCACTGCACCATCGGCAGGTCCTGTCACCACCTTGGCCCCGCTCGGATGTGGGGGACAGTGCCCTGCTCGCGAAGGGCAGTGCCATGCTGGGCTGGGGTCTCCCCGGCAGCCAGCTCCCTCCCGGGGCAGCCCCCCTCTTCTTGCTCCCCAACACAAACGTGCTGCTTTCAGATAAGCATTCCTGCTGTGGTGAACAGGCAGTGACAATTCAACAGTACTCACAGCAGTTATTTCGCTTTGCCACTTGGGGCTTCACTTGTAATTTCCTGATCCAGGTTTTCAAAGGAGACTTTAATCTTTAATGCAAAAAGTAAGCCAAAACAACCCCAAACTTACATCATGAATAAGCAAGTGAAGTATAGATCCATTTCAGTCTCTCTTCCCTCTCCTTTAAAGCTTTAGTGCAACTGACACATCCGTCAGAACAGACAATTTGGGATAACAGGGGATGTTGTAAGCCACAGGTCACAGCATGGTAGGAAAACGAGAGTCTCCCCTCCACCAGCTCTGAAGGCACAAGAGTAAAACTGGAGAGGAACAATTTCACTAAGAAAAAAGAAATCAAGCCATGTGAAAAGGGTACTTGGACTCTCGAAACAAGCAGTGAGAAAGCCTTAATTCAAGACCTTAAAACTCTCCAGGCCAAGAAATCAGAAGGACCTCTAGTAAACTGTTCAGGAGGGAGTATCCTGGAAATACTTCAAACATGAGGAAACTGTTCAGACGAAATTCTCCTCGTGCTCTGGCACAGCTTGGAGGGATTGACAAAAGGTGGGACCAGCAGTCCTTGCTTAGAAGAGGCCGCTGGCACCCAGTAAGAGCATGCTCCTAAGACGACCAGCAACAGTTAAAAACGTGCTAGTCAAAAGGAGAATATTGATTTCAGGAAGTCAAGTTCTCCCACTGCTCTTGGAAGTACAAGGAAATAAACGTTTGATCTCCTTAACGCGTACCGTAAGGCACCCTGGCGAATGTGGTGATAAGCCCGTTTTCTCCTTGAAGTTTATGCCTCCTGGGAGTATCAGTGCTACAGCTTGTCCTGGTGCTCCTTCTGGCATAACACAGTTAAAATTCCTGTATGTAGCTGTATGGCAAAAAAAAAAAAAAAAAAAAAAGAGGACTGGTCTGGGATAAATGAGGAACAGCCTTGAAGTTTTTTTAAAAAAAGAAAAAAATCCGGGATAAGTTAAGATGAAAAGAATCAGAAACATTACATTTTGGAAAGCGTTTTGCAACTTTGTTAGATAATATATCCGAGACCCACAGGCAGACTTCAAAAATTCAAACCTGCTGACAACCACTGTTTTAACATTATCCTCAACTAAGCATCTATTTTCATCTTTGATGTCGTATTTCCACCAATCCAGTAGTGCCTGACCTGAGGGCTCGTCACTGATCTTTTTGCTCTCCGCTGTGACACGCTGGCTCGTCTGTCTAACCCACCGAGTATGAATCGATCACAAACTCAAGAACTGCTGTTAAGAGCGCTGTCTTACATATGTGATTAAGGCCACATCTGGGCCATCTTTCATGCCGAATGCGTCCGCTCCTCCCCAGTCAATATACACACCGTCTGTTACCGATCCCAAGCCACGGGTTTCTGTCTGATTTCGCTGCTTCACCTGGGCTGTGGGCTGTACTCGCGACAGCAGCACTGCTTGCGCCCGTCACCCATCCACGCTGGCATAAGTAGAGGGCACACAGCTGGCCACTAAAGCCGACACAAGGCATTTGAGTCTTTCGCCACAGTACTGCCAGAAACAGGATTGCAATACTGCTAAGTGTCACAATAGCACTAAATCTTCCAGAGGGGATCACCGTGCTTATTGAAGGGAAGTGGCTTGGCGTGGGAAGGAGGGATTTCTCCTGATCTCCCTGGGAAGAGCATAGGGCTCCCTCGGTAGCCCTCCTTTCGTAGCAAAAGCTGCACTGCAAGTTGGCATGAGATGTTCTCCACGTCCAGCACAACTGGCCCCCTCTCTCTCACATTCCTACCGGGACCCACAACTCTCCCCAGCTTCCCCATCTTCCCAAACACGCACGTGTTGCCCACAAAAGACAGAGGCACGGCTGGCGAGAGGATGGGAAAGAAGGGAAAAGCCTGGCGAGCTGTGTTCCTTCATCTGAATGAAGAAAAGGCACAGGGAGATGGGTGAGTAGAACCAGGCTCAAGAGAACAAGACACAAAACTGGAATGATGGATGTATCCATATTGTGGCAGCAGTTTCCACACCGAGTTCGTTGTGACATAATGAGACATCACAAACATTCAGATTCAGAATTTCCACTTTGTTTCACTTTGTCAACTGTAAATAACCAAGAGACAGGTGAACTGTTGCCATTTATAGACAGTATATAACAAATCATTAATGTCAAGGGGAATTATTCTCACCCCAGTGCCACAGTGAGGAGCATTCCTCCTGCCCAAAGATGCACACGCAGCCCTGAGAGAAAAGGATGATGTAATCTAATTTTCAGACCCAGGCTAGCATAAAGAGCTGAACATGCCTGGTACCCTGTGCCTTTCTGAATCTGTACTGCAGAGCCCAGCCTTGCTGATCTTCTACATTGGAGCATGAATCACTCATTATTTCAGCTTCCTGATGGAAGCATCTCTACCACACTTTGCATTAAAGATTATTGGATTAAGCAAACAATGTGCACTAAAACATTTCAGGATATCCAGCTGTCTTGCACCAGCCTGTTTAGCAGCATTACTGGATGACTCAAAATGTAATTTGATACACTTTGGAAACCACAGTGGATAGGATATTGTTTGTGCCAGGCCAATGGTTTCCCTGTCAAACTCAGAAATAAAACGAGCTTTAGAGAAGAGGATAATCCTTTTCTATTTTTAATTTTAGCCTCAGTTTGTGAATCAAGGGATAAGATAGCATTAAACTGTTAATGTTTGTAAAGTGCTGTGAAAGTAACAGAGTGTTTAGAAGAGACACGGCACATTATGGTGCTTTCATTTGTATTAAATCTGTTACAAACTGCCTATTCATTTAAATGATTTGCATTTAATTGCTCAGATTTCACAAACAGCTGACTTCTTTCCAATCTTCACCTCAAAATCCTGAATAAGAGATTTTTGTCCCTGAGATTAGAGTGTTTTCTGCCACCCCTCCAAGATTCTGGTATCTTGGACTTGAAATCTAGGACCTCTGTACATTTGGGGTTTTTTTTATCTTGCATGTTCTCCCTGTGTGGCTTTAATTACACATGGCAGTGCCTGTTTGCACAAATATGTGTACACACACACATAAACGGTAGCTGGTTTTCATCAAAAAGGAATATAGAATCTCATCTCAGCTAAAATGATGTTTAATCTTAAAATAATTTAAATTTAATGTATATCTAGAACTCTTACATAGCATGCCAGCTCCTTGTTGGTGAGGCACCTGCTCTTACCTGCCTTGGTATCATGCTCTGCTCCCAGCTCACCATCCCTTTCAGAGCAGCCAGCCCTCACTGCTCCCTCACAAGCTGTTCATCTTGTACTGTGGCCTGAAGTAGTGAAAACGTCGTGAAGAAACTGGTCTTGTGATATGTTGCCTGTTATGGAGTACAGAGATGCCTTGCATCACAGGTCACCCTCAGTTTGAAGTGCCACTGAGGCTGCCCACAGGATTTGGTACGGCTGACCCCCCATTTAAGCCCAATCTGGATATGGACATCACGTTAGCTGCCTGCCTGTGTTACAGGCACCTCCCTGGACATCTCCTCTAATGCGATGACTAACGCTACAGGACTATGCTACTAGTGCTACTACGCTCTATGACTAATACTTTATTCTAATGCTAATCCTTAGGTCAAGTAACCCTGCCCACCCCAGGGACAGCGCAGTACAAAGGAAGGCAGACATGAGTGGTGTCAGTGTACTGAAGTGCTCGTGTGGTGTCTATCAGTGTAACAGGAGCCAGCAGTAAAGTCTCTGCTCAAAAGCAGCTCCCCAGAGAAAGGAGGGCGAGATCCCTGCTTTTAGCTTTCCACACCACAGCTCTTACCAGCAAAGGAGCCGATCCGGGACTCCACAAGCTGAACACCGTAACTTGGCCAACTGAGCTCCCGGGACAGGGGAATGCACTCAGGGCCCAACACCGCTATTTTTGCGCATCTCACACATAAAGCAGGCATCTTAGGATTGCTTTCGACCTGAAGTTAAAACTCTACAGGTAAAATCTTTGCACCATGAAATCTGAAGTCAGCCAGATGTACATTCCCAGTTCTCTCAGGCTATTACTGTGGCAGGACAGGTGCCGATGTCTCAGTTTTATGTAAGTCAAGCGGTAGCTGTGACTGTTTCAATGAAATAAAGGATAAATGTGGTAAAATTCTTACTACTGCCATGGAGTAAGAAGTGTTAGATGGCAGAAGGACAGAACATCAGCGAGTACAATGTCGGTCTCACTAAGGCTTACCATAAGGTACCCGGTATGAGGAACAAAACCGCTCGTTCCTGTCATTAAGGAAACAAAGCCTCCCTGTATCCCACACGCAAATCTCTCTCCCTTCAAGTCACGGCGTTAAGCTGTTCAGCTCCTTGTTATTTTTGGAATTAACACCGGAAACATCCTAGAAACACGCCAGCAGCGGATCTACACCAAAGCGCAGCTTTGGCTGTCGCCACCCTATTCAAAACACGGGGATGGAACCACCAAACATTCCGCCCAGCGCGTGATTTCTGGCAGAAGGGCGGAAGCAGCCGCCGAGAGAGGGGAGTGGTCGCCTTCAGGCGGGAGCTGACGGGCTCGCGGTACCCTCTCGCCCCTCGCTCACACACACGCGGGCAGCGAAGGCCCCGCCAGCCCCTCGGACAGCGCAGCTTCAACCCACACACCGCCCGGACGCGGCACGCTCTCTAAAAACACGCCCAGGCCCGGGCCCTCGGCGCGACCCGTCACTGCCAGGGCTCGGGGGCCCCGCGGAAGAATCCCCGCAGCAGCGCGCGCGCGCGCGCCTCTCCACCCGCCGCGTGACGCCACCAAGCCCCTCCGCTCTTTGTTTATCCCGCGTGGGGGCCGCGCGCCGGCTGATGCCGTCAGCGCGCCTCGTTCCGCCCCGCCCCGCCCCGTCCCGGAGGGCGCTTCCGCCGCGGCCGGCGTCGCTCCGGTGCTGGCGGCGCGGCTGCTGCTTGCGCGCTCCCCGGCGCCGCGCGTCGGTGCTCGCCGCCCGGCAGCTGGCGGGCCGCCGGTGTCCGCGGCGGTGAGGGCGGGGGAGCATGGCCGCCCCCGGGTCGGAGAAGAGCAGCAAGAAGAAGACGGAGAAGAAGCTGGCGGCCCGCGAGGAGGCGAAGCTGCTGGCGAGCTTCATGGGGGTGATGAACACCATGCGCAAGCAGGTACGGCGCCGGGGGCGGCCGCGGGGGCTGGGGCGGCCAGCCGCTTGTCGCCCGGCTCCGCCGCAGTGATAAGGCTCCCGCGGAGCCGAGCGGAGAGGCGCTGGCCGGGGCTGCCGGCCGGGGCGGTCGGTGCGGGCCTGCGGGCAGAGCCCGCCTCCCCGGGGAAGGTTTGCCTGGGTTTCTCCGTCCCCTGAGCCTGCCGGCAGGGAGTCCCGGGGGGACGGTACCGCCGCGGCCAGCCGGAACGCGGAGCCAGCCGCGCCGGTGCGAAGGGTAACGCTGGCGCACGGGCTGCGGGCGTAGCCGGGAGGGGCTCACCTGCGGGGGCGTGCGGTTGGTGCCGAAGGTGGAGGCGCGGTGGGTCTGCGTTGTCATCTCAGAGTGTCGTGCCTGCGGCAGTTCTGTCCCGTGCTCAGGACGCAAGTTAAACTTAAGTTGATCGCCGAGTTGCTCCAGTGGGAGTATTCACAGAGCCCTTGTCGGGCAGAAGTCTGAGGGGAGAGAAAAGAGGTTGAAGCTGAAGTTCCACCCGGAACTCTCCTCTGGACTAATCGGCCGTGTTACCCCAGTGACCGGTGCCAGTGCAGGGAAGCTGCGGCGGGAGGAGAGGGGTGGCTGGACCCGTGGCTCGGTTTCACAGGCAGCACTTCTTGTGCTCCATGCCGGATACATCTGGCCTTCTCGCTGAGCAGCCAGTGGTAGCCAGGGGCGCTGGTGGCCTCATCTTCACAAATTCTGACCTTTTGGGCAGACTGCATTCCTAGATCAATGGTGTAGTGGCTATTAAAGTGGACTTTTCTGTTTGCCAACAGAGCGAGAGTGGTAACCAAAATGCTAACTATACAAGTGGATTTCGGTTAAGCTGTCTAAACTGAAAGAAATTCTGATTTTTATTTCCCTCCTTAAGAAGCTCAGGACTCTGGTACAAGAGCAGAAGGAGGATCTGTAGAACTCTTGGCATATGAAGAAACCTTTCCCCTTGGAGGAGGAGCAGGCTTGATTGTGATACTGCGGTGCAGTGATACGGAGCCAGAGTTAAAGCTGACTCTGAAGCCAGCTGTTGAAGAACAGCTGGGGGCTTTGCACTTGGCACTGCCGTGTGTTGTACCTTCTAGGGTTTAGCTGCTTGTCTCACGGTGTCAGCCTTGCCAAAGGCTCCGTCCAGCTTTCAGTGATGCCTTCAACAGTCTGGGTCCTGGCCTAGCAGCTGACACCAGTGTTGCTTCTGCTTTTCTCTGGCACTTCAGCCCTGTTCTTCTGTCGTTAACACAGTCAGTTGTGTTGAAATGACTTACGCAAACGAATTGCCGTTCAGGAATTAAGACTAAAATCTGTGATCTACTTCGATGTAGGCTCTGTTTCTGTTCTAACTGGGTAAACATATTGCAAGGTGTAGCTCATGACTGTTTAGCACATAGCTGTCATTGTTGATAAGGGGATGCTGGATGCTGTTATTTGTAAGTGGATAGAGGAAATGTTGTCCTCTTAGATGTATGTATGGCCCCTAGCACAGGGAAATCAGTGCTTTACTGTGCCACTGCTCCAGCATATGGCACTGTGTTGTTCTGTGTAAGTGCAAACAAGTTACTCGAAACAGGGAGAAAGGGGATCAGGATTAAATGCTGTGAAATCTGTGTGTAATTCTGCTTCAGATTTCAAAATCTGTTAAGCCGGGGGAGATGTAACTCTGAATTTTGCCTGCTATCAGAGTTTCTAGGAAACTTCTGACTTCAGATGGTGAGTTTGCGTATCCCACCCAGGGCTGACTGCTCCAGAAATTCTTGCACAGTTCATAACACTCATGCTTCTTTGTTCTAAGAGGAGTTAGAAAACGTTGATTATAAGAGGAGGTTAACTATTACTGGAGGGGCAGGGGGAGGTGTGATTTATATAGGACAAAAGTAGGAAATGGGCAGGAGCCGGAGGAAAATGTGCAGCTGATTAGCTGTGCTAAAGTTTAAGAGAATTTATAGGCAGATCTTTCTTCTTGTATTTTAAGTCAAGAGCTATGCTGTGGTTATAAAACCTAAAAATTTCCTGTGATGGAAATAACAACATGCATGTGGACCACGAGCTATTTATACGTATCAGTTTAATGCTGTAGGAAAATAGACCAATTGGAAAGTACAGCTGATTTTTAGAGAGGCTGTTTTTTATGTGAGCTGGGATCTAGAGACAGCCTCCACCAGTACGGGAGTTTACTCTAAGCTAAGGACATACCTGCACGTAGCACTGTTAAGATGGGGGCAGGTATGTTTAGAGCACAGAGAACTTCTTGCTCATCTCCAGCGTGAGACGGCCCACATCTTTGTGGGTTTGACAGAGCTATTTGACTGCATGTGCATAAATCCTGTGTTGCAACTTTGCAGCTGAGTGGGGGTGAGCCGAGAGTGAAGTAATCAAGAGTGAAGCTGGGACAGAGTTGCCAGGTGTTGCTGAACCTGCTGTTTGGAAGATGAAACACCCTAATGCAAGCTCACGCTCGGGTGTGCCCTTTGGTTGAGGTAACGCCAGTCACCTTTCACCTCATTGAGGCGACTCAGTGACACCAGTGCGTCCTTCTAGAAAGATGTGCAGAAATCCTCAAAGATCATAAGTAGACACGGAACAGTCGCACCCAGAAACATCCCAGAGAGAGAAGCTGATACGATGGCCTGTTTTGGTTGACGGATATTTCTTCCCACACCCACAGAGGCATTAGAATAGCCGAGCTGAGGCACTAAGTGCATCTTAGAAATGCAGCGTGGAGTTCAAGTCTTGGCAGAGCTTGGCCATGGGATTTTATGGTGTCTTGTACTGCTAGTTTCCGATGCTTGTATTGAACCAGATGTGCTACGAATTTCAGCTTTAAAGGATTTCCTCTGAAACTTTTCTCAAATGCTCTTTTTTTGGGCGGTTGTTTCAATCCTAAATGGTTAAAGCTACAGAGGCACAATGGAAGCTGTATGTAACCCTCCCATCTAACATCTAATTCAAACTTTTTTTAATGTATTATTTATATTTTGCCCAGTGCATGCTTCTGAGTGTCCTTTCCTTCAGGAAACTAAAAAAAAAAAAAAAAAAGGTTTATCTGAAGGGGCTGTCTATATGGATTATCAGCCTTGTTAGGTGTGCCCTAGATAGTAGTGTCTGTACATGGAAAACATTCTCACACTGTTGTAAGCAAGTATGTACTTCCCACAGCAGAAATGCTCTTTTCTGGGGTTAGTAATGGGGTAGGTGTAGGTAGGTGTTTCTGAAAGTTGTTCTGTGAAGTTAAGGTTGTAGTCAAAAATTAATTCCTGTTTTTAGGAAGCAGTGCTGCTCAGTTTTTCTTTATTAAGAAAGAGGATGTTTTATCAACTGTCGTATGGTGTGTATTTATTTTAGTCAATATGTTCTTAGAAAGGATATAATTTGAGAATTTACTAGAATTGTATGCTTTTACCCCAATCCCTTACTCTCCTCTAGTGTCTCCTGACAACTTCTGTGAGTGCTGTCGCTTTCCTTTCTCCTTCTAGTGCATGACGGTTCACATGTAGGGGAGAAACTAACTGCACACACAGAGATAGCAAACAAATGAGAAATAAACATTGGTTTTGGTCTGGAAGTTAGTTGCTCATTAGGTGTGACCAGTCAAACCCTTCCACAGAAGTGATATTCTTAAGAAAAACATATCCCAAAAATGTTCCTTTGCATGCAGTGAACTTGTTCATCACTTTGACGCTGGTTGGGCAGTATGATGGCAGTCCTCAGATACGAGTATCCCATGAGGGTGTTTTGAAAATAACAGGTGAGTAAAGAGAGACACTGATGGATGAAGAAGGTGTAATGTGAATGCAGCCCCTGCTAGGTGCTGTAGAGCCTACGTTATTGGAGGCTGATGTAAATGTCACAGGAAAAACTTCAAATAGAGTTCATGTTACTTGGGACCATCCTTAGGATACAAGCTCATGGGTAAACTAGTTCTCACTTGGACTTTCAGAAAATATTTTTATTGCATAATATTTTCAAGTTTTGTGGATTAAGAAAGCAATTAATTTCCATAAGCTGTTTTTAAAGAAATATTAAAAGAATTTTTTTAAATGCTGATCTTTTTTATCTCTTTTTTTTCCCCTCTGATTTAGAAAACTTTATGTGATGTCATTCTTATGGTTCAAGAAAGAAAGATCCCAGCTCACCGTGTTGTGCTTGCATCAGCCAGTCACTTTTTTAACTTGATGTTTACTAGTAAGTCTCTTCAAAATTGATTATAAGCTTTTGTGATGATATCCTGTTAGACTTGTGGCTGACAAGCTGTTTATTTAATGAAAGTGATTGATTTCAGGGATAAGTATAAAGGAAGATTTCCTCATTTTGTATCCTTCTTCCATTCATGTCTGTTCACCCTCCCCCTCAATTTCCCTTTAACTCTTTCGACCAAGTCAAGTGTTACTTCATATCTAGACTTTCTTGTTAATTGGGGCTCATACACTGTATTAGAGTTGGTCTCCCTCTCTTAACCTGAAAATCAGGAGTTTTTACTCTTGTGAAAATTTGTTTGCCCCGTTGCTTCCCACCGTTAGGCACTTCCACATAGAAAATGGGCTTTCGGAAGTGTAAATATTCTTGCATTTATGCTATCCTTATAAATTCAATTGCATATACTATCTTACTTTTATATGTCTTATCCATGAGATGTAAGATTACCGTGCTATAAAACAGACGTTAAAGTTGAATAGAAGTAAAGTAACTGTGCCGTCCTACTGATAATCAGCTTGTGACCGGCTGTGGGCAAACTTGGTGCTGTGTCTGGACATGGGCAGCTTGGAGCTGTCCCTATTGTTATCAGCTTGAATGTGGAAAAAGCGCTTGATAGTGCAGCATGTGCTTCCTGGTTTTGGGAATGCAAACTTGGCAGTCCGAACACCGGTCAACAGCATCTATGACCTCTTCTATTTAATACAGTTTATCATAATTTACATAATAGGAGCATGCGCACGCACCAGTTATCTTGTTTGTCCCACTGCCTCCTTTTTTCCCCTGACTGGTATTAGTAATCCTGGGAAAACAGCAATCAACTGCACGCAGTTTTTAGCAGGTTCCCACTTTAAATAATCACGTTATTTTTTACTGTTTGCAAAATGTACAATAGAGTGGCTTACTAATGCAGTTTTTTTAATCTATTTGCAGCAAATATGCTTGAATCGAAGTCCTTTGAAGTGGAGCTAAAAGATGCAGAACCTGACATCATTGAACAGCTCGTGGAGTTTGCTTATACAGCAAGGTAGTTTTGTTACTTAAAGCTGACATGTTTTCTAGGAAGCCTGCCAGTTGTAAATGATAAAATCTTAATGCTTTTATGATTCATCAGTTTTGCTACCATTACAATTCTTTACTTTGTTTAAAGCCTGATGTGACTAGGCCTTCTATCCTTTTCCTTTTTCCTTTTTATTGAATCAGTAGAAAGCCCTACAGAGTAAAACGTGGTAGTTGTCTCCAGAAAGTGATTCAAAGCACTTCAGAGTTCAGTATTGGAGTCAAATGATACTTCCCACTGTACTGAAATTCAGGCCCGTATTGATATCAGCAGGGTTTCTCTTGATGGCTATGGTAGCTCTCACACAGAACCATTTCCAGGAGTTACACCTTCATTGCAGGACAGGCAGGTTGGATAACTCTTCCGTGAACAGCATTTCCTTCCTGTCTGGGGTGTCCAGGCATGTGGGGTTTTGTGGTTTGTTTTTTTTTAACAGAGCTTGTGCAGATGTCTAGGACTGTAAACAGTACTTGTTAATGCACTCTCATGACCAATGGATGGCAGGCTTTTCATCTTTGTACTAATGGGATTAACTCTCCTTGGGAAGGCTTTCTCCTTTGTTTGAGAGGAATCTTGTTATTCCATCAGTGGTGAGAGGCAGACAGTGTCAGCAACCCAGCCATATGGTTTCCTCCCCTCGTGCCCAAGCCCTTGTCTGTGGGCTCTACCTTCTCTTGAAGCGGTGCCAGGCTGGTAGTTCTGCTTCTGCAGTCTTGGCAATGGGTTTAGAGACTTTGCTGGTGCCTGTTTGGGAGTAGGAGACTGTCAGAAAAAAGGTTCTGTCCACTTTCTGGTTTGTGTGAGTGGCTAATCACACAAGCCAGAGCAATAGGGTGTACTGCAGAGGGCCTGTGGTAAAGGCTTATTCTTCAGGATCCAGGGCTGTTTACTCTTTGCCCTTCCTCACTAAAGTAGAGCAAGTGAAGGCAATTTGAAAAGATCTTGAAGGGAGGTTCTGTCTTCAGACTGTGTGTGAAAGATTCTTGGGCCAATAGGAGAGCAATAATTTCACCATTTATGTGAATTGGTGTCAGTTGCGCTTTTTTTACTACAACGAAGTAGGTAATTTTAGTGATGCTAATCTTACACCTTCTGTTTTGCAGAATCTCTGTTAACAGCAATAATGTCCAGTCTTTACTAGATGCAGCGAACCAATATCAAATTGAACCTGTGAAAAAAATGTGTGTGGACTTCTTAAAAGAACAAGTTGATGCTTCCAATTGCCTTGGTAAGAGAAATGCAGGCTGAAGTTTACTCTTTATTTTGTCTTTTCTGTTCTTGAAAAATAGGTAGTATTTTCTAAAAGGCAGTAATATTTGGCTAAATCTAGGCATGTAAAAATAATTTTGCTTTCAGTCTGAACTGTTGTCCCTTGCTGTAGACAAAACAACCTGCCAGGTGGCTTTGCCAGTATCAGGGTCCACTGACAGTGCTTGGTCTCATCCCAGCTTGGCAGCACCCTGGAGCTTCTTGTTTGTTAGAGAACCACAGCTGTTCAGTAAGGTGGAGCTTTCGGCTGTTGTTACTGTACTTGGAGACAGAATGTGACAGTTGTAAATTCTACAAAACCTGTGTGTCTTCTAAAAGTATGAACAGCGTAGGCTTAAGTTACTTTGGGTTTTAGTTGTGTTTAATTTTGACTGAAATCTGAGTGTCACCTGCACAGGTTTGATATTAAATATGTTCTTACGTGGTTTAACCCCAGTTGGTAACCAGCCACCACCAATGCAGCCACTCGCTCACCCTCCCACCCCAGTGGGATAGGGGAGAGAATCGGAAGGGCAAAAGTAGGGAAGTTTGTGGGTTGAGATAAAACCAGTTTGATTAAAATTATTATTAAAAAAAAAAAAGACAATAATAAATAATACAAAACGAGAAAGAAGCTAAACCCAGGAAAAACAAGTGATGCTGCTGACCAACGCTCATGATGTCACATGGTATGGAATGCCCCTTTGGCCAGTTTGGGCCAGCTGTGCTTCCTCCCAGCTTCTTGTGCCCCTCCTTGCTGGCAGAGCATAGGAAGCTGACAATTCCATGACTTAGTGTAAGCACTGTTTAGCAACAACCAAATCATCAGTGTGTTATCACACTATCCTCATGCTAAATCCAAACCATGGCTCTATACCAGCTACTAGAAGGAAAATTAACTGTCCCAGCCAAAACCAGAACAGGTATGTAGCACTAATGCGAACTCAGTGTTACAGAAAAGGTAAACAAGAAGCAGAACTAAATGCTTTATCATGCCTAAGATTTAGTGCGCTTAATCGGAGATTAAAGATGAACTTGTCAATAAGAAACCCTACTAACATTCGTTGTGTAATTCTCTTAGTAACTTCTTAATCATGTTATAGATGTGTTTAATATCAATAGGAATGTTTTGTAGAGCATCTGAATTATACTGATTCAGCTGAACTTTGGTGCAGTACAGCCGTGGCTCTGAAACCACCGCTGGACGAAAGGCTTTACCTTTTAAAGAAAATGCCACATAGTCGTGCTTTGAGGCATATTCCCTCTTCTGGTTTCTGTTAACTAGAAACCTAATTATGGTCTGTAGCAAAGTATGCAAGTGTTAATTTATAGCAAAAAAGAGATAAAGATTAAATCAATTTTTCTTCAAAGGATTGTTTAAAAGTTGAAATGTGTTCTGTGCAGACTCATAGGCAAGTCCATAGTTCATTTAAGAGAGTGTATTTAAAAGAAACCATAGCTTATTTTGAATCTCATGAAATTTTGTCAAGAGGTCATACACACGGATTTTTGTCTTTCTAGTTTGCATTTTACTGCTTCGAGCAGCTCAGGCTAGTTGCAGCTCATGGGTTGATGAGTTGCTTCTACTCCACTTGCCATCTCCTCCTCCATAGAAGGAGGAGGAAGACTGTAGCATGATGAGGAAAAGTTGCTGCTGAAAAGCTCTTGTGCTTATCTGTGCTAATGGGAAGGTTGAAAACGGTGCTTCTCATAGCAGTTGTTATTTACACCTTTATGCCAAACTTCTGCCCTTGCGGCAGCACCCACCTGGCTGGTTTTGTGTTAGTCTGCAGCTGGCTGGGCTACTGGCATAGGGAAGTCCCAGTTCACTGTGACTTGAAGGAAATGGGGCTTGGTTGGTGACTGCTGCTGCACGAGCAGGTCGGGGAGGCCGTAGAACCTGGATCCAGTTTGTCAGGATGTTCTGGTTAGGTTTTGTGATATGGCTCAGACCTGGTTAAGGTCTTGTTGTCTGCTAATGGGGAAAGAACCAGTGAGGAAATAGTGCTGGAGAGAGAGTTAATAGAGCAAGTGCTGCAGGTCTGACTCCAGTTAGTTCAGCAGGGACAGGGGTCAGAAGCTTGTGCTTATCTGAGCTCATCTGTAACTCAGACAAACTGTGATAGAATGTGTTAAATATTTATTGACACGCTTTTTTTTCCTTTAACTGGGGTTGTGAGTAACAGTGAAATTATGGTAATATAATTCTATTTTAATATATCAAAGGTAATTGCAGTTCAAGTTTGGGAAGGTTTTTTAACTTCTCCTTCATAGGTATAAGCGTGCTAGCAGAGTGCCTCGACTGTCCAGAACTGAAAGCCACTGCAGATGACTTTATCCATCAGCATTTCACTGAGGTTTACAAGACAGACGAGTTTCTTCAGCTTGATGTTAAACGTGTGACGCATCTCTTGAACCAAGATACGTTGACAGTGAGGGCAGAAGACCAGGTGAGATCCCTGTTTCATACCACCTGAGAGCATTGACCTTTGCTGTCTTTTTTGAAGCAAGAACTGGTTTAAAGTATCTCACTTCTCATGTTCTTACGCTACATGATGCACACAGCGCTTGCTAAGCTGCGTAATAAAAGGTGTATCCTAGCGTATTCAAAAGCAAACGTTAATGAGTATTCACATTTCGAGTGTGGTTATTAGATGTTGTTTGTGTTGGCAAACTAGAAAGAAGTCATAAAGGGAGTAAGCAAAACAGTTTCTGTTGTCAAGATAGCTGTAGGGCTTCAGATTCCATAGTGTGTGAGCTGAATGAAGTTTGTAGTGTAGCAGTTGCTCCCAGATCGGGGTTCATGTGCTATTGATGAAAGTGATTGACTTCAGAGTGGTTAAGCAAACTGCACCTTAATGACTGTGTGTCTCCACCTGAGTGTGGTAGAGACCTGCTTCAGAAAGGAGTTGCTTCTGGTGGAAATTTATGCGTACACGAATTAAGCTTGGGGAACTGAGGGACTTGGAAGCAAGATGAACACAACACTGTGAGCTAGATGTATTGACAGTGATGGATTGATGGAAGGCCCTTACAAACAAGTTTAGGTGGCTGAAAGGAGCCTGGAGTTTCACTCAACTAAAAGTTGTAACCAGTGGTAGAAATTATATTCACATATGTTCCACTTGGAAAACTTCATTCAGCTTATAGCAGAGCCCTGAATGCTTGTTCTTCCTACTGCAGGAAAATCGGAAGAGTATAGGTAAAGAGGTGGTTGCAGGATGGTTGTAGCTGTGAGGTACTTCTTGTAGCTTCTCAGTCAAATCTGTTGAAACCATACTGAAATCTTGCTGTTCTTACTATGCTGTTCTGGTGCTTGAACTGGGTCACGTAAGTTTGTTTGGGTATGTCATCGTGATTCATACCTCTGAAATGCAACATCCACTCAGACACGGATGTTTTCCTGACTGTGAAGTTCAGCTTTCACGGAATTAATGCGTTTTCTTCAGTGTGTCCGTTGCAGTGAAAAGCTTCAATGAAAATAAGAATTACTAAGAGTGGGAGATAATACCAGATGACTGGAATATGATCACTGCTTAGTCTTAAGTATAAATGAGAGTTATGTCACAGTTCAACATTCTTGCCGCGTGCTGGGAATAGTGCAAGGCACACGGTACCATTCTCAAAGCTGGAAGTGGTGTTTAGCTTGCAGCCAAAATGGCACTTCAGAATTTACATTCTTGAAGTTCTGTTGATAAGGTAGGATGGCATGCTTTAACTTGGCAGCAGCGATAGGAATTCTGTGTAGGCAGCATGGCATCGTTAGAATTCCTTCAGGAAAGTGGCAGTGTGCAGTATGAAACGGTACAAGTTTGTCAGTGATAACTGAAGGAATCTCATTTCTCAGGAGTGAGAATATTTACACTGTACCATATTTACACTTGGCAAAATACGGAAGGCAGATTTAATTCCTAGCTGTCCTATTTTTCTTGTAGGCAAGTTGGGCTTTTTTGACGAAGGGATACAGTATTACTGTCCCAGTCATTCTGTTGAATTTCCTTAGCTGATGGATTTGAGTCTTCAATATTTTTATTTCTTTACTCTCCCTTGCTCCCTGGTCATTTTTGCAGGATTATAGCTGAGGAGGTTTAGCAGTCCTTTTGAATAACTCCAATTCTGCTATTTATTGGCTTTCCACATTATATCTCAGTCACTGCTGATCCCTGTGATCGGTTTCAGCTGTAAGAGTAGGCACTGACTGTGCTATCACTGTAACAAAGTTAGGCTGGCACTTCAGAGTCAGCACTGGTAGATAAACTTGCAGTGTCTGAGAGGAGTACTGTAGTATTTTAGTACATAGGTATATTGGATTTTTGTTTCACTTCATCCTGTCCCAGAGGACAATCATAAATACAGCAGATTTCTTGGCTACCTTCCCTGCCCCCAAAGAAAACCTATTATCTTTTCCTGAAAAGAAGAGCTAGAGAGGAGGCGCCCTGAATGGTAAAGTTACAGCAGTCTGCAGCCAAAAGCTTTTACTTACAGGGTCCTCCAAGACACAACAATCGCAATATATTTGGATCCTCAACACTGTGATTTGGTAAAAGACGCAGTTTCAGTTCAGGAGACTATACCAAGTAAAAGCTCTTTCAGCGTTTCTGGTTAAATATTACCTGCGCTGTGACACGGAACTCAAAGCATGTTAGTCTTAACCCAGTACAGGGCTTACCCACTGTCCTGGTTTTGGCTGGGACAAAGTTAATTTTCCTTCTGGTAGCTGGTATAGAGCTGTGGTTTGGATTTAGCATGAGAATAATATGATAACACACTGATTTGGTTGTTGCTAAGCAGTGCTTATACAAGGTCAAGGACTTTTCGGTTTGTCATGCTCTACTGTCTGAGAAAGCTGGAGATGCAGAAGAAGCTGGGAGAGGGCACGGCCGGGGCAGCTGACTCAAACTGCCCAAAGGGGTATTCTGTACCACAGGGTGCTCAGTATATAAACTAAGGGAAAGCTGGCAGGGGGAAACACTGCTTGGGGACCAGCTGGGTATTGCTTGGCGGATGGTGAGCAATTGCGTTGTGCATCACTTGTATATTCTTGTATTCATGTTATTTCTACTACTATTTATTTCAGTTATTAAACTGTTATTTTCTCAACCCATGAGTTTTTTCACTTTTTTTACTCTTCCAATTCTCTCCTCCATCCCTCTAAGGGGGGGAGCGAGCGAGCGGCTGTGTGGCACTTAGCTGCCAATTGAATTAAACCACAACACCCACATAAATGTGAATTGCATGCTTCCCATTCGGAGGAGAAAAGGCTAAACAGCAGACGTAGTGGAGTGTTTTTAAAGTTTGTAGATGGGTTTTATTCCATGGTTGTGCATATTTTTTTTTACTTCATGTCTAAACACTGTTGTTCTTGGGGTTTGGTTCTCTTTTTGGTGGTTGGTTTGGGTTTTTTGGAAGATGGTGATGGATCCCCACACACTAAAATGTTAATATGAGTTAACCTCCAACAGGCAAAAGAATCAATTTGGAGCATTAAAGCTTATTTATTTGTCTGACTGTGTGGTGATATACCTTATCCTTTTCTTTCTTTCTCTCTTAAGGTTTATGATGCAGCAGTCAGATGGCTGAAGTACGATGAGCCAAATCGCCAGCCATACATGGTTGATATTCTTGCTAAAGTCCGGTTTCCTCTTATATCAAAGAACTTCTTAAGTAAAACAGTTCAGGCTGAACCACTTATTCAGGATAACCCAGAATGCCTTAAAATGGTGATCAGTAAGTTGACCTCTAGCTGAAATCTTTAATGTTCCCTGTAATTAAAAAAAAAATGCCGTGGAGTTTCTGAATATTGTTTGCTTTAAAATGCTCTGACAACACTTTCACATTAAATTCATCTGACTGTTCCCTCTAGGATGCTGCGTTTAGTTGAAGTTGGATAAGCAGATTATCACGTAAATAAAACCCAGTTTATGTAACAGAGTGTGACTTTCATTTCTTTCTCCTAGCAAATGACATGAACTCCATGATGAGTAATGGAATGGAGATTTTGCCAGTGAGTCGTTAGGGTCATGTGAAGTGTTAGTGTGCCTTTGGGACAGGCTAGTAACTTGAATACTGTTCATGTTTATATGTGAATTAATAAAAAATATTTCCTGTCAAAATTTTGAATGGTATAAAGCTTCTGTAAGCAAATCAGGATCTTAAGCATATATATGTTGCTGTTTTCATCTCTAATATATACTGACCGTTGAGCCTACAGGCTGTTGCATTTTCAGGGTGCAGGCGAGACGGGAAATAAACTTCCCTTTTATTTTTAGACACCATTTGCTAAATTTTATGTTTGAAAGAAAAGCCTAGATGTTGATAAATATTCTAGAAAGATTTCTTTAAGATTTTTTGTAGTGGTTAACTAGTTAGCTTCATGGTAGTGTAGATCTAAAATACAGTATGCAACTGTTTTGAATCTCGCTCATTGACTGAAGGAATTGACCTGTATGTTGGTAAGTATTTGCTGACCATGAAGATCTCGGTCATACTTCTTGTGTGACATGGAGTTGGGTGCGTTATTTAAGAAACAAGGATTTTTGTTTGTTTGGTTTTAGTGGCTTTTAACGTCACTAATATTTTTTGCATTCTTTGGAATGTTTCTTAGGAGTGCTTATTTTCCTATACAAATTGTATCTTAATATTTTGCATTGTCAGGCTAAGAACCAAAGGGAATGGTCTTAATGAGGCACAATGTGCTAGAGAAGCTTTCCTTATTAATCAGAAACAGGGAGGTAATGAAGCAGGCATGGTTGACTCCTCATTGCATTCAAGTCCCTTCTTCTAATGTTAGTGTTGTCCTCTTTAGGGTCCCAGTTCTGCTGTCCCTTTACTTTGGGTTTCCTTCCTTTTGCCTGTTTCAACATGCCCAGCTTATTGCTTGTTAGTATATGCCAATTTATGGATCAGCTCATTTAGCCAATAACGCGAGTCCATGTCCTGTTTCACATGGAGCAGGCAATTTGAAATAGGGTATAAATCTGGATGTATGTCCTCATCCTCGTGTGCTGCTGTGCATTCTTCCCTTTTAAATCAAAGCTGTATAGGTGTAATGTGGAACGTTGGTTTCCCACTTTTCCCTCCCTTCCCTCTCCTCCCCATCCCTGCTGCTGAACCGTCTTTTCCCACGTAGAAGCTACGGTGGATCTGCAAACAGTTGTTGTCTTCCTTCCAGGTGGGATGCGATACCATCTCCTTTCCCCAGAAGACAGAGAAGAGTTAGTGGAAGGTACGCGGCCGAGAAGAAAAAAGCACGATTATCGCATTGCTTTGTTTGGAGGCTCGCAGCCCCAGTCCTGCAGATATTTTAATCCAAAGGTAATCGTTACCTCAGAATGCATTAAGATTCACTGTTTGTAACCTTATGTGTTTTATTTGCTTATGGTATTAACTAAGACGTAATGATCTCCAGAACGGTGTTAGGAAGGATGTATTCCCTGCCTCTTGGGTATAGAGTTGGAAGAGTATGGTTACTGAGGTATCTTTGAATCTGTGTACCTAGATGTAATACTTGATTTTGAATAGAATGGTTATTGTGTGTGTTTATTGGCAATGTTAGATATGGAGCTCTGATAAATCAGAGTTGAGAATTGATTGGTATGTGCATCCCACAGCTGGAAAGAAATAAAAGGTCACTGAACCATCAAGCAGCCGGTTAGGAATACATGGAAAGCCGTATGCATGTGCATGCATGTATGTGTTCAGAGATTAACTCAAAGCAATGTCTTTTTAGTACAAGTTAAATTATTGGCTTGTATGTTAGCGTAGAACCCAGTTTTAGAGCACAAGGTGGTTTTTCAGTGCATTTATTATAAATATGCATCCACTTCTAACTCCCAATGGTTCACAATCTTGTTTGTTCTTAAGAGACTATAAGGAGAAGTGGGAGCCAAGTATGCTGTAAGTGGAAGAGAGGGAGTTTCTACAGCAAAAGACTTAGATGGCTAATTTAGAGCAAGCAAGCTTTGCCTGAAATTTGTTTCCCTGTTCCCTGAATAAAAGCGAGCCACAGGAATGGTGTGTATTTTAGCTATGCAGACCAGATGGACTACAGAAATATCAGCTGCATGCAAAAGGATTATCCGTACTCGACCAGGCATGCACATGCAGTAACACAGGAAAAACAAGTTGCAGTGTGAACATCAGGGCTCTCTAAGTTATGAGATCACATACATGTAATATTTTGTTGCAGAAATTCTGGTGCTTCTAACTCAGCATATTAAATGCTTGTTATAATTTCAAACAGTTTTGTGTTATCTGTGTGAACTTTATAATCAATGTGAGCCCTGGCAAATGTAATTTAGAATGAATGAGCCCTTGGGATGTGTTTTGAACTCATCATTCATGTTCCCTTACGTAAGATAAAAATGAAGCCACCTTCTTTGAGCACCACTCCAGTCTGGAGAAAAACCTACCAGCTTTGCTGACTTAGTCTGAGAGATGTTTAATAGGTATTTTTATTGGGAATTCCAGATTTCTAAATAACAACCAACTTTTTCCTTCATACACTCCAGTAAGAAAGAAGTACTCACTGGGGGTGAGGAGGTAAAGGGAACAGAGCAGATAATTCTTTGCTTTCCAAGGTCTGAGTTGGGGAAGACTTTGATCAGGGCATTCATCCTTTTCGAACAGTGTTGGCATTTTAACAAGTGGTAATTCATCCAGTATGCTCTGAACTTCCTGTTAGTAGAAGGAAATCAGATCAAAGTTTCTTCATCTTCAGTTACATATGTTGGAAGAAAGCTTATTTTACGCAGGACGGAAACTAGCTTTGAGAATTACTGCCGGTTAATGACTGGGACACAGCGTGCGTGTGGTCTCTTTACCAACCTAACTCATGAGTTAACTTCTCCGAGTTAAATTCCAAATGTTAATGGTGGTCAGAACTTGAAAGATGGAGGTTGGTGCTTCATCACTCTTTAATATAACCCACCCAGTTGTCACCATGTAATTTCTGAAAATGTAATCCTGTTTGAAAAATAACTTGGGAGCATGCTGGAGGGGAGCGACAGGCAAGGACGTACATCGTTTTCCTTTCAGTTTTACGTGCTTAGGTGATCGGCAGTCAGACCTAAACTGTAATATTACAGAGAAATCTGTTTTGGGGACAAAAAGTCATATCTGTATTAGCCTACATAAAGCGTAGGATAAAATAGCTCAATTTTTTCATAGACTGTTTGTCTGGGTGTAACACTGAAAGAGAATGAGTTTGGAAGATTCTTTTTTTCAGATCTGCCTCTTGATCAAGCTTAATGGCCTTGCATGTGGATTAATTGGGGTGGGGAGGGGAGAAGGTAAGGAGAAGGAAAAAAAAGTGGGTAATTAGAGATCTTTGATTCTAACAAGCATGTCTTCCTTGAATGTTTTCCTAGTGCTTACACACTTTCTTGGGTATTCTTAGCTAGGCTGTTATGTCTTGCTGAATAGCTTTTACTTACTTTGTTTCCAACTCTAAGCTATTTAAAGGTCCTTTTCTGGATGTTTTGCTTGAGTATGAGTTTGATCTTTAACTGTGGCAGTAGCCTCTTAAATGCAACAAAACCAAGGATCCAGAACCCCTGTTGAGTTAGCGTCATGTGCATGCAAAGTAAGTGTGGGATGATGTAAGATTCTAGTGCTGCGAAGACTATATGGTGTTTAACTCACTTCAGCCTCAGCAAAAGATGATGGGAGTGTCACAGGGCAGAGCACTGAGGCTGGGTATGTACTTCTGCAAGGTTAGGACCTCGAGAAAGAATCACAATGGTTTGTTGTCTGTTGAACAGATTGAATAGTGACCTAGTCCTTCACTTTTGATTTTTAATTACATTCAGGAATTTAATTATGTTCTTAAATGTTAGCTAAGGAAACAGTTCAAAACATGTTTCTTAAAATATTTTCTCAGTTATGATACAAATTTCAATAACGCTAACCCTATAAAACTAGTACAAGAAATCTTAATTTTCACTGATTGTTTTGCATGCAAAATTAGTCCCTAATGTTGACCTTAATTTCCTTGTTGTCAAAAAGGGCTCTTCAAGTAAGAATGGATCGGGTAATATGTGCTGTTTGTTGAGACTGTTCACAGTATTACTTTAAGTCTATGTTTGTTGTCTTTATTGCACTGTAACTGATATTTCTGTTGATGCATGTACTTCATCAAGAGAGCACAATGGTGCAACAGGACAGATGCAGTCGAGCATGAAAACTTGTGGAGCAATCTGGCACTATTGAGTAGAGATGTTTGTTTTCAGAATACTACTAGAAATCCTAGATGTCTTAAATGGTGGTGGGAAGAATTTTTTTTCTTGTTGAATTTTCCACAGAATGTTTTAAAGATTTTTTTTTTTTCTTCCCCGAGTTGGGAATAAAATACTTTTTTGTTTTATGAATTATTGATAAAAACTTATATATGACTTTATGGGATTTTGAGGCAGCAATATGCTTATTCTTTTGAAAATGATGTTTCTAGTGACCAGAAATGGCTGGGAGTTTTGACTTTTAGCAGTGCAAAATCTAGCAATGGCAACTAAAAAGTAACAGATGCCTGCCATAGCTGTTTCTTGATGGTTACAGGAACCAGCATACCTTTTATGAGGAGACAGAGCTGGAGTCAATAAGCTGTTGGTGGGGAGGTTGTCCACATTGAGCGTGTCTGTTTTCCTTCTCTGGGAGAGGAGGTATCAATGGAAAAGGAGGGAAAAGCCTAAAATAAAAGGAGGTACTTTGTCACACGGCCCATAATTACAGGTGGACGTTCTTGTCACAGGGTCTTGTTGCTGCTAGGAGTTTAGTTTTAATAAATAATTACATAACCTGATGAAAGAGGAAAAAAAGCCTTTCAAAACCTATTAAATACAAAGATAGTTTCTGCCTCTGGTGTCCTGCATCACAGTTGGTTGAAGACAAAGACCAGGAGGGAAGTTGTCACCATATGCCTATCTTGTTCTTTCTTTCCTTACTCAGCCCCCCAGAAATGAGGCTTGCTGCTGCCCAGGGCTGTTAATTCTTAACTGTGTAAAATGCATAAATGCACAAACTGAAATCAGTTCTGTGTGGTGCAGACTAAGCTGAAGAGCGTTAGGAAAGAATGACCTAACTTGCCTCCTGCTGAAAGAGGAGGATGGTGCCGAGTATGCTGAGGTTATGGGAGAACCCGTGGCTTTTCACTGATAAAGGTGTGGATGAAATGGTAGCTATGAACTCAAGCCATAAGTGAGTCAGATCACAGCCCTTTATCTTAGTAAACAACAGGATTTTTGTAAAAGTGCCAGAAGTTTGAGCTAGAAAATATGTTGATCTTGCACAATGCACTAAGACATTTTCTTAAGATTTATGCAGCTATTTATTTTGCCATGCTGTAGTATGGCTTTCCTTTCTAGGATGCCCCAGGACCTGTTTCTCACCATAAAGGGCCACGTGCACCTGCCAGCTCATCTTGATATGGGGGATGCTACAAGAAAAGATTGTAAGATGTTTTGGACTATAACATGCCCTGCCTCTCTTTCTTTGAACCCCCATGTAGGAGTCGCTGTTCTTCCTCATTGACCAAGGTGTTTGAAGTATGTCCTTGCTAAGAAAATGTAACGATGTAACGTCTTGTGTGAACCATTACGATGAAGGTCATTCAGCAGGTTTAGCCAGACCGTCCTGAGGTGACACAGATAAACAGTTAAGGTCCCATACTTTCCTGTTCGGTATAGGATACAAGCTATGCTCATGAAATATGTGAGATGCTATTACTCAAGAAGTGTTTCTTGTGCTGTATGCTATCCTGGTCTGCCATCAGTTGCTGAGTTTGGTGTTCTTAAGGCTTTGGGTGGCGTTCATGCCTGTATTTGATACTTGTTGGTTTTGCCAATCCATGCAAAACCAGTTTCTAGGCAACATGACTGCCGGTATTTGTGATGGAGCATTACCCTATTTCTCATGCTATCGACTGTGGATAGCTGTAGATCGTTTGTGTTTTGTAAATTCTGTAAATAAGCTTCTAGTTGTCATGGTAATAAAGTATGTATCAGAGCTTTTTAACCGAGTTGCTTGTCAATTTGGATATTATCTTCTCCTTTTTCCATCGCCTTTGGTACCTTCTGTATTTTTCTTTTTTTAAGAAAGAATCTGTTACGATATGTAAGATGTCTCTTTCCATTCCTGTGAGAGAAAATGCAATCCTACTTTATTGATCACATGCACTGTTTCTGCCATGATAGCAGCAGGAGGTCTATTCTGTTGGAAAAAAAAAAAAATCTGTTTTTCAGGGAAGCTGTACAGGGTGCACACAGGGAATGAGGAAATAGAAATTGATAATGTCATGGTTCATTGCAGCTAACTATGTCTGTGTCTAAAAGAATTTTTCAAGAGTACGCCTGAGGAGTGTTCTTCAATAAACAGTGTTCATGTTTGTTTTGAAAAGGAACTTTAAAACTGACCGTATCTAAATCTCTCTGAAAAGCTCTGTTTGAAAAACACTCGCTGTGCAGGTAAGTGTTCTAATCTATTAGACATTACCTGTTCTTTGTAATGCAGGATTACAGCTGGACAGACATCCGATGTCCCTTTGAAAAGCGCAGGGATGCTGCTTGTGTCTTCTGGGACAACGTAGTTTATATTTTGGGTGGTTCCCAGCTCTTCCCTATAAAGCGAATGGACTGCTACAATGTGGTGAAGGATAGCTGGTATTCCAAGCTAGGACCTCCAACACCTCGAGATAGCCTTGCAGCCTGTGCTGCTGAGGGCAAAATTTATACATCTGGTGGTTCAGAAGTGGGTAAGACACTAAAAATCTTTAAAACAAACAAAAAAAAAAAAGCACAAAGAAAGATACCTGGCAATTTTTCTGGTTTTTGCATGACTCTTGAAAAGAAACTGCACGTTGCCGTGTTAGCCTAATGAGTTTATTTTCCCGTATCTAGGACGTTATCCTCCCCACAGTCCAACATTCTGTTTCTGTTGTGTTCGGAAAATGGTTTCACTGATTGAAATGATTAATATTTACATTAACTAGAGCATAAAATACACTAACTTTCAAGAGTTAACTAGGGACAAGCAGATGTGTTTGGGGAGTCCCACTCTTGGCTTACTTCTACAAATCTGCAAAACTCAATGTGGTTTAAAATTTCTGCAACGTCTGGCCAGAACATGTGCATTTTGACAATTGCATTCCTTGTATCTGTTGGGCCTAATGAGGCTTTTTAAGTGTGTGTGGGGAAGCTTTTGAAACTACTGCTTTTGGTGGTGAAATTATACCTGGCCCCATAAAGGGATTTGTCCAATTTTTGTCAAATGACAGAAGTCGTCTTCTGTTGGCTTGCTTCAGTAAATGGAGAAATATTACTTCCTTGAGACTTTATTACTCATCATACTAAAAAAATGAAGACCATTGGGTGTGTTTTCTCTCCCAAATAAACCTAGTCTTGTAGCAATGTCTTAAAATTCTTTTATTTTTTAAGTCCAATACGTTGTCAGCAAACTGCAAGTTGGAGTGTAGGTATGTTATAACCATAAAAATACAGAGCTTTAAAAAAAACCAAAAAGCTGCGTTCTGGGGAAATAGGGGGGAAAAAAACCCCAACCCCAGGAGAAAAAAAAGCAAACCCTAGAGCCAGGGAAATTTTTTTTCATAGATCCTCTTGCGCTCTGCCTTGCTGCAGAGGAAGGTGAGCAGAGGAAAAAGGTCATAATCGTTGCTTAACATCCATAGGTCACTTAATGGAAAGTTGTGACATTTAGGTAGTGTTGTTTGACCTCTAAAATATTTTAAGAGGTCGAAGGTAGCAGCAGATTAGACGGCTCCTGGCTGCCACCTAGTGTGGTAAATGTGAAGCAGCACCTTTCCCATCACTTCAGGATAGGCTTAGTTAGGGCTGCATTGGGAAACTTGGAACACTACAGAAATCTTGCAGATCTTCCGAGTTTCCCACATGTCAGTTCATGGGGCAGTACCACATAAACTTTGATTGCACAGTTTATCTTCTGATACGTTGTAAATAGTTAATACACCTGCAATGGAACTTTTAATTTAGGAGTTTTCTTTTAAATTTACCCTCACATTACTGCACAGTTTCACTTTGCTTTCCATACATACTATTCAAGACAGAATAGTAAAAGCTAAAAATCAATAACAGAGTTTATTTTTCCTGTACTCTTTTCTTTAGAATCCAGTGAACACTGCTTGTTTGGAAAAGTCTTGTCTGTGCTGAATCTAGTGCTTTCCAATTCGGAGCAATGTAAACCATTAATTGGAGAAGATGCTGCAGTGTGTTTAGCTGTAAAGAAATGTAAAAATTGCATGCTTTTTGCATTGATTGAAGAGTTTGGAAAACAAATTACTGTGCCAGTCCATTACAGAAAACAGGGCTCGTTTCCCCTTGAACTAACGGGAGTACTGTTTTATTCGCAATAGCAGAGTTTAAAGTTAAACATAGCTTCCACTATTATTTAGGTACAGGAAAAATATCTAACATTATACTGACAGTGTCATGAAAATGGAGGCTTTTCCCTTAAAAAAAAAAAAAGAGACAGTTCTACTGTATTTCCCGTGGATGAGAATTTCTACAAGCTCAGAGCAATAAGGATATGTATTTACATCAGGGAAAAAATATGTCCTACTCTATACAGTTCTCTGTGATATTAAGAATTACATGGTAGGAGTAAACAAATGCACAGTTTACAGAAGCCTACTCCTGTGTTTTGGGTCTGGAAATGTAGCGGTGTTCTGAGGGTTCAAGTCCCTGGTAGTAGAGAGCTGCTAGTGTGACACCCTTACATTTTAGAAGTCAAGGGAAAAGAGACACAAAGAAAAGACACCTTTAACTGTTCTAGGGGAATTTATCTGTTGAAATAAGGGGGAGAAGGACACTGGCTCTCTTCAGAGGAAGTTGTATCCAGCCTTCTCTGCTTTAGCTCTGGTTCAGCTACTTACCTGAGCACAAGTCCTTAAGCTCCCATCTATCTTTGTTAGAAAAATTGCTTGTGATTTTAGTAATGGTTTTACTGGCCCTTGAGGGAGAAGTACACAGACCTTGCACTTCCAGAAAATAAGTATCTGCCAGACACCAGGAAGGAAGTAAAATGGTGAGGAGTAGCTGTCTTGTGGTTGCTCATAATTCAGGAGTAGGTCATAACATAATCGAGCTATTTAACTCCAAAGGCAACGAGTGTTCTGGGAAGTGGGCAAGTCACACTGCTTAGAGAAGGAGACTCGTGGGAGTGAACCTGTACAAAGTTTACAAGGTTGAGTTCATCTTCACATATGAGAGGGAAATATATTTCCAAGTAGTGAGAGTAGCAGGAGATCATGACAGTATGATCAGTAATTTATATGCATCTCTGTTCAGTGTGTATTCCCCTCTCCCCCCGAAGAGTATCAGAATCATCAATAGTTTAGGTTGGAAGGGACCTTAAAGATCATCTATAATTTGTTTTTGTTTTCAAACACAAACAGCAATTGTAGAGTTGCATATTTTGAAATAGAAGAGTCAAAAGAATTACAAATATGTGCTTTCTGAATAGTCCCAAGTTGGTTAGTTCGGCTTTTGGGGGTGGGAAAGCAGCTTTCCCTTTTCAACCAACACAGAAAACATCAACTTGGTAATTAGTTAGATTCTTCTCTTGAAAGACAACCATAAAAATTAATGCCACTTTGGTGGGTTTCTATTTTTTTAAGGAAATTCTGCACTGTATTTATTTGAATGCTACGACACGAGAACAGAAAGCTGGCACACAAAGCCCAGCATGCTGACTCAGCGATGCAGCCACGGAATGGTAGAGGCGAATGGGCTCATTTATGTATGTGGAGGAAGCTTGGGGAACAATGTTTCTGGAAGAGTCCTGAACTCCTGCGAAGTTTATGATCCAGCCACAGAAACGTAAGTATTGTATCAGTGCTGATTATTTTTGGCAACTTGTGGCTTCGCTCGCTCTGTAAACAACTGAAGTACAGAGGAAGAATTGTGTGTGGTAAGGAATTTTCCCGAATTAAGCAGTAACAAATCAGTTGGTTTTAATTGGCTTAAAAGGCAGTTTTTCTTACGCAGCTTTCTTGCATACTTTATTTTCCTAACGCTAGGTTTTATTTGTATATTATACTTACTCTCTAGGAACTAAGTAGTGAGGTTTCCTCTTTTGTTTGGTTTTCTTTTTCCCCAGGTGGACTGAGCTGTGTCCAATGATTGAAGCCAGGAAGAATCATGGGCTGGTGTTTGTAAAGGACAAAATATTTGCTGTGGGTGGACAAAATGGCTTAGGTACTTCCAATTCCATCAATTCTCTAGCTGGTCACACGAGGTTTCGTGGGGGCCTTTTTTCCTTTGCAAAGAATTCATTCTACTCTGTTCTGCTGAAAAACTTGGAGCGGTACCATGAAACGTATCCTCTTCTCACATCGATCTTGCCTTCCCTCTTTCACCTCCCCACTTCACCGTATCTTATTTTTCAGACCCTTTTGCTAATGACAGTACTGTCATATTCAGATGGGCACCCATGCTGTAGCTCACTTCCGCAGTAGTTTAATCTGGCTACACCAGTCACCTGAGAAGATAATCTTTTTAGTTCTTCGTTACGTGTTTTGAGAGATTTCAGCGTTCTTTTGAGATAGATAAAGGTGTAGCCACTATTTGGGGACCTTCAGGCTAAAGACTTAGGGCTAGTCAGCTGTTTTAAAGAGGTGAAGAAGGGAGAACTCTTCTTGACTGCCCCAGTTTTGAAATACAGCTTACTGTCATGGGCAGGTCGCTTTATGATCTGCCTGTCTCCTTGTCTTTAAAACTAGAATCATAATAGTTTATTTCCCAGGGGAATTGAATTTTAATTACACAGGGTTTCCAAAGTGCTTTTCAAAATGGAAAATTCTCAGCGATGAGGTTTATTAATCATTATGTATGGTAATTAGAATATTTGATTTCAGATTAATGCTATTTTAGAATGTAGCTTGTATTTTAATTAGCTACTGAAGCTATTCCAGCATGATTGATTCCTAGTGCAAAGATATCATGCAATTTTTTTGCACAAACGCTTTATCAACCAGTTACAGCCAGAGCTGCCACTTTGCAAAATGTTCATGTATTGACTGAATGCTCATTTTAGAAGCGTGTACTACTGAGCCAGTAAGTTTTGTTTTGCTGTTCATGTTCTGTAGCTTGACTGATTGTTTTTACTGTAATATAATGGGGAAGGGTTATGTCTGGGGTGAAATACCTGTACCTCTTAATGTTATATAGGTTTTTTAATCTCTCAGGTCTAGTAATTCAGGATTGGAAGTGAAAACCCTGACTACTATTAGTATTGCTAAATAGGGATAACAGGATGTAGATGATGTAAAGTGTGATTACGTGCCTGTTTCTTAAAAAAGCAAATCTTAGTCACAAATCTACTATTCTGTAATAACTTTTCCCTTGGCCCTTTCCAAATGAACTTGGGCTTTTAAACGTCAATGAAGAGAGACATCCTCTGTCAGTAAATGACCAATTTAGGTAAAGGTGCCTTTAGAATAAAATGCCATCACTATATGGAAGTTGCAGGTGGAGTCCTAAGTTTTAATCACTAGCCACAACCCCCTAAGAAATTAGTCTGGTTTAGTTCTTCTGTTCATGAAGTAACAGGTTAGAAACTCTAGAAAGCATATAATGTGAAAATTGTTACAACGCATCTCACTTCCATCTCCTCTTCTCTGTTTCTGTATTTATAAAAGGTTAAACCACTAGTTAGAACCCTGTGGCCTTTTTCATGTTGTGCTTGGTTTTTTTTTTTTACCCCAGGATTTATGTTTTAACCTTGAAAATAAAGACTAAGTTTACTGAAGCATTTTGTTTGCTCTAGTTCAGTCCATACGGTACAATGTAATAAGCAGTTGTCTATCTCATTGCTTTGTAGGTGGCCTTGATAATGTAGAATATTACGATATCAAGATGAATGAATGGAAGATGGTGTCTCCAATGCCATGGAAAGGTGTAACAGTGAAGTGTGCTGCTGTGGGATCTGTAGTCTATGTCCTGGCTGGTTTTCAGGGTGTTGGTCGATTAGGGCACATTCTTGAATATAATACTGAAACAGACAAGTGGATAGCCAACTCCAAAGTCCGTGCTTTCCCAGTGACAAGTTGTTTAATCTGTGTTGTAGACACTTGTGGGGCAAATGAAGAAACTTTAGAGACCTGAAGACCTATAGGAGGTGCCGAGACATTCTTCAAGGACTTGGGGGGAAAGATGGCTATTGGTGCTCTGCTTCCATGTTTTACTGAATCTTGTTAAACTGAGTAAGGGGAAAAATGAGATGAAGTCTTTGAAGTTGTATATACAGCATATTGTACAACATGGATTTTGTCATGCCCATTTGTCTGTTTTAAGAGATGGGGATGTGTTTTGAGAATCCACTTACCTAGATGAGATCATGAGACATCTTCCTTTAAAAGGACTCTGTGTGTGGCCTTGTCGAAAGTAGACCTAATCCAATTATTTAGACGAACTCAAAGCGTTTGAAGATAAGATTTCTGGTTAAAGGACACTTTACACAGCTCAGTTGCAGAGGTTCTTCATTTAATAAAGGTGAGTAAATGCAGCTTGGGTCATGAGATAGATAAGCAAAACAATTTCTCATTTATACCTACCTGCAGAAATCTTACTAGGATGCAATGACGATTTTCCTCAGGAAAGGCCAAGGACAGCAGTGTATAGTAAAGATTCCCAAGGAGAATGGGAATAGGTTACACAGCTCTCGACTATGAAAGCTGCCCTCTTCCAGTGACTTTATTCCATCAAATGCATGACTACATATCAATTGATAAAGTTAGACAGGCCGTATAGATTAGAGAAACACTTTGCTAATGACATCTGTGGCATTTTGGGGAGCTTTCACAGACAGATTGTTAATTACGCTGAGGTAGAGGGATGGTAGGGGAAGTCCACAATAATTGTGCACTATTATTAGCAAGTTGGGAACAATTTTCAGTATATCTTCCCAGGCATCAGACTGTACATACTGTGGATGCCAAACTGGTAGCAAAGGTGGGAATAGGAATGGGAAAGCAGAGTCAATACAACAACCGTATTGATTTTCTTCTTGAAAATGACTGTTTTTAAAATGGCATGAACCAAGTCATTAAAGATACTTTATAGAAGCCTTCTAAAGTTGCACATGGTTATTAATTTCTGGTTTATAAGCATGTAGTTCTGTAAATGTTTCCAGACAACATGATAGTCAAATTTCTTCCAGCACATTAGTTCAGCTTGTCAAACTATTGGTGTCAATACTGTGTACATCGTCCAACTTCTAGAGAACGATACAAACAGTGTATGTACATCTGTCCTGCTCCTGTGCTGACTTGTTAATAATCTTCATCCTAATTTTGTCACCTCTGTTCTAACTTGCTAATTTTTTCAGATCTGTTTCTGTGAGTATCAAGTTAAAAAAAAGTTGGTGCTTGCCTACCTGTACCTTGTGCATCACTGCTGGTGTGGATTTTTAGTCTGGTTTATATCTGAGGATCCTTCAGGTTCTCATAAGTAGTATAAATTCCAGTTTCTTTGTAGACATCCTACTGGCTTTCTTCCTCATCCAAACAACTCTGCGTGTATGGAAAGTAGTAGGTGGGCTTAACAGTGGTTCCTACAACTTAGTTCTTTATTCAGTAGTAAGTGGATGCCGTAAAACACTTTTTTTGTTCCACCTTGCCTTTCCCTCTGAGCCATGAAACAAAAATATTCTAAAATGCTGTCAAGTCTGGAGTCAACTGTACACTGAAGTTGTATCAGCTGGGTTTTTAATTTGTATCTGCTTTTAAAACTGTGAAGCACCTCTTTAATTTCAAGGAGTTCACGCATTTTAACCTACTGAAGTAAAGGACTTGTGGGAAGTATCTTGTCACGGAACACACGCCCACCGGCCGTCTTCTCAGGGTGGTTGCTGCTCCTCCAACCTCCCTGTGCTGTCCTCATGGCTCAGCCTTTGTCCAAAGTGGTAATGGCGCTCGCGTTGATGCGCACCGGGTAGTCGGGGGGCCGTGCCCCGGCCCGGCTGCGGTTCGCTGTGTGAAGGCGGTACCCGCTCTCCTGGGCCCTGCCGTCTCCCGCCACGCGTTCCGGCGCTGCTCGCCGGGCGACAGCCTGCCGTCAGCCGCGCCTGCCGTCAGCCGTGCCCTTCTCGCTCCCGTGGCACCGTCGTTAGGGACCTAAGGGCCTTGGGCCCGCCGTTACGACGGCTGCCCGGGTCGGCGGCCATGGCCTCCCCGCAGGGCTCTGCCCCCTCCCCGCGGCCCCGCCCCGCCGCAGGGCGCCCGCCTGTGACGTCACGGAGGCGGTGTTCGGCGGGGCGCGGGGACGCCATGGCGATCTGTCAGTTCTTCCTCCAGGGACGCTGCCGTTTCGGCGAGAGGTGCTGGAACGAGCATCCCCGCGGCGGCGCGCGCTACGGACCCTCCGCGTCCCATTACCAAGGTAACAGGGAGGGCGGCGGGGGTGGAGGCGCAGAGCCGCGCGGCTGCCCGGGCGGCCCCCGGCTCCAGGCAGAGCGGCCCAGCTCTCGGTCTCGCCCCTTGGGCCTCAGCGTCTGTTGCGGCGCTCGCGGGGCTGGGCTGCGGCGGCAGCGCAGTAAAAACGAAATTCCCCCCGGAAACTTGGCTTACAAGACAAGCGGGCAAGTTTCGGGCTCCTGCTTGAAACCTTTTTTAGTTGCCACCGGGCATGGGTGTTTGGAAGCTCTCGGTAGGCCAGAGCCGCGCCGCGGAGCAGACAGGTACGGTCACGGGCAGCGGTTGACGCTGCTTGCTCCTGGCACCTGCCGAAGGAGGGTCAGGCGGGCTGTGCCACAGAGCCGCTGCTGTAGCTGCGTGCGCAGGAGCCCCTCGTAAATGTAACGCGGGTTAAATTTTAAGAAGTTTTCTTCAGGGGTAGTTAAGTGATGAAACGAGGTAAGTAAAGCTGGAGCAGTCCCTCTTCTGCAGTGCCAACGAGGGGTCGTTGGCTTGGGGACGTGAGGAGGAGTTCATGTTTACCTCCGATTCCAGAACCGCCCTGGGTAGCTCACTAGGTTAAGCTCACTAAATAACCAGGTTAAGGCACTAGGAAAGCACTGCGTTTTGTTTTCGAGCTTCTTGTCGCCATCATAAGAATGCTTACACGTAACAGTTTTTATTGATATTGTATTGTTTAGTATCGTAATGATTTAAGACTTCTGTTGGCTTTTGTTTTTCACTGGAAGGTACTGGCAGAGGAGGAGGAGGAGGAGGAGGATGGGGTACCGCTAACCAAAGATACACCAACGTTATCCAGCCATCTACGTTTAAGTCCACGTGGGGTGGCAGCAGAGATCACGGAAGAGGACTTTTTGGCTCCTCTGATTTTGGCTCATCAGGCGGCAGCAGCAGCAGCAAAAATACAGACTTCTCACAGAACAGATTCTCTGCGTTAATGAACAGTCAAAATACTGCTGATGGCTATAAAGATGAAGAGGAGAGACTTCTGTAAGTTATAGTCCTTTCTCACTGAAAGTGTTTAGCTTGCTGACTTCCTAGAGAGAATGCAGAGGCTGTGATTATGAGGATATGCTGTAAGAACCATAGAAAACGTGACTTCATCTAGTTCTGAGAGAAGCTGGCATAGGAAGAAAGCGATCCTTGTTTTGAACCTGGCTTGGGCAGCCAACAGCTGTGATATTCGTGTGAGGGTACGGTTTGTAAGTTGTGGGAGGGAGACTAAGGAAGGCAACAAAGATTTCAGTACTTGAAAATAAAGGATCAGAGCCCCTTGGACAGCATTGCAACCATTAAGAAACTGAAAACCTCTTTGAGAAAATGAGCTATCTGACTTAATTTTCCTGGCACTTAAGAAATTGTTCTGCCAATAGCAAAACTATTGAAGCCTGGTTTCACAGGCTGGTTGTGTTGGGGTCAGTTGAGAGTGACCAGCAGGTTCACAGCCATTACAGGGGCTGGTGATGAGAAGCAACAGGCACTGTGATTTCCTGAAGAAGCAAGGTTTTGGGTCCACTTTCCAGTATTTTTTTTTTCTTAAGGTTACATTAAGAAAATGCTTAACAGATTATTTATTCAGCTTCTCAACCATGAATGTTTATTGTACTACAAACATCTGAAACACTCAGAATCTTTGGATTTATTTTTGTTGGTGTACCTTCTCTTTCTCTGCTTTTGCAATGTCTGGATTTTGATGCTTTTGATTATTTTCCAAAAACTTATTTGGAACACTTATCTCTTTCCTTTGTTTTTTGTTCCCCTGAATTTGGCTATTTAACATGGAGTATGTTCATTTATATTGTAAAATCACCTAGTAATGAGAAGTTTTTAAATTTTATTGTGATCTACAGCTTCAGGGAAAATCCTGTGACAGCATATGCCATATAAGGATTAAAAAATACTTGGTGTGTTTGGGGATCTCTTTTAGGAGCTGGTTTGATTTACTTGCAGTGAGATGATAAAGTTAAATGCTCTGAAGGGACCTTTATGTATCTTGCAGAATAAGTGCAGTTTTTCCACAGAGATGTGTACTTCTCGTGTTCCTTCTGACTGGTGTCACGCTTCGTTAATTTTCATGGTAGTAGCTCTTTGACTGTGGATTGAAACTAGACAATTGCTTCTGGTGGTTTTGTTTTGACCATATAGTTTCACCTTCATCTGTGGGTTTATTTTGTTTTCTTTTCTAGCGAATGTGTAGTGAAAGACATGGAAATGTGGGAATCTTCAGGACAATGGATATTTTCATCTTACTCCCCGATGAAAGAGAAGCCGAATGTCTCAGGTAGGTAATGTTTTCAGTGTTGCCGCCTATTACTGCTCTTCAGGATGTTTCTTACTTGTCCACACTGTTTTTGACTTACTCCTCTCCTTGCAGGCTTTTCAGATTTCTCGCCAGAAGAGTTGCGCCTGGAGTATTATAACTGCAGAGCAAACAATAACATTCAGAACTACGTAAGTATTTAAAGGCTGATGTTTTACGTGTTGTGATGGGATTCGTCACTGCTCTTCAGGTGGCAACTCTTGCCTCACTTAACTACCAAACTCTAGGAGATCACCAAAATGATGAAATAGTTTTAAATTGTTGTGCACCAAATAGAATGCAGAACACCGTAGCTTCCAATTTCTGAGATCACAGGCTAGAACTCTCAGATCTGGGCTTCTACAGCTGGTGGCCTAAATGGCTAGGCACACCAGCTCCTGCAGTAACATGTGGTGGCAACAGACTTTCAGCTAGTCTCAGTTAAACGAGAGACTAGACTCTTTGTAAACCTAGACACTCCTTGTCTTGCTCTTGTGTGTTATTTGTAGAAGCTTTTGGAATCCTGTCTCAGAAGTTTAATACTTGTGTGCTGCTAGTTAGTCTGACTGTTACAGCTGGATGTATAGTGCTACTGGTAGAGCACTGGGGAGTTCATTTGACCTTTTGCATACCTTTATTGCTGGGAATTAATGCTGAAAATAGCAGATACTTCTTTTCTAGAAATACATATAGTTGTAATATATGTGTTTGTATATATAAAAAATTATGTGTTCTTCCTCCCTCATAGTCCTATCAATATCGAGGAAGCCAGCACAGTTCAGTGTTGTCCTAGGAAAGGAATTAGGCTACTGGATAGATGCAAGTACAAACTCAACTCACGCTACATAGCGCTCTTTCCTCTTCCCTTTGGTTCTGTATTACAGAAAGATGTCACCACTCTGGGTTCACGCATTTAGAATTACCAGAATTGCATTTTCAGAGACAGGAGAGAGATTTAAAAAAAAAAAAAACAAACCCCACCAAACCTTCAATTCTAAAAATAAACTGAAATGCTTAAACAACACGCTATGCCTGGCTATTAAAAGCCAAGAACATTCTTGGCCTCACTGAAGCACTGAATACAAGTTCATGGAAGTCTCGGTGTCAGTGATAACTCTATGATAGAGTTCTCTCACAGAATGTTTAAGTACAACATGTCTTTTCTGAAGCATGTGTTTCTATTCTTAAACTGAGTCAAAATGTGAATTTTCCAGTCTTTCGTCCAAGAGCTGACACCAAGCAACATGATCTTTCAGCATGTGACTAGACACAAAAGAATTATTGATGTTTGTGGTGTAAGACCCTTTTGAAAAATTACAGAATTTATTAAAAAACAGATTGCTCATTCTACTCTTGCATATGATGTCCCAAACGCCTGCTTTACTCGACTAGTTTTTAAGGAAAATTCAATTAGGCCAGGCTTCCAATGAGGTGTCTTGATAAACTTAAATATAGGAAATTCAGGTTTGAAATTCCTGAAAAGTCACTCATTAAATGACTTTCCAGTTCCTTGTTTAACCATGGTGATCAGGTAGCTACAGGTACTACTTATTGCTGTATATGTGCAGTAATTTATGGGTTCACGTGAAAGGGGCTGATCTAAGTTAAGGAAGTTATTTTTTGCAAAGCTGAATCTTTTAGGATGATACCAGTACAGTGTCCTGAATTATGATGTTTTGAAAGCGGGCACTTCTTTTTTTTCAGAAGATGTGGGAGAAGCTTAAGGCAGATCTTTGGAGTTCAGCTTAATGAGTGAGCACATACGTGGGCAAGCCAGAAATAAAACAAGGATCGGAGAGTTTGTTCTCTTATACTTAAAACTCACGTATTGTGTGTGTGGTTTGTCGTGTTTGTGTTTTAATGTTGTTTTTTTTTTTTTCCCAAGCACCTAATTCAGACAGTGATAGAACTTAGATGTAGAAAGCCCCTGGTCATTTTTTTAGTCTTATTATTACATGAAGTAAAAAAAGCTGATTTAAAGGCAATAGTAAGATAACTGAAAGGAATTCTATGTAAGTAACAAAAATTTTAGCTTCTCACATTAAAGTTTCAGGAAAGCAATATCTTGTCTGGGCTTAAGGAAGTTTCTTTTGTAAATCTAAAAATCTTCTTTCAGTTTACTTGTCAGATCACTCTATTTTTTTCCTAAGTCTTCACCACTAATAAAAATATGCTTTTCTTTTCCCCCTTTTTAGATGAATTCTATCCAACAGTTAGCGAATCAATGGAAAAATAGTCTACTTCAGTTGAAAACTTTAAATGCATCAACAAAAGCAGCTTTGGTAAGTGCTAATGCAAGGTAAAATGTTTCTGTTCATGATGTCATTTTTAAAGTTAATCTCAGGCAAATGTTTTTCTTAGGGGCATGGTGTTTTAGACACATCCCAGCAAACTTTCTTGCATGTTCCACAGAAACTTCACCTGTTACCCAAGTATTTAACTATACTTCCACTAACTTTGTGTAAACAGGTGATAGGTACTGCTTTGAAGATCGCAGGATACTGTATTTCACAAGCAAATATACATGATTCTTTTAGGGCATTCTTCTTTGCACCTGAATAGCCGAGACATAAAACTGTTTGATTCTTAGATTCATGGGCAGTTTTATGGTAGATCTGTGAACAGTTGTGCAAATCTCAGCTACGATGTGTTCTGTTCTGTCAGTGCAGCCCTGAGAAACATCTGGCATGAAAGTGTTTAGCTGGCTGGTGGCACAAAGACCTCTTAGGACGCTCCTGGGAACATCAGAGAGCAGAAGGGGCATAAGGAGGAATAACATAAGTGAATAGCAATTGCAGTTGGAGAACTGCCCCATCTCTTCCATCTCTGTGTGGGTTGTAGGTGACAGACGTGTGACAATATTCTAGCACTGCCTGAGTCAGGTGAATGGGAAAGCCTGTGAGCACAGTTTTGGTTCATTACACCTGCCTTTCTCTGGAATCATGCATTCAGTGAACTGCAGGCAAGTATTATAAAACTCCTTAGTTAACTAAGGAAAGCAGTGACTCAGGATGGTTCCACATTAGCAAGGCAGCAGCTGGCTCCCAGGTTTGGAATACTATCATTCCAAGCCACATGAAAGTAACCCTAGCTCCAAGTTTGGATCTGGTGTAGTAAATGTATAGTAAGAGGTAAATACCCACCCCACATCATCTTCTGTGTGCTGATGATGACTCTTCCAAGGTTATAATCACTAGATGGAACCAGAATTGTCCTCTAGGTCATCTTAGGATAAATAGAGCATTTTGGTAATGTTGGAATGAGAAATGGATAGATAGGTAGGGGAGAAACTGTTTGGATAAAACTTGAAGACACAAGGAGTAGTGTTCCTGGGAAGGTAACACACACTTTTGAATCTGGATGTGTCAGAAAAGAATGCCTGAGTTAAAGCCAGCATTAAATAATCAGGGAGACAGAGTGAGTCAGTTGAAGTGTGGTCTGCATGAAGTGCATTGAAGTTTTAGTAACGTGATCGCAGCCCTTGGTACCTTCAGTGCTGAAGGTGAAGAAGTGGGATTTGGGCTTTAGCACAGAAGACCAGATGTGCCAAGGTGAGAGAAGAGACTGGGTCAAAGCAATGACATAGATAGGGCCATAAAGCGCTAACTGAAGTAGGTAAGAGAGGCAAACGAGAGCTGGAAGAGGTGTTCAGGTCACTGACTGACAAGCAAAAATCTGTGAGGTGTATATCTTTGTGTTTCTGGGGTGTTTTACAGAGAATAGTAGCATATAGCCTTAAAGCATGTTGTTTATAGCTGTGAGACCGTGCAGTTGCGATGAAAGCGATCAGTGTCTAACTTAGACTAAGTTGATTTAATTGGGCTGCACAGCTGTATTTTTGCTTCAAGTATTTGTTGAAAGACAAATTCCCTGTTTTGGAACCTAGTTTTCATTGATGTATTTATTTGGAATTTTTTAAGCTATCTGAATTAAAGAACACAATCACTCAACCACTCCCTTCCTTTGGATTTGGAGGACAGCAAACATCAAGCTTCGGGTTGTCAAGTAAGTAACTGTTGGTTTGTATAACGCAGGAAAACATTTCCCTGAGTTTGATTTCTTCTGCGTGATTGAAACACAGCAGCGGTTTAGTATCACAGGTGTGCATGTTCTCATGTCTTTTCTATATGTTATAATTGCAGGCTTTCCTGTGAACAGCAGCAGTACCAGTGCTAGCAGTTTCT
Source organism: Rhynochetos jubatus (assembly GCA_027574665.1). Taxonomy (NCBI): domain Eukaryota; kingdom Metazoa; phylum Chordata; class Aves; order Eurypygiformes; family Rhynochetidae; genus Rhynochetos; species Rhynochetos jubatus. Next base: position 50,267,376 of record CM050653.1, on the reverse strand, counting down.
CCTTTAAAACAAGTTCCAGTCTTGTCAGTGCATCATCTGGAAGCACCCCTGCTTTTGGGAGCTCTCCTGCTGGTTGTAATCCTCCTGCGTTTGGCGTGACATCCTCTCCTAGCGTATCCCGTTCTGTTGGGTTTGGGAGCCCGGCAGCTCCATCTGCAGCCTCCTTCTCATTTAAAACTTCTGAAACAACTAGTGGTTTGGGAACTTCTGGGTTTTCGGGGTTTGGCAATGCCTCTGCTGTGAACTCTTCAAGCACCACTTCGCTCACAGCCTTTGGAAGCTTTAATGCCGCGGTAGCAGCTTCTCCCTCACATTCAAGCAGTACTTTATTTGGACAGAGTGCCAGTGCCTCTGGACATAACGTAACGCCAGTGCCTTCTGCAGTCACAAACAATGCTCCATCAGACAAGTTATACACCCCAAAGAGTGAATTAACAGCTGAAGAGATTCAGCAGTTTGAAGCTAAAAGGTTTACGCTGGGAAAGATTCCTCTTAGGCCACCACCATTAGAACTTATTTAGGGTTTTATTCTGAACTAACATGTTTTTGTAACTTCTCAACTGTTTTGTGGTTGAGTAATGAAATAAAATGCTTCAGTTTGAGTTAATTTTCACTTTGTCTCTAAATCTTATGCAATAATAAACTTACAGGCATAAATATTTGAACATTATATTTCATTTCTTGGTTATTTTTCAGTGGACCTTTTACATCCAAGGTAATGAACTAATGAAAACTAAAGTTCCCTTTTTTTTTTAATGCTGTACTGTGAAATTCTGGGCAAAAACTGTATTAACAAGGCTTTGTCAAAAAGCTAAGAATGCTTTGGTGAGGTATGCACAGCCTACTGGGAGTAGGAAGTTAGAAAGAAAGGGTTGCAGTGTGAGACTGCTTGTTGTTGGACCACCTTGTCTTCTGCTGCCTCTCTACCAGGTTCCTGCAGCCTTTGGCAGTTGTGTTGGGTCTGTCACCTCCCAGCTGATGCTGCTTAGCTTCAGTTGTTCAGTGTGAGGGCATAATGCCTTCGTTAATGTAATTCAACGGGGAGAGGACAGCCTTGGAAGCGTTCATCCTGAATAAGGAGCTTCTGGTTTGCTATCTTGACACCTCTTAGATAAAACTTTGGCAAGCAATTGCAAAAACTACACACTACATTTATGTGAATTGGTAGAATTCTCTTGTCTAGCTGTTGAAACTTGATTGGGTGCATATAGTAGCAGTACCTTTTCTGAAGTGATGGTATTAAGGTATGTGTTTTGTTCAGGTGCTAGAAAGTAGGAGTCAGAAATCTTCCAGAGGAGGTACTAGAGTCAGGTGAAGAAAACAGTTGTTCTTGCCCAGGCCCTCCCATTTAATGGTTTAAAATTACCATCCCCATACTTAAGAGGAAAGCAGAATCTTTCCTCTTGTATAGATCCAGGATCTACATAAGCAAGCATATTTTTTCTTTAACACTTGAAGATAACATTTCAGTTCTTGCTATGGACCCATGGTCCTACTTACAACATCACTACAGCTGCATTCCCTACGAAAGGTCCGTAGCAAACTGTAAGGTGGCTTGCTGAAACAGCATGAACGGATTTACCGTGCGGGCTGATGGGCCACAGGTAGGCACTCTGCAGGCTTGATAGAAATCCAGGTTCCGCAGTGCCGATGTACCAGAAACTTGGCTATGTTATAGTGCTGCAACGCTTGTAGGGATTTTTTTGGTGATTGTTTTGATGATGAAATAAGACATCTGCTTTTTGTTACTGTTAATGACCCAGTGCCCCTTCCTGAGACTCACAAACAAAACCCTGATGCATCAGCCCTGTGTTCCATTTAATCGTTATGAAATGTGTTTTTCCAAGTGGTGGCTCCCGAGCAGTACTAAGACTCACACAGATGAAGACACGTACATCTGTCAGGGCTCACTTAGCTCCGCATCGCTTATGCTAGTTACTCGGATTTTGACATAGGAAGTGAGGAACGTACAAAAATCCGTTATGCCGCTGTCATTGCGGAAACCCCCCATCTTTACAGAAGTTGTTAAACTCACTTTTGTAAAAAATTTAGTATTTAACAATGAACAAACAAAGTATTTATGGCTTGTCAGATGAATGCCATAACTGCCTGAGTTCATTCTATCAATCACATGCTGTACCCTTTCCCATATTTCATTTGTGAAGCCTTAGTGTTTCTCAAATCCACTTGTATCAAAAAGCTACAAGGTGGTGTGTTGTTTTTTTGTTCTTTTTCTTTTTTAGAGTTCCTGTGGGTTTCATTATTATTTGTATTAAAGCAGCATTCTAGCATAGCAAGAGTGTATCTTGCAGTAAAGGTACATAACTGAATCTTATTGATAAGAATCCCAGGGTATGTTTTAGAGGACTGCAGATGGCTGTGTCCTACATTTAAAGTAGTAATAGTTTTGAAGTCACCTGTGCTTTTCTCCTAATGCTCATCCTCAAATGACTAACGAGCAGGAAAAGAGAAGGACATTCTAGGCCAGTGTTAAGGATAGGCTACCTCTGACAAATGCCAAAGCTAACTTTGCTAAGTTGAAGTGTCTTCTATACACAAGACTTTTGAGCTTCTGTAGCTCACTACCGCTGCGCTACGCAAGAGCTTCAAGCACCTTGCTTTTGAACCTAAACAATGAGCTAAAACCTTTGGCCCTTCTTAGAGTGTCTCCGCAGGCTGTTGCTGCTCAGCTGCACTAAGAGCTTTCAAGGGTCTAAAGTGCAGAAGTGATTGTTTTAAGTGGAAGTGCTTTTGCTTAAAAAAAAAAAAAGCCATGAAAAAATCTGAATCATCTAGGATACGTACCCCAAAGAGCATTGGCTCGGAGTTCTCAAACCTCGTTCTAACCTACAGCAACAGAAGGGGAGAAGGGAATTTAAGTCTTGGGTCACCTTGCTATTAAGAAATAGGAAGGTTAAGGGAGGTAATTCCTAATTCAGATGACAGAAATAAAAAATTATGTTTCAGCAATTTTTTTCACCAAATGGGCTTTTTCAGATCATCTCCTCGCCCTCACAAAAACATGAAGAAAATCACTATTACGGAGATCCTAAGACTGGATGTTTCATCCCAAATATGCTTCCAGACACCTAAAAAGATGGCAGAGCACAGTGTGCTAGGACTTAGCTAGCAAAAGGCAAGCTGTGTATTTGGCTGCACGAGCAGCGATAAGGATAGAAGGAAATAGTATTGCTCTAGTGGGCTTACTAAACTGCAGAAAATAAGCAGCAATTTGTCAGTAGATCCAAGCAATCTTTCCCAACATTTGCACTGTATATCTTTTTTTCCCCTCCTCATCCTGTTCTGCTTTCGGTATACTTGACATCAAAGTTGGTTGCAAGTACAAAGGTGGCTAAAGAAATTCTTTCAGCTACAATCCTTTCATTTTCTTAACTTCTCCTTTGTGCGGCTGCTTTTTTGTTTGGCTTACGGCTGCTCTCCAGAAAGTCATAATCTCACGACCTGGCATATAAATACACATACAGGGTGGCAGCAAACGTGCAGATCTCGCTGTACCTCAGTTTAGAAGAGGAATCTCGAGGTGAACGTCCAGAGAGGTGTAACGTGTCCTGATCTGTAGAAGAACTTGGGCTGTGAAATAGGCTAGAACATTCAAGCTCCACGTGATATTTTCAAGTACTTCCCTCACTTTGAAATAACAGGATTTATGAGTCACCGAAATTCCTGCTGTGTGGTACAAACAACTAATTTGACAAATGATTTGAAGTTTTAGTTCCCAAGAGGTCATGGATTAATCCTCAGGCAGCAGCACTTGAGACTGGCTGTATACAGGAGAAACCCCCTCCACAGCCCCAGCAGAAGCAGCAAGCCAGCATCTAATGAAGGGAATTTTCTCCTCCCTTTTTCCTCCAGGTGATACTAGCGGCACTTGGAGACCTCAAAAGGTGAGCTAGTAGCAAAGGATTGGGGAAAAACCCAAAAAGCAAGCCTCAGAAAGCATTACAGTTTTGTCTTTAAGCGCCATAGCTGCCACGTGCTTTGCCGTTTCACTGTACGCAGAGTGGCGAGGTATGCTCACACTGAATGAAGACGGACTGCACATAACCAACTCACTAGATGGAAGCCTCAGAGAAGAAAGTTAAGGGCATCAACAACAATAAATTAACAACAGCCAGAAGGACGAGGAAAGAGGAGCTTTCGCAAACACGTCTGAGGGGAAAGCATTACAAATGGCCTATTAATACGGGAGCACTGAAGTGAGATTGATAACTCAAAGGGTGGAAATCTGTTTAAAAATACTTGAAATGCAGGACAGTTGAAAATCAGTGAGGGTGTAATGCAGTTACTGATAAAAGGCAAGGAAGAAAATGTGAAACGGGAGCTCGCTGACGCACAGTGGGAGTCCAGATAACTTGTTGCACTGGTCAGCGAGGGAATGGGCTAATGGGGTTGCTGTAGTTCTGATAATTATTTGGATAAGTGATAGAGCACTAGGGATGTACCAGCAGACCAGGGGAATAATATACCTTAGCAAAGGCACTTGTTTTGTTGATGGTTACAAATAATTTGAGGAGATTCTAAAAGATCACTTGATACAGGCATTTAAGAGATGTCAGATGTTTATGTAACAGTGATTAGGGTTAGCAATTAGTCACAAACACTGACAAGTGAGTGAACGCTTTTTGTTCATAGTCCACCTCCCATATCCTAATGTAGAGGACAGACAGACACTGTAATTTGATATTTACCTGGACAGCAATGGAGGAAAAACGCCATACACAGTTACACAACTTAAGTAGATACTGTATTTGATCTAATAAAAGCCAGCAGCTAAAGGAAAAAATTATGCTACTAGCGTTCAGAGAGGCAGAGAAAACTGGCGAGTTGGAAGTGACAGTGAGATATGAAGCCACAACTTGGTAATGCTGCATTTGCTTCTGGGCAGACAGCTCCCATAGAGCCGTGCAACGAGTAGAAGGGGATTCAGAGAGCAACCAAAGAGATTGCCAGTTGGAAATGAGGATTTAGGAGGAAACTTCAGAGCTGAAAACTTACTGCTTGGTGAAACCAGATGCTGTGGCATGGAATGACTGCCGTATTGAAAGGATACCCTCTCAGATGGGAGGAAGTGGGCTTTTCTTAAGGCATTTGGACTAGTAACCAGAATATTCTGGTACCTGTCTAAGGCATTGCTGAGTAAGAAGTTTTCCATCTAGGAAAATGCTTTCCTTCCTCTGCTAAGATCTGGCCAAGTCAAAACCAAAACACTAGAACCAACTCCCTGCCTGACAGGACTAACAGTACACATCCCCAGAGAAGCAGCAGTCAACGTAAGTAAATCCAATCCCTTGCCTTTGAACCAAACACCACCAGCACTTGTGAAGAGAGTGACAAGAGTGCAACGCTGAGCACTTGGAGCAGGCAGCTGTGTGTGCCTGCCGCTGCTCCTGGGGGGCTAGCCATGAAGGGGGAACTGTTCTCCATTGAGTTAAAAGGCAAATCAGCTCCATAACGCTGGGAGCGAGTATGCCTCTTGGCTCTGAAACTTGCACTCGCAATTGCCTGTTTTTCCTGTTTAGAGGTACCAAGTCAAAAACAAAGAGCAGTTCTCAGCAACTCAGTTTTAGGCAGTGTTCCTATTTAATCTGCAGTGCTGTTGCAAGTTTTCAGTTTGGTCTGCAGAACAGCGCTAGGTACATCCTTACAACACTGTATCATGCAGCAGGTTCCTTGGTGGGACCTACCCTCCTGCACAAGAACAAAACCAGATCTTAAAACAGAGGGAAGAAGAGCAAGAACAACAAGATTGAAATATTAACTGGCTGATCAACATTTTTGTTCGGGTACGTGGATTGCGTTGTCTTTCCTTCGCAGGCAGTGGGGTTTGTTCTTACCGTGTCACATGAGAGACACAAGAACCAAGTTTTACATCTTACCCCTTACAGCAGGCAGATCTGTTACATTGCTAATTGCATAGTAGTCATCAGAAAAGTGATCTGGTGGTTTTAAAGTACCTGCAGCAATTATATCCCGTTCCACCTGAATTTCTGTTTCGTTATGGCAGAGCATTCTTAGCAAACTAAACGCTTTCTAGTCCGCATCGAGTCATGCTTCTGTAGGTCTTCCACAGAGCCTTATCTTTGCAAATCACATGAAATGTGCCCATTGCATATGCCCTACAAAGTAATTGGATTAGTTCTAATTATGCAAAATAAACCCACCCTCCTGTACGAATCAACCAACATTAGCGTATGTGCGTGTAAAACCACAATTCACATCGCTCGTAAAGGGAGGCTAATGAGGTACAGTTTTGATCTCCGATAGCTTAGCTCTTCTGTCTAACCAGCGCTGCCTTGTTTTTCTCAGCCTGACAAGTACCTGTAGAGCTCTGACTTGTGATGCACTTCAGTATTAAAGCACCCCTTATAATCACACGAGATTACTTTGTTGTACTTCTGCAAGTACGGGTTTCCCTTGAAGTATCTGTCATGATGAAACAGAGCTAAAGCCATATAAAACTGAAATAGCATTTATAACCACAGGTTGCATTTAAAAAAAGCCGCCTGGTAGCACTTACTGTTACCATATGATAGATGGACAGTAGATGAGGTGGAGACAAACCCTCTGCATTTGGTATACATTAACTCTTTTGGGCAGAAGAGAGCCTTCAGCACTCTCCCACAGCCTGTGTGCTGGCTCAGCAGCTCCCACGGGGCTGGGGACCAACAGGCCCTTGCAAAGGGAAGCTCTGCTTGAACTTCACTGTAGGAACTTGGCATGGCATAAAAGAACAACCCAGCCTGCAGACAGATCTGCCTGCCTGAAGATAAGGCTGTTTCAAATTTCATTGTACATCCTCCTGCCTGGAGTCTGCCTCAGACATCTCTGTCCCTACCTATCCTACCTGACTTCCTGGAGACTGACACCTTTACCCCCTGCCCCACACGTCTCCCACTGCCCCCAGGCTCCCTGGTCCCCTGGTTTGGCACACTGGGGGACATAGCTCCCTTGGCCTCCCTACACAGGTTTTGCAGAGGGAAGTGGCCACCAGAAATCCATCCTCTCCAGAGCCCTGTGTCTCTTCTTGAAGCCTACTCGGGAACTCACCTATGCATCCAGCGCTGATGACCCTGCCGGGACCCAGTGTTCATTAATGACTTGAGACACCTCCAAGCCAGCCCAAGAACACAAGCTGTACATCACAGGCAGGTGCTGATAGAGCTCCTGTGTGACTTGACTTTCAGCTGGAGCTGTTTCAAGTTTCTGTCCCATTAGTGCCCTTTACTCACACATTCAAACTCCATATTATACCAGATTTTTAGCAAAATGAACCCCTCTTAACCTTTAATCATCTTCTATAACCACTGGTCAACTCCTCCCACCTGTTCTTCCCAGACAGCTGTCTTTGCCTGTGCTTCTCAGGATCACACCTCAAAACCCAGAGATACTAAAGCTCCCCTCCTCCCGACAAGAGAGGGCTTCTGGTTCTCCATACACTTGTCTGAAACAGGTCAGAGGGTTTCTTTTCTGCTAAAACCCATCAATACAGTGAAGTGCCTTCCTGTCTGACTTGTCCTCCAGTCCCCCACCCCTTCAGTAGGGAGCATGCTGTAGAGATGGTCTCTATCCCGAGCTGTGCAGTGGGGGCAGAGGTGGCACCAGCATTTTATCATTCATGCAGGGAAGAAGCAGCACCTCAGGGACTAATGACTGTAGACTGGCTGCTAACGGTTGCTTAATTGTCTGTATCTGGTACCGATCACATTAATTTTTTCCTATTTTTCCCTCCTGACAACACTGTAGAGAGATTGAGGAAAAGGGCAGGAAAAAAGGGCACAAAGTACTCGGGCAAGTTTCCCAAAATACATGATACTGCCAGAGGAAAAAGCCTGGATATCCTAACTTTTGGTTTTATGGTTGAAGCACAAGCCCATCCTTCTTTTCACAGTAAAACTACGGAGCAACCGAAGAGCGCACATTATACAATTAACACAAGCAATATAAATTAATCCCTGCGGCAGGAAATGTATCTGGCTGCCAATAATAGGTCTGTACTGAGGTAACCAAGTGATGCTGGACATGTAACGACACATAAGGCTGTCCTGTCTGTGCTGAAAAAACAGGGGGCCCTCTCTGACCTCTTCTTTGTTATTCATCTACTTTCGGTTTGGAAAAATATTGGGTAACATTAAAGAGATTAGCAGCACGTCTCAATATTAAATACAGTACTGGAGAACAAACAAATAAATGCACACAAGATGCTTCCTGATCACAGCTGCAGTAAACTGGTTCTGGCAGCAAAGAGATTTTCTCCTACTTAAGTGGTCACTGGACACATTCCATCCTTATGATGATCGACTTTGAGAAGGTTTATTCTTCCAACAACAACATAACAGAAACAGTCACGAACAGAGGGAGTCCTATAAAGTAACTGAAGAGTACATGAGAACAATATGTGGTGTTTTTGTGTTGTTTTTAAAAATCTGTTAGTGTGTGTGTGGCTGTAATTTATAGCTGTGCATCCTAGATCATTTACTCAGGAGTCTCCGCATATTGCAGCACTTGGTGTACAGGAAGAGGAAATAAATTGCTTTTTCCAGCACTCCCACCTCTGATGCCAGCTCTGTGATGATTCACGCAGACCTGGAGGTCAGCCGGAGGGCTCAAGAGCCAAGAATCCCCAGTGCACGCTGCGCATCCTGCACGCCCTGCTCAGCTCTCTCAGACCCTCAGGGTGGACCCATCTCTAGAAAGATGCCCCAGAGCTGTGATGCTGGCTGTTAGCCATCTGAAAATTTCCCTATGGAAGCAGGACTTCCAAATGGCAATTTAAGTTTCTGACATTGTGTCCAGGATCCAGAAAACTGCTGAGGTCCAATTCATGATGTTTTCTGGTTTATATTCAAATTACTCAATTTTAGCAGGTTTCCTAAGAAAATAACATTGTTTTGATTATACTGTCTGATCGTCTGTCTGTGATTCCTTCTGCACCAACCACTTTTTTTAAACCCCGTGGCCATCTTCCAGGTGCTTAAGTCTTAAAGATGACTATATTCTCGTAGCTGTAGTAAGAATTGGCAGCTGGATGAGGAAGGAGACCAAAATCAGTGTTGCAACTGGAAGAAAACCAGGCAGAACTCAGCTGCTATGAATGCTGTTAACGACCGGCTGTCTGGTCAGCACACATGTAAACCCAGTATCTAAAGTAGTTTGCCAGACTTTTGCCCCATTGGGTTATTACAGGGGACAAAAGGCACCCATCTATAGGGAACGAAGTTTCATATGCACATTCCATGGGTCATAATCAACTTGTTTCGAATATCAAAGCAAAATTCTTCCCCATTCAAACATGAAGTTAACCCAAGAACAAGGAGCAATACTGTGTTTGTAAGTCCAAATATGACAAAGAATTGAGGCTCCTAATTTCACACTGGATTGCTAACTTTTTTGTACTTAATTGAAATGAATTAAATTATCCATGATCTAAGAGCTGTGCTGATGGACCTCAAGCCTCAACATTCCTAGGATCCTGCCACTGTAGGACCTTCCAGCCTCCCAGAGCTTATGGGGAAAACAGGATCACTGCAGAAGAGCTTCTACAGCGAAACAGAAACCATGAATAATCTTTCACTTAAATGAAACTGGTAATAACAATCTTACTAAAATAAGACAATTGTTATAACGTTTTTTGCCTTCTGGCCAGTTTCAAGCAGTAATTGTTCACTAACCCATTACTGTATCACTAACCTTTCATCCTATCATATGACACACTATGTTAATTTGCTTGTTCTTTCCTTTGGCAGAGAATACCATTTTCAAGACATTTCACATATCCTCAGATTCTTTTGAGGAAAGCGCTGGCTATAAACATCCACTGAGGAGACTGGCACGTATTTGTTCATCTTCTAATCTTAAACCTAACAAAATCTACTCCATGAGGTAGAGGAGAGTTAAGGTACAGGAGAGTCTGAACATGAATGAACTCAGACGATCCGAGATGCTTTTCCCTCACTCATGGCAGACTCCAGAAACCCAAACAGCCACCGGCTCCCTCTGTTCAAACTGGAGAGTTGAGCATGCATCACCACATGCAGCCTCCTTTACTTTGCAGGGCAACCACTGCCCCCAGAAACAACCCCAAAACATTCAAGGCAACATGGGTCTAAGTAAAAATATTCAGACTCACCGGTAAACTGAAGGTCGAGCAGACTCCAGAGCACGACTACAAAGGACTTTCCAGGGGAAACACTGCTGAGGCAGTAACCACATCTCCTCTAACTTGACAGAGCTTCTGCCAGCTCATATACCATCATCTCCAGATGGTGACCTCTTACACACAGTTATCATACCAGGCTTGATAAAACTTTTGAAACAGTCAGGCAAGACTGCCCCTGTTCAATTGTAAACCAAGAAAAAGCAAAGAGCAGAAAAACACTAGATCAAACCTTCAGCCCTGTTCCATTACTCCCAGAATACCCACACTACCAGGGGGCCGAGCCTCCTCCCCACTTGCTTCAGCTGTGGCCTGTTACAGCCTGAGAGCATCAAAGCAAGGAAGCAGGTGTTGAGAAGTGCCTCACAATGATAACCAGAAAAGGATGGCTGTAAAAGTTTGCTTGGGTCCCTGGCAGAGGATTGCCTCGCTGTGCTCCTTCTGCTCTCTGTGGACACATATGTTTCACTGAGGTTGTGTCCTGGATCATTGAAGCGTTACCCCAGTCCCGTGAAACAAGGTGTAACTGTGCTACTTACTCTCATTCTCTGCTGGCACACCCTCTTCCTGCCTCCCAAGTATTGTTCCCTGTCGGCCACATTGGAAGCCACCAAAGATTATCTGCTTGTCTTCCGTCTACCACAAGAGCTTGAGTTAATGCAAGAGCAACCTTTGCTTACAGTGAGTAAATTATACAGATAATAGGTAAGCACTAAGTAGGGTTGTGTTTATCTTGGACTTGATGATCTTAAAGGTCTTTTGCAGCCTAAACAATTCCATGAGTCTACCCAGGTCACCAAAGCTGGCATGGTAGAAGACTGGCTGGGCCAATACCATAGAACCACAACAGCACACAGTGAAAACACTCTGCAATACTGGTGCTTGGCTGCCTGGATGATCATTATATGGCCATGAAATGCCTAGCACAAAGCAGTGATAGCTGATTATGCTCACTGAATATTGCTGTGGTACTAAGTGGTTCTATTAGCAAGTTCATTTAGTCAGTTCTTAATTACAGAGAAACTTGGGAAGATACAAACATCAAAGGAACCCTTTTCCCTAACCAGATAAGTCTTGTCCTTATTCCTATGAGATTTTAAAATTCTTGAAATGGCCCTAGACTCAAGCACAGCAAAAGGAAAAGACCTGCCAAACGAGAATGCAATGAGTAGGGATGGTGTCTCTTTTAAACTTGTCTTAGCCTACATTTGCTCTGATTTAAATAGTGAATAGTTCTTATTTACGTTCTAACCAGACCTAGCTCTTGAGAGCCAAAGACTTTCTTGTGTATCAGGGATGCTTGTTTTAAGGAGAAACCATCTCAAAGCTCTGGATGATTTGGTGGTCCCCACCCAACAGGAAATCACCTTTCTTCTCCTGTAAATAACCTAAAACTTTTTTTTAAGTTTAAAAATAGCATCTATTACAAATACATTATGAGCTAGGGTTCTGCGTAATCTGAAAACACATGAAAAGCATTCAAATACCACAGAAATGAGAACTATAAAGCATGTTATGAGTGAATAAACGTTTGCACATCTCTGCTTTCAGTACAGAGTTGTAATGGAGAGGCAGGTTCTGTAATTTGAGGAAAAATGTCAAGAAGATTTTATTTTCTGGGGTTTTTGTCTCCTATTTGCATGAACACACCACCTTGAAGCTTTCCAACAGATGTCACCTGATGTCCAAAGCAGGTGACTATAGAACAATGTAAATGTCCTCCCTGTGCCTTTCAAGATACTGAAACAGTGTCCTTAAGCCTTGCTACATTTGACTTGAAAAATTTCATAATGTAGTTTGTTCCTTAGTTGTTTTATTGATAGTTGCCGTCATTCTAAGAGTCTTGAAGGCCTGGCACTAAATTCTTAATGAAAAACTTTCTGATTTTCATAGTTTTCCACTGAATTTAAAGAGCCAGAAACATTGTTAGCTGCTTAAACAAAGAGGCAGTTGTCAGAATAGTGTCCACCCTGGGAAGACCTATGCTGGGTTATCCAGAGAGAAGGGGAGCTGGTTTATGATGTTTTGGTGGGTTGCTCCACCAAACCAAAATGTCATCTTCAAATACTTTCTCTCAGAACCTTCCAATTTCAAATGAATTAAAGAAATAAATCAAAGTGACCTTCAAATGTTTTCAGTCACTGCAAGCACGAGCCCTTAACGGGGTAGTAGAGGTGCTGGGGGGATGCATGGGGTCAGGAACATGCTGCCGTTTCTCAGCACAGTGGGCAGAGCACTGATGGTGGTTATGGATAATTACCTATGCAGCTGCATATCCATATAGGTAATTCTGACATATTGTTATGCTTGCAGCCCTCATTTTGGTTGAAGTATTACTAACTCTCCCTCCTCTTGATTTTCTCCCTTACTTGTAGAAAGCAAACTTACTTACCCGAAGAGCAGAGCGGCAGTGGAGTCTCCTTCTTCATAGTCACACATCTTGTTCTCAGCTGCAGAAGATGTTTTGAACACCCCACTCGTTGTGCTTTCGCTCTCGCTGTTTGGACGGCTGAGATGGAGAGGACAAAGAAGAACCCTGTCTTACAGACTGTGCAAAACATCCCAGACAGTAGTGTGTTTTTAGCCCTTTTTTTTCTGGAAAGTCTCTCTACCTTCTTTTCTCAGTCACATGGCCCTGTGTATTTACTATGGAGCTTTTTAGCTTGCTTCAGTTGGACAGATATACGTCACAGGTTACTTTTGTTGCTGCGTGTTAAGACACAAGCAAAACATTAAAGCAAACAAACTGATCTCACTGTTCTGATGGTTCAGCTGTGGTTTGACGACATCATTTTGACATGTCTTACCATTAAAGAACCCAGAGCTGGGTTTCTTCTGAGGTATCGATGAAAAGCATATCCACACAAAATACAGATCCCAAAAGCGGCTGCTGCTGCCAGTGCTCTGGCCCAGTGACACGGTGCCTCAGCGATGCTATCTACTCCTCTCACCCTGCTGCCAAGCACCACCAAGACCCAGCTAACGGCATCAGATGGAGTTCTCACCGAGAGGCTCATCTGCTCGTTTGCACTGATCAGTGACTTCCAGCTGAGTTTTACTACTCAGCAGTTTTTTTCTGCCTAGAAAATGTAAACATTTGTATGTGCCAAGTGAAAGTACAGGGGCACAGAAGGGGAACATAAATGTGTACCTGGGTGAAATCCAGTAATTCAGCTGCCAAAACAGGTAAGTGGCTTCATCAGGTTTGCTCCCAGCTTCAGACTTTGAATTTCATCCTAGACAACAAACACCATGACAAGGTAAAAAAGCTCTGACCTTCCATTATATTCTAAATAAAATCAATACAGCCATTTGGGCTCTATACTACCTTTCTTTACGTTTGTCGGTGTCTTGATTAAACTTCTTGATTTGAATAAAATTTAAATACATGGAAATGTATTTGTAATTATTTAGTCTGTCCTCAGCACCCATTAGATGTAGTTTTTATTTGTTATCAAAGCATCCACAGAACTAAACAGTTGAAAATTGTTCAGTGAATGCTTTACCACCTGAGTTTCCTTGATGTCTATGTCTTAGCAAGTGCTGATTTTTCTTGTGGTTTATGTCTTATTTTTCACTTTAGGAAGCACCATTTGATAATCAGTTTTTCTTGCCAAAAGTTCTTTTGTATTTTGTAATGATAGAACACCTAGGTACTCAGAACTCTAGCAAACAATTGGTAACTAAGAAATCAAATGATCTCTATTTCCATTTTATCATTTTGTTCATATTTCATAAAAACATGATTGTTTGCCTACATCTGAACAACAACTGCAGCATGAAAAGTCAATGTAAAGTTACAGAGGTCTAAATGTACAATCCATTTTCCTCCTCTTCACTTAGGCTTCTCATTTCTTTCCTTCAGGACTACTCAATTTTTTATACTTCGATATCAGACATTTACAGTACAGGATTAAATTCAGGTTATTCAATTTGGATATAATGTCCTTTACTGAGAAGAACTGTAACTGTCTGGCACTTGGTCTGAATTATTTTTTATAACTGCTCAACATCTTTCCACGTGCAGCAGAAGGGAATCATTTGCAGTGAAAATGTAACCCCTTGTGTTAGGCACGGAAAAAGCTTTCTCTTCCTTCCAGACCAAGGGTGTGCGGCAGTGCTCAGAGCAAGCAGCTGCAATTAAGCAGCACAGCTGAGGGAAGATTTGCTAAGGTATTTTGCCCTTTTAGGAGAGACAATTTGAATTATAGATCTAAGAACCAAATTTTTCTGTTACATGAGGCACGCACATTTTCTGCAATGACTCTTATCAAGTTATATAGTATTTCCTGTGCAGAGCTCATAGCTCTGGTGTTTCAGTGCATTACACATGCTAGACAGAGAGATTTTACCCTTAGTATTTCACTTAAGCCAGGGATTGCGAGTAGGCTGCTGTATTAAATCAATTTTTTGGTTCTCATACAGTAACACAATAAAGTCATGTTAGGTTTTCCAGCACTGGCAAAGAAAGTTGAAATAAAATATCATATTGCAGTGCAGATTTAAAACAGAATCAGTGCAAATTTACTGCTCCTATCACAGAGAATATAAATAAAGGATATTGGTGTTTAAGACAACCTCAGTAGACTAACTCCTATATATTTAATATATGTAATGATGTATTTCCCTGCCCACGTGTGATCAGAACTGTTAGGGAGGATGATGTAATGCACTTGGGACCAGAACATTAAAAATATACTTTTTTACCAGTTAAAACAGCAGTGCCTGTTAAAGTTTTTGCAAGCAGGAGCCCCTCCAGCCATGCAGAAGCTGCCCCAGGAGTACCAGGGCAGCAACCTGTGCTGATCTGGGGGCTGCACAGCAGCATTACCAGTCTGCATGTCCTCCCCTTCCCTTCCAGCACCATATTGCGACATCAGGGCCTGATCCTGCCACCTGGAAGACGACTCGATGTGGTGGTGCATGCATGCATGTGGGAACAGGCAAGTTAGGGCACAACCAGACTGCTGCTACTGTGTCTCACTGGTTAACCTGTGGTCCCTGCACGCTGTGACTGCTCTGTGCAAGTGACAGCAGGTAAACCTGGAAAAACCCAACTCAACCCCAAATCCATATGACCATTTTCCTTCTATTTCCCTCCAGGCCCTCAGATGAATCCTCCTCAACACTGTCAGCCACAGCAGGAGGGGCCAGGTAGCCTTGGGTGACAGCAGCACATCAGTAGGAGCACAAGAGCTCCACTTGCTCAGAGTTTGCCTTCCTTTTATGCCATGAACGCTACTATCTAAACTGGGCTTCTAGATAGAAAGCTGGTTGCTACATAATATATGCATCATTTTTCTCCCCTCTCTGTTGCCTGTATATTCGCTGCTGGGTCTAGCCTCTAAGGAAGAGGTCACTGTCTGAATTAATGCCGTGAGACAGTGGGAATACAGTCCACAAAATGCAGAATTTTGACCATATTCTTGCTGTTAACACACTGAAGAGTATGTTATGCTAAAGCTCAGCTGCCAGCATTTTCATTTATTCTGACTCCTATTTCAGGGAAGTGCTGGGATTATTTCTTGAGCACTGAAGGCATTTTCACTGAACCATAAAACAACTGAGCTTCTGTGCTGAACTCTTATCCCCAGCCCCTAATAAGAGCCTGTACAGGGAATAAGGTACAATGCAGCACATTCCCCTTCTACTGTTTCTTAGCTTTCAAGGGGCAGACTTTGACTGTAAGACTACTTCTCCTTAGTGTCCTCCCACCAACATGACTACACAGCAGATGTTCTTGTTAAGTATACTCTCTTTGATATGTCACCTTTTTGGTTGGTTTTTTGATGGTTTGATTATTCCTGGACTACTTTTTTTGACGAAATTTTTCTCTTTTTCCTAGTCAAAATATCAATTAATGTCTTCAGAGAAAGCAGAACTTCCAGCAATATTTTGGTTGCTCTCTCTTGAGCTGAAGGATACAATATCTATCTTTCAAAACCTCTCTGAACAACAGGGGGGCCTGTATGGATTTCATTATAAAATGATGTAAAATATGAGTCTGTCACCATCATGTACTTTCACAGCAATTATCTGTTCTCCTGATTGGAAGAGGACTGTGCCTTGGTGAATCACTGTGAATATAAACCACGTAACTAACAGTTCATTTAATCTATATGAGAAAAGTAATACAGTAAAACCAATGTCCAGACTGTAAATGAACTGTGGCAGCTTCATAACGGAAAGTGGGTCAGTCTGGGTGCGCACAGTGTGAGCCAGAAGCTTATAGAGGCCTTTAGCAGACCATGGGCTAGGGCAGCAGTGCACTGGTACTACCAGGATAGCTACACCTCCTTGCACTGACAGCGTAGTTAAAAAACCAACCAAACCTGCCTAGAGACACTGAATAAACTTGCTTTATTCACACACCTTTAAAATAGATGCGTGGTGCGGTCTGGAGGGTCGGTATCTGTTGCGTGCTTTGTCTTCAACTTCTGGTCGTCTGCAGGAATTAGTGAGAACCCCCAAGGGCCAAGTCCGTCTGGGGGGGATGAGTGGACTGGGGCGGTCTGTGGGTCTGTATCTCAAGTCTGATAGCTTGAAGCTCTTGTGGGGATTTGCTGATGTCAAACCACTGCAGATGATTTCATGGGTTCCCCTACCTTCCCCACAAGCTGCTTTCATGAGGCATTTTGGGACACTGCCACACACAGGGCTGTGACTGAGCAGCGAGTTCAGCATTCGTAGGGGGACCAACAGATACCCCTTAAAAGGTGGGGAGCTGGCAGGCTCATTCAAGCCTTCCCTCTAGAAGAAATCAGGCCAAAAATTACTTTTGTCACAAAAAAACCACCCTCCAGAATTATACACTGTGGTCAAGTGCCAAGTTTGGAAAACATCAATCACAACACAGGAATTTGGAGGAAAGCATGACTGCAAGGAAATACCTTCCCATAAAAAATGGTAAAATCTGGTAAAACCAGTTGCAAGGGTTGTTGATTTTCAGGGATAAACTGAATGGTGCTATAAACTGATCAGGAGCTTTGGTAGAGCTTTTTTCCCCCCGAACAGGAAGACTGCAGGCTGCTAACATAGCTTTGTTTACATGTTCAGTTCAGTCAGCTGATGGCCACGACCCCATATGAAGCGAGACACAGATGATTTCTTCCCAGAAAGGGAATTTGTCCAACCTTAAGCGGAATTCCCTTGAGAGACCACTGGTAACGGCAGACAGCATTTACCTAAAAGTACCTGGTTGCCAAAACAAGATTGACTCATTTTCCTTTGCTGCCTTGGCCAAAAGTCAAGTTCATTCTTCAAATCCCTTCTTTGTTTTTTTTTTTTCCTTTTTTTTTTTCCTTCTTCTTTTAAAGCTCCTGCAAGCAGTGAGGAACAATTCCTGTACTCGTGTTGCAGCGATGGCGGTGAGATAGCAGTGCAAGCGTGCCAGCTCTGTCACGGTCTAGACATGCAGGTACACATGATGTGCTCACACCCTGCCATCTGACAGGCCTTCAGGTAGCAGAGATGTATATCTCAATAAGTTTTAATAACCGAGGCGCTAAAGCTGTGAAGTACCAAGTACTTCCTACCCACTCCCTCCTTTGTCAGATTAAGCCGTAAATCTCTCTGAATGTGTGTTTCTTTGCTAGGAGAATATTTAAGATACATTTTAAATCTTCTCTCTTTTAAGGCTGCACAATTCAGTTTGGCTGTTTTAACTGCAAAGATGTTTATCAGAGACCAAGAATAATAATGTAAAATCTAGGAAGTCCATTTAAGATCTGGTGATGATCAATCCCTTTCAAGCAGCTTCTCAGTGTTTCAGATGGACCCATTTTCAGACATAGCTACAGCTGGGACACTTGGAGAAGACAGCTCAGTTTGCAGATGGTCTCTTCAGTCTCCACTTCTCATACTTTTCCTTAGCTTTTTTAATTCTTCTCTTCACTCCTTTTACACCTCTGTTCCTCATAGCTCTTTCTTCCCTTCTTATATGGCGTTCTCCTCTCCTCTTTTCTTCCTAATGCTGTTGACTGCAGCCACAGCACAAGCGGATCCAAGCATTTTCTGTGTCAGCCCTCCACGAATGTGTATTCTTAAGGCCCAAGAGCTGAGGAGGGAGAATGCAAAGGACGGGAGCGTCACAGTACGGCCACCTTTTAGTGATTACACCAGCCCTGGAGGGTTTGGATTCCTCTAACCGCAGGCCTGATCCTCAGTGCCCCTGAAGTCTATTTACAACGTGTTTAATAATTTCCACCAGCTGGCCCTTATTGAGAGTGTCACTCAACATTTATGTAACATTTTCATGTATCAAATAACATGGCAAAAACCTCCATCCTAACCAACTTTATTGTCTTTAGGCTGATAAATTTTTGTTTTTAATTAACAGGCATTTGTTGTCAGCAGTTTTCCTCTGGAGGTTCTCAAAACCCTGTTTGGAAAGAGCGTTCAAACTTCCTTTCTCCCCAGCAGGCTTTGGATCAGGCCCCCAGTGCTGAAACAGAGTGTTTGAAGGTCATTTTTCACGTCTAGGATGAACAACCTGGAAACAAAGGAGTGCAATTAAAGTTAATGTCCCACATGGTTTAAAAAATAATTGTGAATGGCTTCGAAACCTGACATTTCAACTGGGAATGTAGTTGATTTATTAAAAACAAAAAAGCAACAATCATATGAGGACGCTGCAGTCATATGATTTTTTTGCATAGTCAGTCACAGCTTTGACTTTTATTTATGCTCACTCTCCTTTCTGCCAGATAATGAGGGCTTAGTTTAAACAAGCCTGGTATCCCTAAGGCTATTGCCTTCACCCTTTCGCTTGGCTGGCAGTAGGAGGGAGGGTTGGCTCCAGCCGGGAGGGTCCTGAAGCATGGAGTCTACAGACGCAAGACGCACAGGACTGGACATCAGAGCCCGAGTTACTGAGAGAAATGCCGGTTGGGGCGCCCCAGCTAGTGACAACAACTTAGAGCTAATAGAAAATGCTAGAAAAATGGAAGAAACTAAGGACAAATAATTTCAAAAACCCTAATATGTAGTCACAGTTGAAAAATCTCCTTCCATTGGGCAATCTCTTAGTTCTCTTGACTTGGACTTACAGGCATCCACCTGCCCTGCCCAAAACAAAAATGGTTTAGTGTTGCCCAACTTGCTGGTTTTTAGCTAGCCGGTGTCTCACTTGCTAGTGCTATACTTTGGGATCACCAAAAACACTACCGAACTCCTGTCCTGAGAACCATACTTTCTTCTGCACCATGTCGTCTCACCAAAGCTTGTTCTTTGCTGCAAACAAAAGCAAGAAACTTCGCGAAGCTGCCAGGTCTACAACGCAATTCAGTTGCTGCACTGCCTGCAGAAGAACACCTGGGCTGGTGAAGCATGTCGAACCTGAATTTAAACCACTAAGTGCAGCGTTTGCTAATCTGCCTGAATTATCCTACTCCTCTTGAGCCATTCGTTGTGCCTCATTATTTGGTTGAGCAGAAAAGTCTATTTTTCCTTTATCTCTACACACCATGAAATGTATACAAGGAAGTATTTATCTGTGTGTAGGTCATGGCAACTTGTGGGCTAGATACTGACTGTCCTTCACTACATATCGTCTGTGATCGCACCTAACCATAGACACATGGTACTGTGCAGCCGTGGTCGGATGGTACACGCATGTGCCCACTAAATGTTTGAATAACGTTTTACTTCATCATCTCTGACCAGGAGCCAAGTCCAGGGACGTGTTAGAATTGGCCAGTCTCCATCTAGTTTACAGTTGTTGCCCAGCCTGTGGAGAGAGACACATGATTAAGTGGTGATGGGTCTATCAAGTGCAGCGAGCTGTTGCAGTAGCACTTGCAAATCAGGCTGGGGCAAGAGTTAATTTGGATTTCTGGAAATAAACTTTCCTAATTTAAAAACAAATTAAGTACAAAAAATTGATCGCAGTGCAAAGCTAGTATAAAAATGCCTGCGAGGCAAATGGTGTGGCTCTAAACAGGTCTCTCAGAAATCCCAGGGAATGCTGAAAGCAAAGGGAGTGAGTCATAAGCACATGAGCTGAAAGCTGAAGACAAAATCATGCATCTCTGCTTAATTCCATCACATGATGAGTCCTGGGGCCCTTCATTTAATCGGAGAGCAGAGCAGTGGAGAAACTTCATTCTCACTTCTCAGCGGGGACCGGAGGAGTTACGGTGTGCAGGCACCGGGCACTCTCTGCTCCTCTGCGCGCACCCAGCCGACGCAGGATCTCCCGCACCATGAGCGGTGTTGGCCGCCACCTTGGATTCCTGCTCCTGGCCGAAGCGGTGCTGTGTGCTGCCGCCACACGTGAGTGCTTCCTTCACCCCGTCCCTTCTCCTTGCCTCTGCGGGTTTGAAGTCGCAAGCCATGCTGCAAGCACGGCTGCTCCTTGCACGTGCAGCGGTTGCTGGAGCTGTGCCCAGGAACTGGTAGGCGACAGCTAGCTCCAACTCAGGGTTGCCTAGCTCTGGGTAGAAATGTCACCTGAGCTGAAGAAATATGCCGAGAGCTTATCGGCATATTTGGTTAGCCATTTCCTGCGGTCCACAGGTACAGAGAGCTGACTAGAGCTAAGCCTTGGCTAACAGTATTCCCCCAGCCCAGAGCACGGCTAGAAAGGCAGATGCAGAACAGACTTCTCCCAGTTTGCTCAGCTCAGCTGCGCCTGGGAGAGGCCAGGTCAGAGGCAGTGCTCCCCGCTGGAACACCCAGACGTGGGGATCCCCAACCTCAGGGAGCCCAATCAAGGAATGAGATCCCCAAGGTGTGGTGGGCAGGCGATGGGCTGGTCCTCTGCTTCTTTCCAGGCTCCCAGCTTGACTCAAGTCTTAGGTTGACTCACTGTGCTCAGGACTGGGAACCCAGAAATGGGATTTTAGGCTCAAATTCCAGAATTTACACTAAAGAAATTGAAGACTTAAAAGCCAAGGTTCAGCTGAGCATCCATCTAGTCTTGTACCGGTCTCCAGTGGGAAACGGTTACATTTAACTATGCAGAACTTCCTAGTTTTATTCTTGAGTTATTGAGTCTCATACTGCCCACCCCTCTACTACTTTAAGATGCTGTCTTCAGCAGATTAAAGAACTTTTACTGTTTACCTATCTTTCAGACTATCAACATTTTTAATTATTTCAGCAACTGAGAAAACTGGCCTCTTATTCACAACTTTCGATTCATATAACCTAACCAATTATTTATTCATGTGAAACTCTTCATTCTTATCCCACGGTAACTTGGTTCCATCGTGTGCCTTTAGCAAGGGACCTCATCAAATGCGTCTGGCACTCAAGCAGACTATAACAAACAGGTCAGCCTTGTTCCCATGCTCTCCCGCTCCCTCAGTGAAACACAAATATATTTGTGAGGAACGTGCTCCTTTTACGGCGTATCATGTCAACCCACTGTATCAGCTAACTGTCACTGCTGTTTCTACCAGCTTCTCCAGTTTGAGCCTCAAACTTTTTTGTAATCCTCTAAATCTGCCCTGGAAGTGTTTTTAAAAACTGTCATCATATTTGCCAACTTTTGTTTCTCGGCCACTGGAGCAGTTCTAAGCAAGATGTTACGAGCTATGGTTAATGGCTCGTTTATTTCACTCCTGAATAACTTCCAGGATTTTGAGCCAGGTCAAAAAAGACAACAAAAAAGTCTAGACAACTTCTTCATTTTGTTGATTTGTTCTATAATCTTTTTTGTGCGTGTGTGCCAACACTTTGAGCGAGATTCTCCCTCATTGTAAAGGAAAATTCTATCACAGACACCTCTTATGCTCCTCCTTGTGAATGAAGATGTACACTAACGTATTTTGACTTTTGTCCTTTGTTTTCCCTGAATGCTTCTTTCATATCGACATCATCTTTTGGCCCCACAGACCTTCTGGCAAGCTTTCCACTACTTTTGTATTTGGGGAAAAAAAAAAAAAAAGAGATTAATTAGTAGTTTTTATGGGTTTGCAAGTTGTTCTTCAGATTCCATTTATCCTGCTTTATTATGTTACTACATGTATCTTGAGAGAGTTTATATTATTTTCAGTCTCCTTAGCTTGGCCATAACATCAGCCCTTTCTCTTCCAATACACTTTCATTCTCTTTAGCTGGGTCATCTTTTTATTGCTGTTGTTCTAACACTGGCTTTTGTTCTCTCTTTCACGGCTAACATACTGTCACAGGAAAAGCTGGACTTCCTGTCTTTGCTACATTTTTCACCAAAATGAAAACCAGAATGAGAAAGAAGAAAGTCAGTCAGGGTATAAGATCTTTTCTCCTGTGATCACCTCACCAAAACTATTACAGTAATCATTTCCTTGGAGTGTAATACTACTCTGTCTATTTTGAACTGAATTGCTCTAATTTTGGTTATGACCAACATCTGTTCCTGAATGGCTTTCATTTTTAAAGATGAAATACATGAAAACTTTTTGTTCCTTTAAATTCAGCAACCGAAAATCTTCAGCTCCGTGTGTTAGAGAAACTAGTGCTGAAGTCTTTGCTCATCTGAAAAAATGTCTTGGTCTTGTCTCGCAGCTTGTGAAATGTTTTCTGTTTGACTGAACTAAACAAAGCACATCAGGGAGGCACAGAAATGCCTAAGGACTTTGTGATTTAGAAGGAGTGACCACACTTACTACCAAAGCTGGACAAGAAAATGACTTCTGATTTCAAGGACTGTTATTGAAAATTCAAAATTAAAAGCATTTATAAAATTAAAAGTGTTCTAGCTCTTTTTGATGAATTACGCATTTGGGGAAAAAAAACCCCAATGATTGGAATGTTTTGATCTGACAAAATCAAAACATTTTTATTTATGAAATAATTTTTAGATAGAAATCAAAGAGAATGGGAAGAAGAAATTGGGAAAAAATCTCTAGCCACTTACTTTCAAATAACTTTCAAAACAAATTTAATGACACAAAATGTAATTGAACTTGATAAGCCCTTCTGAAATACTTTTATAGCTCTTAATCTGTTTTTTTCCTGAGAAAAGTTTCTGAAGGACACCATTACCCAACTCTTTTTCTGACCAAGACCAAAACCAATACAGCATGTGATACAGGCCATTAAGTAAACACCAGTCATGATAATATGCTTTGCTCACATCAAAATATATTAAATCTGCAGGAAAGACTTGATTCAAGTGCTTTAAGTGAGTCTGTGGGGAGTTCCTGAAGGGCAAAACACCGTGGGAGAATATGTCTTTGAGTGCAAAATCAGTTCTTTTCCTCAAATCTTCCAGTCCTCAAGACACCGGGGAGAGAACTACCAGCATCAGTTCAGAGTGACCACTGAGATGGGACTGGCTGAGGGACATCCTTCCTGCCCAGCAGCAGTCTCAGTGGGCAACAGCACCTCAGGAGAAAGCAGCTCCTGCCTCTTCTTCAGTGTTGTTTCTCTGATTCTTCCTTGCAGTAAAGTTAGGAGTCACATGCCCATAAAGACCGTGCCAAGTCTGGCTACACCTGCTCTGTGCCTCTTCCAAAACTTGGAGGAACTCCAACACAAGCAGTTACATTACAGTGTACAGGGCCATTCCTGCCCTTCTTACAGGTCTCTGCATTTTCCTTAAAATCATCCTGCTCTTTTTGCTGCACTTGGGTATAAATCTCAAAAGCATTCAGCATCAGCTACCTTTAGAACAAAGCCATGAAAAGCAGAAGAAATCCTAACTCCCTTGATGTTGTGACACGCCCAGCAGTTCCCTGATTAACATGACAGAGTTGTTCAAAGCCCCCAGGCTTTCATGGAGCTCTGCTTATGAGCCTACTTGCAAACAGATCTTTCTGGCATCCTCCAGTGGTTGACATGTTCCTACAGGTTACTTGGATATTTACTTTGCTTTTCATTATGTGTACTTTGTGACAGAAAGAGGGATCCTAGAAGGCCTGGGAAAAGTTTCAGCCCATCATTTGTAGTAATATGAGAAGAAAGACATTATTAAAATTATGTAATATCTGAGCCATTTTAAAGTAATAGGCATGAAGCTAACATGTTTTTATTGGTATATTATAAACACATTGAATTTACTATTCAGCTCTAAATTTCCTTTTCTGGAAATACCAGCTTCTGTTACAATTGGTTCCGCCCCTCCCACCCAAACCACCAGCCGACTCACCAAAGAAGCTTCACTGGGTCAAAATTAATTCCTGACATAACTTCCACTCGAGCACAACTCAGACACAGAGTGAATTTATCCTGTGATCCTTTTACTCATAGATTTATTACGAGGCAAGCACTAAGCCGTCAGCAATCAAGCAACCTCTACGACTAGGCTGACGGTTGCAGGGTTACGTCCCTTCGTACAAACAATTGCTCTGATACAGTCAACATGTTGTAAGACTTCTTATTCTTTCTCTGGAAGGTTGCAATAGTGCAAGTACAAAAATGTCAGTCTGTCAGTGGTGGAATTGTCTTTACGTTGGTTATAGCTGATCTAAGTGATTATAGCTGCGATGATGAAATTCCGTAGCTTTTCACTGGTGAAGAGTTTTCTAATTGGTACAAGAATATAGTTGCAATAAGAAGGTTGTTCAGCACAAGAGCACTGTCTTTGTAGGGTGGTAGGGAAAATGTTATTACATTGCCTGTTCCTTTTTCTCTCTAGGGTTTCAAGATGTGCTGAGCCAAGGAACAACTCCTGCCACAGCCTACAAGAAGTTACAAGGCTGGTCTAGTGATCAAAATAAATGGAACGAACAGCTTTATCCTTTCTGGGAAGATGGAGATCCCAGATGGAAGGATTGCTGGAAAGGTAATTGCACATATGTAATTCAAAGACACTGAGAAGATTGGCCAGATAATCCACGTCACTGAAGAGTACAGGTGCTACAGTGCTTTTTCATAGGTGCAATATCCACCACTGCTGCAAGGAATAGCCAATTAGGGGTAATTGGCTTTGATACCATTCCCAGGAGACTGTCTGAGGGAGCAGAACAGCGCAGTTGTTACAGTACATGCTTCCCTGTGACTCGCAGTCTCAGCCATTAACACTCACTAAGAAGCCTTGATGGCCAGGGCTCTAGGACAATCCATTGTTTGAAACGTGCCCTAGAGGACCGGTAGCTTGAGCTGCTCTCTCAGTAAGGCATTGTGGGCTGCAGGTTGACAACTTCAGTGAAGACCCTGTTTATTATCACCGTGTCTGAGTTGGGGGTCTAAAGGCTCTATCCCTGGGAAGAAACAGAAATATTCTCCTTCGGAATATATCGACCCTCATGGGTAAAAAACCATGTTCTTAGCTCTAAGAAGGAAATGAATGACAGGCCAGTAAGCGATGGGGGATACGATGACTCCCTCTGGTTGCTCTAGAGTTGGGGTTTTGATAAGAGTACAAGTGACTTAGGAGCAGAAAACCCCTTGGAATTAGAGGAATCCATAAAGCATTTCTGATGTAAATAGTGTACAGCTGAAGGCAGCTACTGCTCTGATGCATCCTTTACTGCAGTGAAGACCAGTTATCTTTTCCACAGGCGGAAGGGTGACAGCCAAACTGGACACTGATAGCCCAGCACTGGTAGGATCCAACGTGACCTTTGTGGTGACTCTCCAGTTTCCCAAGTGCCAGAAAGAAGACAATGATGGCAACATAATATACAAGAGAAACTGTACGCAGGGTAGGTAACGGCAATCTCCCTGCACCGTACACACCTCTGACTGTGGCGCTTTGTTAACTGCTGATACCCATTCCCTACTTAATATCTGTTATGCTCTTTGGGGAAGGAAACTGTTGTTTTATTATTCAGAAAGGAACTAAATTTCACATCTAAGTTATTTAAAGGTGCCACAGAAAACTTTTCTGACAAAACAAAGTAAGTCACTTCCTCACAGTGCTTCCATGGCTGCCATTTCGACTTCAAATTTTTGATTCTGCTTGCCAAATGTCCAGGCAGCTCCACTAACTCCAGTGCAACAGTAGCGTCCTGTGTAGTCAACAGCAAATTCTGGGCAAGCAATTTTAAATTGTCTGGCACATGAGACAGTATTTTCGTTTGTTTGTTTGTTTCTAATCAAAACAATGCCAAGCCAGAACAATTTGTTGTTTATATTAGAACCAAACAAAGCATGATCTTAGAAAAAATGAATGTTGGCCTAAAAATGCCACACTTAACCTGTAGTTTAAATGCAGCAACTGCTGTAACCTGGGGTGTTTGCCTCCTGTTTCCTAATTTTCTGCACATTTCTCAGTTGACCGCGAACATGTCTTATTTCTACACTTAGATCCTCCAGCCTCCCAGGATCAGCAAATCTATGTCTACAACTGGACTGAATGGATCGACAACTGTGCCTGGGAAAACTGCACAGGCAACCACAGCCATAATGTGTTCCCAGACGGGAGACCTTTCCCTCATTATCGTGGCTGGAGGAGAAGGAACTTTGTCTATGTGTTTCACACATTTGGTTAGTACTGCAACACATCCCTTGGTTTGGCTGTCGCTGCAAAGCCTATACCCACTCTGTACACTCATTTGCCGAGTATGTTTTATTAAAATCCTTTAAAAAGGATTTCATGCTCTTGAGTGGAGATCCCAAATTTATTCCTGGGTTCCAGAGGGGCCATCAGCTGCTTGGTCTGCAAATCATGGATTATCAGGAGATTTTCTTTAAATCTGCATTCAGAGTAGTACCACTGAAGAAAATTAATTTCCTCTCAGTAGGACTCAAGATACTTTTCTAGGAACACAGAGGATCCAAGCATGTCAGTCAGATGATTTGTTGACCGCTCACCGCCACTTCAGATTCTTAAATTTAAGAGAGACCATAGCACTGTATATCTTCAGATTGGTTTCATGGTGCAGCATTTCTTGCCTCGCGGGAGAAAGTGAAAACTGCCACTGACTGTGTGGTACTGGTCTGGTCACAGATGCCGATTTTCAGTGTTTCCAGCTCCTGAGTATGTAACAATTGGGCTATTCCTGACATTGGCTACATACTAACTCTTAGTATCCTAAGTTAGCTTGGCTAAATCAGTATTAGCAACAGCATGAGTAATAATAATAATGCCTAAAATTTTACATCGAGGTGATACTATTTACCCTCCTCAATCAACTGTTACAAAGACAAACAAGCAAGTGTATACCAAGGGCTCTAGGCGATGAAGCAAGAGGTATTATATCTTCTTGGTACACTGAAAGTGTACAAGCACAAAGTCACTTAAAAAGCCTAAGAGGTAACACCATCCACTATGTAATCCTAATAGCTTGATGTAACGTAATTGCTTTGGAAAGATGCAGATGCCTTGGCAAATGCCTTTTCTTAGATCAGTGAAATCTGGGACATCTTTCTGACACCTTTGCAAAAACACAGCAATAATGGAAGTGAACACACTGTAAAAGTATTCAGTCCTGCAAAAACACCTGCCAGATAACTGAAAGACAACTCTCAACTATTCATTTTAATTTAGACAAGCCAAGAGTCACAGAGATGTTGCTTCTCTTAAAACAACTTGTACCTAGGCTGAAGGGGAAAACATGTTTTAAGTTCATGTTCTGTTTCAGGCCAGTACCACCAAACAATTGGACGATCTTCAGCAACGTTTTCAGTCAACACAGCAAATATCACTCTTGGCAAACACATGATGGTGGTATCCATTTACAGGAGAGGGCACTCGGCATACGTTCCCGTGGCAAGAGTGAGGGTCATTTATGTTGTAACAGGTGAGTGTGCTGGAATCAACTGTAACAAAATACTGGGGGGTATTCGTTGTTTAGGTAAGAATTCAGCACAAGCACCATCTGGCACAAGAAGGCGGCATTGGCTCAAAGAAAGTTTTTAATATGAATGTGGAATCCCTGGTAAATTGCCTTGAGTAGTGTAATTTCCCTTTGTATCTAGCTCAGTTGTGACACCTCTACTTTGTAATAAAAAATGATTTATGAGAGGAAATGCAAGCTTCCACAGATGCCTGTGACTCCCCATTTGTTCCCTTTTCTGGGTAACTGTTTCCTACTGACATTCACTCCTCAAATCCGTAAATCAAATTACAGTAGAAACCCATGTTGAAGACATGAATGTCTCACATTCTGACTGTTGCTGTTCAGGGACGTTGGAGCTGTTTGTCATTTGCAGCCAGGTATGTATGCTTTATTTATTTACTCCTTTTTTTCCCCCTTCCAGACAAAATTCCAATACTTGTCACTATGTTCCAAAAACACGACCGCAACATCTCCGACTCCATTTTTATCAAAGACTCACCAATCACGTTTGATGTGAAGATCCACGACCCCAGCTACTATCTTAATAACTCTGCCATCTCCTACAAGTGGAACTTTGGAGATGGAAGCGGCTTGTTTGTAGCCAGCAGTTCCACTACATCTCACACCTATACTCTGCAAGGAAACTTCACTCTGAATTTAACTGTCCAAGCCATTATACCGGTACCTTGCAGGCCAGTAACACCCACTGCAGCACTGCCCACCTCGGCAGGTAAGAACTTATTGAATAGCAGTGATATTAGGAGCTATGCTAAAACTTGAAATTCTGATATTCTAATTTCATAACTTTAGAATTTTTACCGTCAGCAACGAAAGAGCTGCAAGGATCTGCAAATACTCTATAAATCGGTTTAGAGACAGAATCAATAAGCACAAACGCTTCTATGATTCTGTGGTAGGCAGCACTTGCATATTTAACACATTACACATCCAGATCTACCAGCCCAGTGAGAGCATACAGAGGTCTTCAGGTGGACATACAAATCTGGTTTTATACCCTCTACCGCACCAGGTCAAGTGGTAGCCTTGCCTACTCAGGGTCATCTTCTGAGATAAGGTGTAAATTTTAATTGAGAAAGAGGTATTTCAGAACATATTCACAGCCAGATTCTTTCTGGTTTGCATTTCCACCCAAAATTAAATTAGGCTAGATCGAACTAGAAAAAAAAAAATTACTCATATTCCAAAATATGGCTTTTCCACTTTAAATTTATGCACTATCATATTTCAGACAAACTTTCATTATGTTCAGCATCAGTTTTTCATCTCAGCGGGTTTTAAGGTTTGCAAAAGGCCTGCAGTTTCAGCCTGGGTAGTTATAATATTACTACTCTTAAATTGTAAATGTGACTGTATTTTTCAAATTTAAGAATTTTAATATGTGCTTTAACCAAAATGTTGAGTGAGAATGAAAAATGAAAGTGAAGATATAAGTTTCACCACTTCCCCTCTTCATTTTTCCACTAGCTGTAATGTAGAGCAAAGGGAAAATACTTGCTTTTAAAGAGAGCATTTTAAACTTTTTATTGGCCTTCGGTTTTCTGCTATAATTGATTTGGGAATTTTAACGAAGTGTTTAATTAGATCAAATCTTTCAGTCTCACTTTTATTTCACAGAGATGGGTGACTAGCAAGGTGGCTTTTAGAGTGAGGCTAGCCGGGCCACTCCAGGAATCGGCAGCTGGGCACGTGTGCTTTCCTTAAGGCCTATTGCCGTGGTCCCACACAGATACATGACTGCACAGCTGCAAACCGGGCACTACTGACCCGTGCAATGAATGCAGCTGAAACATATGGCTGCGATCAGAATACCTCTAAGCAGGACTTGCTCTAAAGCTGCCTATCTGTTCTTTCTCCCTCAACAGTAACAACTGGAGCATCTTCTAATTCAGACTCCTCTACCACTATCGAGTCAATGGAAGATAATCCTGATGAAGGTTGCCATATTTACAGAAATGGATACTATACAAGTGGCATCTCTGTTGTAGGTAAGGATGTGGGTCAACACCTCAACAGAGGAACAGGGTTAACGTACAACGTGTGGTAGAGATAATGTTTATTTAGGCTCCCTTTTATCAAATACATGAGACCCACAATAAGATCCTTCTCTTGGACCCAATTTAGAAAGATTAATGCACAGACAGTTAACTGGCTGACTTTGGTCTCCTTACACGCTCTGACAGGACCTAGCAGCGGAGGTTATGGTCCCTTGGTTTCAGACACGTGAGGCCGGGCCTTGGTCTGGATGCCTGCCGATGGCATCCCATGCTACGTGTGGTGTTTCCAGGCACTCGGGCTGGAAAATGGCTGGCGGGGACGTGCACCATGTCACTACTTTCTATATCATCAGCTTCTGAACCCGTCACTCCTGAAGCATTCTGGCCTGCGGGCGTCACATAAGGTTGAATTGACCTTGGTATGCACAGAAGCCATGGTAGCAGGACAGGAAAGTGATACAGTAAAATTAATAAGTAAATAATAATAACGGCAAGCTAAAGCAGAGCAGAAAGGAGCAGCCTCACAGGGAAAGCACTGGAGAATTTCTCAGCTTTCAAACCCTTCAAGAGGAGTGCTAAGGGAGGGAGGAGGTTATGGAAAACAAGACCTAAACTGAACATCAGCCAAACACTTGAGGGTCTGTACACAGAGACTTCAGAGCTTGTCCTGTGTCCTACCATTGACATCTGTTTCCTCTCCCAGAGGGAATCCTTGAGGTAAATATTATTCAGATGACAAGCATCCAGATGACAGCAAGTCAAGCTGAAAACTCACTGGTTGACTTTGTTGTTACCTGCCAAGGGAGGTAAGTGTGTGAATGAAACTGTCAATCTTCCCTCTTTAAAAATAACGAGGTGCTGGAATGCTGTCTGCACTTAGATGCAGCTGCATGAACAGAAGTTGGGAACTGCAGTGTTTCTATTTCTTGACTGGAACTAAAGATAATGCAAATCTCATTTGTAAATTACGGCAACAGAGGTTACTGCCAGGCCATGAGGATTCAGAACAAATGTCAAGCCTCAGTAAAAATAAGAGAACTAGATGGTGGGGAGAAGCAATTCTATATTTTCCTGGCCAAGACAAGATTTCAGCACTTACTGTAAAATGGGAAGCAGTCTACTGAAATTGGAAGGAAACCCTTTCTTTTTGGGCACAATTTTTTGACGCTTAGAGTAAATAGGTGTGTCCAAGCAATTTCTTGGATAGGAAAACATTGCACTAATACTCCTAGCTTCTAGAAGGGGATTAGGGTTCAGAGGACTGAGAAGTACAAGCATCATCTTGGTAATGCAACTGGAAAACAATAAACCTCTCTTAAGTTAGCGTTTACTTTTTTGGCACATGATGCCACATACAAGAACTTGCATTCCTTTCTTAATGACGTGTATTAAAGGCAATGGACTTCATAAGCTGTTTTGAGGCAGGTAGTTCTGTGCTCACCATAATGTTAAATGATATGTAAAAAAAGCAGATAATTTTACAGATCGTATATACGCATTTTAATAAAATCCACATGTATGTGTATATAAAATGTATAGGTATGTATAAAATCTATATAGTTTATTAATAAAACACTCTTAAATCACTATAGTGCCACTGATTTCAGTTAACGGACACTAGCATAAAACTGGGATATCAGTGCAATCTGTCTATGAACTGGGCTAACAGGACATCACAGATGCAATGTGATCTCTCTCCCCATCCCAGTCTCCCCACAGATGTCTGCACCGTAGTTTCTGACCCCACGTGCCAGGTGTCCAAGAGCGTGGTATGCGACCCCATCATCGTCACTGACGAATGCTTACTCACCGTCAGGAGAGCTTTTGAGGAACCAGGAACATACTGTATAAACATCACCCTGGGGGATGACACAAGTCAAGCCCTTGCCAGTGCGCTAATTTCTGTGAACGGAGGTGAGTCCACACAGAGCAGATGCGGGTCGTCTGCGAGTCACTTCTCCCTGTGGTCATTTCCCTGCAAGAGAGAAGAGCACAGGAATTTATATGGGGTTTTTATTTTGCCTGGAGGCCTCAGCTGAGGCTGCGCCAGCTTGTGCATTCAGGCAAAGACAGAGAGATGATCCTTCCCAACAAGAATTTTAGATGTTAGAACTAGGTTTGATTTACATTTACGATCCAATGAGCACAGCAATTACACAAACCCTTCAGTAACAGAAAATATAAACAGTTCTTAAGCCATAATGTATTTTTTCCACAGAATAACTTTGCTGGGCAGAAAAGCAGGTGGGGGACGTGCCAGCCAGCCTACTCCACACATGGAGAAATAGGAGAAACAGAGAGGAATTCAGCTCACTTGAGACAGAATCAAAGTCTGCAGCTGAGCTGGCCACCCTGGGCCTTCTTTGTAGCCCATTGACCTTGACCAGGTTTCTATGTCTACAGGAGGATAAGATGAATCAGGTTCTGGAAAGTTCTGTGTAATAGTCATTGACTAGAATCTGCCCAGGGTGACTATTGTAGACCAGGAGGTTTACCTTTAGTTGGATGAGTAGCACTGTGTCTTGCTCATGGTTATCCAAGCAGTCTTTGACAGAACCAGATATTAAACTCAGCCTCAGCCAGAATTCTAAATGATCATACTGTCTCTCTGCTCCCACTCCATTGCCCTCCCGACCTCCCACCACAATGTCCTGGTGACTCTTCTGAACTCTCTAATTACTATCAGCCAAACAACCGAGCCTTTGCGGTCATTTGCCACAGTATTTGGCTGACTTTATTTAATCCAGGAATAAATTTAGCTGTACCAAAATCAGTTCATGATGACTAAGGCACAATGCCTGACCTGTAAGTGTATTCCAGCTCCTAAAGATGAAAAGCAGCGTGCAGTAGGATTTTTCAAAACTGTATTCACAGATGTTAACTTTAGCCCAACAAGGCTGGTCTTCCTAGGTTTCCTCCAGAGGGCAAAGCTAAGTTGTATTTTGGGGCTTCCACTACAAACAAAGCAGAAATACGATCTGAGAGAGGTTTCTGCTTTGAGTCACCTTCTGGAGGAGCCCATCTAACATCTGCAAACATTTCTCACGTGCCACAATTTTCCACTAATTTCAAGAGAAGGCAAGTATTTATGAATTCCTGAAGATTCCATAATTCAGTGCCTAAACATCTGGCCCTTGAAATATGGCAGGACTGTGCAACAGGCATTGCACAAAACATAGCTCATAACTTGCTTGAACTGCTGTGGATTGGGCTGCAATCCTCTGACCCTCTGTTCCCTTCCATGCTGGAAGGACAGCCATGTGCCTCAGGCATGGCTCATGTGAGAAAACTGGCAAAGCCCGACTCACACTCTGGTGGAACTGAGAATTAAACGGATTAGGATGTGAAAGCACCACCTCCTGCCAAGTCACTGACCTACAATGCTTAGCACATTAGGAGTATTAAATGTACATCAGTCTGTACAGCAACCCAGTGAAAATGATGTTTTCTTTAGAAAATCTGTCTCGCTGTACAAATGAGGCTAACTTTTAATCAAACTACTTTCTCAACTCTAGGATCATCAGCAGCAGCAACAGAAGGTGTCTTTATCTTCCTTGGTTTGTTGGCAGTGTTTGCTGCCATTGGGGCTTTTGTCCTTTACAAGTAAGTTGCTAGTTTCTACGATTAAAAACAGTTCAAGGAACAGTCAAAAATATTATTTTAAATTAGCAAGACCAACAACTTCAATTTGCATTAGCTATAATTTTGTTTCTTTTTTTATTGTTGTTCACAAACATTCTGGCAAATATTCAAGAAAATTAGATGACTGGCTTAAGCCACGAAACCATTGGAAAATATGCAAGTGTTAAAGACTTCCATACAAAATTACACTCTGTGCTCATAAGCACAAATAGTAATACTAGAAGGTCTGGGAGCTGCATGTAAGCAGTAAGCAAACTCAAAGTGCATGATGTATATGCAGTAAAACCTCACATAACTTTAATTTTGCCCTAAAACTCTTAGCAAAAGTGTTTGTGAATGACTGACAGATCAAGAATTAATCATCAAAATTATTAATTAAATAACTGACAAATAAATTCTTGGGGGCAAAAGGTGCTGGGCGTGCAGGAAAGTAGTTAATAGAAGCCGTGTTACTGCATTATTAGCTGGAATGTTTCTCATAAAATTTTAAGACTGCACAAAGGCTCCTGACTAGAGCATGCTCAACCTTCACAGCCAGCAGTGAGAAAAACTCCTGCACAGAGCAACAGTACTCCACTCAGCAACGGAGCCTTCTTGATAACCAGGCCTGAGTCACCACGACTGACCTAGGGCTCTTTTAACCGTTAGATGGGATTGAAGAGGGAAGGAGGAGAGAGAATATATACTGTGAATATGGGATTAATTCTCTTCTGCACCAGTCACATGCTAAATGGTAGACTTTCATTGAAATGTCTTTCAGCAACTAACTGTGCACATCCCTTGCAGGAGATACAAGCAATACAAGCCTATTGAGAGAAGCGCAGGACAAGCAGAGAACCAGGAGGGACTAACTTCTTACTTCAGCAATTTCAAAGCAATTTTCTTCCCTAATAGCACTGAGAGAAATCCCCTGCTGAAAAGCAAACCAGGCATTGTTTAAACCTTTAGTCTAACACTGCTTACTAGATTACGTACAGTACCCATATCTCAACTGTACTTTGATGGGGTTTTCTTGTTATAAAAAAAAAAATCAGGGAGTAAGGTGAAGGCACATATCAATGGGATGGTAACTTCTGGGAGCTGGATGCAATTAGAAATATTAAAATAGTCCATTGTGGAAAACAATGAGGTAGTTTTGAGTACTTGCTGTTCTTGCTTGTGATCTAAGATACACTCTTCAAATAACTAACACTCTCTCCTCCCTTATCCGGGTTTTCTTATTCTAGGGTTCTAGGTTTACCTGCAAAACTAATCCGATCCATAATCTGGAGGGGAAAAAAAAAGGTTAATTAAAAAAAAAAAAAACAACCAATACCCTAACTTGTAAATACTTAGTCTTAAATAGGCAGTCCAGTATAACTGCTTACTGCCTTAGCAGGATTCATGCCTTGCTAGAAAGACGTGGGGGGGCAAGCACACATTATGTCTGGAATAAAATGTGCCATGGTCTATTCCCAGGCACTGGCACTGAACCACCGCATATTGGGTTTGCGTGGCAAGGTTTTTGTAGCAGGGGGACTACAGGGGTGGCTTCTGTGAGAAGCTGCTAGAAGCTTCCACTGTGTCTGACAGAGCCAATGCCAGCCAGCTCCAAGACTGACCTGCTGTTGGCCAAGGCTGAGCCCATTAGTGATGGTGGCAGCACCTCTGGGATAACATATTTAAAAGGGGGGGGTGGGGGGTGGGGACGACGACAATTGTGCAACTGCAGCAGGAGAGAGGATTAAGAACGTGAGAGAGACAATGAGGCAGACACCCAGGTCAGTGAGGAAAGTCAGGGAGGAGGTGATCAAGGCCGAGGTTCCCCTGCAGCCCATGGCAGAGACCTCCCTGCCGCACAGGGAGGACCCCACGCCAGAGCAGGCAGCTGTGCCCGAAGGAGTCTGTGCCCCTGTGAGAAGCCTGTACTGGAGCAGTCTGCTCCTGAAGGACAGCACTGCATGGAAGGGACCCATGCTGGAGCAGTTCGTGAAGAACTGCAGCCCATGGGAAGGACGTTGGAGAAGTCTGTGGAGGACTGTCTCCCGTGGGAGGGAGCACAAGCTGGGGCAGGGGCAGAGTGTGAGGAGTCCCTCCCTGAGGAGGAAGGAGCAATAGCGACAAGGTGTGATGGATTGACCACAATCCCCCTTCCCTGTCTCCCTGTGTTCCTGGGTGGGAGGAGATAGAGAGCAAAGCTGAGCCCAGGAAGAAGGGAGGGGTAGGGGAAAGGTGTTTTTAAGATTTGGTTTTGTTTCTCATTATCCTCCTCTGATTTGATTGGTAATAAAATAATTTCCCCAAGTTGAGTCTCTCTTGATGGTGACAGTAATTGATGAGTGATCCCTCCCTGTCCTCAGCTCATAAGCCTTTTGTTGTATTTTCTCTCCCCTGCCCAGCTGAGGGGACCAACAGAGCAGCTTTGGTGGGCACCTGGCCTCCAGCCAAGGTCAACCCACCACCCGCTGATGCTGTGACACTGTTCAGGAGGTCCTAGCGCAGGCTCGCCTCAAGTGAGCTAACTCCCCACCAAGCAAATCCCAGATTCTGGGAACCACCAGGTGTACTGGTGTTCCCCACCGCGATTTTGGCACCAACCACCCTGTTTTGCAGGGTTCCATAGCATGGATGCAGTTGGCATCAGGCCCGCAAACAGGGCTCGCCACATTTAGTTTCCTACTGGCCGTGGTTACCAGTGCACAAGTCTCACTATAAACTACGCCTGAGCAACAAGATGAGGCCCATCTGCTTGGCTCTCCCTGTTGAAACTTTTCTTCTGAGTCCCATGTGAAGTCCTTAAATGCAATTGCTGATACTGTCTGTGTCTCCTTTGTTCCCGTTGGTCTTGAGACACTGGACTGGCACCACTACTCCCCAGGGGACAGCTATGTGCTTCATGTACAAGGGTCAGCAGAAGCAGGGTTCGAGCAGGAAGGGGTAACATTCAGCTCCCTTTCCCCCTCTCTTTCCATTCCTCTCTCTCCTGATGCAAAGATACATTCATTTCTGCTTGCTCCTCCATCACTTTGACCACTTAATCAAATCGATATCTTAAGCTTTTGCATAGAAAACAGCTTTTGGGCATACTTCAAGAACTTTTTTATCCTTTAACCTAGAAGAGCTTGCACTATCTTCCTTTAAATATCATGTCAGAATACTGAATTTTTATAATTTGATTTTGCTTTTTCAGCTGTAACTTCCACCTCGTACATCTTTACTTTCATACAATGGAATCTGCTTCGTTAACAAATAAACCACCTAGTGATTTTAAAGAGTATATTTGCTTTGTCTCTGAAAGATATACTGTCAGATAAGCAACCTGATGAGTTGCGTAATTACCAATCAAAACAGTATCTACCTCCAGAAAACACCGCTGGATGTGCCTTGGTTCACCTGTGCACATCTGGTCGTACCGTTAGTTATCTAGCCATTTCTGCAGTCTCCCTTCAAGTGTACTCAGAGCAATGGCACCAGGAACCTGAGAAGCGAGGAGACTTTCTCAACAACCAGATCACAGCAGAGGAACCCAGTTTCAGAACAGATCAGGATACAGGTGAACTTCATGTCCTTCAAAGGCAAAACCAGCTGACAAACGACAGATTTGTGAATGTCAGCAAATGTTACGAGGCACGTTCCCTTTGGAGAAATAACACCAAAGGATGACATCCAACATAGATGTACATCATCTTTAGAAAGAACATCTTTTCAAACACATTATCAAGAGAAACGGAAACATTAGTTGGGTAACAAGTTTGTTAAAAATTACTTTTAAAAATTATTATTTCAAACTGCTCGTTTTATTCCCCC
The DNA here is from genome assembly GCA_027574665.1 of Rhynochetos jubatus. Classification (NCBI taxonomy): domain Eukaryota; kingdom Metazoa; phylum Chordata; class Aves; order Eurypygiformes; family Rhynochetidae; genus Rhynochetos; species Rhynochetos jubatus. The sequence goes on along the minus strand of CM050653.1, from coordinate 50,230,108 downwards.
CCCTTTTCTTCTTGAACAATTTTTATAGCACACAATTCAGAGACTCATCAGCTGTAGAATTTTTTTCTTACCAAAAGTATTTCTAAGCTGAAACTAAGGCTAAAACCACCAGTCCCCAAAAGACTTGTGGAGGGCTCAAACCACACTTTGCAAGAGACACGCAGACACAGTGGCCTGTTAGTGTAACCGACCACCTCCAGCCTCGAAAAGCATAGTTGAATTTCCTTTAAAGCTAAAGCTTTTATCACTATAGGTCTTTATAATTCACAAGATTGCGCCCTTTACGTCTTAATACCCTGGTTTCGCCACCACATTCAGTGAGGGCCGGAAAACCAGCCTGTACAGTAATTGTTCTATTTTACTGTCAGTGTAAACGCCAACATCTCCAGGGGAACGGTGGAGGGAAACAACGTTTCACACACAGTAAATACAAATGCTTGACCTTGCCTAGGCCATAGCTTTTTAACCCTTGACAAGGTTCTCCAAGGGAAACAAACATAGCCAGTCTACTGATCAGCACCCCTTAGCACAGTGGGAGTCACACAAGTGTAAAACACACTTTCCCAAGAAAATCTATTAGTTTCAAACCAGAAAAATGTATTAGTTTTTTAGGCAAAGACACAGCCTTTAAAAGGGGGCTCAAGGCCTGAACCGGGGTACGTGATTAGGGTTTATATGGCAGTGCCCACGTTCCTTTCCAGCTTCCCACCAAAGCAGCACAGCAGGGCGCCGGTTACCTGTGTCCATCCCATCCCTTCCCCCCGACCCCTCCCTTTCTACGGCCTCGTGGCTCAGACACCCCTCAGAGAACACTGACGAGGAGCGCGGGACCGGGACGGCCGCTCCGACGTTCCTACCTGCACACCCAGGCCCCCGCACCGGCACTCCGACCGCGGGGCGGGCGCGCCCCGAGCCTGGGCCGTGCGGGGACGGAACGTAACGGCCCCAGCAGCCGCTCCTGGAAGAGAGACCGCTCCTCGGAGCGCCCGCTCCCCGTGGGGCTCCCCAGGACCGAGCACACAGTCGCTCCGCCATCAGGGCGGGTCCCGCGGGGCCCCACCTGCGGCGGAGGAGCTGGAACGGCCCGACTGCAGCAACTGCCGCCACAGCGCCCCACCACCGCGCGAGAGCCCACTGCGCATGCACCCAACCGCGCTGCCCGACCGACGGCAGGATGCGCCAGTGAGGTGAGGGGGGCGCCTCCGCCACTGGCCAATCGCGGGGCGGCATGCCGCGGAGGGGCGGGCTGCTGTGTGGGAGCGAGGCGGCGGGCATGTGGCGGGCCGTACTGGGAGCGCGCTGGTTGCTGCGGCCCCTCTGCGCCGTGGCGGGGGGCGCCCTCCGGTCGGAGCCGCCTCCCTTGGTGGCCGGGGCTCCTCGCGGGAGCCGCGCGGCGGCGCGGGGCGTGGGAGGCGGTGGAGCCGGAGCGCTGGAGGCGGCGGTGGAGCGGCGCCAGGCGGCAGGTAGGGCCTAGCGAAGGGCAGCCTAAGCCGGGGTGGGGCGAGCTCGGTGCGCGAGCCCGGTCGTGGTCCTTTCGACTTCCCGCACGGTTCTCCGGTCTGGTTCTCATGACTGTTAAGCTTGATCGTTCTCTAGGTGTTGTCGGAGGGCTCCCGCGGCCTCCGCCTGAGGTGAGGCGCCGGCCTGGCAGGCCCGAGAGTGGTGCTGAGGCGGCACGTCGAGGAGGCCGCCGGCACGAAGGCCCTGGCCCTGCCCCGCGCTCTCAAGCGCAGTGACACGGTGCCCTGAGCGAAACGCGGCGCCTCGGGAAGAAACTAGCCGCTTCGGGGGTATGGGGTCTCGTTCTGCAGCAGCCTGGAGCATCGCGGGGCTGCCTGGAGCATCCCGGGGCTGCCTGGAGCGATGGACTCGCCCTTACCTCGGCTGAGACCCCAGGCCGCAGCGTCACGGCGTTTGTGCTGAACCATCGTCGCCTCCGAAAGTCCCGCTGTAAATAGGGCGGTTGGTAACTAGTGCAGACCGACCCTGCGTGTAGATACGTACAGGAACTTTGGTGAGGGTAGTGCTGCTGAGTTGGAGGCGTGTTTCTTTAATATACCCTCGCCAAGCCCTGTATAAATAACAGCTTTGGTAGCACGATGGCTGCGTATGGGTCTAAGTATTGCCTGCACAGAGCTGGTTTGTTGTTGTAGCTGTTCTGCAAACCTTCTCTAGCCTAGAACTGACCGTGATGTTCAGCGTGGCAGAGTGTGCCTGGGGTTGTGTAGACCATTCGTTCTCTAGGTAGGCACTACACACTTCACTTGTGGCTACCAGGCAACTGTTTAACTTTTGTAAGCACTACGTCTGGACGAGCTGTGGCCACTGCTAATTTTCTGCATGTGTGACCACAGCAAAAGTTGAAAGAGTGCATGAGTCCCTAAGCTCAAAGGCTTTCTCCCACAGAGATCTGATCCCATTTCATATCCCCATACATGCATATAATTATATACAGCTATTCTTTTGTTTGCCTTTTTCTTTATATTGGTAAATATAAAGCGTGGCTTTGTGCTGGTGCTCAGTCTGCACTGATGCTCAGTTTATAGTGGCAGGCATGCATTGCTGACAGATGCCTTAAGTATATATACAAGTTGCGTCTACCTAATTAGGGCAAATTAGAAATAAAGTGATTTGATGGTGTGAACATCAGGTAGTTGTGCTGTTTACTAGTTTGTAAGGTGGTTTGCTTAAGCTGTTGAAGGACTAAAGCTTTGTCATCAAAGAAGGAAAATAAGTGACTTTACTCAGTGTGGAGATAAAAAGTCCCTTCACACTGCATCACATCAGCTTCACTTTCAATATATTGGTTTAATCTAGTAGAGATTTTAGAGTAATTTCATCACCGTGTATTATCACAGGCCTGTTGAAAAGCATTGTTGTGAAATATGTTTAGTTTTGTCTGTTGTTTTAATGTCGTTGAAGCACTTAGGTTTCATTCATCTTAATTGACAGATACATGATGATAGCATTGACTCTTAAGTAGTAACAACAAGACATAAGTTACCTAAAAGAAACTTTGATGATTTCTAACTGCTGTGTCTAGTGACAGTGTTATTTACCAGAAGGGTGCCTGGTTCTCAGCTTCGATGGTTTTAAAAATCTGCAGCTCATGTTGCGTTGTCAGTTTCTAACTAAACTCCATAGTGAGTTTAGGCTCACTAGTTTAGGCTGTAATTCAGTTCATTGCCGTTTTAGGTCTTCTGAAGTGGTTAATTTTTGCAATTAAAAAGATAAATTGCTGCTGCATTATTTTTTCTGTTTGCTCCAGATACGGCTCTTCCAAAGTTCAACATTGACTTTGTTGTAGCTCTGCTGAGGCAAGAAAATGCTAAAGACATCTGTGTCATCCAGCTACCTCCAGAAATGAAATACTGTGATTATTTTATAATTGTGAGCGGCTCTTCAACACGCCATCTCCATGCAATGGCACATTACATGCTGAAAATGGTAAGACAGTTCCCGCTGCACTCTCCAGGGTTTGGGAAATGGTTTTAAATACTGTGAAGGGAATTTCCCCAGGATTGCACATGTAGGATTGTACCAGGCAAGATGAAACTAATCATCCTTATGTCATTTAGTCCTGAATGCATCTAGAAACTAACGGTACTCTTCTCCTGTAGCAGTACTACTCAAAATGTAGAGAATGTATTTTAAAAACAGACCGCTGTATTTAGAAGAGTGATGATATGAGCACAGTTTGGTGACTAGAACAAGAGTGATATGAAATGGTGATGACTATCTGTGTCCGCTTTTGTCTTCCCTCCAGCAAACTTGGTAGCTATTCCCACTCATTCAAAATAGCTTGATCTGACGGTTTTTGAACACTAACCCCTACAATTTCCAGGTTCGTAGGTGTATCTTGAGGCTGGAAAACAGGCAGGATGTTATGAGGCACAGGATCCCCTGGTGGGCTTACTAAAGCAAACTGCTAGTTAATAGTCACCACACTAGGCATGTCCAGGAGGAAAGGAGAGGCAGCAGCAGCAGCCATCCTTGCACAGCAATCTTGCATTGTTTGGCCACGTGTGAGCCTCTCGGTTTGAAGAAATCTTCTGAGCTTCGGGTGGAAGCCAACACTCGGGTTTATTATAATCTCACTATTACACAGCCTTTAAAGACAAGGCTGAAGGACACTCGTAGTGCAGATCAGCCTTTCCG